>CM040119.1:107718436-108398945 GCA_022559845.1 Amorphophallus konjac | reverse complement strand
GGAATTTATATCTTGGACGAGGGGGCTCTGATCTGGAGGAAAGAGAATAGGAATCTCTTCATGATTGGCCCTTCAAAGGTGACATGGCAGATGACTCGTCCTAGATGCTTTCCTGCGATTAACACATAATAAATGGATTAGTTGCACTCATATTGTGTTAGGAAGGCTTAATAGGCTAACCCACATGTTAACAAGTTAAACCCATTGTAAACCAAGTGGATAGCATGTTAGGTTTGGCCCACAAATTATTAGAAGAAATTCAGTTGCGAAATTAGGAGAAAATAGGCAAACCAGCAAGGGGGTCGACCCATCTAACCAAGTGGGTCGACCCATGTAGCAAACAGATTCTGTTTCCAGAATCTGTAAGTTACAGGGGTCGACCCCCCTTGACAGATGGGACGTCCCACCTGCGAAACAGAGGCCAAATAGACGCTGTGAATTTACAGGGGTCGACCCATCTGCCAGGGGGGGTCGACCCACTTGAGGTTAGATAGAAAAACACAAGAAACTTTACCCAATTGAATGGAATTAAATCATGAACATTTAAGGAGATGGGAAAGGTATTTCTTACCATGTTTGGGTATGGATTAACTACTTTTCTTACCTTTCATACAGATCACACTTTCCATTACCTTCACTGCATGTTTTGTCTATCTTGGGTGCAACACTTGAGTTGTTTCCCATACTTCCCTGTAGCTTTCCAAAACTATCAATAGAAGAGGTAGATATGGTTAGGATGAACGTTCTGATGTATTTAGATATTTAGAAGATGATGAAAGGAGCAGCTCAATTGATCAACTGGAAACAAGACATATCCGCATCATGGAGTTATAGACTTGTGAACAAGGTGTTAAGTAACCTGAACACTCATAGTGCATTATTCTGATTATTAAGGTATTTTATCATCGTCAAAACAACAGGGGCACAACAAATAGTATCCTTGAGTACTTTCTATTTTATCTTTCTTTGCATTCATTTTGATGATTTCTTTATTTTAGCCCAGCATGCATCATGTCATTTTGAGCACTCACGTCTCGAAATTCCGTTCAAGTATCTCCTCAGTAATGGTTAATTGCATCTCAGTTTTCTTGAATAAGATATTCTCATTCCACTCTGGATTTGAACGATTTTTCTAATCTTGTCGCTTAGTCTGGTTGGCCAACGTGATTCCTGTCTGGATTTTATCTTAGTCTTATTCTCCTTTTCTAGCTCCTATGCTGTGTTTCCTACCGACCCACTCATTGTCCGTGGATTGTGTCCCCGATGAGGTAGGTCGTGTTTCCTTTTTCTTCCTTAGTTAGTTCTCCAGACATGTCTCATCCTTGTCAATCATTCCTTGTGGTTAGTTTGGTGTTTTTGGGAGAATTCCTGTCGCTTGTTGGTTGTGACGGGTGTCTTTTAACTAGATGCCCGCTTATCAGTTCTCTCCGCTTCATCTCCGCGTCATCTCCATTTCACGTCATTGTCACTTTCGCTCCATCTTCTTTCCATTCCGCCTCCGCGTCGCTTTCGCTCATTTCCTTGCAAAGCGGACATCAAGGAGGGGCATCTGTTGACACCCGTTTTTATCCCGCAAGTTACGTCATTTCTCTTATTCATCATTTTTGATGTCCTGAATTAGGCACTGTTTTGGTGTCTTCCTTAGATGGATTTCGAGCCCATTTCATTTTTTTTGAGCCCTAGAGATCATGATTTCCTAGAGCCCGGGAGCTTATTTTATCAACTTTCGGCTTCTATGTCGACTTACAGCCCATTTAAGTCGGCTTCCATCAAGCAATCGGCTCTCTCTCACTGCGCAGTCCTGAAAGTTGTTCTTTTTCACCCTCTTCCAGTACTCTATTCAAAAAGTTTCCTTCACCAAAGTTGTTTGATTTTTAGAGATATACAATTTCTTTTTCTACTCCATTAGCCAGTTCTGCCCCGATTTCAAGCTATTCACGTTTTTTCAGCAGACTATGCTGTTCACATACGCCCCAGAATTTTCTATCTCTGTTCTAGCCCCATTTTCTCATTCTTATGATCATCTTATCAACTTTCTCTCTTCATGAAAGTTGTTCCTATTTTTGTTATCTACAATTTCTTATTCTACCACTTTCACTAGTTCTGCACCGTTTGAGAGATACGCTTCAAATTCCAAAGTCGCGCGTAGTCTGCCAAGAATCTTCCTCCATTCATGTGAAGGTCTATTAGTGGTGCGTCACATCCATGTGAAGGTCTATTGGTGGTGCATCACAGCCCCTATAACGGTCTATCGTAAGACCGCCAGAGCATATGTGACGGTCCTATGATAGACCGTCACACCCTAACTTGTCTGAAATCACCCCGTTCGACCCCTAGAGCCTGACGGTCGTACCCTAGGCCGTTACATGACTCTGACGGTCTCACGATAGATCGTTACACACACCGAGAGTCCAATTCGTCTTGGACTCTGCTCCGTTTTTATGTGTCGTGGCCCCCTTACAGAGCCCATAACTTCTTGAATTCTACTCCGAATTGAGCGACGTTTGTTCCTATGGTTTCTCCTTTATATTATCTTGAATTTGATCCATAGGTCTCAGATTTTCATTGACTATATTGCTCAGAATCATGGACGAAAGTTGGGGATTTATGTGTCCTGCTACAACACAAACTCTGCAGATTAAGCTCAGGGGCTCCTTTCTAGAAGCCATATCTTCCCGATCCTTCATCCAAATTGAGTCCCACTTGTTCCTACCTCTTATCCTTTGTATTATCTCGAGATTGATCTATAGAACATGAATTTTGGTGGACTCTATCCTCTAAAATCTTGGGAGAACTTTTTGAGTTTTCTGTAACCTCTATATAAACTGCCCAATTCGCAGTTGCATAGGAGGGCTCTTTCCGAACGTGGTGCGAAGCCATGCTGCAACTCCAACTCACAACTTCGACCCCATCTTCAAGAGGGGAGTATTAGCTTTCAATTCCATTTTTCTAGGCTTAATTTGGTTGTCTATACTTTTAGTTCTAGTCTCCTCAAAATCACAAATCATCATAATTTTCTGCACTTTTCTGCTACACATGCATTTTTGCACGTTTTGCATCAACCAGTTTTCTCTCTATTCTCTCAACCAAATTCTGTGATTTCAACTCTCATGCATACACAACACACACCTATCTTTTCCACCCTTCCACAGGGGTTAAAAACCCTCCCCCGGTGCATTCTCCCCCTTTGATTCATGCTATTTTATCACTTTGGGATTGATGCTACACTTCATGTTCTAATGATTTTTTACTTTTATTTTTTGATCTTTGTTTTGTAGGAGAGCATGATATGGACGTGAGGCCCTCTTCTTCTAGCCGGCTGGAAGACGAGGAGGTTTGATCCCACAAAGTTCCTCGCACCCCGTTTCAAGCGCGATCAAGTCTTTAAGTTCCAAGGTACACGGCGCCGTTCCTCTCCTTTCTTCATCCTTTGGCGTTGTTGGAACCTTGGTGGCGATCACGGTTAGTATTTCTCATCCTTTCATCCCCCTTGTCTTTGATTCACATGTTTATGTGTGTATTAATTTAAAGGAGGCGGGATAGGAATGCAATTAAAATAAATCTACAGTGGGGAGCTCAGATTGTGGAGGGAACCGGATGTTATGAAAGCTAGGAATCGGAACATCCGCCAAAGATTGTGGGCCAACCCACTTTTGAAGAAAGTCAAGTTATTGTTGCATGGCGGCCCATTTATCAAGGAGCTCTTGTTCCCGAGATGGTTCGGGCAACGTAAGAGGAGCGGGCTCAAAGCGGGGAGTCAAAGGATAGACCGAAGGAGTGGGAGGCCCATAAGAAGGATACTGGGCTGGAGGATGACCCAACTGGCATGGACTGGGGCCGCTCCTTGCTGAGGCCGAAAAAAGTTGAATGGGCCGATAAGAACCTGAGGCACGGAAGAGATGAGCCTATGAGACTCGGCCTGAGTAAATAAGGGAAGAACATACTTCCCTTTATCAAGAATTTGATGGGCCAATCCAGATGATTGGCCCGCTTCCATATTGGAGAACTGGAGGGTCTTAGGTTGGACTAGGGTAAGATCAATTGGAGTCGGTGAAATCCTAGGTCCAGAGACAGAGATATTGGATGGACCTTGTATAATCGTGGGAGATGGGGCATTGGACCCCTGCAAGGCCTGATAGAGGGCCTGGAGTTGGGCCCGATCCAATTGGGCCATCATCTGCAAGATCTGGCCTGTAGGATTATTGGAAGCAAGGGAGGGCTGGGCGCCCACCATGGAGATAGCAGATGGAGGAGGGATGATTCCTTCTCCTGATTGGAATTGGGTGACCCTAGGTGGGTCCTCCAAGAGACCTTGAGGAAGGGACTCCTCATGAGAACGGGGAAGATCATAAGAAGACATGGCGGATTCGAAAAGAGGATTGGAATAGAAAGTTAAGAAGGAATTACTCTTAGAGGATGATTCTAAGGACAGGAAGGAACTCCACATGCAATGGAACACCTTGACACAAGACAAACAACACAAACAAACACCAAATGAGACACTAAAACAAAGACTGAAATCTATGAAGACAAAGAAAGGGAGAGGCAGTCAAAGTCAACCAAGTTATAATGATGCACAAATTTTACTTGTTTCTTCCTTTAGAACCATGATGATTTGAATTTAATATGTTCTCTCCAACAATAGGTTCCTAATAGGAAATGGTATGGGGGACTTGGTTGACTCTAGATGTAAACTCTCCCTCACTTATGCAACCTAAACACGGAGTAGACAAAGGTTCAACCGGCCCGGCACCCGTGAGGGAATCCACGGCTCACGGGGACTTATGGAGGTCCCGGGTGTGATCACCTAGTCGGCCCCAAGGAATATGGAGACGAGTGGTTCACACACCAAGGTAGGAAAATACAACTATGATATGAGTATGAATGATCCTATGTGCACCGGGGTGCATGCAAATTCTAGCCTAAAAACTAACAACCAAATATGCAAACAATGATGTAAATATGTATAACAACCAAGGAGGAGATCATATAACACCCAAGCATGAAAGTCACAGTAAAAACTATAGAAATAAACTCAACCTCAGGATGCGTACCTATGACTGGAGAAACGGTCTGATATGAAATCGCCAGAGAGATAAGATGGCCTATTTCTAAGCCACTTTTAAGCCGTAAACGGCCGAACAGTGGACCACCAAGGTGACCAAAGAGCATAAAACAACAGGAAATTAAACGAAAAATCCGAGGAAAACACAAGGGCAATTGGGTTAAATCAACAGCAGTAGGTCAAACAGAAGTGAAGTCCCGTGATCAATGACACCCAAGAGGGGGGTGAATTGGGTGTTTACAAAGTTTAAGAAAACTTTTGGCCTTTTAAAAGAATGTGATACAATGCTAATCAAGAGGTTCAAAACCGTTTGTTCACAAGTTGCATTTATCAAACTTAATTGATGATGATATGGATTAAGCAAGATATACATAGATAAATCCGGAACAACAATTTACACTAACACTCATGTAGAATGGAGGTAGAGGAAATGGATCAAACCACACAATTCAAAACACAATGCACATCGGTTTTTAACGTGGTTCGGATGCAACGACGGCAATCCTACGTCCACCCCTCACCAAACCCGGTGAGGCTTCACTCGGGGATAAATCCCCAAACAGAGACAACGCTCCAAACACACACGTAGGACGACGCCTGCCCACACACACAGGGACGCACCCCAACACATACACACACATGAAGATGAGGTCTCCAGCACGATCCAACAACCGGATCAACCACACATACACTTGCTGCAACAGATGCAGCACTCCACACACACAAACACTAAGATCTGGATAAATCCATACACACATGCAGATCTAAGAAGACCTACACACACACGAACGGAACATGACGACCACACATGACCACGGATCTAAAACGATCCACACACACACGAGTGTTTGCAGTTTATGGAACACACATCTGAAACTTTAAAGCATAAGACACCAAAATGAATAAACCACAGTTTAGAAGGCTCCTGATTTGGCTCCCCCTGAATGTATGCTGCAGATCTTTGTGTTGATTCCTTCTTCGCTTGAATGGCTTTAGATTAAGCTTGAATGGCCTTGGAGTGGATGTAGAGTTTGCTGCACGAGGTACTGTTCATGGCTACAGTACTCTTCCTTCTTCACTTGGACAATCTTCCCTTAATCTCTTCTTGAAACCCTTGCTTGCTTCTTGATAGCCTCCCCCTTGATCTCTCTTTATTGGTAGCTTGCTTCTTCACTTCATAAGTGCTTGTTGACTTCAGATGTACCTTGAATTGGTTGGAGATGGATGAAGATCTTGGTGCACGAGGTACTGTTCACGGAGCTCCAGTACCCTCTTCTTCCTCCTTGGACAGCCTCCCCTTGGATCTCTTGGATGGTTAGGGTTTGTGACTCCAATGAGATGTTTTATAACCCTTGAATGGTCCATGGACAAGCCCCAGACAAAATCCACAAATCCTAGCATGATTGGGGACAGTGGGATTAAAGAAATGGGGAAGGGAATCTTTCCACGAGCTTGAAACATGAAGTCAACAAAAGGGGCCTCGGGACTGGCAGTCGACCGGAACACTTGGGTCGGTCAACCGGAATTCTGCACGAATTACAGTTTGGGGTGCTGGGAAAACCGGCCAACCGCCCCTAGGCTGGAGGTCGACCGAAATCTAGAATTTTCCAAATTTTGAACATCGAACCTCTTAAACCCATTTGTAGTCTGTGGATTCAAACTCCTTTGACCTTGTGGATTTATACTGAATGTTTTGACCTGCAAGAGCATAGATAATTGATTAGAACTATAGGTCGAACATCCATATGATGAATGCATGAACTTCATGCAGACAATTAAGAGGAAGTGAGAGTAGAGTATGAAAACCGTTTGAGAGTCTTTCAGTTTATTGATCATGGTTGAGTCAATAGTTCCATCAACAAACAAATCCACATGTTAAGGCGTAGGGAGCCTTTGCACATCAGACCAAATCAACTTCCCATGGAGGCAAGTTAACTTTGATTGCTTTACCAGAATTGAGGATACCATAGCCTTACCAAGGGTTCTTTGACGAGTGTGGACATGATTTACCACTTGTGTTTGATTGTAGATAGCAATGTGCTTATCTACACGTTTGTTTTACCTTCCAAGCAATCGTCATGTTGTTTGATCCTGTAATTAATACCATGCTTGTTCACATGACGAGATTATGAGACCTCTTGCTTCTTGTTCTTGTTCACATTAAAGAGATTATGAAACCTCTTGCCTCTTGTAAAAATAATTCAATCAACATACCATCAAGACCATGTAAACGTTTCCATTTGCCATCTCAATCATTCATAAACAACAAGAGCACAGGGACTCTTGAAATATCACACAGCCAAGTAACATCATGAATCCTCATACCATAAGGTTTAGTTCTCATCAAACTAGAAATTTTAGTTATCATCAAAAACATATGCAAGCCATATACAACAATCTCCCCCTTTTTGATGATGACAAACTTTATGATTGACATATGCAGACCATATTCTTATCCCCCTTTGACATGATCAAAAAGTGGGAGGAAGACAATGAAGTTCAAACGTCAGCAAACAGATCCATAAAGCAATGAGGAGCCACATCCGAAGTGCGAGTGAGGTAATAGCAAGACAATGATACCAATTGTTGATTATGGAGATAGAAAGGTGTGCAAATCAAAAATATATCATTCAAGGCAAATACATGCAAGCAGGTATTGATACCAATTGAAGGTAATGATTATCCTCAAAGATATGAACCAGTGGTGGAAGATGTTCACAAGATGAGGTGTTCAGCATGATAGCATTGAAAGGTTAGAACCCATTTCAGATTTTCACAACATGCAAGAGCAGGGTGGCACAGCAAAATGATTTTCTTTGGGTCTAACGACCTTTAGAGTGATCCCTCGGGAGTTTTATTGAGAATCATGTCTTATACTTGTTTGTCTTCCCTTCCTCTGTGTTTTGATGGTCACGACTATATTTCTTGGAGAACCAAAATGTCTTTCTATCTTGGTATGAAAGAACGTGAAATCTGGAAAGTAGTATGTAATGGTCAACATCAACTCCCATCAGATAGAAGAGAATGGAATGATGATGATGTAAATGGAAATGATATTAATGTTAAGGCTTTGAATTTCCTAAGGAATATAATAGAGTCTGATGTTCTTTCCCAAATCTCTTCTTGCATGTTAGCTAGAGATCTATGGGATAAACTGGCTATCTATGAAGAAAACCCAGAAGATTCCCAAGTGAGTACATGCTTGATGACTCATGGTGAGGAAAGCTCGAGTCAGGTAAATTCTAATTCCGAAGAACTTTCAATTAAAGACTGACAATTAGCATATGTCGATTTGCATGCCAGATGCAAAAAATATAAATCTGAAATCAAGAGATTAAAAAATAAAAATGATCAAAATGTGCATGTTAATTCTTCATGTGAAAACTGTAAAACTTTGGAATCAAAAGTGGAAAATCTAGAAGAGTAAAATGAATCTCTTGAATCAAAAGTTGAATAGTTTTCAGATGAGATTTCTTGCATGACTGAAGAGCTTGAAATGGCTAGAAAATCTAATACATCATTTAGAATTGAAAATAACTATCATGATTTGCTTGATCAGAATAAACACTTGTTGTCTAAGATCTCATTGCTTGGAGAAACATGAAAAATCTCTTAGAAATAAGTTAGCTTCTTTATCTGATGATGATAAGTTGTTTGAGAAATTGCTCGATTCTGAAATTGATAGCAAGAGCATCATGGATGAAAATGAAGATCTTAAAAAGAAAAATGGTGCCATGTTAATTCAGAATTCGTTGCTAGAGGGAAGATTGAAATGCTTTGATAAGCTTGAAAAAGAAATCTCATTGTTGAAACATGAGAATGAACATTTGCTTGCTAAGACCTCAAAGTTTGATAAAACTGAGATAGTTCTTGAAAAATTAACTAAAAAACCGCATGCTATAAATGATGAAAATAAGGAAATCATGCAAGAAAATGAGAAACTCACATCAAAGAATTATCTATATGGTGATAAAATCTTTGCATGCGAAGAAGAAATCACAAATGCTGAATTGCATATCTCTAGTCTGGAAGAAGAAGTGAAAGTGTTGAAAGAAGATCTATCTAGATTTGTCAAAGGGAAAAAAAATCTGGATAAGATGTTGGGTGTTAAAGTGAATTTTAAAAAAGAAGATCTTGGATACACTCCGGCCAATAAAAAATCTTTTGAACACAAAGTGACAACCTCTTTTGTTCATGTACCTGATATTCCCAGCACTTCTAAAGCATCTCCCTCCACTTCTCAAATAAAAAATTCTGAAAATGGTTTTAAGAAAAAGAAAAATCTCAACATAAAACCAACCATGCAAAAAGGGTTTCAAAAAGTTCAAAATGGGCGAAAAATGAAATTGAATGTTGAATGCTTTTATTGTGGCATGCATGGCTATGAAATGAATGATTGTGTTGTCATGAAAATGGATCATGCAAAAGCATGCAAAGATAAATCTACTTTCAAAAGAAAGAAAAATGTTTCTTACTTTTATTGTCATAAAATAGGCCATGTGATGGAAAATTACTTTGTGAAGTAAAATGATGAGTTTCATGCCATGAATATACAATCAAATTTTCAAAGAAAATTCAGAAACGAACATGCTTCCAATGCTCAAAGGTTTTCATCCAATAAGAGAAACTTGTTCACAAACACTCATGCAAACAACGAAAAGTCATTCCGTAGACCTACATCTCCTTATTGCTTTCATTGTGGGAAGTACGGGCATCTTATGAAAGAGTGTTGATATTTAAAAATAGATAATTTTCATGCTTCTAAAATGAATGGTGGGTTTAATTTTGTTAAATCTAGATCTCTTGAAAATAGAAGATAGAATGGACTTGAAAATTCCTTTGCTCCTAAAAGGAAATCTTTTAGTAAAACTACTTTTCCTCAATGCCTTTATTGTGGAAACCATGGACATGTTATTGAGGATTGTAGGATCATAAATAATGATGATATGATGTCTATGAGAATGTCTAAGAAAGTTCTTGCTAGAAATGCTTCTAATCTCCATGGATCCAGAAGGCTTGGGTGCCAAAATCTGTCCATTAAATTGGTTTTGATGGAGGTGTGTCTTGAGGTAAATGAAAAATGAAAGGGGTTTCAACAAAATGAAACATGGCACACGCGAATGGTAAAACCCCAACTTTGCTTCTTCTTTGTCAAATTGGCATTTCTGATGTTTTCCTTCTGTCACTTTGTTATGTATGAATTGCATCTCCTTACAAGCCACTCATGCTCTCATTGAATGAATATTTGGTATATCAAATGTTTCTATGTGAAATGACAGATTAAGTATGTCAGGAAGCTAACATCATGCGTAAGGTGATCCTCGGATCAAAGCTCTCCGCCTTATACCAAAATTCAGAAATTGAATTGTTTGACTAATGAGGAAACATATTTTTTAGAAGGAAATCAATTTTCTTTGAAATTCTGAAATACCATGTGCGTTCAAATTGATTCTAAAATTCCTTCTTGCTTCAAGAAGGCAAAATTTCTGGAATGCAGAATTGCTCATTTGACAGATATTGATTCTGAATTTGATCTATTTTTCTTGTATTCTGCTATGATGAACATGTCTCATTGGTTGAATGAATTTGAAAATTTTGAGGAATAAGCACGATGTCTTTGCCTATTGAATACTTTTCAATCTGAAAAGCATTAGCATATGAGTTTAATTGAATATCTGGTATATCAAATGGTCTGTAGTGGAAGGGTGGATTACGTCCACCTCGAAGCTCTCACTATGTGTGAGTTGGGTTTTTAGACCTTCACCTCCACCTCGTACCAGAGTCATTGAAAAATCTGTTTGACTTAGGGATGATTTCGTGCACTTTTCAAATGCTATCAAAAATCTATTTTTGAAATGTTTTTGAAAATAAAATGGGTTGCATTACTTATTTCTAATTTTTTATGCACCCTTGTTCTGAAAGGCCTAGTGATGAAAAATGCTTGGAGTTCATCCTTCAAAACTGAATGTCCTCTTGTGGAATCTGAAAAATGTTCAGAAAATTAAGCTTTCCCATCTTACTTTTTCATCTTGCATTCCATTCTCATATAGATATATATTGCATGCATTAGAATTCAATGCATTAGGGGCATTTAGATCATCCAAATGAAAATTTGAAAACTTGTAATTTGCATCCATGCTACATCTTGCACCTTGCATTGCATTTGGGACATTCAAATAAAAATCTAAAATTTTACATTCATAATGCATTCTGCATTTTACATTACACATTGCATAACTTTCAATTGTGTGCTTGCATATTATATATGTTATTCACCTCCTTCCTTGGAATTTCTAAGACCTCATATTTCTTGCTAAATAATGTTACAAATTGAGTCATCACTAGAGTGCTACATGTCATACACTCAGGGGGAGTAATCTTCTGATAAGTGCATCTAGATAGGGGGAGTTACAATGTTATGTGTTCATGAAATTTTTGGTATACATGCTGAATCAAATTCGCACACTTCATGCACAAAATGTGAGAATGGGTGTTAAAGTTAAGGATGTAGGAATTTCCTTTCAACACTCTAGAAATATTAAACTTGTTGCATGAATGTCAAAGAGACAGTTGAGGAAAAAGCTACCTATAAACTTTTTATAGAAAGAATCTGAAAAGAATGACAGAGCAATGTTTAGTCTCACTGAGTAAATTGGGCACATGTCACCTGAGACGTGATGTGGTTCACTTCAGAAAGGTGTTGTACTATAGTATCTCTGTTCAAAATGAGGTGAAATGGTTCAATATTCTGAGTAACCGGGGAGTCTGGCATGAGCTCCATGTGTCTCCTCGCGTAAAAAGGAATTATTTGAACCTGATCACTCTTGAAAAATTTTGACCATTATGAGATATTGGTTGAGTTAAAAAAAATTGGTGAAAACTCATTGTGGCAGAGCATAGCCTTCAATACGCTGTTCTCTTAAAATCAAATGTAGTTTGTATAATCTCTCATTGTGTTGATCTGAAAATCTAAATATCCATATGGCTATAGTCTATTTTCATGTTATTCACCTACACATATGGAAATTTGATTTAATATGTATTCAGAAAATTGATTGACTGCATTGTCTATTGCATAACTCCTCTGTGTGATTGCAAAGTCCCCTAGTTGTTACACATAAGCATCCTAGATAGTTTGACTCTCATGCACTTGTCTTATACCCATTCCCCTCTTAAATAAGTAAGGGGGAGCTGTGTTGCATGTATATACATATACATATCTGCTTAGTTGGATGGTGCATTTCATATCTCATCATTTATATACATTTAGCTTCATGCATTCCTAAAGAAATTTCAAAAATCTGAAAACCAATGAAAATCAAAATTTGTGACCCTCACATGGAAATAATCAACATGGTTTTTGAGCTCAACAATTGGCTAAGTTGTTTTTCACGGGCATATCTATTTAGTTGTACTGTATGCATTCATAGTGTCATCATGTGCTTGCATTGAGTTTTTATGCATTTTAAAAGAAAATTTAAAAATATGAAAATTTAAACGATCAAAGAAATTCATTTGATATGTCATCTTGCCGTTGCTTTGCTCTTGCATCTTGTGAAGATCTAAAATGGACTTTAGACTTTGAATGCTATCATCTTGAACACGTCATGTTGCATAACTTTTCAAATAATGGTTCACATCTTTGAGGCCAATAATTACCAGCAATTGGTATCCACATTGGTATCATCTCTTTCGGCCTGACATGTTCATATCATGGCCAATAACACCCTATCTTTTTGTAGATGACAAAAGGGGGGAGAAGAGGATGTTGGTTGTGTGCTCAATGTTGTTGTGTATGTGTACTGCCTTCTGCTCAATGAAGAGAGAGTAGTTTTGAGGGAGAATGTGATTGAATGTGATTAAAGTCTTATCCACTATTCTCATAACATTTATTGAACTACTTCTACGCCATCTTTAGGAACTCTCGCACACATTATTTTGTCATCATCAAAAAGGGGGAGATTGTTGCAGGAGACTATTGCATCTCCTAGTTGCTATTTGGTGTTTTGGTTTTAATGATAACAAAATGATTGTGCTTGCGGTGATGTGCATCATTGAGCATGCCTGTGTATGTTTCATTGAGTAACATGTATGCATCTTGGTTGATGAGTTAACAGATAACTTCAAGGTTCACACTTGTAAGTGATATGAATCCTTAGTGTTTAATGAAGTCATGCTATATATATTGGTTTACAAGATCAAAACTATGGTTCATGTTTTGGAACTCAAAGGAGTGCATCAATGAAGTTTTCAGTTGAAAAAGGGAGTTAACTCACTCATTGCATTATGTCGACCCCCACTGTGTTTCATGCATTTTCAATATGTTAAGTTGCAAGGCTTTATGAGCTAGCAAAGTGTTACTGAACCCCTCATGCAAATCTTGGTATATATGAGTGAATGATGTTTTCATGATCTATGATATTTGGTTACTCAATGCCTATATCACTCTTGGTATATTTGGCTTCATGATGCTCATTCAACTTGCATATGTTCATGTATATTCTCATTGTGATCTTTATGGCCTTGAATGCAAATGGAAGAGCCTTTGTGAATCTTGGTAGGATATGGTTGATATGTGTTCTCACATTTATATGGCCGAATGTGATTTTTCAATGCTCACATCAATCATGGAAGTGTTGGTTACATGATGATCATTCATGTGTTTAAATTCATTGTCATATGAACTTGATCTTTTGATGTGGATGATTAACTTGTGAATGAGTTTTTATCCTATTTGTTATTGAAATTCCATGAGTGTGTTTCATGGAGAATATTTTGCTTGGGGTGATTGAGTTTTTATCTCTTGATCTTTAAGTTAGGATATTTGTGGCTCAAAGAGTTCACATGCATCTAATTCATGGGCTTTCATGTATGTATTTCATACATTTATCATATGGATTATTGAGCTAAAGTTCTAATCCTTTTTATATGGTTTTGCAGGTCAAAACACTCAGTATATATTCCCCAAGATCAAAGGAGTTTGATGCCATAGAGGTTGGAAGGGTTGCAATGGAGTTTGGGGCTGAAATGTGATAGTCTGGATTTCACTGTAGCTGGTGGTCGACCGCCCATAGGGCTCCGGTCGATCGAAATTCCCAGTGATGGGAGATTTCAGTCTGTAAAATTCTGATCGACCGCCCAACCCATGTAGGTCGACTGGCAGCGGCGAAAACCCAAAATGTGATTCTGAAACCTATCTAAACCAAGTCAAATTGTGCCTAACTCTTATCCCTTTGCCCTTGGGTTGGTGGGAGACCTATTAGGGGTCTTTTTGGAGGTTTCTAGAAGGGCTATACTAGTCTTTTGATTACTCCTATATGTATACATATGAGAGCTACGAATTTCACAAGTGACAACCCTAATGTGTTCATTTTGTTCTATCTTGCAGGTGAAGGAAAGGAGAAAGGAAGGAGAGGCTATTGTAGAGGAGATTTGATCTACATCCAGGAGGATTTGGAGCTCGTGGAAGAAGAAGAAAAGAAGCGGATCGACGAGAGGATCAAGAGGACGCAAGAATCGCCTTCATCCAGCTTACCTCCGACCTGAGAATTCAAGAACATCATCATTCGGCCCTAGAAAACAAAGGGGGATCGTTTTCACATCTTCTATTTGTTCTTTGTGATGCGCTCCATGTTCTATATTTTGGGTTTAGCATGATTTGATCATTCGTGTTATATTCTGAACATTAGAGATATTTGTGTGTGTGACCATCTTTGTATACGGTCGTGTTTGATCGCCTGCGTGTGGTCATGTGTGTCGTTGTGCTGCGTTTGTTGCAGCGTGTGTGTGTGTGTGTGTGTGTGTGTTTGTGATCTGATCGTCGGATCGTGTTGGAGACTCCGTCTCCGTGTGCGTTTAGGGTTGTACCCCATGTTTGTAGGTTTTACTCTGCGTGTGTGTGTTGGGGCGTGTCTTCGTGTGTGTACAGGCGTCATCCTATGTGTGTGTGTTGCTGGAGCATAGCCTCCGTTTTGGGGATTTATCCTCATGTGTGTGTTGGAGCCTTGCTCCGTGTTGGGGAGTCTTCCCCGTGCTGGTTTATCCAGGGAGTGGATCCTTACCGGTTTGGTAAGGGGTGGACATAGGGAGCCGGTCGTGGTCCCGAACCACCTTAAAAATCCCTGTGTCTTGTGGTTTGTAATGTGTCATTATGTGTTCCTTGCTTACTGCATTTAGTCGATCGTGTGAGATCAGAGAGATTGAGTGAACTTAAATTACTTTGTTAGTCTATTTCCTTCAATCTCGTCAAACTTGTTAATTCCACTAAGAAAGTTTTAATTTACCATTTTTATTAGGGGACAATTCAACCCCCCCTTCTTGTCCACTCGCCTACCCGGGACCAACAAGAAGCTCTACACGATTGGCACTAGATGTCCCACCGTGATCGCCAAAAAATTAGGGATGTTGGTTTTCTAAATGGTTCCCTCAATCGTGAGGATATGATGATGAACAAGTTGATATAAATGATGTGAAATCATGAACAAATGTAACATCAACTCAAGCAATCAACATGGAAATATAAGCACATGGGCATGTCATCTTCATCAGAAATAGGCAAAAGAAAAGAATAACACATGTCGGGGCGTGGAGCAAAGGAATAAAATAAAACACACACCATAGGTGTAGATCAACCAAACTAAAGCCAAGAAAGAGAGATATGAGGAAGATAACATGGACTACTGCCCAAACTAAAGGAGTGTGATCGCCACCATGGTAATTAAAATAGCAAATCTAAGGTAAATACCTTGGAAAGAGGAGGATGAAACACCCGCCCACGGAAGATGAAAACCAGAGATCTGCGCTTTCAAATGGTCTAATATCAGGCCGCGAACGAACCAAAAACGGCCTTACGATAAGTCGCCAGAGCCTCACAAACGGTCCAATGTAGAGCCGCCAGAGCACACAGAACAACAACTTGGGACTTGAATCTCCACTTCTCCTGGCCGGCCAGAAGAGCTGGGCCTCGTGCTAGGAACCCTGTGGACCTCCAAGAAAGTGTAGAAGCACAGAAAAATAACCCAAATTAGCCTTATGACAAGTGTAGCAACTATAATGCAAATAAACTAAAGTGCATGCAAAAGGAAGGGTGGATACCTATGGTGGTGGTTTTTAAACCCCTGTGGGGCGTGGAAAAGATGGGAGGATGTTTAAAAAATGATGCAAAGATGAAAGAACGTGGAAGAGGAAGAGGGGAGTGTTGATTTGTTTTTTAATTAGATTCCTATCCCGCCCCCTTTAAATACGGACATACGTGCATAAACATGTGAATCAAATACAAGGGGGATGAAAGGATGGAAATACTAACTGTGATCGCCACCAAGGTTCCAACAACGCCAAAGGATGAGGAAAGGAGAGGAACGGCGTCGTGTACCTTGGAAATATGAAGACTTGATCGTGCTTACTTAAGAACGGGATGCGGGGAACTTGTGGAATCGGACCTCTTCTCCTCCCAGCCGGCTAGATGAAGAAGGCCTCACATTGTATTCATGCTCTCCTGCGAAACAAAGATGAAACACAAAGGCAAAAACCTATTAGAACATGAAGTGTAGAAATCTGCCCAAAGTGATAAAATAGCATGAATAAAAGGGGGAGAACGCACCGGGGGGAGGTTTTTAACCCCTGTGGAAGGGTGGAAAAGATAGGTGGGTGTGTTGTGCATGCATGAGATTTGAAATCATGAGATTTGATTGAGAGAATAGAGAGAAATCATTGATGCAAAACAGAGAAAAACGCATGTGTAGCAGAAAGTGCAGAAAACTGTGATGATTTGTGATTTTAAGAGGACTAGAACTAAGAGTATAGACCATGAAATCAAGCCCAGAAGGATGGAATTGAAAGCTAATACTTCCCTCTTCAAGATGGGGTCGAAGGATTGAGTCGGCGGTACAGCATGGCTTCGCCCCACGTCCGAAAAGAGCCCCCCTTCGCGACTGCGAACTGGGCAGTTTTTATAGAAAAGTGATGAAACCCCCATCTTTCCTCCACGAGTTTAAGAGATAGAGTCCACCAAATCTCGAGATCTATGGATCAATCTCGAGATAATAGTCAAGAAAAGTCATAGGAGAAAACAGGACTCTATTTGGATGAAGGATCTGGAAGATATGGCTTCTAGAAGGGAGCCCCGGAGCTTAATCTGCAGAGTTTGAGTTGAACCAGGACACCTAAACTCTCAACTTTTGACCCAGATCCTGAGCAAGATAGCCAATTAAATTTGGAGTTCTTCAGACTGAATTCAAGATAATACCAAGGATAAACCATAGGAACAAACGGCGCTCAATTCGGAGTAGAATTCAAGAAGTTATGGACTCTATAAGAGGGCCACGACGCACAGAAACGGAGCAGAGTCCAGTACAAATTGGACTCTCAGTGTGATGTAACGGTCTATCGTAAGACCGTCAAATGATGTAACGGACTAGGGTAGGTCCGTCACACTCTGGGGGTCGAACGGGACGATTTCGGGCAAGTTTCGATGTAACGCACCCATACTAAACCGTCACATGGACTCTAACGGTCTAGGGTAGGACCGCCACATTCTGGGGGTTGAACAGGGTGTTTCAGGCAAGTTTTGGTGTGATGGTCTATCGTAGGACCGTCACACTGATGTAACGCACCTGTATAGGGCCGTCACATTGATGGAGGCAGATTCTGGGTAGACTACGCGGGACTTCAGAAATTGAAGCGTATCTCTCAAACGGGGCAGAACTAGTGAAAGTGGTAGAAGAAGAAATTGTAGATAACTGAGAGAGGAACAACTTTCATGAAGAAAGCAAGATGAGAAAATGATCATAAGATGGAGAAAATGGGGCTGGAAGAGAGAGGAAAAATTTGGAAAATAGGTGAACAACACAGCCTGCTGGAAATATGCAAATAGCTCACAATCGGGGCAGAACTAGCCAACGGCATAGAAGAAGAAGTTGTAGATCATTGAAAGATGAACAACTTTGGTGAAGACAACTTTTTGAATATAGGACTGGGAGAGGGTGAAAAAGGACCACTTTCAGGACTGCGTAGTGAGAGAGAGCCGATTACTTGAGAGAAGCCGGCCTAAATGGGCCGTAAGTTGACTTGGAAGCTGAAATATGATAAGATAAGCTCCAGGGCTCTAAAAAATCATGATCTCCAAGACTCAAAGGATAGGGAATGGTAAAAATGGGCTCAAAATCCATCCAAGGAAGCTCCAAAATAATGGCTAATTCGGGACATCAAAAATGATGAATAAGAGAAATGACACAACTTGTGGGCTAAAACGGGTGTCAACAGATGCCCCTCCTTGATGTCCGCTTTGCAAGGTAATGAGCGAAAGTGACGCGGAGGTGGAATGGAAAGGAGATGGAGTGAAAGTGATAGTGACGTGAAATGGAGATGAAGCGGAGAGAACTGATAAGCGGGCATCAAGGCAAAAAGACACTCGTCACAACCAACAAGCGACAGGAATTCTCCCGAAAATGTCGAACTAACCACAAGGAATGATTGACAAGGATGAGACATGTCTGGAGAACTAACTAAGGGAAAGGAAACACGACCAGCCTCATTGGGGACACAATCCACGGACAATGAGTGGGTCGGAAAGAACACAGCGTAAGAGCTGGAAAAGGAGAGATAAGACTGAGTTAAAATCCAGACAGGAATCACTCTGGCCAACCAGACCAAGCGGCAAGATCAGAGAAATCATTCAAATTCAGAGTGGAATGAGGAATCTCTTACCCAAGAGAATTGAGGTGCAATTAACCATTGCTGAGGAGAAATCGTTGAATGGATCACGAGGCATGAATGCTCAAAATGACATGATGCATGCTCGGCTAAAATAAAGAAATCATCAAAATGAATGCAAAGAAAGATAAAATAGAAAGTACTCAAGGATAATATTGCTAGACTGAGCAAAATGTTGTCAAGAGTCTTCTTGCAACCACGGCGTGCGAGATAGAGTCTATCGTCCCCCACCCGGCTCAACCAAGCGGCCTATCCAACGATTAACCGTATGCTCCTAGATCATCATCGTTTTTGTTAAAGGGGAACATCAAATCCCAGAACACACGGGTAACCAGCCGGTCCTTGAGAGGCTATAATAAGGTAGATATCATATAGTAATGCAACAATGAGAAGGGATATAGAGCCATACCTGACTTACCTATGCAGGTGAAGCGGCATTTTTTTTTGGATTTTCTATTTCTGCTTTTTATGGATTTTCATCATAAGACAACAACCACATGACATGACATGATGTGAACATGAACGAATATGAACGAGCATGACATGAACATAACGAAGATGGATGAAACATAACACACAAACAAATGGCAAGCATGCATGCGACTAAAGGCACGGTGGGACAGCACACGCGGTGGTATAAGGACATGGTGGGATAAAGACACGTGGGATGACAATACTACGGAAGACAAAGACACGTGTGATGAATGACACGGCGGAACAAAGATATGACCAACACGAGAGGACATAGACACATATGACAAGGACACATCGGGACAAAAGACATGGAGGACCATAGACATGATAAAGATAACAAACACATTCTTCAATCAAAGCCCAATATCAGACGAAGCAGAACCGCCAGGTTCAAAATCGTAGGACAATGCCTCTCATGGAGATATGATTAAGTAGATAAGCGAAAGCTGGGAAGGCCATGAGCTTCAGAATAGATCCAAAGATAGGATTGAAGAGATGAGAACAGATCGAAGAATATGAGCAGGAGGTAGAGCGAAAGATAGAGCAAAGAAAGCTTGAACCTGTAGCTTGCACACTTAGCAAACAGATTACGTATCTGTTCTTAAAATACAGTAAAAGATAAATATTTTTAGATTTTCAATTTTCTTGATTTTTTTGGATTTTGAAAATATTTGATTTTTTTTGAACGATATTTCATTCATTTTTTTTGGATTTTGAACAATACCTCAATTTTTTTGGATTTTTGACAATATCTCATTTTTTTGGATTTTTTTAAAAATATCTCATTTTTTGGATTTTCGACAATATCTCATTTTTTTGGATTTTCGACAATATCTCATTTTTTGGTTTTTCGACAATATCTCATTTTTTTGGTATTTTGAAATAGCAATCTGCAGCACCCAAAGACAGGCTCGAACTACTGGCCAGGGATCGCCGTCCCTCCCCTCTCATTAAAGACTTCCCTTGAGCAGGGCGTGCATGTGAGGGTGGCTTACCACAACCAACTGCCTCTAAAGAACGGTGTCCCTACTAAGGCCATACCCGGGATACAACCCAGCCTAAGAGGGAGAAGCAGAAGAAAAATTAGAGACAAGCTTTATGCAGGATGGGAGATATCAGGACTTGACTTCCTTTCAGGGCACTACCCCTCAAAGAGTAGGTCTGTTGCACCGGGACTTTTTGTCTTTGATTTTGAGACCCAGATTTATCAGGCACGCATGCGACCGGGCTCAAGACGTCCCGCGGGGAACTGTACTGCCACTCTTTCCATGCCTTTTATTCATAATTTTACATTGATTCATATATGATCTTCATTTGACAGCCCTTATTGACTAGATATTGCATGAAAGCTTTCTTTCGAGGGTCAAGACTGCCCCTATTTGAGACCTCTCTCGTATTAGGGAGCGCCTAGGTTGGTCATCTTATCCATCAATCTCTTGCCCCTGCACTTGGCCGAATAAAGAAGAGAAAAGGCCTTCGTGCATACCCAAAGTATGGCCAAAGTAGCAACGGTGTTGCACTAGAGAGATTGGATATGGCTTGCCATGTAGTGTGTGAAAAACCCATGCTCAAAGGTCACCCTCAACGATCGGGGAATGAACTGGACTCCCAGCGTGGAGCTATCACCAGCCTAAGGATGCTACAGAAGCGAACTCATTTTAAATGAACTAAGCAAATTTCTAAAAGCCACTTAACCATGTAAGGAACCAACGTTAATCTTAACAATGTGCAGGAGTAAATAAGTGATAATAATAGCATGTTCTTTGCACAAAATAAAGATACCTTGCAAATACACGGAACGAAACTAGCATCCTGAAGCAATAGTGATCATCGAGCTTCGCACAGCACGAGCTTCATATTCCTTGCTTGACAGGACGAAAGAGAGAGGATAGCAAAGGATCAAAGATTCCTCTACATGGAGGAGCGGCAGACATTAACTAGATGAATAAGGATAAAAAGGAAGAGAGACGAGGGCTAGAACTCCCTCGTTAAGGCACAGAGACCTTGATAACAAGGAACCAATTACAGAAGAAACCAGATTAGCTGAGATCAAGGTGGACTAAAGCCTCAAAAATAGCAAGAGAAAGGGCGAAGACCCCATAAGGGTGAAGAAGAATGAGTAGAAAGATGATAAGAAGAATCATCCGACGTGGTCGGAGAAGAGGGACGAGAATCATCCGACAGTGCCGGAGAGGGAGAATGAGAGACACCCGACAAGGTTGGGGAATAAGAAGAACCCGGAGATACCGGAGGAGAAGAATCAGAGGAGGACATAGGCTGAGGCCGAGCATGGTGAGGAGATGGAAAGTTCGTAGGTTCCAGATGGGAAAAGGAAGAACGGGGATTCGCGGACCCGAGATGGGAGGAGAGAATCGTGGAGGGATAATTAGGAGAGGGTAGATACACCACCCAGGGGTGGGAACTGAGTAGAAGAAATGATGAGTGAAATGAAGAAGAAGGAAGAGAAGTGGACCCCTGAGTGCACAATTGACGGCCCTTAAACTTACGCCACCGCCTCTTCTTAGCTGATACTTCTTGAACATGGACTCGCCTGGCGCGGACTCGGACCTTCGGCCTTCTTAATCTGTAATACCTTCTGAGATAACGGGTCCACCTGACAGATGGCCTGGCACGGTCATGAATATGCAGCTTCATCGGGGCAGCTGCCCCTAGACACCCAGTGCTAACAACAGTAGATGGACATTATTGAACAACTAACTCCTCATAATGTTGAATATCATAAAACCATGGAGTCTTGTTACTTGGCACAAGTAGCATGAGATTCAGCATCTCCACTCGGCAACTGGGCACGAAGCATAACTCCCTTACCAGAAGAGCAGGATGAAACTAAGGGAGAGTAATGCGCGGCATTGACATGGCCGGCTTGCTAATGAACAAAGGGAGATTGCATAGAATGTGCAGAATGTCCTTGGAGAATATAGAAGATACGGCCAATTGCCCTTTGAACATAGAGTGCATAATCTGCTTGGCGACCGTATGCGTTAGCACAACACCGGTAGAGAACCCTTCTTGGCCTATCATCTGAACAGCAATAGAGCGAGGAGAAATAATAACATCAACGGTGAACTCTCCGGCGAGCGAGGAGATTGCCACCGGCCTCGCTCGGGAAGAAACTGGCATCAACTCAAGGGAACTCTTCTTAGAAACTCTCATCTTTGAAAGTAGAGGCGCATCATCCCCAAAATAACCAGGGACGAGGACACGAACCGGCATCCAACAGATAAAATCTTGAATCTTAAAATGCACGGCCGGCACTGAATCATCATGACTTGGCTTATTGTCTCCCTGGGGATTAGACCCGAGGGCCACCAAAGGAAGCGCACACCCGCTCCGTGGGGTGGAAGTGGTTGGAGAAGTAAAGGGAATATGTTTGGGTGGAACACGTGAAGGTTTGTAAGACATGGAGGCTCCAATGGGAGTGGTGATGTAAAGTGAAGGCACAGGCGATGTGGCGATGATAGGCTCGGGTGGCGACAAAGGCGAAGGTGAAAGCGCGGCTAAGGGTAAAGGTAAAGGCAAATGTGTGGCTTGCTTAGGCTCGAGCAAAGGTGATGGCGAAGATGGAGGCAAGGGTGGAGATGGAGGTGGTGATGGAAGCACTGGTGGTTGAGATGGAGATGATGGTGATGGCAATGGAGATGGTGAGGATAGTGATGAAGGCGATGGGGGTAGTGGACATGGAGGTGGAGAGGGTGAAGAGGGAGGTTGTGGTGTCCACCGTCGACGTGTCAACACAACGCGTCGAGCGGTGTTGGGAATGGAAGCGGTGGTAGTTGCGGCGGGAGAAGAAGGGGAGGCACAAGCCTGAGCGGAGGCTTGGGTTTGTGGAGGTTGCAGAGATTGGATAGGAGATGGCAGAGGTAATTGAGTAGGTGATGGAGCGGGTGCATTGCTAGATAAAGAACCACAGGGGTGCCCCTGGTCTTGAAGTAACGGAGACGGCTGCCCAGGCTAAACTTCTTGCTGCTGCTGTTGGCTGCGGAGATGTAAAATGACTTTATGCATAGCAGCCCAATCAATCCTTTTCTTAGCTTCCAAGTCATAAACATAATCCTGGAACTCGGGACAATCCTCAACCAAATGACCCTGTTGGCGGTGAAAATCACAGAACTGAAGCATATCCCCGACCGCGGGTCGGCAAGGCACAACCAGAGAGAGCGGCAACGTGTGAGTGGTCATCAAAGCCCTAAAATTATCGATAAAGCACTCCGGCAATGGAGGACAAGGAGCCCGCTTCGAGCAAGGTGAATGCTGAGGGATATGTGATGAAGATGGTTGTGGAGACGGAAGTGGAGGTTGCATAGGCAATAGTGTGTGGCTAGTGGTGGAGGGATTTGGTGAAGGCATATGTGGAACTGAGTGAGGAGGTATGTAGACGGCATCCACCTGCTCGGGATGTGGTGTTCCCTTGACCGAAAGTGGAGACGGAGACGGGTATGTAGACATGGGAGGCTGACTCATGGAAGGTTGATATGCGGAGGCGTATGGGTACGTAGAGGCGGGGAGGTTGGCTCGTGGAGGGATATGTGGTGGAAGGCTGACTCATGGCGGGCCGACTCATGGGAGCGTAGGATTGGCACGTGGAGGGTGAAGGTTGATATGTGGAGGTGGATGGTGGAGACTCGGGGTCAAGGGAATCTTGGATTTGTTGGCGAATGAAGCGGGCTTGGCTGTATAATTGTTGCCAAGAGGTGATGTCGTTGAGGGCTAAGATGAACCGATACTTGGGCACGGTATTGGATATCAGCATCTTGATTTGCTCTCCCTCCGAAATGTGTCCCGGGACCTGCGCGGCAAGGCGACGCCAACGATCAGCAAAGGTGCAAAACTCCTCATCGGAATTCATCAACTCATGGGCTAGATCCGCCATAGAATACTTGGGCCCAACTTGGTCTTGAAACTGCTGTATAAATATTTCTTGAACGGCTTGAAAATTCACGACTTGCTCTTGCGGAAGAGAGAAGAACCAATCCCGAGCCGGGCCTTCCAATGACAGACCAAACAGATAAGCCATCAAGTGTTGGTCATGTCGAAATTGGGCCGACTCATAAACAAACTCCTTCAAGTGCACATACGGGTCACCGACTCCACTATAACGGTGATATGTGGGAATTTGTGATGGAGACGGAAGCCGAAGACCTTGAAATGCGAACGGAACACTTAAAGAGGATTTGGGATCGATCCGACGTTGAAGCACATCAAGCTGGCGTTGGGTTTGAGCAATCATCTCTTGGGTAGGGAGAGATCGAGAAGAATATGGGCCAGCTTGAGCAAGAGGTTGTGAATTAGGACCAGGAGCATGGTATTGGGCCGGATAAGAGGATCCGGGCTGAGAAGAGGAAGGGCCCATTCCAAGAATGGAAGGATAAGCGGGCCTGGAAGAGATGTTGGAACATGGGTTGAATGGGCCAGCAGCAACATGGGCAGAATAATGAGGCCCATTAAGAGAATCATGCCCATTAGCAATTGGCCCAGCAACATATGAAGGAGAAGGAGGAGGCCCATGAATAGAAGATGGCCCATTATGAGAAGAAGGCCCATTAAGATGAGACGTAATGATGCGTTGGGCCTGGGCCGGGTCCATTTGGCGAACAAGGCTTGAAAGATGGGCCATGAGATTAGCATGTTCCTCGGATGGATCAGAAGGACCACGGGAAGATGGGCCCGCGTGGGAAGAGGATTCCACACGGGAATAAGAAGAAGATTGGGAAAAATAATGATACAAGGGGTTAGAATACTGCTCCATGAGGGCAAATGGAGACTTAATTACAAGAATATCAAGCAGAATACAAGTGGGGAAGCAAGGGCTTAATGGGCTTGAGAACAAGGGGGGCTGACCCACTAATGCAAAGACGAATGGACAATAGACCATAGGACAATGGACTGGACAATGAACCAACAAAATGGACTAACTTAAGTGGGCCTAACAACAACAAAACATGTGGATGCAGCACAAAACACCACTAATGGGCTTGGACAAGCCCAAACAACATAAATAATGCAATGTGAAAGTTTTCACCCTAGTCAAACAAGTTAATATGATGGGAAATCTTTTAGGGGTTTTAATAGACCTTTTAATGATTTGAATTAGGAAAAATTCCCTCAAGATAGGAATCCTATGGGAATAATGTCCAAACTTTGTGTTGACTAAGGTTAACTCCCTTACACGTATGCAAATGCAAGCCTAAGGTGTGGAAAGGTACAACCGGCCCGGCGTCCGTGTGGGAATCAATGGCTCGCGGGGACTTATGGAGGTCCCGGATAAGATCACCTAGTCGAGCCCAAGGAATATGGGAGCGAGAGGATCACTTACCAAGGTAGGAAATGCAACTATGATCTGCAATGTATGACCCTATGTGCACCGGAGTGCATGTAATTTCTAGCCTAAAACTAGAAAATCAAGATAAAATTAAACTATGCAAACATGATTCAAATAAGACAAATAGTATATGGATGGAAAGACAATACAAAGGTCCACACAACGGACCCAAGAACAGATCAATCTGACCCCGGGAGGTCAATCAAATCACTGAGCAAAGATGCCCCCGTGAACCTATGCGTAGACCACATGCAGATTTTATGGACAAAATCTAAAATGATGACAATTTTTAACTAAGCAAACGTGACCCAAATGATGCAAATAAGCTATGTATGGAAAGACAATACAAAGGACTATCCAATGGAACAGAAATCAGTGCAATTAGACACCGAGAAGGTAGTCAAATCACTGAGTAAAGATGTACCTGTGAACCTGTCCCTGAGCCTGCCGTGTAGAACTTATGCAGAAAAATCAAAAAGTTGGACAATATTAGAATATTCAAATGTTAACCAAATGATGCAAATGATATATGGATGGAAAGATAATACAAAGGGCTATCCAACGCAACAAGAATCAGCTCAATCAGACTCTGGGATCAAAAGTTATGCCCCGACGAATATGGCCCTGTGAGCATGCGCGCAAGACTGCCAGAAGCTGTAACGGTCTACCAAATGACCGTTACATGAGCGTGACGGTCTACCATAAGACCGTCATATAACCAGAGCCCGTAAAACACCAAAAATAGTGGGAGAATGGAGGAAATACTACCTAAACATGAATATGCACCCACCCAACCTACAAAAGAGCATGAAAACAAGCGTGATGGGCATTGGTGTCCCACCGTGATCGCCAAAAAACTATTGATTTATTTTTTAATTAGATTCCTATCCCGCCCCCATTAAATATATACATACGTGTATAAACATGTGAATCAAAGATAAGGGGGATGAAAGGATGGAAATATTAACCGTGATCGCCACCAAGGTTCCAACAACGCCAAAGGATGAAAAAAGGAGAGGAACGGCGTCGTGTACCTTGGAAATATGAAGACTTGATCGCGCTTACTTAAGAACGGGATGTGGGGAACTTGTGGAATCGAACCTCTTCTCCTCCCAGCCGGCTAGATGAAGAAGGCCTCACGTTGTATTCATGCTCTCCTGCGAAACAAAGATGAAACACAAAGGCAAAAACCCATTAGAACATGAAGTGTAGAAATCTGCCCAAAGTGATAAAATAGCATGAATAAAAGGGGGAGAACGCACCAGGGGGAGGTTTTTAACCCCTGTGGAAGGGTGGAAAAGATAGGTGGGTGTGTTGTGCATGCATGAGATTTGAAATCATGAGATTTGATTGAGAGAATAGAGAGAAATCATTGATGCAAAACAGAGAAAAACGCATGTGTAGCAGAAAGTGCAGAAAACTGTGATGATTTGTGATTTTGAGAGGGCTAGAACTAAGAGTATAGACCAAGAAATCAAGCCCAGAAGGATGGAATTGAAAGCTAATACTTCCCTCTTCAAGATGGGGTCGAAGGATTGAGTCGGCGGTGCAGTATGGCTTCACCCCACGTCCGAAAAGAGCCCCCCTTCGCGACTGCGAACTGGGCAGTTTTTATAGAAAAGTGATGAAACCCCCAACTTTCCTCCACGAGTTTAAGAGATAGAATCCATCAAATCTCGAGATCTATGGATCAATCTCGAGATAATAGTCAAGATAAGTCATAGGAGAAAATAGGACTCTATTTGGATGAAGGATCTGGAAGATATGGCTTCTAGAAGGGAGCCCCGGAGCTTAATCTGTAGAGTTTGAGTTGAACCAGGACACCTAAACTCTCAACTTTCGACCCAGATCCTGAGCAAGATAGCCAATTAAATTTGGAGTTCTTCAGACTGAATTCAAGATAATACCAAGGATAAACCATAGGAACAAACGGCGCTCAATTCGGAGTAGAATTCAAGAAGTTATGGACTCTATAAGAGGGCCACGGCGCACAGAAACGGAGCAGAGTCCAGTACAAATTGGACTCTCAGTGTGATGTAATGGTCTATCGTAAGACCGTCAGATGATGTAACGGACTAGGGTAGGTCCGTCACACTCTGGGGATCGAACGGGACGATTTCGGGCAAGTTTCGATGTAACGCACCCATACTAAACCGTCACATGGACTCTAACAGTCTAGGGTAGGACCGCCACATTCTGGGGGTTGAACAGGGTGTTTCGGGCATGTTTCGGTGTGACGATCTATCGTAGGACCGTCACACTGATGTAACGCAGCTGTATAGGGCCGTCACATTGATGGAGGTAGATTCTAGGCAGACTGCGTGGGACTTTAGAAATTGAAGCGTATCTCTCAAACGGGGCAGAACTAGCGAAAGTGGTAGAAAAAGAAATTGTAGATAACTGAGAGAGGAACAACTTTCATGAAGAAAGTAAGATGAGAAAATGATCATAAGATGGAGAAAATGGGGCTGGAAGAGAGAGGAAAATTCTGGAAAATAGGTGAACAGCACAGCCTGCTGGAAATATGCAAATAGCTCACAATCGGGGCAGAACTGGCCAACGGCGTAGAAGAAGAAGTTGTAGAACTTTGAAAGATGAACAACTTTGTTGAAGACAACTTTTTGAATATAGGACTGGGAGAGGGAGAAAAAGGACCACTTTCTGGACTGTGCAGTGAGAGAGAGCCGATTACTTGAGAGAAGCCGGCCTAAATGGGCCGTAAGTTGACTTGGAAGCCGAAATTTGATAAGATAAGCTCCAGAGCTCTAAAAAATCATGATGTCCAAGACTCAAAGGATAGGGAATGGTAAAAATGGGCTCAAAATCCATCCAAGGAAGCTCTAAAATAATGGCTAATTCGGGACATCAAAAATGATGAATAAGAGAAATGACACAACTTGTGGGCTAAAACGGGTGTCAACAGGGAGATGCTTGTGAATGCTATGAAGAGGGGGAAGAAACTAAGGAAGAAAACAACACTATTAAACCCTTGGAACTTAATACTCCCTGGACTTGAAGGCTAATAGACGTAGACAACACTTCTCCTTGATGGGTACTCGCTCCAGAACGCAGCAGCACCTTGACGTAAACTCCAGAATTCTCCTTCTCAACCCATGAAGCCAAGGGTTCTATTTATAGACCCTCAAACTCTCTAGACGAGTTGGAGAGATTCCAACGAAAAAGTAGGGCAGAGCTTAGCAAACTCTTGAAGATAATACTCCCAAGAGTCCATAGAAACAAACAGAAACTTCTAAGGATCTCTATCGAGAAAGAAATCATCAAATCAAAACTCTAATTCGACCACGGCGTAGCAGAGAAAAATAGTTCTAGCAGGACTCTCTGTCATCGAAAACGATCTTACGATAAACCGCCAATTGGAACAAACAGTCTAAATGTAGACCACCAACCTTGGTCGTCCACCAAAGGATAAGGTCAACAGGCGAAAACTTCATGAGCATGACTCTGGAACTGGAAAACGGTCTAAGGAAAAACCACCACAATGCCTTTAACGGCCATACGATAAACCGCCAGAGCTCAACGGATAACAACAGATAAGGCTGAAGGAAAGGTCATTGGCTCTGGACTCTTGTGTCAGCAAACGGCCTTAAGATAAATCGCTACATGTCATCAAATGGCCATTCTATAGACCGCCAGAGACAGTGGCATGGCAAAACAAATGAAAGGCCTACTAAGCTTCAACCCACGGAAGAACGAATAAGGAGCGAGACCCAATCAAGGAGAATGACCGATGAAATAAGCCTCAAAGCTGACTAAGATAGCTCAATAAACGGCGTATAACTCAGAGAATCATAAAGATAAATAAGAAGATGACCCAACTCATTGGTCATAAAACAGGTGTCAACAGAGAGCAGGCTTATTACCTTTGAGCAACTCATAGGGAGCCTTTTTGGTGAATGTCCTTACCATTGAGCGGTTGATAATGTAACATGTTGTGTTTATCGTTTCTGCCCAAAATCTCCTCAGAGAGCATTGTTATAGCCTTCTCTATGAGTGTTCTATTTCATCTCACAACCACCCCATTTTGTTCAGGGGTCCTTGGGCCCTACACAAGTTGTCAAAATCAGCATTGTCAAATTCACCACCATGGTCAGAAAGAATGTTAGAGATCTTAAACTTACTGTCTTGCTTTATTTTCATGTAGAGTTCCTAAAATTTATCAAAGACAGCATTCTTATGCGAAAGAGGAAACACCCATGTAAACATAGAGAAATCATCGACCAACACATATCCATATTTCTTACCACTTAAGCTAGTAGTTCTTGTTGGTCTAAACATGTCCATATGAATTAGTTCAAGTGGTTTAGATGATAGATTTTCAGTTCTATTTTTGAATGATTTTCTAGTTTGTTTCCCTAGGGTGCATGCATCACAGATTTTACTATTCTGTTTGAAGGAGAGTTCATGCAAGCCTTTTACCATAGAATGTTTCAAGAGTTTATGCAAGACATTGTAGCTAGCATGTCCTAGTCTACGATGTCATAGCCAAGCTAATTCAGATTTGGGTGCAGCAAGACAGAGATTCAGAAGAGCTGGATCATCTAAGTCAATCATATACACATTATTGACTCTCTTACCAAAAAATTTATTTTTATCTGATTTTGGTTCCAAGATTCTACATTCATGAGAGTCAAAGATTACACTGTGTCCTTTGTCAAACAATTGACTTATACTTAACAAGTCATATCCCAAGCCTTCAACTAACAACACATTTTCAATAAAATTAGAGGGACTCTTACCTACATTACCTGAACCAATGATCTTACCTTTGTTGTTCCCTCCAAAAGTAACATGTCCAGCCTCTTTTTTCCCAAAAGATAGAATTTAGCTCTGTCTCACGTCAAGTGTCTTGAACAGCCGCTATCAAGGTACCATCGATTGTGTACGGCTGCAAGACACTCATGCACAACAAATTAAGCAACAATTTTTGGAACCCAAACATAATTGGGTCCCATCAAACCATTCATCTCTGCAACATATGATACCATTGACTTAGGAATCCAAATTTTCTTCTCCTCTTTGATTTCCTTTCTTGATGGAGAATTCATGTTCTTGTTTTCCATTTTCACATTGGCTTTTTGTTTCAGAATACTTTTTGACTTGTGATGAAAGTTTGGAAATGGTTGATTTAGATTCCAATTAGTTGTTTTCGGTTGATAGAAATTGTGATAGTTCATAGGGAAGTAAGATTTGTTGGATAAATATTGTTTTGATGATGTCTCAACATAAGTCATTGGCCAAACTAACTTAGAATCTCATGAAACACCTTTCAATTGGCAAGGTATGAAGAAGACTAACAAAGCTTATAGGTTGCATTGACCCTACCAAAGGATGCCCTAACGCATCTGTTCACAAGAGAAAAGAAAATCTCTAACGGGTCTGAGGCTGCGTCGACGCTACAGGCTCACTGCGTCGACACGATCAAGGCAGAAATGCTAAAGGCCAGTTGTCACGCCCCGAGCCTTTAATTACAGCGGAAGACTCGCTCGGGGAGTGTGAACAGCCGGCATGGTAAGCCTCTTGCAAGCAAGAACCAATCAGAGAGCAAGACAATCACACAAGTAAATGCAATTGCACAAGATTTAATCAAACTTCAACTTTATTTCATAATGCTCAATATTCAAGATACAATCACTAATTTGATTTCCATTTTACTAGACTCAAGAAATAGGAAAAAAAATTACATTGACTCAATCTAGACATTATAGACTTCCTAAGTCTTCACTCATCTTTAATCGCTCTCGGATCCGCTACTGGAATAATCCAAATCTGAACTATTTCCATCTCTTGAAAAACATTGGAAAATAGGTCATGAGCACACTTGCCCAGTAGGTATCTTCGCATCAACATGAAGGCACTATTTAAGTAATTATCATTTTTGCTCTAAAGAAATAAGGTAAAACCATGCAATGCGAATCAATCATGCGATCAAATCAATAGAAACAAGATAACCATGTAAGATAGAATGATCAAGAATGAGCTAGCAAGAATATAACAATAACATGATATTGGCCTTCCATGAACAAGAATGTAACGAGATTGTACTAGCAAGCCACATATTCCTCACTTTAGCATCTTATGCTTAAGAGCAAGTGCTTCATGAATTTCTATGGAATATCAAGCAAGAATGTCATGTCGTGCCGTGGATCTTCACTTATTTATAGAAATAGTACTCCCAGCATAATGCGACGCCAGTAGCATCATACCCCATGGTTTATAAAATAGTATGTTTCTGGCAATCAGCCGAAGGGACTAGCATAGAGCCCTTGAACACAATCAGTGCTCGATCGCATCTTCAGTTATAAATTAAGCTACTTCCACACAATATAACAGTAACGTATGGCCAAGAATATAGCACTTCCAATAATTTCATGATAACTAAAATCAATGAATGAATGCTTCAACATAAGAATGTAGGAGTCAAGAAATAGACTTTAAACAATGTCATGCTCATAGGAATAAATCGGCAGCATAACGATATTTTCCTTAACTTCCATTTCTTTTAGATCAATTTAAGCAATATGACAAGTTCTAGATCGTCAAAGTTTGTCTAGAATCCTAGGAATATCAACCCTTGGTCAAACCTTGGGTTAACATAAACAAGCTATGTAACGGTCATATGTTGGGCCGTTATATTATGTAACACGCCAGTAATGGGCCGTTATAGTGATCCGAGTCCAGAAAGATAAAAATAGACTCAAAGGAATGTGACGGTATGGCACTGGGCCGTTACGTAATCCTGACGGTCCAGTTCAAGGCCGTTACATTTCAAGAATCAAAATCACGATAGAGTGTTCCAATTAATGGGCTTTCATTGGTACAACCGACTCGGCGTCCTAGTGAGAATCCCAGGCTCGCGGAGAATTACGGAGGCCTTGAAACAATGATTTCCTAGTCCATTGGAAGGAATATCCAATAGAGAGGTCCTCATGCCCAAGATTGTGTTCCTATAGTGCAAAGTGTGAACTAATGACAACATACCGGAATATGTGCCATGTACGTATAGAATTGACTATATTGACAGAGAGAGATATGTATAATCAATGTGAAAATCATGACAAAAACTCCGTCAATACAATGTTAAAAAGTCATGCTTTATAGTACAAAACTATAGAATTTTGGCATGAAATTAACATATCCTTAAAATATCACTAAGATATCAAAACATGCAATACCTATCATGCACAATCAGATATCCTAAAAATCACATGATTAGGTTTAAAACTTAGGTAACTAGGTTTTAACCATAATAAGATTGGCAGGTTGTATTCAGTCATAGGGTTGATAGAACACAGGATATAACGGTCTTAAGAGGGGGCGTCACAGTGAAAGTGACGGTCATGATCAAGCCGTTACTTGAATGCAACGCATCTGTCCAAGCGCGTTAGAAACATCAGTGCAATTCAAATACTACAGAGTTTGTAACGGTCTGTAGTAGGGCCGTTATTTGAAAGTGACGGTCCTATGCTAGTGCGTTACAGTATCTGCTAACAGAAAATAATCATAGAAACTAAGAGATCAACTCACATCATGTCTTTTATCAAAACATGATGAGCTTCTAGTCATGTTAACGATGTAAGGCCATCTACATGCATAGGTAATCATGAATAGATGAATAGTCATGTTTTAATTTCTTAATTTGGCTAAGAGGTGCATGATGTGCATAGAACAAATAAAACATGAAATCAATGCTCTATAATGCATGGAATTCAATCAAACCAGGGGGCTTTTAGTCCTATCATGCTGTTTTTGCCGTTCATGAGATAACCTACCTCTTACTTAGACTGTAGTTTCTGAATTTGGTGGAGAACCTTGCCCTAGATCCCTTCCTTCTCTTGTGACTTTTTCAGCAACTTCTTTAGGCTCTAACTCCATGCCCTCTTGACCTAAAGATGTGAAATTTGGAGGGGAGTTAGTCTAAAGTATTGTAAAGAAATACCTCTAAAGAACTTACCTGAGATAATGACTCCTTACCTTACTTCTTTATGCCCAAAAAGTAAGGGTCGCACAGTTCAGAACTATGCCCTATTTATAAAGTTTGGGCTAGGGTTTGAGGATTAGATCGAGTTTAGAGTCCTTATTTCATCAAATCTAATCTCTAAGAGTCCTTAGAGTCTTTACAATCCTTCCCAAGTCGATCCATAGTGGATAGGAACATCAAGTTCCAATCTTTTCATGAGTCCCTTCACTTACGGAACTAACAGGATGTAACGGTCGAGTGCCCATGCGTTACATGGATGTGGCGGTCTTACGATAGACCGTTACAGTCATCGTAGCTTAGAGTTTCAATTTATAAAAACTCTTTTGTTAATTATCTAAATCATTATCTTATATTATTAGTATGTATCCTTAATATCCGTGGATAGGCTTAAATACCTTCTAGAATATGGGCCAAACCTAATGGTCTAGGTCCTAAACCCTTTTGGACTTCAATTAAGTGGGTTGGGTTAATTGGTTAACACAATTTTGGCCTTATATTGATTATTTAGCCCAATTAATGCCAGAATATTATTTAAATAACTAGAAATTACTTTTATAAATTTTTGGGGCTCTACGCCCTCCCCCACTTAGAAGAATTTGGTCCCCAAATTTAATTCATGGATTGACGAGAGTGTACATACAATTAAATAATTCCGGGAATCTTTTCTTCATAGTTGATTCGGTTTCCCATGTTGCTTCATAAGGCCATACTTTCTTCCATTGAATCTTCACCATAGGAATGACCTTATTTCTGAGTTGACGTACTTCTCGTTCCAAAATCTTCATTGGCGTTTGTTCATAGGTCAAGTCCTTCTGAATTTCCAGGTTGTCCTAAGTGATAATGTGATCTGGATCATACACATACTTCTTCAGCATCGAGACGTGAAATACGTCATGAACTCCTGCTAACTGTGGTGGCAAAGCCAATTTATAAGTCACTTCACCGATCCTTTCGAGGATTTCAAATGGACCGATAAATCTTGGAGTTAGCTTTCCTTTAATGCCAAATCTTCGAATACCACGACCCAGAGAAACCTTTAGATATACATGTTCTCCTACTTGAAATTCCAAGTCGCGCCTTTGATTGTCAGCATAAGATTTCTGCCTATCTTGTGCCATTTTCATCCTTTCCTGAATGAGCTTGATTTTCTCTGTAGAATCCCTGATTAAATCGGGGCCTAGAAATTGCCTTTCCCCTATTTCATTCCAACATATTGGTGATCGACAACTTTTCCCATATAGAGCTTCAAAAGGTGCCCTTTGTATGCTTGCTTGATAGCTGTTGTTATATGCAAATTTTACCAAAGGCAAGTGATCATGCCAACTTCCTCCAAAATCAATGACACAAGCCCTGAGTATATCTTCTACCACTTGATTTGTCCTTTCTGTTTGACCATCAATTTGTGGATGGAAAGCGGTGCTAAAATTCAATCTAGTTCCAAGTGAATGTTGTAGGCTCTTCCAAAATTATGATGTGCATCGGGGATCTCTATCTGATACAATAGCGACAGGGACTCCATGTAACTTGACAATTTCTTTTATGTATAGTGCTGCTAGAATATCTACAGACCATCGACTTTTTATTGGTATAAAATGTGCAGATTTAGTCAATCGGTCTATAATTACCCATATTCCATCGTGTCCACCTCTTGTCTTAGGTAGTCCCATAATGAAATCCATTCCTATGCTTTCCCATTTCCATTCCGGGATACTTAAGGGATGTAATTTACCTGCGGGTCTGAAATGTTCCGCCTTCACTTGTTGACATGTGAGACACCGAGATACGAAGTCAGCTACTTCCCTCTTCATATTGGGCCATCAAAAGTTTCTTTTGAGATTCTGATACATTTTTGTACCTCCTGGATGAATGGTATACTTTGATTTATGTGCTTCCTCTAAGATCAATTTCTTTGTATCTTCATGATCGGGTATACACATTCGGCCCTTGAATAGCATTCTTCCATCTTCGGATATAGAAAGATCCGGTCTTTGTTCAATATTGGCTTTAATTTTCAGTAAAATTGGGTCATCCTCTTGTAACTTGGCCAAATCCTCAATCAATGTTGGTTGAGCTCGGATATTTGCCATGAAACAATTATCTTCCTTAATGTTAACATCTAGATTCAATTGAGCAAATTGAGGAACAAGGTTAGTCATACTAATCATGATACTTGATAACATACCAATTGGTTTCCTGCTGAGTGCATCTGCTACAGCATTTGCCTTGCCAGGGTGATATTGAATAGCAAAATCGAAGTCTTTAAGATATTCCAACCATCTCCTCTGCCTCATGTTAAGCTCTTTTTGAGAAAATAAACATTTTAAACTCTTATGGTCCGAATAGACAGTGAACTTTTATCCATAAAGATAATGACGCCAAATTTTCAAGGCAAAAATAACTGCTGCTAATTCCAAATTATGTACATGATAATTTTCTTCGTGACGTTTCAATTGTCTTGAAGAATAGCAAATCACATTTCCATCTTGCATAAGGACACACCCTAAGCCAATTCCAGATGCATCCGTATATACTTCAAATCCAACACCCTCTATTGGTAGTGACAAAACAGGGGCTGTTGTAAGATGATTCTTAAGACTTTGGAAACTCTTTTCACAGTCCTTCGATCAGACAAAAAGATTTTCTTTTCTGGTAAGTCTAGTTAAAGGAACCGCGATCTTTGAAAAGTCCTTTATGAATCTTCTATAATAACCTGCTAGACCCAAAAAGCTTCTAACTTCAGATATAGTCATTGGTCGGCTCCAATCTCTGACAGCTTCTACCTTAGAAGAGTCCACAGCAATACCTTCTTTTGAAATAATGTGGCCTAGGAATGAGACTTCCTTGAGCCAGAATTCACACTTATTGAGTTTGGCATATAGCTTATGTTCTCTAAGTGTTTGCAAAGCTATCCTTAGATGTTCTTCATGTTCTTCTTTTGTCTTGGAGTATATCAGGATATCATCGATGATGACGACGATGAACTGATCTAATTATGGCTGGAAGACACTGTTCATAAGTTGCATGAATGCTGTTGGGGCATTAGTTAACCCAAACGGCATTACCACGAATTCATAGTGGCCATAACGACTTCAAAAAGCCGATTTGTAAATGTCCTCTTCTTTGATTCTAAGTTGATGATAACCTGATCTTAGGTCAATCTTAGAAAAATATTCTGCTCCCGAAAGCTGATCGAAGAGCTCATCAATACGCGGCAATGGGTATTTGTTCTTGATTGTAAGTTGATTCAATCGCTGGTAGTCAATGCATAATCTTAGAGAACCATCCTTCTTCTTGACAAATAGAACCGGCGCACCCCAAGGGGATGTGCTAGGTCTGATAAAACCCTTGTCTAGAAGTTCCTGTAATTGCTTCTTTAATTCCTTGAGTTCTGTGGGGGACATCCTGTAAGGGGCTATAGAAACAGGTGCTGCACCTAGAATGAGTTCAATGGTAAAGTTTACTTCCCTCTCGGGCAGTAAATTAGGTAGTTCAGATGGGAATACGTCCGGGAATTCACTTGCAATAGGAATATCAGCTAGGATAATTTCCTTAGATTCGGTGACAATGACTGAAGCATGAAAAGCTTCACATCCTTGCGAGATAAGTTTGCAAGCGTGTAGAGAAGATATAATGGTAGGATGCTTCTTGTATTTGATGCCAAGAAAGGAAATTCTTGGAAAACCAGGCTTTCGGAAAGATATAATTCTATTTCAGCAGTTGATATAAGCATCATGGTCTACAAGCCAATCTACCCCTAAAATGGCATCATATCCTTTCATGTCAAGGCATACTATGTTTGCGGGGAGATTGTGTCCTTCTACTACCACCTCACAATTGGGATCATAGTTGGTAAGCTTAGTTCCAGATCCTAAAGGTGTAGTAATAGCGAGATCTGAAGGTAGGGGAACTGATGCAGTTTGTAAGGTTTTTGCAAAAGTGGTGGAGATAAAAGAATGAGAAGCACCAGTATCAAATAGCACGAATGCAGGACGAGAACAGATTTGAAGAGTACCTTCCATGAGCCCATCATTTTGATCCCTGGGCACTTCTTCTTCATCAACTGCATTGAGGCGAGCCTGCCTCCTACGTCATCCATTATTTGGTTGGTCTTTCATAAGGGGGCAATCTGGCACACGATGCTCCCTACTCCCACAACACAAACAAGCACCTAGGCGCTTCCAGCATTCTTCAGCCGAGTGGCCAAATTTCTCACAAAACGTGCACGCTGAGGCGACTTGCTCCTTTTCTTCCTTCACCTTTTTACTACTCTTTTGAGAACTTCCACCATTCCCGTTCCTTGATCTTTTCTTATTATCACGGCTTTTGTATGGTTCCGTGATGCTGAACTTCTCCTTCTTATAATACCGATCAGAGCGCCGGCTAGATTCTTCTCCCTTTCTTTTCAACCTTTCGACCTTCTCTAAGGTCCTCTCGCATAAATATGCCCTTTGAACCATCTCCGCATAAGTGTGGATATTCTGTGTCCCCAATTGTTGAATGAAACCGGGCCGTAACCCGTCCATAAATGGGTTTGCTTTTAATAAGTCTGTACTAATCAAATGTGGTGCATACGGTGCTAGCCTTGAAAACTGCAACTCATATTCTGCCACGGACATCATCCCTTGATGAAGGGAGGCAAACTCCATAGCCTTCCTTTCCTTTACATGCTCCGTGAAATATTTGGCACGGAATAAAGTGAGAAAAACATTCCATGTATGTGGCGCATCGGCTGGAGGTGCCGGAACCGATTTCCACCAAGTGCGAGCATCCTTATTTAATTGGAACGTAACTAGACGAACTTTCTCCTGATCAGTGCATTGAATAACATCAAATATCCTATTCATCTCGTCGATCCAATTTTCTGCTTCGTCTGGATTGGAAGATCCATAGAAACGTGGAGGATTTAGACTCCGGAAATTACGATGAAGGTCTCCTGCCCTTGCCCCCGCACCACCTTGTGCTATAGTTTGCAGTGCTTGGGTGAGGCCGGCAACAGTTTGTTGCATACCGTCCCAATCTACACGATGAGCCATGATAAGAATAATAAGGTACCTGAGAGAAAATAACAACTTGTTATTTCTCATGAAATTGGAATAAGCAAAATAATTCTTAAACTAATTAGCTATCTAATCCCGGGTTCTACCCAATCCTCACATGGGTGTGGAATTTTTTCCTTAGTTCATAGGTAGGGGTCCTTAACCTTGGACTTATTCTATGACATTACTCTTTTCCTTAAGTCCTGAGACTTAGGCTCTGATACCAACTTAACGGTCACGCCCCGAGCCTTTAATTACAGCGGAAGACTCGCTCGGGGAGCGTGAACAGCCGGCATGGTAAGCCTCTCGCAAGTAAGAACCAATCAGAGCGCAAGACAATCACACAAGTAAATACAATTGCACAAGATTTAATCAAACTTCAACTTTATTTCATAATGCTCAATATTCAAGATACAATCACTAATTTGATTTCCATTTTACTAGACTCAAGAAATAGGAAAAAATTACATTGACTCAATCTAGACATTATAGACTTCCTAAGTCTTCACTCATCTTTAATCGCTCTCGGATCCGCTACTGGAATAATCCGAATCGGAACTATTTCCATCTCCTAAAAACATTAGAAAATAGGTCATGAGCACACTTGCCCAGTAGGTATCTTCGCATCAACATGAAGGCACTATTTAAGTAATTATCATTTTTGCTCTAAAGAAATAAGGTAAAATCATGCAATGCTAATTAATCATGCGATCAAATCAATAGAAACAAGATAACCAAGTAAGATAGAATGATCAAGAATGAGCTAGCAAGAATATAACAATAACATGATATTGGCCTTCCATGAACAAGAATGTAACGAGATTGTACTAGCAAGCCACATATTCCTCACTTTAGCATCTTATGCTTAAGAGCAAGTGCTTCGTGAATTTCTGTGGAATATCAAGCAAGAATGTCATGTCGTGCCGTGGATCCTCACTTATTTATAGAAATAGTACTCCCAGCGCAATGCGATGCCAGTAGCATCATACCCCATGGTTTATAAAATAGTATATTTCTGACAATCAGCCGAGGGGACTAGCATAGAGCCCTTGAACACAATCAGTGCTCGATTGCATCTTCAGTTATAAATTAAGCTACTTCCACGCAATATAACAGTAACGTATGGCCAAGAATATAGCACTTCCAATAATTTCATGATAAATAAAATCAATGAATGAATGCTTCAACATAAGAATGTAGGAGTCAAGAAATAGACTTTAAACAATGTCATGCTCATAGGAATAAATCGGCAGCATAACGGTATTTTCCTTAACTTCCATTTCTTTTAGATCAATTTAAGCAATATGACAAGTTCTAGATCGTCAAAGTTTGTCTAGAATCCTAGGAATATCAACCCTTTGTCAAACCTTGGGTTAACATAAACAAGCTATGTAACGGTCATATGCTGGGCCGTTATATTATGTAACGCGCCAGTAATGGGCCGTTATAGTGATCCGAGTCTAGAAAGATAAAAATAGACTCAGAGGAATGTGTCGGTCTGGCACTGGGCCGTTACGTAATCCTGACGGTCCAGTTCAAGGCCGTTACATTTCAAGAATCAAAACCACGATAGAGTGTTCCAATTAATGGGCTTACATTGGTACAACCAACTCGGCGTCCTAGTAGGAATCCCAGGCTCGCGGAGAATTACGGAGGCCTTGAAACAATGATTTCCTAGTCCATTGGAAGGAATATCCAATAGAGAGGTCCTCATGTCCAAGATTGTGTTCCTATAGTGTAAAGTGTGAACTAATGACAACATACCGGAATATGTGCCATGTACGTATAGAATTGACTCTATTGACAGAGAGAGATATGTATAATCAATGTGAAAATCATGATAAAAACTCCATCAATACAATGTTAAAAAGTCATGCTTTATAGTACAAAACTATAGAATTTTGGCATGAAATTAACATATCCTTAAAATATCACTAAGATATCAAAACATGCAATACCTATCATGCACAATTAGATATCCTAAAAATCACATGATTATGTTTAAAACTTAGGTAACTAGGCTTTAACATAATAAGATTGGCAGGTTATATTCAGTCTTAGGGTTGACAGAACACAGATATAACGGTCTTAAGAGGGGGCGTCACAGTGAAAGTGACGGTCATGATCAAGCCGTTACTTGAATGTAACGCGTCTGTCCAAGCGCGTTAGAAACATCAGTGCAATTCAAATACTACAGAGTTTGTAACGGTCTGTAGTAGGGCCGTTACTTGAAAGTGACGGTCCTATGCTAGTGCGTTACAGTATCTGCTAACAGAAAATAATCATAGAAACTAAGAGATCAACTCACATCATGTCTTTTATCAAAACATGATGAGCTTCTAGTCATGTTAACGAAGTAAGGCCATCTACATGCATAGGTAATCATGAATAGATGAATAGTCATGTTTTAATTTCTTAATTTGGCTAAGAGGTGCATGATGTGCATAGAACAAATAAAACATGAAATCAATGCTCTATAATGCATGGAATTCAATCAAACCAGAGGGCTTTTAGTCCTATCATGCTGTTTTTGCCGTTCATGAGATAACCTACCTCTTACTTAGACTGTAGTTTCTGAATTTGGTTGAGAACCCTGCCCTAGATCCCTTCCTTCTCTTGTGACTTTTTCAGCAACTTCTTTAGGCTCTAACTCCACGCCCTCTTGACCTAAAGATGTGAAATTCGGAGGGGAGTTAGTCTAAAGTATTGTAAACAAATACCTCTAAAGAACTTACCTGAGATAATGACTCCTTACCTTACTTCTTTACGCCCAAAAGTAAGGGTCGCACAGTTCAGAACTATGCCCTATTTATAGAGTTTAGGCTAGGGTTTGAGGATTAGATCGAGTTTAGAGTCCTTATTTCATCAAATCCTAATCTCTAAGAGTCCTTAGAGTCTTTACAATCCTTCCCAAGTCGATCCATAGTGGATAGGAACATCAAGTTCCAATCTTTTCATGAGTCCCTTCACTTACGGAACTAACAGGATGTAACGGTCGAGTGCCCATGCATTACATGGATGTGGCGGTCTTACGATAGACCGTTACAGTCATCGTACCTTAGAGTTTCAATTTATAAAAACTCTTTTGTTAATTATCTAAATCATTATCCTATATTATTAGTATTTATCCTTAATATCCGTGGATAGGCTTAAATACCTTCTAGAATATGGGCCAAACCTAATGGTCTAGGTCCTAAACCCTTTTGGACTTCAATTAAGTGGGTTGGGTTAATTGGTTAACACAATTTTGGCCTTATATTGATTATTTAGCCCAATTAATGCCAGAATATTATTTAAATAACTAGAAATTACTTTTATAAATTTTTGGGGCTCTACACCAGTGGCGATGACTAACCAGCTGATAAGGGTGACAAATAAGTCTATATGGCTGACAAATTGGCATTAGCGGTGACAAATAGATATACACAGGTGAAAAATGGCTTGCGGAGCTGAAATGAGCAAATTCACATAGGCTGCGTCAACGCGCCTCCCTCAATATGTGAACGCAACCAGCAAGGGAAGCAAAGGAGTCGACCCTCAGAGTCGACCCCATTCAACAGGCATTCTGCCACGTCAGGATGCGTCGACCCTTTCCTCTCAGGGTGTCGACGCCAGGGTCTTCCAAAAGCTATCTTCAAGCCCACCGTCAACAGCTACGTCGACGCATTGGTGAAGCCGCATTTGCGCACTCAAGGCTCATTTGAAAGAATCAAGTCAACTCTATGGTTCTCAAAAATTATATAGAGGGTCAAAGTACTAGCGTAATCCTCTAAAAACATGAATTTTAAGGAATGGCGGAGTTACCTAGAACACACAAATGTCCCTATCTTCATAAGTGTCCAAAGTAACCCGTTATTCCAAAGATCTGTCAGTACAGCAGCCACCAACAAGGTTGGTATCTGAAAAGAAGATTCACCTGAACATGAGGACGTCCTCTCAACAAACATAAATTAAGCTGTTGCATGCACCTTGGTTAAACCTCCCTTGTTTATCATTTGAAATTGCCTAGCTTGGAGGAAAAGTTTCTCCCTATTGAAGCCTAATTGGATGGCCCTCTACACATGTTGCTACTGCTATTGGTATTGGTAAGCTTGAAAGAGCCTTGAAACGTAGGAACCAGAGAGAAGAAAAAGAGAGAGATTCAGCCTTGAGCTTCTAGAGAAAGAATTGGGAGCTGGAGAACAAAAGAGTGCAGCCATCCATCCAGCCAAAAGCCTCAGCCTGAACTGCTTGTTTCCATTCCGTCAAAGTCGTGTGCTTGTATTTTGTGTTCTTGCTATCTGCATTTTGTTTAAACTTCCCAAGAGTGTGTGACTGGAGATCTGTCCCCGTGTTTTGCTGCACTTGCAGCAGTGTGTTTCCTTTTCTCGTGTGTGTGTGAAGACCTTGTCTTCGTGTGTTTTTTGTTGGGAAACCAGTGTGTGTGTGTGTGTGTCTCTTTTGGCCAAAGAGTGGAAGCCTCACCAAGTTGGTGAGGGGTGGACGTAGGTGTGCCAAGGTGCATCCGAACCACCTTAAAAGCTCTATGTTGTGGTTTGCATTTCCATATCTTCTACCCCCTCTGCACAGGTGACTTGTTTTCTCCAAGAGTATCTCTTATGTTTTAGCTCCATCAAATCTGCCGTTGGACTTTGCTTGCGATAATTGCACTGCTATCTTTTTTAACTTGTCTGTAGAAGTCAAAAATTTGGTATAGGATCTATTCACCACTCCTCTAGATCCTCTCATACCATCCAACAGTTGGTATCAGAGCAGGTTCCCTAGAGATGTGGTCCAACGACCCAGGGACATCCGATGAGAACATCCCTCGCAGCTACATAGCTCAGGGTCATGCCATCAATCGACTGCCGGTTTTCGAAGGAACAAACTATCTATATTGGAGGAACCGAATGAAAGTTTTTCTGCGTGCCCAGGATCATTTATTGTGGCGTGTTGTAAGTAAGGGTCCTTTTGCTTTACTCGAAGTAGATGACACCTGGACACAAAACCAGATTAAGAAATCCACAACAAATTGGAGCACCATGAACATCATGCAGTGTCACGCCCCGAGCGCGGAAGATACCCGGAGATGCGCGACGTGTCTATATCAATCATGTCAATCAGAGTGGTCGTGTATTCGACACAAAGACAGAGATGCGCAAAATAGCAAGATAACCCAATCCTTTATTTCATAATGGATAGACTATTACAAATCCAATACTCTGTTTAATAAAAAGAAAAGTACATAGTTGACTCGAGAAAACTATAGAAACAACTAGACGACACTTGTAGAAGCTCTATCACTTTCACTCTTGACTATTCCCATCCGATTGACTTCCATCGTCGTCGGACTTACCTGAAAAGTACAAAGGGACAAACGGAATGAGCGAACGCTCAGTAGGAAATTATATCTCAAGTACTAGCAAGGGGTTTAAGTAATTACATTTTCATGAATGCAATAAAGCTATGCATGCTCGCATAAAACGACAGGATAGATAGAATGTAGTATCAAGGAAATAAGATGAACTTATCATGAACTTTCAACAAGATACAAGTTATTCGAGATATTCAAGTAAGTACATTTACAAGTCATGTCAAGAACTTTGGCTATCATGTATCAAGCAAGTAAATTACCCTTTTTCGGGCCACGCATTTCATTTCATGTCAAGTACGAGTCAAGTACAAGATGTGTGTGGAATGTCCAATCAAGCAAGTCAAGTACTCGGTATAATGCCAGATACCTTATCATTTTAACTCCCATGGGCACAAGTACTTTCGGGTGCTCCTCCCAGGACCAGATCGGGCCCTATATGCGCATGCATTTATCATGTGTTTTGACATCCACTCTTGTTTATAGCCAACATAGAATTTCAAGAATCAAGCTTGTAGACATGTATGACAACTTTGATAGAATAGAGTCCAAAATATGACAAAGACATAGAATGGCGATAATAACGGTATAATCACGATATCGATAAAACTAGGTAGAATATGGTTCCCTTAACTTAGGTACCATGACAAATCAATATGGACATTCTTTATATAGAATTGAGGTCCACATGAACATTAGATCAAGCAAGATACCCTCATTCTTATCATAGAATTGGGGTTTACAAGAACGACACGATATGGCATGATATCATCATCCCATCAAGAATTTCTTATGATATACTCTTTGTATAATCATAAGGGCCGGTATACCATGTTTCTTTAGATTGACATGGCAAGATCGTGTAATGGGTTTTTAGGGTACAACCAGCTCAGTCGGCCTTGAGGGAATCCAAGGCTACGAGGAGTCTTACGGAGGTCTCTATGACTAACTCGCTAGTCCAAAGGAACGGAATGTCCAATGGAGAGCTTGTATGTCAATGAGAGTTGAGTGTGATCGATAAATCAACATGAAACGTGGGACTATACTCACGGAGTGGAGAATAGTGCCGATATATATATATATATGTATAATATGAAACCATCGGTAATAGAATCAGGATAAAATCAGTTTACAGTAAAATAACGACTTAAGTAAAGTCGTGTATTGAATAATTAACGCCTAACAGAAGGGCGTTTACATATATTGCCAATTTGCAGAATTTCCATTATTTCATTAATTTATCAAAAACACGCCTTTCCTGGGGGCGTTTCTTCAAAGTTGACGACTGCAGAGGCAGGCGTCTCATCATTTACATATTCGACAGGATATAATTATTCTCAGAAATTTATCAAAAACGCGCCCTTGGAAGGGGCGTTACTTTCTAATTCCATTTTACAGAATATGTGAATTTCAGGATTTTAACAGATACACGCCCTAGGAAGGGGCGTTACTTTTCAGATTCACGCCTTGTTCTGGGGCGTTAAATATGGAAAACGACTTTGTCCAAGTCGTGAATTTCAAGGATTTACGATATTTTAATAAATAATATTTCGAGAGACAGGAGACATGTCATGGCAGTAAAATTTAACAGGAATTCACAGAGTCATGCAAGATATTAAAAATCAATATTTCATATGTATTGTAATTTTTAAACAGGATCAATTATTAATCACATGCGATTCTTATGAAATTAACGCCTACGTAGAGGGCGTCAAATATTAAATTGACGACCACTAGCATGGTCGTTTCTTTTAAATTAGCGCCCTAATCAAGGGCGTTTCTTTCAAAATTTTGCAGAAAACGTAATAAAACCTTATAAACAGTATGCATGCCATGCTCATATACGTATGTATAGATATCTTGCATTAATTCTTATTTGGGCTACAATAACTTGAGAAAATCCTACCTTAACAATGGATTTGAAGGTGACAGACACGTGAAGACGTTGATAAGGATAAACTGAATCAGCAGTAGGCAGAGAACCTTTGTTCTTTGGTCGATCTCTAGAGTTTTCCTACAGAGGAATATGAAGAGATATTAGAAATTTCTTCATAAGCTTGGCTGAAGATGGAAGTTTAGAAGAACTTACCCTTGTTCTTCACGATGTCTAGGCTTCCTCAACCTGTGAGAAGAAAAGAGAGTGAAGAATCACTAGTTCTTCGTGTAGGCAAAGCAGAGATCAAAGAGAAGAACGTTCGGTTCTTCACTCACCGTAGCAGACGATCGATAAAATAGGTTTAGGGTTTGTTCGATCAAGACTATTTATAGGATTTTAGAGTCCTAACAAAAGTAGTGTTTGATTGGAAGTAATATTTCCAAGATTGAGTTATTACCACATTCGAACTCTTCCTCATAGTTATCACTTACCCTGGATAAGTTCTGGGTTCGAACGGTTCACGAACTGAATTAACGCCTTAGGTCAGGGCATGTATTCTTTAATTGACGCCTTACTTTAGGGCGTTTCTTAAAAAGCGCCTTGAAAAAGGGCGTTTCGTGTTTTAAAACACGCCCAAGATAGGGGCGTTTCTTTTACTTACCCATTTGGTGGCATGAGAACTGACGACCGCATGTGTGGGCGTCCTTTCTTTAGTCACGCCATGGATAGAGGCGTTTCTTTATAAATTAACGCCTTAATAAGAGGCGTTATTTTTAATTTGTTTTATTTCGTCCAATTAACCCTATTCCTTTTATATATATATTACTTCTGTAATATATATGTTTTAATTCATTTCAATTATTCATTTATTAGGGTTGCTACACCCTCCCCCACTTAAAAGAATTTGGTCCCCAAATTCAATATATATATATAATTATACGTGGAGAGTGTAGGACATATACCTCTTAGAATAACTCGGGAAATCGTTTCTTCATAGATTCCTCGGTCTCCCATGTCGCTTCGTGTTCAGGATTCTTATTCCATTGCACCTTAAGCATGGGAATAACCTTATTCCTTAGAGCTCGTATTTCTCGATCTAATATCTTAAAGGCCTCTGTTCATATGTGAGATCTTTCTGGATCACCAGATCTCCATGCTCAATAATATGTGACGGATCGTGCACATACTTCTTCAACATAGATATGTGAAATACATTGTGTACCTCGGACAACTGAGGAGGCAACGCGATGCGATAAGTAACCTCGCCAACTCTTTCGAGTACCTCAAATGGTCCGATGAATCTTGGCGTAAGCTTGCCCTTAACACCAAATCTTCGTATGCCACGTCCAGGCGATATCTTGAGAAATACATGATCTCCGATTTGGAATTCAAGATCTCTCTTCTTGTATCAGCATAAGCTTTTGTCTCGTCTGAGCAACTTGCAATCTTTCTCTGATTACTTGTATCTTCTCAGTTGTATCCCTTACCATGTCTGGACCTAATAGTTGTTTCTCTCCAACTTCGTTCAAACATATGGGAGATCGGCAACTCCTTCCGTATAAGGCTTCGAAAGGTGCCATTTGGATACTAGCTTGGTAGCTATTATTATATGCAAATTCAACTAAAGGTAAGTGGTCATGCCAGCTTCCTCCAAAGTCAATAATGCATGCTCTCAGCATATCTTCAACAACTTGATTAGTTCGCTCGGTCTGACCATCCGTTTGTGGGTGAAAAGCAGTACTAAAGTTGAGCCTTGTTCCCAACGAATGTTGTAATCCCTTCCAAAAATGAGAAGTAAAACGGGGATCTCTGTCAGACACGATTGAGACAGGAATTCCATGTATCCTGACTATTTCCTTGATGTACAGTGCAGCTAGCACATCAATTGACCATCGGCTCTTTATTGGCAAGAAATGTGCCGATTTAGCTAATCGGTCAATGATAACCCAGATTCCATCATGTCCTCCTTTAGATTTAGACAAACCCATGATGAAGTCCATACCAATATCCTCCCATTTCCACTTAGGAATATCTAGAGGATGTAGTTTTCCCGCAGGCTTTTGGTGTTCCGCCTTGACCTGTTGGCATGTGAGACAGCGTGATACATAGTCCGCTATTTCTCTTTTCATATTAGGCCACCAAAAGTTCCTCTTTACATCTTGGTACATTTTGGTTGATCCAGGATGAATAGTGTATCTTGATCTGTGAGCTTCATCTAAGATCTTCTTCTTTAATTCCGGACAATCGGTATACAAGTTCTATCTTTGAATAATAATCTTCCCTCGGAAGTTAGTTGAAAATCAGATTGTCCTTCTAATCTGCCTTTGATTTCCACTAACATAGGATCATCATCCTGAAGTGCTTGTATCTCAGATAATAAGTCTGACTGTACGCTTACATGAGATAATGTGATAAATTTGGCTTCCGTGTCCAAGCTTATATTGAGCTCGGAGAATTGTTCAAGTAACCTCCATTCTTGCATCATACAATTTGCTATCATTGCTCTCGGCTTTCGACTAAGGGCATCAGCCACATAATTACCCTTTCCGGGATGGTATTGTATACTGAAGTCGAAGTCCTTGAGATATTCTAGCCAGCGTCTTTGTCTCATGTTAGCTCCTTTTGTGAAAATAGATATTTGAGACTTTTGTGATCGGAGTATACAGTAAACTGTACTCCATAGAGATAGTGTCTCCATATCTTTAGGGCAAATACTACCGCGGCCAGTTCTAAGTCATGGACGGGGTAATTCTCCTCATGCTTCTTCAGCTGACGAGAAGAGTATGCTATGACCTTCCTTGTTGCATTAGACACATCCGAGGCCAATGCCAGAAGCATCAGTGTAGACCTCGAATTTCTCTCCTTCTATCGGTAGAGCTAAGACCGGAGCTGTGGTGAGATGATCTTGAGAGTTTGAAAACTTCTTTCACATTCCTCACTCCATTCGTATCGGATCTCCTTGCGAGTTAACCTTGTAAGGGGCACGGCGATCTTAGAGAAATCTTTGATGAATCGCCGATAATAGCCTGCAAGACCTAAGAAACTTCTGATCTCGCTTGCATTAGTGGGTCTTTCCCAGTTTCTTACAGCTTCAACCTTTGACGGATCTACAGATAAACCGTCCTTGGATATGACATGTCCGAGAAAAGCCACTTCTTCAAGCCAGAACTCGCATTTGCTGAGTTTAGCATATAATTGATTTGTCCTCAAGACTTGTAATGAAATCCTCAAATGCTCTTCATGTTCTTCCTTAGTCTTGGAATATATCAATATATCATCAATGAAAACCACCACAAATTGATCAAGTAAGGCCTGAATATGCTATTCATTAACTGCATAAAGGCAGCAGGGGCATTTGTTAGTCCAAAAGGCATAACAACAAATTCGTAGTGGCCATACCTGCTTCTGAATGCAGTCTTGTGAATGTCATCGTCCTTGATTCTTAATTGATGATATCCCGACCTGAGATCAATCTTGGAGAAATATTTGGATCCTGAAATCTGATCAAATAATTCATCGATTCTCGGCAGTGGATACTTGTTCTTGATAGTAAGATGATTCAACTGTCGATAGTCGATACACAATCTCATGGATCCATCCTTCTTCTTACAAATAGACTGGTGCTCCCCACGGGGAAGTACTTGGTCTAATGAACCCTTTTCGGATTAGTTCCATCAACTGCTCTTCAACTCCTTGAGTTCAGCAGGGGACATTCTATATGGTGCCTTTGAAACAGGACCAGCACCAGGGACTAAGTCAATGGTGAAGGCCACTTCTCTTTGCGGGGGTAATCCCGGCAATTCTTCCGGAAATACGTCTGGAAATTCTCGCACTACCTGAATGTCCTCTATCTTGGTTTCTTAGCTTCTTTAATAGTGACAAAAGCAAGGAAGGATACACATCCTTTCTGACGAGCTTGCTTGCTCGAAGAGCCGAAATAAGAGGGGATTTGCTTCGACTCTTAGGACTAGTATAAGTCAGTTCTGGAAATTCTTGAAAACAATCTTGCTATCACGGCAATCAACCGTTGCCTGGTACTTTGATAACCAATCTGCTCCTAGTATAACATCATACTCTTTTAGATCTAAGCAGATAAGATCAATAGGAAAATTCTTTCCTCGAACCAATACCTCACAGTTTTGGTAATGATGTGTGATATCGTCTCGTTTCCGAGAGGAGTAGACAATATTAACTTCATCCATTCTGGTTCTAGAGGTAATGGGTCAGCAAACTTCTTGGAAATAATGGAATGCGATGCACCCGTATCAAATAAGACATGTGCATATTTGGAACAAATTTTTAATGTACCTTCCACCAATCCGCCTTCTTCTTCTGGTTCGGTCTCTTGGATTGCATGAAGACGCGCGTTCTTGTCACTGGACGTTTACCCTCACCGTCTTGGTCATTCATTAATGGACAATCGGGAATCCGATGTTCACGACTCCCACAACGGAGACATGCTCCTAATTTCCTCCAGCATTCTTCTGTTTTGTGACCAGCCTTGTCACAATGCTTGCATACTACGTTTGAAGGTGTAGTGGTGATAGAGAAAGGCTTGGATTTCTTGAACTTCTGATCTTGAGAGGAAGAACCTCCATTATTGGGCCTCTTCTTAAAGTTGGGTTTAAAAGAACCCGAACTTGTGACTTGCTCCTTTTTGTCTTTCCCACGGATCCTATCAGATAGTTCCGTGGCATCTTCAAGCAACTGAGCTCGGCGCACTATTTCAGTATAAACTTGAATATCCATAGGCGCCAGTTGAGTAATGTAGTGGGGCCTAAGCCCATTAAGAAATCTACGGACTTTCATCTTTTCCGTGCCAATTAAATGCTTAGCATATCTAGACAGTCTAGAGAACTGTGCTTCATAATCAGCCACCGATAAAGATCTTTGCTTTAATGCGGCAAATTCGGCGGCCTTCTTTCCTGGACCCTATCAGAGAAATATTTGGCGTTGAAATATTCAACGAATTCACCCCATGTAACTTGAGTTGGGTCAATAGTAGCTTCAATCGACTCCCACCAGCATCTAGCATCCTTTTCTAACTGGAAAGTAGCTAATAAGACTTTGTCCTGATCCGTGCATTGCATAACACGGAATATACGTTCAATCTCCCGAACCCAATGCTCGGCATCGTCTGGATCGGTCGATCCCATGAACTTCGGGGGATTCATATTCTTGAATGCTTGGTGTAAGCTTCCAGCTCGTGGAGCACCACCTTGTGCTACCTGTTGTAGCACTTGGGTCATCCCTTGAAGGGTACGCTGCATGTTGCGCCATTGAGCACGTTCGGCAGCCATTATCCTACAATTACAATAGCTATGTTAGTATTATATCACTATGATCTTATAAAGGACTCATTGATCATTTAACCCTTGGTTCTACCCACTCTCACTTGGTTAAAGGTTTTGAAACCTATCCTTGGACTTGGGTTTCCTAGGAATTGAATAACCTTAGGCTCTGATACCACAAAGACTGTCACGCCCCGAGCGCGGAAGATACCCGGAGATGCGCGACGTGTCTATATCAATCATGTCAATCAGAGTGGTCGTGTATTCGACACAAAGACAGAGATGCGCAAAATAGCAAGATAACCCAATCCTTTATTTCATAATGGATAGACTATTACAAATCCAATACTCTGTTTAATAAAAAGAAAAGATACATAGTTGACTCGAGAAAACTATAGAAAAGACTAGACGACACTTGTAGAAGCTCTATCACTTTCACTCTTGACTATTCCCATCCGATTGACTTCCATCGTCGTCGGACTTACCTGAAAAGTACAAAGGGACAAACGGAATGAGCGAACGCTCAGTAGGAAATTATATCTCAAGTACTAGCAAGGGGTTTAAGTAATTACATTTTCATGAATGCAATAAAGCTATGCATTCTCGCATAAACGACAGGATAGATAGAATGTAGTATCAAGGAAATAAGATGAACTTATCATGAACTTTCAACAAGATAACAAGTTTATTCGAGATATTCAAGCAAGTACATTTACAAGTCATGTCAAGAACTTTGGCTATCATGTATCAAGCAAGTAAATTACCCTTTTTCGGGCCACGCATTTCATTTCATGTCAAGTACGAGTCAAGTACAAGATGTGTGTGGAATGTCCAATCAAGCAAGTCAAGTACTCGGTATAATGCCAGATACCTTATCATTTTAACTCCCATGGGCACAAGTACTTTCGGGTGCTCCTCCCAGGACCAGATCGGGCCCTATATGCGCATGCATTTATCATGTGTTTTGACATCCACTCTTGTTTATAGCCAACATAGAATTTCAAGAATCAAGCTTGTAGACATGTATGACAACTTTGATAGAATAGAGTCCAAAATATGACAAAGACATAGAATGGCGATAATAACGGTATAATCACGATATCGATAAAACTAGGTAGAATATGGTTCCCTTAACTTAGGTACCATGACAAATCAATATGGACATTCTTTATATAGAATTGAGGTCCACATGAACATTAGATCAAGCAAGATACCCTCATTCTTATCATAGAATTGGGGTTTACAAGAATGACACGATATGGCATGATATCATCATCCCATCAAGAATTTCTTATGATATACTCTTTGTATAATCATAAGGGCCGGTATACCATGTTTCTTTAGATTGACATGGCAAGAACTGTGTAATGGGTTTTTAGGGTACAACCAGCTCAGTCGGCCTTGAGGGAATCCAAGGCTACGAGGAGTCTTACGGAGGTCTCTATGACTAACTCGCTAGTCCAAAGGAACGGAATGTCCAATGGAGAGCTTGTATGTCAATGAGAGTTGAGTGTGATCGATAAATCAACATGAAACGTGGGACTATACTCACGGAGTGGAGAATAGTGCCGATATATATATATATATATGTATAATATGAAACCATCGGTAATAGAATCAGGATAAAATCAGTTTACAGTAAAATAACGACTTAAGTAAAGTCGTGTATTGAATAATTAACGCCTAACAGAAGGGCGTTTACATATATTGCCAATTTGCAGAATTTCCATTATTTCATTAATTTATCAAAAACACGCCTTTCCTGGGGGCGTTTCTTCAAAGTTGACGACTGCAGAGGCAGGCGTCTCATCATTTACATATTCGACAGGATATAATTATTCTCAGAAATTTATCAAAAACGCGCCCTTGGAAGGGGCGTTACTTTCTAATTCCATTTTACAGAATATGTGAATTTCAGGATTTTAACAGATACACGCCCTAGGAAGGGGCGTTACTTTTCAGATTCACGCCTTGTTCTGGGGCGTTAAAATATGGAAAACGACTTTGTCCAAGTCGTGAATTTCAAGGAATTTACGATATTTTAATAAATAATATTTCGAGAGACAGGAGACATGTCATGGCAGTAAAATTTAACAGGAATTCACAGAGTCATGCAAGATATTAAAAATCAATATTTCATATGTATTGTAATTTTTAAACAGGATCAATTATTAATCACATGCGATTCTTATGAAATTAACGCCTGCGTAGAGGGCGTCAAATATTAAATTGACGACCACTAGCATGGTCGTTTCTTTTAAATTAGCACCCTAATCAAGGGCGTTTCTTTTAAAATTTTGCAGAAAACGTAATAAAACCTTATAAACAGTATGCATGCCATGCTCATATACGTATGTATAGATATCTTGCATTAATTCTTATTTGGGCTACAATAACTTGAGAAAATCCTACCTTAATTGATAATCTGGAGATCGACGTGAGGTGTTCTGAAACTCCTACGACTTGGCAGCAAGAAAGGGCAGGAAGATGATTGATGAGGATGAGAGAACCTGCAGAAGATATATCAAAGATATCAATCTTCTTTGTAATGGCTTGCTGGAAGCGAAGAAATAAGAACTTACACAAGTTCTTCAGGACGCAGATCTTCTTAACCTGTACAGAAGAGAAGGAGATGAAGAGTCAGTAACTCTTCATATGCTTTTAAAAAAAAAGAGAAGAACGTTCGGTTCTTCACTCACCGTAGCAGACGATCGATAAAATAGGTTTAGGGTTTGTTCGATCAAGACTATTTATAGGATTTTAGAGTCCTAACAAAAGTAGTGTTTGATTGGAAGTAATATTTCCAAGATTGAGTTATTACCACATTCGAACTCTTCCTCATAGTTATCACTTACCCTGGATAAGTTCTGGGTTCGAACGGTTCACGAACTGAATTAACGCCTTAGGTCAGGGCGTGTATTCTTTAATTGACGCCTTACTTTAGGGCGTTTCTTAAAAAGCGCCTTGAAAAAGGGCGTTTCGTGTTTTAAAACATGCCCAAGATAGGGGCGTTTCTTTTACTTACCCATTTGGTGGCATGAGAACTGACGACCGCATGTGTGGGCGTCCTTTCTTTAGTCATGCCATGGATAGAGACGTTTCTTTATAAATTAACGCCTTAATAAGAGGCGTTATTTTTAATTTGTTTTATTTCGTCCAATTAACCCTATTCCTTTTATATATATATTACTTCTGTAATATATATGTTTTAATTCATTTCAATTATTCATTTATTAGGGTTGCTACACCCTCCCCCACTTAAAAAGAATTTGGTCCCCAAATTCAATATATATATATAATTATACGTGGAGAGTGTAGGACATATACCTCTTAGAATAACTCGGGAAATCGTTTCTTCATAGATTCCTCGGTCTCCCATGTCGCTTCGTGTTCAGGATTCTTATTCCATTGCACCTTAAGCATGGGAATAACCTTATTCCTTAGAGCTCGTATTTCTCGATCTAATATCTTTAAAGGCCTCTGTTCATATGTGAGATCTTTCTGGATCACCAGATCTCCATGCTCAATAATATGTGACGGATCGTGCACATACTTCTTCAACATAGATATGTGAAATACATTGTGTACCTCGGACAACTGAGGAGGCAACGCGATGCGATAAGTAACCTCGCCAACTCTTTCGAGTACCTCAAATGGTCCGATGAATCTTGGCGTAAGCTTGCCCTTAACACCAAATCTTCGTATGCCACGTCCAGGCGATATCTTGAGAAATACATGATCTCCGATTTGGAATTCAAGATCTCTCCTTCTTGTATCAGCATAAGCTTTTTGTCTCGTCTGAGCAACTTGCAATCTTTCTCTGATTACTTGTATCTTCTCAGTTGTATCCCTTACCATGTCTGGACCTAATAGTTGTTTCTCTCCAACTTCGTTCAAACATATGGGAGATCGGCAACTCCTTCCGTATAAGGCTTCGAAAGGTGCCATTTGGATACTAGCTTGGTAGCTATTATTATATGCAAATTCAACTAAAGGTAAGTGGTCATGCCAGCTTCCTCCAAAGTCAATAATGCATGCTCTCAGCATATCTTCAACAACTTGATTAGTTCGCTCGGTCTGACCATCCGTTTGTGGGTGAAAAGCAGTACTAAAGTTGAGCCTTGTTCCCAACGAATGTTGTAATCCCTTCCAAAAATGAGAAGTAAAACGGGGATCTCTGTCAGACACGATTGAGACAGGAATTCCATGTATCCTGACTATTTCCTTGATGTACAGTGCAGCTAGCACATCAATTGACCATCGGCTCTTTATTGGCAAGAAATGTGCCGATTTAGCTAATCGGTCAATGATAACCCAGATTCCATCATGTCCTCCTTTAGATTTAGACAAACCCATGATGAAGTCCATACCAATATCCTCCCATTTCCACTTAGGAATATCTAGAGGATGTAGTTTTCCCGCAGGCTTTTGGTGTTCCGCCTTGACCTGTTGGCATGTGAGACAGCGCGATACATGGTCCGCTATTTCTCTTTTCATATTAGGCCACCAAAAGTTCCTCTTTACATCTTGGTACATTTTGGTTGATCCAGGATGAATAGTGTATCTTGATCTGTGAGCTTCATCTAAGATCTTCTTCTTTAATTCCGGACAATCAGGTATACAAGTTCTATCTTTGAATAATAATCTTCCCTCGAAGTTAGTTGAAAATCAGATTGTCCTTCTAATCTGCCTTTGATTTCCACTAACATAGGATCATCATCCTGAAGTGCTTGTATCTCAGATAATAAGTCTGACTGTACGCTTACATGAGATAATGTGATAAATTTGGCTTCCGTGTCCAAGCTTATATTGAGCTCGGAGAATTGTTCAAGTAACCTCCATTCTTGCATCATACAATTTGCTATCATTGCTCTCGGCTTTCGACTAAGGGCGTCAGCAACATAATTACCCTTTCCGGGATGGTATTGTATATTGAAGTCGAAGTCCTTGAGATATTCTAGCCAGCGTCTTTGTCTCATGTTTAGCTCCTTTTGTGAAAATAGATATTTGAGACTTTTGTGATCGGAGTATACAGTAAACTGTACTCCATATAAGTAGTGTTTCCATATCTTTAGGGCAAATACTACCGCGGCCAGTTCTAAGTCATGGACGGGGTAATTCTCCTCATGCTTCTTCAGCTGACGTGAAGAGTATGCTATGACCTTTCCTTGTTGCATCAGGACACATCCGAGGCCAATGCCAGAAGCATCAGTGTAGACCTCGAATTTCTCTCCTTCTATCGGTAGAGCTAAGACCGGAGCTGTGGTGAGATGATTTTTGAGAGTTTGAAAACTTCTTTCACATTCCTCACTCCATTCGTATCGGATCTCCTTGCGAGTTAACCTTGTAAGGGGCACGGCGATCTTAGAGAAATCTTTGATGAATCGCCGATAATAGCCTGCAAGACCTAAGAAACTTCTGACCTCGCTTGCATTAGTGGGTCTTTCCCAGTTTCTTACAGCTTCAACCTTTGACGGATCTACAGATAAACCGTCCTTGGATATGACATGTCCGAGAAAAGCCACTTCTTCAAGCCAGAACTCGCATTTGCTGAGTTTAGCATATAATTGATTTGTCCTCAAGATTTGTAATGAAATCCTCAAATGCTCTTCATGTTCTTCCTTAGTCTTGGAATATATCAATATATCATCAATGAAAACCACCACAAATTGATCTAGATAAGGCCTGAATATGCTATTCATCAACTGCATAAAGGCAGCAGGGGCATTTGTTAGTCCAAAAGGCATAACAACAAATTCATAGTGGCCATACCTGCTTCTGAACGCAGTTTTATGAATATCTTCGTCTTTAATCCTCAATTGATGATAACCAGACCTGAGATCAATCTTGGAGAAATATTTGGATCCAGAAATCTGATCAAATAATTCATCGATTCTCGGCAGTGGATACTTGTTCTTGATAGTAAGATGATTCAACTGTCGATAGTCGATACACAATCTCATGGATCCATCCTTCTTCCTTACAAATAGGACTGGGGCTCCCCACGGGGAAGTACTTGGTCTAATGAACCCTTTTTGAATCAATTCCATCAATTGCTTCTTCAATTCTTTTAGTTCTGCAGGGGACATTCTATAGGGTGCCTTTGAAACAGGACCAGCACCAGGGACTAAGTCAATGGTGAAGGCCACTTCTCTTTGCGGGGGTAATCCCGGCAATTCTTCCGGAAATACGTCTGGAAATTCTCGCACTACCTGAATGTCCTCTATCTTGGTTTCTTTAGCTTCTTTAATAGTGACAAAAGCAAGGAAGGATACACATCCTTTCTTGACGAGCTTGCTTGCTCGAAGAGCCGAAATAAGAGGGGATTTGCTTCGACTCTTAGAACTAGTATAAGTCAGTTCCGGAAATTCCTTGAAAACAATCTTGCTATCACGGCAATCAACCGTTGCCTGGTATTTGGATAACCAATCTGCTCCTAGTATAACATCATACTCTTTTAGATCTAAGCAGATAAGATCAATAGGAAAATTCTTTCCTCGAACCAATACCTCACAGTTTTGGTAATGATGTGTGATATTCGTCTCGTTTCCGAGAGGAGTAGACAATATTAACTTCATCCATTCTGGTTCTAGAGGTAATGGGTCAACAAACTTCTTGGAAATAATGGAATGCGATGCACCCGTATCAAATAAAACATGTGCATATTTGGAACAAATTTTTAATGTACCTTCCACCAATCCGCCTTCTTCTTCTGGTTCGGTCTCTTGGATTGCATGAAGACGAGCATTCTTTGTCACTGGACGTTTACCCTCACCGGCTTGGTCATTCATTAATGGACAATCGGGAATCCGATGTTCACGACTCCCACAACGGAGACATGCTCCTAATTTCCTCCAGCATTCTTCTATTTTGTGACCAACCTTGTCGCAATGCTTGCATACTACGTTTGAAGGTGTAGTGGTGATAGAGAAAGGCTTGGATTTCTTGAACTTCTGATCTTGAGAGGAAGAACCTCCATTATTGGGCCTCTTCTTAAAGTTGGGTTTAAAAGAACCCGAACTTGTGACTTGCTCCTTTTTGTCTTTCCCACGGATCCTATCAGATAGTTCCGTGGCATCTTCAAGCAACTGAGCTCGGCGCACTATTTCAGTATAAACTTGAATATCCATAGGCGCCAGTTGAGTAATGTAGTGGGGCCTAAGCCCATTAAGAAATCTACGGACTTTCATCTTTTCCGTGCTAATTAAATGCTTAGCATATCTAGACAGTCTAGAAAACTGTGCTTCATAATCAGCCACCGATAAAGATCTTTGCTTTAATGCGGCAAATTCGGCGGCCTTCTTTTCCTGGACCCTATCAGAGAAATATTTGGCGTTGAAATATTCAACGAATTCACCCCATGTAACTTGAGTTGGGTCAATAGTAGCTTCAATCGACTCCCACCAGCATCTAGCATCCTTTTCTAACTGGAAAGTAGCTAATAAGACTTTGTCCTGATCCGTGCATTGCATAACACGGAATATACGTTCAATCTCCCGAACCCAATGCTCGGCATCGTCTGGATCGGTCGATCCCATGAACTTCGGGGGATTCATATTCTTGAATGCTTGGTGTAAGCTTCCAGCTCGTGGAGCACCACCTTGTGCTACCTGTTGTAGCACTTGGGTCGTTTCTTTCAAATATTAAATTGACGACCACTAGCATGGTCGTTTCTTTTAAATTAGCGCCCTAATCAAGGGCGTTTCTTTTAAAATTTTGCAGAAAACGTAATAAAACCTTATAAACAGTATGCATGCCATGCTCATATACGTATGTATAGATATCTTGCATTAATTCTTATTTGGGCTACAATAACTTGAGAAAATCCTACCTTAATTGATAATCTGGAGATCGACGTGAGGTGTTCTGAAACTCCTACGACTTGGCAGCAAGAAAGGGCAGGAAGATGATTGATGAGGATGAGAGAACCTGCAGAAGATATATCAAAGATATCAATCTTCTTTGTAATGGCTTGCTGGAAGCGAAGAAATAAGAACTTACACAAGTTCTTCAGGACGCAGATCTTGTTAACCTGTACAGAAGAGAAGGAGATGAAGAGTCAGTAACTCTTCATATGCTTTTAAAAAAAAAGAGAAGAACGTTCGGTTCTTCACTCACCGTAGCAGACGATCGATAAAATAGGTTCAGGGTTTGTTCGATCAAGACTATTTATAGGATTTTGGAGTCCTAACAAAAGTAGTGTTTGATTGGAAGTAATATTTCCAAGATTGAGTTATTACCACATTCGAACTCTTCCTCATAGTTATCACTTACCCTGGATAAGTTCTGGGTTCGAACGGTTCACGAACTGAATTAACGCCTTAGGTCAGGGCGTGTATTCTTTAATTGACGCCTTACTTTAGGGCGTTTCTTAAAAAGCGCCTTGAAAAAGGGCGTTTCGTGTTTTAAAACACGCCCAAGATAGGGGCGTTTCTTTTACTTACCCATTTGGTCGCATGAGAACTGACGACCGCATGTGTGGGCGTCCTTTCTTTAGTCACGCCATGGATAGAGGCGTTTCTTTATAAATTAACGCCTTAATAAGAGGCGTTATTTTTAATTTGTTTTATTTCGTCCAATTAACCCTATTCCTTTTATATATATATTACTTCTGTAATATATATGTTTTAATTCATTTCAATTATTCATTTATTAGGGTTGCTACATGCAGTGCGCCATCCACCCCACAGAATACTCAAGAGTATCCACTTGCAAATCTGCAAAAGAAATGTGGGATAGGCTTGGACTAATTTATGAGGGGACATCTAAAGTTAGGGCCACCAAGGCCAAATGCTAACTACTGACTATGAAATGTTCAGAATGAAACCAAACGAATCTATCTCGGAGATGTATGCTAGGTTCACCCAGCTAACTAACTCCTTAAAATCATTGGGAAAAGAATACCCTGATAGTGAACGGATTAGGAAGATTCTTAGATCTCTCACCCCACTGTGGCACACTAAGGCCACTATAATTGAGGACTCTAAAGACTTTTTTGTTATGACAATTGATGGTTTGATAGGTTCTCTCATGACATATGAGCTCAACTTGAAGAGAAGTGAAGAAGACGTCAAGCCAAAGAAGACCGTGGCTCTCAAGGTTTCTGAGAGCACAGATGAATCTGAAGATGAAAAGCAAAGCATCTCAGAGGCAGATCTAGTTGACCATGCACTCCTCACCAGACAGTTCACAAAGTTTTTAAGAGGCAAAGGTAAATTTCAGAGAAGGAATAAAATCCCACAGGTAAGTAGAAACTCCAACTTTAGACCTGCATAAGTTAAGAAATTTGACAATGTCATTTGTTATCAGTGCAAGAAGGCAGGACACATGCGAGGATAGTGTCTTGAGTTGCTCAAGCAAACGTCCAAGGCCAAGGGAAAGAAGCCCAAGGCAATGGTCTGCACTTGGAGCGACGACAAGGAGGAAGATGAAACCTCCTCTGCGCTTGAAGATGAGGAAGATTTTTGTGTAGTGGCTAGTGAAGAATAAGATCAGGTAACTAACCCATTTGACAATTTCTCTCTTGAAGATTGGGAAGAGGCATACACCTTTTTGTTTGAAAGATATGAAGCTTCTAAGAAAGATAACAAGCATCTTAAAAGGAAGATCAATTCCTTAGTTTATGATAAACCTGCTAACCATCAACCAGAAATACTAAAAACTGAAAACGAAGAACTCAAAAAACAAGTTGAAGCTTTTGAAACCACCCGGTCTGAATTGGTAGGCCTAAAGGAAGAAAATGATGTTTTCAGATCTCAGTTAAATCATGTCAGCTTGAAATATGAAGAATATGAGAAAGAGAACAAACTAAATCTTGAAAAATATGAGGCCATAAACGCTGTTAATCTCCAGCTACAGAAAAGCCTTGAGGAGGCTGCAAGTGAATTGAAGGATAGGCAATCTGTCCCAGAAAGGATGACCCATGGGAAGTCTAACCTAGATGCCATCTTAGGTACCCAGGTGAATTTTAGGAAGGAAGGGTTGGGGTTTAACTCGTCTGAAAAAAGACCTTTTGAATTCAAGACCACTTCCTTCTGTCGAAAAAAGGCAAAGGAAAGTTAATTGTTAAAGAACCATCAAGGCTGAGTTCTCCTAAGACCAAATCTAGCACTAGTCAGAAGAAGCAAACCCAAAGGCAGTTGGGTCGATGCACCCCTAGTCCGCAAAGCCAGTTAGGTCGACACATTGCACCACCAGGTCGACACACCGTTGCTAGGCCACAAGTTCAACCAAGACCACATCATCGAGACCCTATCTCACAAGGTCGACGCAGCTCATCTGGTTATTTCAAATAGAAAAATAGGTTCGATAATCAAAGAAGGTTCAATGGCCAGCCAAACCTTGGTACATTCCATACTCAAACCTACACCTTTGGAGACCCAAGATGTAGACCTCAACCTAACTCACACTTCTTAAAATCCATGAAACCTACTTGTCATATCTGCAACAAACTGGGACACACCAGCAACCAATGTTGGTCCGGCCAGAGAATGAGACCCCTTAAGCAAGTCTGGATTCCAAAGAGCTTATTGCACACTTTAAATTATGACTCTGAACCCGAATTTATTTGGGTTCCAAAAACGTCTACTTAATGTTTGTTATGCAGGATTGTCTAGCAGCCCATCACAACCGATTGTATTTGGACAGTGGCTGCTCGAGACATATGACGGGAGACAAGAACAAATTCAGCCATTTAATCAAGAAGGAAGGAGGCCAACTAAGGTTTGGAGGCAAGGATAAGGGAAAAGTAATTGGCACAGGCACCGTGGGTAAGAATTCCTCCAACTTTATTAAAAATGTGATGCTTGTGGAAGGATTGGAGCACAATCTACTCAATATAAGCCAATTGTGCGACAAAGGGCACAAGGTTCTATTTGATGCTAAGGAATGTAAGATATTTGAGAAGAATTCTAACTCTGTGATGTTTGTAGGTCATAGAGTAAATAATGTCTACATGGTAGACCTTGACACCTCACTTTCAGAAGATCTGTACTTATCTGCCAACCAGATCAGTAATGCAGGGCTGTGGCACTGACGATTGGGACATGTCAGCTATGGTACATTACATAAATTGTCCAAGATTGGAATTGTAAGAGGTCTGCCCATACTGTCCTTTAAAAGGATCACCTAGGTTTGTGAAGCTTGCTCCCTAGGTAAGCAAACTCAAAAATCTTTCAAATCTAGAAGTGAGCCCTTGTCGTCCATGCCTTTTGAATTTCTGCATATGACTTGTTCGGTCCAACAACAACAGCCAGCCTTAATGGGAAGAGGTTTGGATATGTGATTGTTGATGACTTCTCTCGTTTTACATTGACTTTCTTTCTTTCTAATAAGAATGATGCCTTTCTTGAGTTTTAGAAATTCTTCAGAAAAGTAAAGCTAGAAGGTAAATTCAGAATCGCCACCATTCTGTCTGACAATGGAGGAGAATTCAAATATTCATCCTTTTCTGAACTATATAATCAAGAAGGCCTAACACATAGATTTTCATCTCCCAAGACCCCAGAGATGAACGACATTGTGGAGAGAAGGAACCACACAATCGTGGTGATCGCCCGTACCATGTTAGTTGAGAGCCAACTCCCAAGGAAGTTCTGGCTTAAGCAGCAAACACAGCATGCTACATAATTAATAGGGCCATTGTAACGACCCGAGATCCGAACACCGGGAAAGCCCGATAACTCGAATCTCAAACCGCCACCCACGAGCCGGAAGACTCAGAAGGGTTAAAGGGATGGTGTGGAATTACACAAGAGTCTAAAATAATTACAGAACTACACAGTTAAAATGAATAAGCAAGAAATAATAAATAACATTAAATAATTTACATGGTCCACAATATAACAATAGTCTAAAATATGACAGTACTCCATAACTAGTATAGTCCAGAAGAAAAAGGTACAACTACGCGGGGCATACCCTGGAACTGGCAACTGGCAACTAACCCTGGGCACCTGAATCACGTGGAGCCTCAGATGCGCTCCCCTGAAGCATCGCCTCACCTGAAATCACGGAAAGACGCAGGGAATGAGTCTTATAACAAAAGGCTCAGTAGGGATCACCCGGACCCCTACCTCGCAAAATGAGAAACTACGCGGAAAGTAGTCAAGGCTAACACTAACCAACGTAGCGCGAGGATCAACAAAATTTGTAAACGGGAAAGCTCAGCCATGTCAAGTACCGACCGTACGACACAATAATCGAGATAACCCGACAAAACCCCAAGAGTCACTACCTGACACAGATAGGAGTACCAACCACTAGACGTAAGGCCGGATGCGCCCACTGGCGTCTTAGACCGTGCCTCAGGTGTCTCCCTCAACGCACTCTATCGGAACGGGGACCCGTACAAGTAACCACAAAATAAGGACTGATCGGGGTTACGCTCGTCAGCTCAGGTCCACCGCCCCCGACTACGTGTGCACACACAGACCACATGTCTTTGGTCTGGCCCTCTGACTGGTTTTTCCCTCAGCCAGACTCTGGCTGCAAGACGTGGGGCCCGACGGTAACCAGCCTTAAAACCATCTCTCTAGGGTAGCCTCGCCACCACTCCCTGGTGGGACCACTCGCATGTCGGAAGGCTACGACTAGTGGAGGGTCACTACAAGAGTAGACCCTCTAGTCAACGGAAACCAACGTCTAAACCGGACCAAGTGCAAGGACTGCTCCTCGCACCGACACCGACTCACGGTGACAATAGCCGAACCACGCCACTCCCTGGGGTTCCCATGGCACGCACGTACGACCCCCACATGATGCCCAGCATCAGTCGGACCGTCGGTCAGCACGGGGATCAAGGTCCACACCCCCGGGATTGGGATCGGTGAGAAAAGAACTCTGGTCGGACAGAAGATAGGTGGCGGTCCACTCTGGACCGTCCCTGACAAAAACGGTCAGATGTTGGACCGCCCTAAGGATAGGTGGTCCCTCTTTGGGCCGCTCAAAGAGAAGAAATGGTCTCCTATGGGCCGCCCCTCACAGGGAGTAAACGCTCTTCTGTAGACCGCTCAAAGTAAAAGCGGTCCACCTTGGGCCGCCTCGGGGCACTAAACGGCCCCCCTTGGGACCGCCCAGCCCTGGGACTGCAAAACATAAAACGGTCGCTCTGTGACCGCTTGGAGAATAGACGGTCTCCCTTGGGACCGCCGGAATGGGTTAAACGGTCGTCTTGTGACCGTTAAGCCCAAGGACTGTTAAACGGTCAAAACATAACGGTCAAAAATGCCTCGAAGGCCACGCTGGCCACGAGGGAAAAATGGTCGGCCCCTTGGCCGTCTCAAGACTAGGCGGTCTATCATGTGACCGCATAGCCTGCCGACACTCTAAGCCCAGAAAATGGTCTTGTCACGCCCCGAGCACGGAAGGAACCCGGAGTGCGTGACAAGTTTATATCGATCATGTCATTCAGAGCGTTAGTGTATTCAACACAAAGATAGAGTGCGCAAAAGTAAAGATAACCCAGTCCTTTATTCAATCACAACCTCAAAGTACTTCTATTACAAATGAAAATGCCAAGACTCAATAAAAGGAAAAATTACAATGATTGACTCAAGAAATTAGAAAGATATGATTAGTAAACGCTTGGATAGACGGAGAGCTCTAATCTCTTCACTCTTGACCTTCCCCATCCGATTGAGTCTCATCATCGGACTTACCTGAAAAATAGGGGAAAACACTGGATGAGCGAACGCTCAGCAGGAATTATATCTCAAGAGCTTAGCTTGCTTTAAGTAAATTACATGTTACATGAATGCAATAAAGCTATGCATGTTTGCGTAAAACGACAAGAGAGAGAGTATAACAAGAGATAATTGACTGAACTAGCATGTCTTTCAAGAACTTATATCAATAAATGTCAAGATATTCAAGCAAGTATATTCATCATGCCATGTCAGGAATTGGGTATCACGTTTCAAGCAAGTTTATAAATACCCTTTCCGGGTCACGCAAGTCATGTCATGTCAAGTCGAGTATGAGATTGTGGAATGTCTAATCAAGCTAGTCATGCACTTCGGTGCAATGCCACACCGTGATCATTACAACTCCCATGGACACTAGTACTTTCGGGTGCTCCTCCCAGGACCAGATCGGGCCCTATATGCGCAGGCATTGATCATGTATTTTTCGACATCCACTAAAGTTATAGCCAATATGGAGTTTCAAAGAATAAACTTGTATAACTTTAAGGTAGATCTTTGTGGAATAGCATTTCAAGGATTTGAACATGGTGTATAACTATGATAGTAACGGTATAATCATGATCAACGATAAAACTAGGTGGAATTGGGTCCCTAACTTGGGTGCCATGACAATAAGAGTAAGCGCCCACATGAACACGGTCGCTTGTTCTTGTACATGATAAGGTAGATAGAATTAGTGTACACAAGTACGACACACTATTCTTAAAGGATATGAATGATATGGATTACCCATCCCATTATTTCAAGAATATTCTCATGACATACAAACAGCATGTCATGAGGGCCGGTATACCATGTTTCTTTAGAGTGACATGGCAATTAAGAAGTGTCATGGGTTTTAAGGGTACAACCAGCTCGGCTGCTTTGAGGGAATCCAAAGCTAGCGGAGGCTTACGAAGGTCTCTATGATAAAGTCACCGGTCCGAAGGAACGGAATGTCCCGCGGAGGGCTCGTCTATCATAGAGAAATAGTGGGGTAGTCGATAAAACATCAAAAAACGCGGGACTATATTCACGGGCTGGAATATAGTGCCAATAGGCATAGATTCTAAATCCATTTCCACTTTTAGTGTAAATCTGGAATTCTTTTAAAACCAGTTTAGCATTTAGTGTAATTAGGTCTTGGAATTCTTTTAAATCAAGTTTAGCATCTAGTTAAAACAAGTCCTGCAATTCTTTTAAAACAAGTCCAGCATCTAGTTAAAATAAGTCCTGCAATTCTTTTAAAACAAGTCTAGCATCTAGGTAAAACAAGTCCTGGAATTCTTTTAAAACAAGTCTAGCATCTAGTTAAAACAAGTCCTGGAATTCTTTTAAAACAAGGTTGGGTTGCAGTGTATATGCATTCAGGATTTCGGATCAATAATGAACATTGCTATTTTCTAAATAAAACAAATTTTCCAGGAATAATTACGTGGTTAGGTAGAGAAAATTAGCAAGAGTCCAGAACTATACTCATGTATTAAATTTGGTGTCCTGGTTATCTGTTATTAAATTTCTAACATATGTAATTTATTAAATGCTGACCAAAATGACGACTGTATGTACAGTCGTGAGATCAAAATGACGCCTCTGTTGGAGTCGTTATTTACTATAATTGCAAAAATCAAGAGAACTCATACCGGTAAATCTTCCTGTACATAAAAAGTCAACCTAAATGCATGCATGAACTTATTATTAGCATGGTTATGCCAAGCACTTGAGAAAACCTACCTGGGTTGGTTGTAGATGCTAGAAACGTGAAGAGGATGAAGAATAGGAACCAAAACCGATTCACTAGATATCAGGAAGAAGATGATAGCCCCTTTTTCAATCGGAGGCAAATCAGTAGTAGCAGTACTCAATGATAAGTATGTATCTTAGTCGCTGATGGTTTCATGCACAAGAGAACACCCAAGGAAGACGACGGCCTTCCTTCAGTAAGAAGAAGAAGACTTCTTGTACCCTTCTTGTCGCAGACTACTCGCAAAAGGAAGAGGAAGAAGAAGATAGTTCTCCCACGTTTTCGTATGAAGAAGATAGTAGCGCAGCCCCCTTCGGCCCAAAGAAGCAGAAGGCTCCTACGACACTTTGAAGAACTTTGCAACAGCAGCAGGTTGTTGGGAGAGAAAAACACAACAGTATGTTTGATGTAGAAAAAGCTAATAGATTGGCTCGAAGGGGTTGGTATTTATAGGGTTTTGGAGACCCTATAGGGTTGGAGTTCAATTGGGACTTAACTCTCTAGTACCTATCCTAATAGTATTAGAATTTCTTTTATTAACAATTCGAAACACGTATAACTTAAGTATTGGATGCTTCCGGGATTTTTATCTTTTTTCCTGGATGTGATCTAGATGGAAAATTTTAGGGGTATTAATTTTCTATTTTTCTCTATTTTTTCATATAATTATTTTTCTAAAATTCTTTAATTGACAAATTGGCACTATTCGTTTTAGACTAAAATAACGACTTATATCAAGTCGTTTCTTTTGAATTCACGACATTGTCATAGGCGTCTCTTACCTTTTGACATTTCTTCATGCCTCTGGAAGAAGCAAAATTATGTTTATACCCTAGAAATCTTTATCTATATATCCTTTCTTATGCTATTTATACTTTAACTAATTAACGACATACCTTATGTCGTCTTTTTAAAATAACGCCCGCAGTAAGATGCGTCAATTACGTTTTGGCAATTTTTTCTTAACCTCTAAAGGACCGATATTGTATATATGCCCATTCTTTTACCTTTTATATATCTTTAATGTATTTAAATCTTATATATATATATACTTCTTCCTTCTAATAAGATTAAAATATAGTAAATGTGGAATATTAAATTTTCTAAATTAGTAATAAAATATAAATTGACATTTTCTTCAAGATTTAATGATTCTTAATTTAATTAAAATTATTTTGTGCATCAAATGGCTACTTAAAATAACATGTTATTCTTAAATTTATTATAATATAATGGTAAGGTCTATGAGTCTATTTTGTAAGACTTTTCAGGATGTAAGAGGATTATGTACAATGTCCAGGCCTCGTTTAATTATTATATATTTATATATTTTTAATTTATTTAGACTTTCTAGTCCTTTAATTTACCAGGGTTGCTACACCCTCCCCCACTTAAAAGAATTTGGTCCCCAAATTCAATCGCGTATAAACGTGGAGAGTGTAGAGTACATACCTTTTTAGAATAATTCGGGGAATCGTTTCCTCATAGACTCCTCGGTCTCCCATGTAGCTTCGTGTTCTGAACATTTACTCCATTGCACCTTAACCATGGGAATAACTTTGTTCCTTAATGTTCGTACCTCACGATCGAGGATCTTCATGGGCTTTTGTTCATAAGTGTGATCCCTTTGAATCACCAGGTCTCCATGATCGATGATATGTGACGGATCGTGCACATACTTCTTCAACATGGATACGTGGAATACATTATGAACTTCGGACAATTGAGGAGGTAAGGCGACACGGTAAGTAACCTCGCCAACTCTTTCTAGTATCTCAAAAGGTCCGATAAATCTCGGCGTAAACTTACCCTTAACACCAAATCTTCTTATTCCACGTCCAGGTGATATCTTGAGAAATACATGATCTCTAACTTGGAATTCGAGATCTCTTCTTCTTGTATCAGCATGAGCCTTTTGTCTAGATTGAGCTACTTGAAGTCTTTCTCTAATGAGCTGAATCTTTTCAGTGGTATCCCTTACCATGTCTGGGCCTAATAGTTGCTTTTCGCTAACTTCGTTCCAACACAAGGGTGATCGACAACTCCTTCCGTATAAGGCTTCGAAAGGTGCCATTTGTATGCTTGCCTGGTAACTATTATTGTATGCAAACTCGACCAAAGGTAAGTGATCATGCCAGCTTCCACCAAAATCAATGATGCAAACCCTGAGCATATCTTCTACCACCTGATTTGTTCTTTCGGTCTGACCATCCGTCTGAGGATGAAAAGTAGTACTAAAATTGAGCCTAGTCCGCAACGAATGTTGTAGACCCTTCCAAAAATGAGATGTAAACCGTGGATCTCGGTCAGACACGATTGAGACAGGTATTCCATGTAATCTGACTATCTCCTTGATGTATAAAGCAGCAAGAACATCAACCGACCATCGACTCTTGATTGGCAAGAAATGTGCCGACTTAGTCAAATGGTCGATGATGACCTATATTCCATCATATCCCCCTTTTGATTTAGACAGACCCATAATGAAGTCCATACCGATATCCTCCCACTTCCATTTGGGAATATCTAGAGGATGTAGCTTACCGGCAGGCTTTTGGTGTTCGGCCTTGACTTGTTGGCATGTGAGATGGCGAGACACAAAGTCCGCTACTTCTCTTTTCATATTAGGTCACCAGAAAGTCCTTTTCAAATCTTGGTACATTTTGGTAGACCCTGGATGAATCGTGTACCTTGATCTGTGAGCTTCATCTAAGATTTTCTTCTTTAGCTCTGGACAATCTGGTATACATGTTCTATTCCTGAACATCAATCTTCCATCTGATGCTAATTTGAACTCCGATTGTTCTTCAATTTTGTCCTTGATTTCCACTAATAATGGATCCTTATCTTGTAGTCCTTGTATTTCTGAGAGTAGATCTGGCAGTATACTTATATGGGATAGTGTAACACACTTGTTCTCCTTGTCCAGGCTTATATCAAGTTTAGAGAATTATTCTAGCAACTTCCACTCCTAAATCATACAATTTGCTAAAATCGCTCTTGGCTTTCGACTGAGGGCATCATCTACAGGATTACCCTTTCCAGGATGATATTGTATTATGAAGTCGAAATCCTTGAGATATTCTAGCCAACGTCTTTGCCTCATATTTAATTCCTTCTGAGAGAAGAGAAACTTGAGACTCTTATGGTCAGAATATACTGTAAACTACACTCCGTATAGGTAATGCCTCCATATTTTCAATGCAAATATTACCGCGGCCAACTCCAAGTCATGAACTGGGTAGTTCTCTTCATGCTTCTTCAATTGGTGAGAAGAGTAAGCTATAACTCTTCCTTGTTGCATTATGACACATCCGAGGCCAATGCCAGATGCATCAGTGTATACCTCGAACTTCTCTCCTTCAACTGGTAGAGCTAAGACCGGGGCTGAAGTTAGGTGATCCTTGAGAGCTTGGAAGCTTCTTTCACATTCCTCACTCCATTCGTAACGGATCTCCTTACGAGTTAGCCTAGTGAGTGGTACGGCAATCTTGGAGAAATCCTTGATGAATCGCCGGTAGTAGCCCGCAAGACAGAGGAAACTACGGATCTCGCTAGCATTGGTCGGTCTTTCCCAATCCTTTACAGCTTCAACCTTCGATGGATCTACGGATAAACCGTCTTTTGATATAACATGCCCCAAGAAAGATACTTCTTCTAACCAGAATTCACATTTACCGAGCTTTGCATATAACTGATTCATCCTCAATATCTATAATGCAATCCTCAAATGATCCTCATGCTCTTCCTTGGTCTTCGAATAGATCAGTATATCATCAATGAAAACCACTATGAATTGATCTAGATGAGGCCTGAATGTACTATTCATCAACTGCATAAAGGCAGCAGGGGCATTTGTTAGTCCAAAAGGCATAACAACAAATTCATAGTGCCCATACCTGCTTCTGAATGCGGTCTTATAAATGTCCTCATCCTTGATCCTGAGTTGGTGATATCCCGACCTAAGATCAATCTTCGAAAAATACTTGGATCCAGATATTTGATCAAATAACTCATCGATTCTTGGCAGTGGATACTTGTTCTTGATAGTGAGATGATTCAACTGTCGATAGTCGATGCATAGTGGATCCATCTTTCTTCTTTACAAATAGCACAGGTGCTCCCCACGGGGAAGTGCTTGGTCTGATAAATCCTTTCTTGAGAAGTTCCATCAATTACGAATTTAGTTTCTTGAGTTCGGCAGGGGACATCCTATAAGGTTCCCTAGAAACTGGGCCAGCACCAGGGGTCAAGTCGATGATGAAGGCCACTTCTCTTTGTGGGGGTAATCCAGGCAAATCTTCCGGAAACACGTCCGGAAATTCTTGCACAACTGGGATGTCTTCTAGCTTAGTCTCCTTAGTCTCCTTAATGGTGACAAACGCAAGGAAAGATACACATCCTTTCCTTATTAGCTTGCTAGCTCGGAGAGTCGAAATAAGAGGTGACTTGCTCCGACTCTTAGGGCTAGTATAGACCAGTTCCGGAAAGTCTTTGAAAGTAACTTTGCTGTTACGGCAATCCACAATTGCCGAATACTTAGATAACCAATCTGCTCCCAATATGACATCATATTCATTTAGGTCTAAATATATGAGGTCGTTAGGAAGATTTCTTCCTTTTACCAAGACTTCACAGTTTTGATAATGGTGAGTAAGGCCAACTTCGCTTCTGAGAGGAGTTGAAAGAACTAATTTCATCCATTCCGGTTCCATGGGTAATGGATTAGCAAACTTCTTAGAAATAAAAGAATGCGAGGCACTAGTATCAAATAAGAAATATGCAGACTTGGAACAAACTTTCAATGAACCTTCCAGTAGACCTCCTTCATCTTGTTCTGTCTCCTTAATAGTTTGGAGACGTGCATTCTTTGTCACCGGGCGCTTCCCATCACCGGCTTGATCATTGAGTAGGGGACAGTCGGGAATCCAATGATCACGGCTCCCACAACGGAGACATGCTCCAAGTTTCCTCCAACATTCTTCGGCCTTATGTCTGGCCTTGTCATAGTGTTTACACGCCACTTTAGAAGGTGTGGTGGTGATGGAGAACGGCTTGTTAATCTTTTTGACTTTCTTCTCCTGAGAAGACTCTCCTCCATTACTTGGCCTTTTCTTGTTGAAATTGGGTTTGAAAGTGCTGGAGCTAGTAACATTCTCCTTCTTGTCTCTCCCACGGATCCTATCAGATAGTTCCGTGGCATCCTCCAGTAGCTGGGCTCGTCGTACCATCTCCGAATAGACTTGTATGTCCATCGGGGCCAGTTGTGTGATAAACTGGGGCCTGAGCCCATTTAGAAACCTTCTAGCTTTCATTTTCTCGGTACTGACTAGATGCTTAGCGTACCGGGACAGCCTAGAGAATTGTGCCTCATACTCAGCCATCGACAATGATCGTTGTTTAAGTGCGGCGAACTCGACGGCCTTCTTCTCCTGGACTCAGTCCAAAAAATATTTATTGTTGAAATGTTCAACAAACTCCCCCCAAGTAACTTGTCCTTGATCTAATGTGGCTTCTACCGACTCCCACCAGCAGCGGGCGTCCCTTTCCAATTGAAACGTTGCTAACAAGACCTTCTCTTGGTCCGTGCATTGCATAACCCGAAAGATACGTTCGGTCTCCCGGATCTAGTGCTCAGTGTCATCCAGATCAGTGGATCCCATGAACTTAGGAGGGTTCATGTTCTTGAAGCTTTGGTGGAGATTTCCTGCTCCACGATGTGCACCTCCTTGTGCCACTTGTTGAAGTGCCTGGGTCATGCCTTGCAGAGTGCGTTGCATGTTGCGCCACTGGGCACGTTCGGCAGCCATTGTCCCACAATTACAATAACTATATTAATATGTGATGATGTTCAAAGGTTTTGATTCTAAGTTAACTTAACCCTTGGATCTAACCAATCTCACTGGTTAAAGGTTTAAACCTATCCTCGGACTTGACTTTCTTAGGAATTGAATATCCTAGGCTCTGATACCACAAAAACTATCACGCCCCGAGCACGGAAGGAACCCGGAGTGCGTGACAAGTTTATATCAATCATGTCATTCAGAGCGTTAGTGTATTCAACACAAAGACAGAGTGCGCAAAAGTAAAGATAACACAGTCGTTTATTCAATCACAACCTCAAAGTACTTCTATTACAAATGAAAATGCCAAGACTCAATAAAAAGAAAAAGTACAATGATTGACTCAAGAAATTAGAAAGATAAGATTAGTAAACGCTTGGATAGACGGAGAGCTCTAATCTCTTCACTCTTGACCTTCCCCATCCGATTGAGTCTCATCATCGGACTTACCTGAAAAATAGGGGAAAACACTAGATGAGCGAACGCTCAGTAGGAATTATATCTCAAGAGCTTAGCTTACTTTAAGTAAATTACATGTTACATGAATGCAATAAAGCTATACATGTTTGCGTAAAACGACAAGAGAGAGAGAGTATAATAAGAGATAATTGAGTGAACTAGCATGTCTTTCAAGAACTTATATCAATAAATTTCAAGATATTCAAGCAAGTATATTCATCATGTCATGTCGGGAATTGGGTATCACGTTTCAAGCAAGTTTATAAATACCCTTTCCGGGTCACGCAAGTCATGTCATGTCAAGTCGAGTATGAGATTGTGGAATGTCTAATCAAGCTAGTCATGCACTTCGGTGCAATGCCACACCGTGATCATTACAACTCCCATGGGCACTAGTACTTTCGGGTGCTCCTCCCAAGACCAGATCGGGCCCTATATGCGCAGGCATTGATCGTGTATTTTTCGACATCCAGTAAAGTTATAGCCAATATGGAGTTTCAAGGAATAAACTTGTATAACTTTAAGGTAGATCTTTGTGGAATATCATTTCAAGGATTTGAACATGTTGTATAACGACGATAGTAACGGTATAATCACGATCAACGATAAAACTAGGTAGAATTAGCTCCCTAACTTGGGTGCCATGACAATTAGAGTAAGCGCCCACATGAACATGGTCGCTTGTTCTTGTACATGATAAGGTAGATAGAATTAGTGTACACAAGTACGGCACACTATTCTTAAAGGATATGAATGGTATGGATTACCCATCCCATTATTTCAAGAATATTCTCATGACATACAAACAGCATGTCGTGAGGGCCGGTATACCATGTTTCTTTAGAGTGACATGGCAATTAAGAAGTGTCATGGATTTTAAGGGTACAACCAGCTCGGCTACTTTGAGTGATGTGACACAACCTAAGACTTAGGCAAGCAAGCACATTCATAATCAAAAGGGCCAATTTTGGGCCGCCGCTCTCCCGTCACTCACCCAAGCCCGGGGTGACTTGGCGTTGCCAAGTGGAGGATGTGGGGTTGGGCCCTTGCTGGTAGAGGGCCAGCAAGGCCAAGATTTGATTCCCAATGGATGTGGAAGCCCAATTCAATGGGGCCGACAAAGTGCCGAAGGCACCGGTTGCACTTATTCCCACGGTGATCACTCAAGGCAACGGGGCTTGAGGATCGAGCTCTCACTAGCATAACCAGCGGAACTAGAACTAATATTGAAGGACAAGCACTAAATGGAGTGAGGTGTGAGCACTTACTCGACCGGTTTGAAGAAACCGGTCCCGCTCGGAGACGAGGGCGAGCGGGGAGGCGAGTGGATCCCCACACACCGCGGCGGTGTAGCTTGACCTACCCAAACAAGTTACAACACTACACCTGTCGCAGGAGGGGGACCTTGGGGTGGGGGTTAATGGATTACAACCAAAACTACCTCCGCACAGGGAGGGGCCTTCAGCCGGCCAAGCGGGGAGGGGAAACTAGGGCTAAAAGTAATGAAGAGGTGAAGACACCGGTTCTGCCTACTCTCTCTGAACAGGGATAGATAGTCGATGTTGCTGCTGCAGAACTTGCTCAAGAATTTTGCTGAAGGCAGGACCTGTGGGAAACGTTTCGGGACTGGTATTGGAACACCTCTGAATTTTGTTGATTTCTTCTGGAGCCGCTGCTGACCTGGGTGGAGTTCGAACAGAGCACTAGATCCTCGGACTGGCAGCTTCAGACTTCTTACAGCAGGTTGCAGAGGACGCCCCGACAGCTCCTGAACTCGGAATCAAGCACCGTTGGAGTCGTTCGAACCGTGGATGAGTCCTCTTCGTAGAAAAACTGACGGGGAAGCCAAAAGATGCCGGATAAGACTTGGAGGCTCTGAACAATGATGACTGGTCGGTGCAGACTGTGGGTAGCAGAACGGCGCAGCTGAGGGAGAAAAATGATAACTCTGGTTCACGAATGCCGATTGAAGTTCCGTTTCTTGATTCTGAAAGTCGACAAGGCGATGAAGAACTTTACAGAAGAGCTGTTGAACTGATTTATCTGGGGTTTGTCGTGGCAGAGCTTCTACTAAGGATCAGGTCTTCAGCAGAGGCACCACTGTGCAGCTGTGGGAAGATGGAGCTCCCGGGCAGCACATAACTTGGATGAAGTCGAAACCACTTCTGTTGTGAAGGAGACTGGTAGACGCTTCCAACGATAGCTTTTGGGTCTTCAAACTCGTCCAGAGGAAGTCGTGGTGGCCGCTGCAATTTGCTGGTTCACCTGTAACTTCTGAACGCATAGCAGCAACCTAGGTGTAGCTTCTAATGAATAGGGAAAAGAAGGAGTATGGGGCATATGGTTAAGGGGAGATGAATAAGGGGTGGGTGGGGATGGAGGGGAGTTGTGGAAGGTGGCTAAGGGTAGTGGAGGGGCTGGAGGAGGAGGTGGCACAAGGAGGTGTTCTGGTTCAGCCTAAGGGGTGGGTGAGAGGAGGGTGGAGGGTGAAGGGGAGGAAGGGGGCGAACCTAGCCTAATGGAAGGGAGTGGGGCGGCCAAAACAAGAGGAGGGAAGAGCTTTTCAAATTTGAAATGGCCTAGGAAATTGAGGGATTATGTGGGGAAGAGGGGTGAGTGTGTTGGAATGGGGAAGATATTGTTGGAATGGGGTAGATAGTGTTGGAATGGGGGAAAGCTACCTTGGAACTAGGGGGGTGGAGTAATGGTTGCTATGGGAAGTGGAGGAGCTTTAATGGGGTAGGTGGGGGTTGGAAGTTGGGAGGGAGGTGGAGGAGAGAGAGAAAGGGGTGAACCCCTTAGTGGAGGAGAGAGTGGAGAGAGAAGAAGGGGGGGTGGGGATTCTCTCACCCTAGGGTTTCTCACCCAATTGGATTCTCTCCATTAAACTAAGCTTTGAACTCTCAAATGGCATTTTTCATTGATTGATTCATTACCTTCAAATGAAGGAAATGGGGCCCTATATATAGGAAACTCACATTTTACAATAAGTCCCTTACAAAAAGACTCAATGACAAATAACCGAAGGGGTAGGGGGGTGGTCTTGGGCCAAGCCCGAAGAATTGGGCCCAATAGCACATTACACAATCTAATGACACTCAAACTTAGGAAAATAAATGCAAGACCTAGGGACATGACTCAAATAAAATAAAAATTACATCAAAATGACTCAAATAGATAGCACAAAAGGGATAATTGGGCCTTTATAGAGAGAGGCCCGAACTCAAACGATGCCGGAGTGTGAAGAAGACCCTAGCCAAAGGGAGTTGTGGATGATGCCTCCATCAAATCCCCTGGGATGTGAAGAGCTCGACTCCGTCGAGTTGGGGTCCATCCGACTGTGGTACTGCTCGAGGAGGTCCGGATCCAACTGCTGGAGATCCTCCCGACTCACCCAAGAATCCTCCGAAGGAGGCCGATCCTTCCACCTGACGAGATAGCGCTCATATGCCTTGCTCCGAGTGGTAGTGACTTGTTCATCCAATATTTGTTCAATTTGTTCACGCTGGGCTCTCTTGGCTGGTGGTCTCTCCTCACGGGTGGGTGCTCTCTCAATGGAAGAAGTAGGCTCAATCTCCTCACTAGGTACCACCGTGGGTCCCTTATATGGCACTAGGTCGGCGATATTGAATGTGGGACTTATTCCATACTCCTCAGGGAGATCTAACTCGTAGGCATTTGCACCAATGCGCCTCAAGACCTGGAAGGGACCTGTAACACCCTCAAATATAGCTAAGTTGTACTCCATATCACCGAGGCGCCTTTTGAAGTATCGGCTCAGTTCTTGAAAAGAACTCCGAAGTTAAGCGTGCTTAATGGGGAGTAGTACTGGGATGGGTGACCTGCCCGGGAAGTCCCCCATTCTAGAGCCGATCACTGTTAGAAATGGATAAAACCGTGAGGCTAGTAGGCCAAAGCGGACAATACCTCGACGGTATAGAGTACGGGGCATGACAGAATGGTATCAGAGCTATACCCCAGCCGGAAGTGTGGGAACTAAGTGCCATGCAGGGCAAAGTGCTACGCTATGGGAGCCACCTCTTGAGTCCGTAATGGAGCAAAGTGCTACGTAGTGGGAGCCACCTCTTGAGCCTGTAGGGGCCACCTCTAGAGTCCTACCTGCCTGGGGGCTTGATTACGTGATTGCGTGCTATATGTGCCCAGCGACGAGGACGTCGCCTATATAAAAGGGGTAGATTGTAACACCCTCAAATATAGCTAAGTTATATTCTATATCACCGAGGCGCCTTTTGAAGTATCGGCTCAGTTCTTGAAAAGAACTCCGAAGTTAAGCGTGCTTAATGGGGAGTAGTACTGGGATGGGTGACCTACCCGGGAAGTCCCCCATTCTGGAGCCGATCACTCTTAGAAAGGGATAAAACCGTGAGGCTAGTAGGTCAAAGCGGACAATACCTCGACGGTATAGAGTACGGGGCGTGACAGGACCTGCCCCACGTGACCTCAGTTTAGAGTTGGCTCCCGGGGAGAGTCTCTCCGTCCTTACCATCACAAAGTCACCCACATGGAATTCTTGGTGACGCCGATGAGAGTCAGCCAGCCTTTTATAAGCCTCATTCTTTTTGTTGATGTGCTTGCGAATTTCTTCATATAATTCTCTAATATGTTGTGCAAAAGACTCGGCTGAAATGGACACTCTAGCATGCTGGGGAAGGGGAATGAGATCGGAAGGCTTTCTTGGTTTGTATTCATGCACAGCTTCAAATGGACTCATCCCTATGGACTTATTGATGGAGTTGTTATATGCAAATTCGGCCTGGGGTAAGATGAGATCTCAATTACCGGGGCGATCCTCAACAAGACACCTAAGGAGGTTCCCTAGACTCCGATTGACAACTTCTGTTTGGCCATCCGTTTGGGGGTGGTAGGCAGTGGAGAATTTGAGGAGGGTACCCATCATTTGCCAAAGAGTTTTCCAAAAGTAGCTAGTGAATTTGACATCCCTATCGGAGACTATGGTCTTAGGTAGCCCGTGGAGACGGACAACCTCATCAAAGAACAATCGGGCCACATGGGAGGCATTGGAGGTTTTGGAGCATGGGATGAATTGGGCCATTTTGGAAAATCTATCAACCACCACATAGATGGAGTCATGCCTTTTTTGAGTCTTGGGTAATCCTAGCACAAAGTCCATGCTCAAGTCTTGCCATGGACGGTCGGGGATGGGGAGTGGGATATATAGGCCAGTGTTTTACTTCACCTGTTTGGCCGAAGCACATGTTTGGCATTGACCCACAATCTTGCCTACATCTCTCTTGAGACTTGGCCAATAAAACTGTCCTTCAACTAGAGCAATGGTTTTATGGACTCCAAAATGACCAGCTAGCCCTCCCGCATGTAATTCCCAAATCAAGAAGTCGCGGAGTGAGGTCCGTGGGATGCAAAGCCTTGGTCCCTTGAAGAGGAACCCATCCTCTATGACAAATCCCTCATGTTCCTTGCTATAATGGGTGGTCAAGGTGGTATAGATGTGCCCAAAGTCGGGGCAGTTAGGGTACTCATCCTTGATCCTATCAAATCCGCTCACTTCCACTTGGATAGTGGATAACAAGGAAACTTTCCTACTAAGGGCATCCGCTACTCGATTCTCACTCCCGGCTTTGTGTTTGATGACAAAAGTGTAGGATTGGATGAACTAAACCCATCGGGTATGTCGGGCATTTAGCTTTTGTTGGGAGTTGAGGTATTTGAGGGCCTCATGGTCAGAAAAGATGACAAATTCTTTGGGCAACAAGTAGTGCCTCCAATGTCGGAGGGACTGCACCACGGCATAGAACTCCTTGTCATAAGTGGAGTATCTTGACCTAGCATCACATAGCTTCTCACTAAAGAAGGCTACCGGGTGTCCCTCTTGACTAAGGATGCCTCCTATCCCTATCCCAGATGCATCACATGTGACTTCAAAGACTTTAGAGAAATCGGGAAGGCATAGGACCGGGGCTTGGGTCAACTTCTCCTTAAGTTCTTGGAAGGCTTTGGAGGCTGATTTGGTCCACACAAAAGTTCCCTTCTTGAGACAATCGGTGATTGGGCCGGTGATAGTGCTAAATCCACGAATGAACCTCCTATAGAATGTTGCCAATCCATGGAAACTTCGGACCTCATGAAGGGTGTGGGGTTCCGGCCAATCAAGAATAGCTTGGACCTTGTCGGGGTCCATGGAGACACCCTTGGTGGACACCACAAATCCTAGGAAGGTGATGAATGTGGTCATGAAGTGGCACTTTCCTAAGTTGGCAAATAGGCTCTCTTGTCGGAGGACGGTACAAACTTGCCTAAGGTGGTCAAGGTGGGCCTCTTGGGATTGACTGTAGATGAGTATATCATCAAAGTAGACCACTAGAAAGATCCCAATGAAAGGCCTAAGGACCTCCGTCATAAGACGCATGAAAGTACTTGGGGCATTCGAAATCCCAAAAGGCATGACTAACCATTCAAAGAGGCCATCTTTGGTTTTGAAAGCCGTTTTCCACTCATCCCCGGGCCTTATCCGAACTTGGTGATAGCCACTCTTAAGGTCAATTTTGGAGAAAATGGTGGCTCCGGCTAACATATCAAGCATGTCATCAAGCCTAGGGATGGGAAACCTATACTTGACGGTGATTTTGTTAATGGCCCGACTATCCACACACATTCGCCATGACCCATCCTTCTTGGGAGTTAGGAGGGCCAGGACGGCACATGGGCTTTTGCTAATGCGAATGAAGCCCTTCCTAATGAGTTCCTCTATTTGCCTCCTAAGTTCGGCATGTTCCGTAGGATTGAGGCGATAATGAGGAAGGTTTGGGAGAGTGGCTCCCGGGACTAGATCAATTGCATGTTGCACATCCCGCATGGGAGGGAGTTGGTCCGGGAGCTCCGTTGGGAACACATCATGGAATTCTTCTAGGAGTTGTTGGATTGCTATGGGATGTGGATTGGTGGAAGTGGGTTCTCCTAGACAAATGATCATCGCACATAGTGGTACTCCTTGAACTATCTTCTTTTCAAGTTCCTTCCTAGTGATGAGATGAAGACCCTTGGTCAACCCCGAGGTCCCACTTTGTTTGGGAGTTTGGGTGAGGGATGGGGTTGGAGGGGTGGAGTTCCCCGAGACTTGTGTGGTGGTGGGATGTTGTCCTTGAGGGAGAGTGTCCCCCTTGGCCATGGGACGTGGTGGGGAGGGGTTAAGACGGATGGTCTTACCCTCATGTTCAAAGGTGCATATGTTGCTCCTACCCAAGATGGTGGCATCTACATCATAAAGCCAAGATCTTCCTAGAAGGATGCTACCTACTTCCATGGGTATGACATCACACCATATTTGACCAAGGTATGAAGGGAAGGTGAGGGGTACAAGACATTGGGTGTTGACCGGGATGGAGTTGTTGTTGATCCATGAGACCCGATATGAATTTGGGTGGGGAGTGATAGTAAGCCCAAGGAGCTTGACGGTATCGGGAGATACGACATTGACACAACTCCCACTATCCAAGATCACTTTCCTTACATGGCTCCCTATCTTGACAAAAGTGTGAAAGATTGAAGTTCGACGCCAATCCTCTTCTTGGGGTTTGGTGAGGGTGCATCTAATCACTCCTAGATGGGAGTTGGTAGATGGAGTGGTGTGATCTAGACCCGATTCAAGGTATTGGGTCTCATACTCTTCCTCCCAATCTAGTGAGGCTTCATGGTCCTCAACAATACTCTCAAGTTCCTTTTGGGGTGGGGGAGCTTCTTCCTCAATAAGCAAGCTAGATAATCCCTTGGATGGACATTGCCCCGTAAAGTGGCCAAACCCTTGACACCTAAAGTATTGTTGTCGCCCGCTACCCGGAGTGTTTCCCACACTTGGGCCTTTGGGATTGTCTTCCCTCTGTGGGAGAGGGTGACTAGGGGTGGGCTTGTTTAGAGTGATGGTGGGAGGGGGGTTGTAAGGCCTTAATGGGGTACTCCCACTTGGATTTGGGGCTTTCATGGGGGTGGCCGGGATGGGTCGTGGTCCCATGTTTTTGGGATCAGCCGGTCGGGGAGTAGCAAATCGAGGGATCCTAGAGAATCTTTCTACATCCCTTGCTATTTGATAGGCTAGCTCAAGGTTATCAACATCTCTCATAAAAAGCTCTCTCTTGATGTGACTTTGAAGTCCATTCCTAAAGCGAGACAAGGTAACGGCCGGGTCCTCATGAACTCCGCACTTCAAAAGATTGGAGTCAAACTTCTCAATATATTCTACCACGGTCTTCCCTTCTTGGGTGAGGATTTGTCATTCATCTAAGAGCATTTGATGGTAGGATTGGGGAAGGTATTTGTTCCTAAGTTGATTCTTCATACCCTCCCAAGTATCAATAGGCTCTTCCCGCCTAATCCTTCTTAAACCCTCTTGGTTTAGCCAATAAGTTTTGGGTAATTTAGTGAGATGCATTTTGGCCAATCTTACCCTCCTTTGGTCTGTCATAGGGTACCATTCAAAGTATTGGTCCATGGCGGTCTCCCATTCTAAGTAGACACTTGGTTCATGGGAACCATCAAAGTTTGGGGCCTCTACTTTAATCATCCTTAAGAAAGGGTCATCCAGGTCGTCCCGTGGACGCCTTTCATGAATAGGATGGTGGCGAGGTCTCTCATGGTCATGGTAAGGGTCAAGATCCAAGTCCTCCTTATAGATTTCAGCATGTGGATGATAGGTTCTTGGTCCATGGTTCCTTGGATGGAACTCATCCCTATGAGGCTCAACATGTGGAGGGTGGACTCTTGGGTCATTGTTCCTTGGGTGGAACTCATTCCTATGCAACTCACCATGTGGTGGATGAACTCTTGGTTCATTATTCCTTGGAAGAGGGTCTTCCCTATGAGGCTCAACATGTGGAGGGTGGACTCTAGGCTCATTGTTCCTTGGGTGGAACTCATGCTCTTCTAGCCGAGCAATTCGAGTGGTAAGGGACTCAAGTTGGGCAACAATGTTTGTGAGGGTAGCATCTACCCTATTCATTTGGCCTTGAGGTTCCTCCCTAGGAGCATCTTGATTGAGTTGAGGATTGGGATCCATGGGTGGATTTGAAGATGATGGATCGGATCGGTAACAAGCACCACTACGGGTGGACATGCCAGACAAGGGGCAAATGATGTTGGATACCCAATGCAAAGGTCCTAGGACTTAGACTTGATAGAGACAAGTCAAAGACTTACTCTGATACCAATTGATGTGACACAACCTAAGACTTAGGCAAGCAAGCACATTCACAATCAAAAGGGCCAATTTTGGGCCGCCGCTCTCCCGTCGCTCACCCAAGCCCGGGGTGACTTGGCGTTGCCAAGTGGAGGATGTGGGGTTGGGCCCTTGCTGGTAGAGGGCCAGCAAGGCCAAGATTTGATTCCTGATGGATGTGGAAGCCCAATTCAATGGGGCCGACAAAGTGCCGAAGGCACCGATTGCACTTATTCCCACGGTGATCACTCAAGGCAACGGGGCTTGAGGATCGAGCTCTCACTCGCATAACCAGATGAACTAGAACTAATATTGAAAGACAAGCACTAAATGGAGTGAGGTGTGAGCACTTACTCGACCGGTTTGAAGAAACCGGTCCCGCTCGGAGACGAGGGCGAGCGGGGAGGCGAGTGGATCCCCACACGCCGCGGCGGTGTAGCTTGACCTGCCCAAACAAGTTACAACACTACACCTCTCGCAGGAGGGGGACCTTGGGGTGGGGGTTAATGGATTACAACCAAAACTACCTCCGCACAGGGAGGGGCCTTTAGCCGGCCAAGCGGGGAGGGGAAACTAGGGCTAAAAGTAATGAAGAGGTGAAGACACCGGTTCTGCCTACTCTCTCTGAACAGGGACAGATAGTCGATGTTGCTGCTGCAGAACTTGCTCAATAATTTTTCTGAAGGCGGGACCTGTGGGAAACTCTTCGGGACTGGTATTGGAACACCTCTTAATTTTGTTGATTTCTTCTGGAGCCGCTGCTAACCTGGGTGGAGGTTCGAACAGAGCACCAGATCCTCGGATTGGCAGCTTCAGACTTCTAACAGCAGGTTGCAGAGGACGCCCCAACAGCTCCCGAACTCGGAATCAAGCACCGTCAGAGTCGTTGGAACCATGGATGAGTCCTCTTCGCAGAAAAACTGACGGGAAGCCAAAAGATGCCAGAGAAAACTTGGAGGATCTGAACAAGGATGACTGGTCGGTGCAGACTGTGGGTAGCATAACGGCGCAGCTCAGGGAGAAAAATGATAACTCTGGTTCACAAATGCCGATTGAAGTTCCGTTTCTTGATTCTGTAGAAAAGGCGATGAAGAAGTTTGTAGAAGAGCTCTCGAACTGATTCTTCTGGGATTTGTCGTGGCAGAGCTTCTACTCAGGATCAGGTCTTCAGCAGAGGCACCACTGCGCAGCTGTGGGAGGATGGAGCTCCCGGGCAGCACACAACTCGGATGAAGTCGAAACCACTTCTGTTGCAAAGGAGACTGGTAGACGCTTCCAACGATAGCATTTGAGTCTTCAAAGTCATCCGGAGGAAGTCGTGGTGGCCGCTGCAAGTTGCTAGTTCACCTGCAACTTCTGAACGCATAGCAGCAACCTAGGTATAGCTTCTAATGAATAGGGAAGAAGAAGGAGAATGGGGCATATGGTTAAGGGGAGATGAATAAGGGGTGGGTGGGGATGGAGGGGAGTTGTGGAAGGTGGCTAAGGGTATTGGAGGGGCTGGAGGAGGAGGTGGCGCAAGGAGGTGTTCTGGTTCAGCCTAAGGGGAGGGTGAGAGGAGGGTGGAGGGTGAAGGGGAGGAAGGGGGTGAACCTAGCCTAATGGAAGGGAGTGGGGCGGCCAAAACAAGTGGATGGAAGGGCTTTTCATATTTGAAATGGCCTAGGAAATTGAGGGATTATGTGGGGAAGAGGGGTGAGTGTGTTGGAATGGGGAAGATATTGTTGGAATGGGGTAGATAGTGTTGGAATGGGGGAATGCTACCTTGGAACTAGGGGGGTGGAGTAACGGTTGCTATGGGAAGTGGAGGGGCTTTAATGGGGTAGGTGGGGGTTGGAAGTTGGGAGGGAGGTGGAGGAGAGAGAGAAAGGGGCGAACCCCTTAGTGGAGGAGAGAGTGGAGAGAGAAGAAGGGGGGTGGGGATTCTCTCACCCTAGGGTTTCTCACCCAATTGGATTCTCTCCATTAAACTAAGCTTTGAACTCTCAAATGGCATTTTTCATTGATTGATTCATTACCTTCAAATGAAGGAAATGGGGCCCTATATATAGGAAACCCACATTTTACAATAAGTCCCTTACAAAAAGACTCAATGACAAATAACCGAAGGGGTAGGGGGGTGGTCTTGGGCCAAGCCCGAAGAATTGGGCCCAATAGCACATTACACAATCTAATGACACTCAAACTTAGGAAAATAAATGCAAGACCTAGGGACATGACTCAAATAAATTGAAAATTACATCAAAATGACTCAAATAGATAGCACAAAAGGGATAATTGGGCCTTTATAGAGAGAGGCCAGAACTCAAACGATGCCGGAGTGTGAAGAAGACCCTAGCCAAAGGGAGTTGTGGATGATGCCTCCATCATTGAGGGAATCCAAAGCTAGCGGAGGCTTATGGAGGTCTCTATGATAAAGTCACCGGTATGAAGGAACGGAATGTCCCGCGGAGGGCTCGTCTATCACCGAGAAATAGTGGGGTAGTCGATAAAACATCGAAAAATGTGGGACTATATTCACGGGCTAGAATATAGTGCCAATAGCCATAGATTCTAAATCCATTTCCACTTTTAGTTGAAATCTGGAATTCTTTTAAAACCAGTTTAGCATTTATTGTAATTAGTCTTGGAATTCTTTTAAATCAAGTTTAGCATCTAGTTAAAACAAGTCCTGCAATTCTTTGAAAACAAGTCCAGCATCTAGTTAAAACAAGTCTAGCATCTAGTTAAAACAAGTCCTAGAATTCTTTTAAAACAAGGTTGGGTTGCAGTGTATATGCATTTAGGATTTCGGATCAATAATGAACATTGCTATTTTCTAAATAAAACAAATTTTCCAGGAATAATTACGTGGTTAGGTAGAGAAAATTAGCAGGAATCCAGAACTATACACATGTATTAAATTTGGTGTCCTGATTATCTGTTATTAAATTTCTAACATATGTAATTTATTAAATGCTGTTCAAAATGACGACTGTATGTACAATCGTGAGATCAAAATGACGCCTCTGTTGGAGTCGTTATTTACTATAATTGCAAAAATCAAGAGAACTCATACCGGTAAATCTTCCTGTACATAAAAATTCAACCTAAATGCATGCATGAACTTATTATTAGCATGGTTATGCCAAGCACTTGAGAAAACCTACCTGGGTTGGTTGTAGATGCTAGAAACGTGAAGAGGATGAAGAATAGGAACCAAAACCGATTCACTATATATTAGGAAGAAGATGATAGCCCCTTTTTCAATCGGAGGCAAATCAGCAGTAGCAGTACTCAATGATAAGTATGTATCTTAGCCGCTGATGGTTTCACGCACAAGAGAACACCCAAGGAAGACGACGGCCTTCCTTTAGTAAGAAGAAGAAGACTTCTTGTACCCTTCCTGTCGCAGACTACTCGCAGAAGGAAGAGGAAGAAGAAGATAGTTCTCCCACATTTTCGTATGAAGAAGATAGTAGTGCAGCCCCCTTTGGCCCAAAGAAGCAGAAGGCTCCTACGACACTTTGAAGAACTTTGCAACAGCAGCAGGTTGTTGGGAGAGAAAAACACAACAGTATGTTTGATGAAGAAAAAGCTAATAGATTGGCTCGAAGGGGTTGGTATTTATAGGGTTTTGGAGACCCTATAGGGTTGGAGTTCAATTCGGACTTAACTCTCTAGTACCTATCATAATAGTATTAGAATTTCCTTTATTAACAATTCGAAACACTTATAACTTAAGTATTGGATGCTTCCGGGATTTTTATCTTTTTTCCTTGATGTGATCTAGATGGAAAATTTTAGGGGTATTAATTTTTCATTTTTCTCTATTTTTTCATATAATTATTTTTAAATAATTCTTTAATTAAAAAATCGACACTATTCATTTTAGAATAAAATAACGACTTATATCAAGTCGTTTCTTTTGAATTCACGACATTGTCATAGGCGTCTCTTACCTTTTGGCATTTCTTCATGCCTCTAGAAGAAGCAAAATTGTGTTTATACCCTAGAAATCTTTATCTATATATCCTTTCTTATGCTATTTATACTTTAACTAATTAACGACATACCTTATGTCGTCTTTTTAAAATAACGCCGCAGTAAGAGGCGTCCATTACGTTTTGGCAATTTTTTCTTAACTTCTAAAGGACCGATATTGTATATATGCCCATTCTTTAACCTTTTATATATCTTTAATGTATTTAAATCTTATATGTATATACTTCTTTTTTTTAATAAGATTAAAATATAGTAAATGTGGAATATTAAATTTTCTAAATTAGTAATAAAATATAAATTGACATTTTCTTCAAGATTTAATGATTCTTAATTTAATTAAAATTATTTTATGCATCAAATGGCTACTTAAAATAACATGTTATTCTTAAATTTATTATAATATAATGGTAAGGTCTATGAGTCCATTTCGTAAGACTTTTCAGGATGTAAGAGGGTTATGTACAAGGTCCAGGCCTCGTTTAATTATTATATATTTATATATTTTTAATTTATTTGGACTTTCTAGTCCTTTAATTTACCAGGGTTGCTACAGGTCTAGCCAAGGCCGCTTCAGGCAAAAATGGTCTAATGACGGGTCGCCAAAGGGCCTTAGCAGTCTATCGCTCGACCGCTAAGCTCAACCGACAATGGAGGCCATAAAACGGTCAGTATGGGGCTGTTCTAGCAAGAAATAGTCCCTATTAAGAACGTGTACATTCCGGAAAATCGAGAACGGCGGGAATGACCCCAAAACACCATTCCACGCCCCATTCACCACCGGGTGAAGGGGAAACAAGGGGGAAACCCTTCCCCATGCTCCCAAGCATCGAATGATGCCCACAAACCATCAAACAACGCGATAAAACTCTAGATCGGGCACTCGATCCCCAAAACAAGGAGTTCCCTTCCCGGCTCAAAACAACCCTCTCTCGACCTCCCTTCGGCGTAGAAATCACGGGAAAGGTAAATGTCGAGCTAAGGGTCAGTCACCCTACCTCGAGGTCGCCCGAATCGCGATGGATTGTTGCCGATCTTCAAAAATCCGCTTGAAACCCTCGTTCTTCACAAGCTTCTCACGAGCCACGCACGCCGCCGCGATCGTCACTGTCACGCCCCGAGCGCGGAAGATACCCGGAGATGCGCGACGTGTCTATATCAATCATGTCAATCAGAGTGGTCGTGTATTCGACACAAAGACAGAGATGCGCAAAATAGCAAGATAACCCAATCCTTTATTTCATAATGGATAGACTATTACAAATCCAATACTCTGTTAAATAAAAAAAAGAAAAGAATACATAGTTGACTCAAGAAACTATGGAAAAGACTAGACGACACTTGTAGAAGCTCTATCACTTTCACTCTTGATCATTCCCATCCGATTGACTTCCATCGTCGTCGGACTTACCTGAAAAGTAAAAAGGGACAAACGGGATGAGCGAACGCTCAGTAGGAAATTATATCTCAAGTACTAGCAAGTGGTTTAAGTAATTACATTTTCATGATGCAATAAAGCTATGCATGCTCGCATGAAACGACAAGATAGAGAGAATGTAATATCAAAGAAATAAGATGAACTTATCATGAACAAGATACAAGTTATTCAAGATATTCAAGCAAGTACATTAACAAGTCATGTCAAGAACTTTGGCTATCATGTATCAAGCAAGTAAATTACCCTTTTTCGGGCCACGCATTTCATGTAAAGTCAAGTACGATTCAAGTACAAGATGTGTGTGGAATGTCCAATCAAGCAAGTCAAGTACTCGGTATAATGCCAGATACCTTATCATTTTAACTCCCATGGGCACAAGTACTTTCGGGTGCTCCTCCCAGGACCAGATCGGGCCCTATATGCGCAGGCATTTATCATGTGTTTTGACATCCACTCTTGTTTATATAGCCAATATAGAATTTCAATAATCAAGCTTGTAGACACGTATGACAACTTTGATAGAATAGAGTCCAAAATATGACAAAGGACATAGAATGGCGATAATAACGGTATAATCACGAGTTCGATAAAACTAGGTAGAATATGGTTCCCTTAACTTAGGTACCATGACAAATCAATATGGACATTCTTTATATAGAATTGAGGTCCACATGAACATTAGATCAAGCAAGATACCCTCATTCTTATCATAGAATTGGGGTTTACAAGAATGACACGATATGGCATGATATCATCATCCCATCAAGAATTTCTTATGATATACTCTTTGTATAATCATAAGGGCCGGTATACCATGTTTCTTTAGATTGACATGGCAAAAACTGTGTAATGGGTTTTTAGGGTACAACCAGCTCAGTCGGCCTTGAGGGAATCCAAGGCTACGAGGAGTCTTACGGAGGTCTCTATGACTAACTCGCTAGTCCAAAGGAACGGAATGTCCAATGGAGAGCTTGTATGTCAATGAGAGTTGAGTGTGATCGATAAATCAACATGAAACGTGGGACTATACTCACGGAGTGGAGAATAGTGCCGATATATATATATATGTATAATATAAACCATCGGTTAGCAAATCAGAGAAAAATCAGTTTACAGTAAAATAACGACTTAGGTCAAGTCGTGTCTCAAGTAATTAACGCCTAACTGAAGGGCGTTTACATATATTGCCAATTTGCAGAATTTCCATTATTTCATTAATTTATCAAAAACACGCCTTTCCTGGGGGCGTTTCTTCAAAGTTGACGACTGCAGAGGCAGGCGTCTCATCATTTACATATTCGACAGGATATAATTATTCTCAGAAATTTATCAAAAACGCGCCCTTGGAAGGGGCGTTACTTTCTAATTCCTTTTTACAGAATATGTGAATTTCAGGATTTTAACAGATACACGCCCTAGGAAGGGGCGTTACTTTTCAGATTCACGCCTTGTACTGGGGCGTTAGAATATGGAAAACGACTTTGTCCAAGTCGTGAATTTCAAGGGATTTACGATATTTTAATAAATAATATTTCGAGAGACAGGAGACATGTCATGGCAGTAAAATTTAACAGGAATTCACAGAGTCATGCAAGATATTAAAAATCAATATTTCATATGTATTGTAATTTTTAAACAGGATCAATTATTAATCACATGCGATTCTTATGAAATTAACGCCTGCGTAGAGGGCGTCAAATATTAAATTGACGACCACTGGTATGGTCGTTTCTTTTAAATTAGCGCCCTAATCAAGGGCGTTTCTTTCAAAATATTTCAGAAAACGTACGAGAACTATAATAATCATATGCATGACATGCTTATATATATATATCTTGCATTAATTTCATTTGGGCTACAGTAGCTTGAGAAAACCTACCTTAATAATGGATTTGAAATGACCGTGAGGGGTTTGACTAGCAGAGGATGATGCTCGGTTAGGCTCCTGAAGACCACGGCTATTGGTTGATGGAAGAAGACGATGGCTTTGATTGTAGAAGAAGAACTGCAGTTATCCTATAAGAAAATAAAGAAACTGTATCAGTTTCTTTGTGATCTGAACATCATACGAAGGTAAATAATTTTTACCCGGATGAAGAACTATGCTTCTTCAAAACGTAGGGGCTTCTTAACCTGTAACAGAAGAAGATGAAGAACTGTTAGTTCTTCATGTAACAGACGTAGGGATTTAAGGAAAATAAGAAGGAATGCTCCTCTTACGTACCTCTGCAGACGAACGAATCAAATAGGTTTAGGGTTTAGATGAACGAGAGTTTTTATAGGATTTTGGGTGTCCTAGTAGGGTTGGTGATTGTGTGGAAGTAATACTTCTATGATAGAGTCATTACCACGTTTGAACTCTTTCTAATGCTTATCACTTACCCTGGATAAGTTCTGGGTTCGAACGGCTCACGAATGGAATTAACGCCTTAGGTCAGGGCGTGCATTCTTGAATTGACGCCTTGCATAAGGGCGTTTCTTAAAAAGCGCCTTGAAAAAGGGCGTTTCGTGTTTTAAAACACGCCCAAGATAGAGGCGTTTCTTTTACTTGCCTATTTGGTCGTGAGAGTTGACGACCGCACGTGTGGGCGTCCTTTCTTTAGTCACGCCTTTGATAGAGGCGTTTCTTTTTGAATTAACGCCCTAATAAGAGGCGTTATTTTTAATTTGTCTTATTTCGTCCAATTAACCCTATTCCTTTTATATATTTACTTCTGTAATATATATGTTTTAATTCATTTCAATTATTCATTTATTAGGGTTGCTACACCCTCCCCCACTTAAAAAGAATTTGGTCCCCAAATTCAATATATATATAATTATACACGCGGAGAGTGTAGGACATATACCTCTTAGAATAACTCGGGAAATCGTTTCTTCATAGATTCCTCGGTCTCCCATGTCGCTTCGCGTTCAGGATTCTTATTCCATTGCACCTTGATCATGGGAATAACCTTATTCCTTAGAGCTCGTATTTCTCGATCTAATATCTTCAAGGGCCTTTGTTCATATGTGAGATCTTTCTGGATCACCAGATCTCCATGCTCAATAATATGTGACGGATCGTGCACATACTTCTTCAACATAGATATGTGAAATACATTGTGTACCTCGGACAACTGAGGAGGCAACGCGATGCGATAAGCAACCTCGCCAACTCTTTCGAGTACCTCAAATGGTCCGATGAATCTTGGCGTAAGCTTGCCCTTAACACCAAATCTTCGTATGCCACGTCCAGGGGATATTTTAAGAAATACATGATCTCCAACCTGGAATTCAAGATCTCTTCTCCTGGTATCAGCATAAGCCTTTTGCCTTGTCTGAGCAACTTGTAATCTTTCTCTGATTACTTGTATCTTCTCGGTTGTATCCCTTACCATGTCTGGACCTAATAGTTGTTTTTCTCCAACTTCGTTCCAACATATGGGAGATCGGCAACTCCTTCCGTATAAGGCTTCGAAAGGTGCCATTTGGATACTAGCTTGGTAGCTATTATTATATGCAAATTCAACTAAAGGTAAGTGGTCATGCCAGCTTCCTCCAAAGTCAATAATGCATGCTCTCAGCATATCTTCAACAACTTGATTAGTTCGCTCGGTCTGACCATCCGTTTGTGGGTGAAAAGCAGTACTAAAGTTGAGCCTTGTCCCCAACGAATGTTGTAATCCCTTCCAAAAATGAGAAGTAAAACGGGGATCTCTATCAGACACGATTGAGACAGGAATTCCATGTATCCTGACTATTTCTTTAATGTATAGTGCAGCTAGCACATCAATCGACCATCGGCTTTTGATTGGCAAGAAATGTGCCGATTTAGTCAATCGGTCAATGATAACCCAGATTCCATCATGTCCTCCTTTAGATTTAGACAAACCCATGATGAAGTCCATACCAATATCCTCCCATTTCCACTTAGGAATATCTAGAGGATGTAGTTTTCCCGCAGGCTTTTGGTGTTCCGCCTTGACCTGTTGGCATGTGAGACAGCGTGATACATAGTCCGCTATTTCTCTTTTCATATTGGGCCACCAAAAGTTCCTCTTTACATCTTGGTACATTTTAGTTGATCCAGGATGAATAGTGTATCTTGATCGGTGAGCTTCATCTAAGATCTTCTTCTTTAATTCCGGACAATCGGGTATACAAGTTCTATCTTTGAACGATAATCTTCCATCAGAAGTTAGTTGAAAATCAGATTGTCCTTCTAATCTGCCTTTGATTTCTACTAACATAGGATCATCATCCTGAAGTGTTTGTATCTCAGATAACAAATCTGACTGTATGCTTACATGAGATAGTGTGACAAATTTGGATTCCGTGTCCAAGCTTATATTGAGCTCGGAGAATTGTTCAAGTAACCTCCATTCTTGTATCATACAATTTGCTATCATTGCTCTCGGCTTTCGACTAAGGGCATCAGCCACATAATTACCCTTTCCGGGATGGTATTGTATACTGAAGTCGAAGTCCTTGAGATATTCTAGCCAACGTCTTTGTCTCATGTTCAGCTCCTTTTGTGAAAATAGATATTTGAGACTTTTGTGATCGGAGTATACAGTAAACTGTACCCCATAGAGATAGTGTCTCCATATCTTTAGGGCAAATACTACCGCGGCCAATTCCAAGTCATGGACGGGGTAATTCTCCTCATGCTTCTTCAGTTGACGAGAAGAGTATGCTATGACCTTCCCATGTTGCATTAGAACACATCCGAGGCCAATGCCAGAAGCATCAGTGTAGACCTCGAATTTCTCTCCTTCAATTGGTAGGGCTAAGACCGGAGCTGTGGTGAGATGATCCTTGAGAGTTTGGAAACTGCTTTCACATTCCTCACTCCATTCATATCGGATCTCCTTACGAGTTAATCTTGTAAGTGGTACGGCGATCTTAGAGAAATCTTTGATAAATCGCCGATAATAGCCTGCAAGACCTAAGAAACTTCTGATCTCGCTTGCATTAGTGGGTCTCTCCCAGTTTCTCACAGCTTCAACTTTTGACGGATCCACAGATAAACCGTCCTTGGATATGACATGTCCGAGAAAAGCCACTTCTTCAAGCCAGAACTCGCATTTGCTGAGTTTAGCATATAATTGATTTGTCCTCAAGACTTGCAATGCAATCCTCAAATGCTCTTCATGTTCTTCCTTAGTCTTAGAATATATCAATATATCATCGATGAAGACTACTATGAATTGATCCAAGTAAGGCCTGAATATGCTATTCATTAACTGCATAAAGGCAGCAGGGGCATTTGTTAGTCCAAAAGGCATAACAACAAATTCGTAATGGCCATACCTGCTTCTGAATGCGGTCTTGTGAATGTCATCATCCTTGATCCTTAATTGATGATATCCCGACCGGAGATCAATCTTGGAGAAATATTTGGATCCTGAAATCTGATCAAACAATTCATCGATTCTCGGCAGTGGATACTTGTTCTTGATAGTAAGATGATTCAACTGTCGATAGTCAATACACAATCTCATGGATCCATCCTTCTTCTTTACAAATAAGACTGGTGCTCCCCACGGGGAAGTACTTGGTCTAATAAACCCTTTTCGGATTAGTTCCATCAACTGCTCCTTCAACTCCTTGAGTTCAGCAGGGGACATTCTATATGGTGCCTTTGAAACCGGACCAGCACCAGGGACTAAGTCGATGGTAAAGGCCACATCTCTTTGCGGGGGTAATCCCGGCAATTCTTCCGGAAATACGTCTGGGAATTCTCGTACTACTTGAACGTCTTCTATCTTGGTTTCCTTAGCTTCTTTAATAGTGACAAAAGCAAGGAAGGATACACATCCTTTCCTGACGAGCTTGCTTGCTCGAAGAGCCGAAATAAGAGGGGATTTGCTTCGACTCTTAGGACTAGTATAAGTCAGTTCTGGAAATTCCTTGAAAACAATCTTGCTATCACGGCAATCAACCGTTGCCTGGTATTTGGATAACCAATCTGCTCCTAGTATAACATCATATTCTTTTAGATCTAAGCAGATAAGATCAATAGGAAAATTCTTTCCTCGAACCAATACCTCACAATTTTGGTAATGATGTGTGATATCCGTCTCGTTTCCGAGAGGAGTAGACAATATTATCTTCATCCATTCTGGTTCTAGAGGTAATGGGTCAGCAAACTTCTTGGAAATAATGGAATGCGATGCACCCGTATCAAATAAGACATGTGCATATTTGGAACAAATTTTTAATGTACCTTCCACCAATCCGCCTTCTTCTTCTGGTTCGGTCTCTTGGATTGCATGAAGACGCGCGTTCCTTGTCACTGGGCGTTTACCCTCACCGTCTTGGTCATTCATTAATGGACAATCGGGAATCCGATGTTCACGACTCCCACAACGGAGACATGCTCCTAGTTTCCTCCAGCATTCTTCTGTTTTGTGACCAGCCTTGTCACAATGCTTGCATACTACGTTTGAAGGGGTAGTGGTGATAGAGAAAGGCTTGGATTTCTTGTACTTCTGATCTTGAGAGGAAGAACCTCCATTATTGGGCCTCTTCTTAAAGTTGGGTTTAAAAGAACCCGAACTTGTGACTTGCTCCTTTTTGTCTTTCCCACGGATCCTATCAGATAGTTCCGTGGCATCTTCAAGCAACTGAGCTCGGCGCACTATTTCAGTATAAACTTGAATATCCATAGGCGCCAGTTGAGTAATGTAGTGGGGCCTAAGCCCATTAAGAAATCTACGGGCTTTCATCTTTTCCGTGCCAATTAAATGCTTAGCATATCTAGACAGTCTAGAGAACTGTGCTTCATAATCAGCCACCGATAAAGATCTTTGCTTTAATGCGGCAAATTCGGCGGCCTTCTTTTCCTGGACCCTATCAGAGAAATATTTGGCGTTGAAATATTCAACGAATTCTCCCCATGTAACTTGAGTTGGGTCAATTGTAGCTTCAATCGACTCCCACCAGCATCTAGCATCCTTTTCTAACTGGAAAGTAGCTAATAAGACTTTGTCCTGATCCGTGCATTGCATAACACGGAATATACGTTCAATCTCCCGAACCCAATGCTCGGCATCGTCTGGATCGGTCGATCCCATGAACTTCGGGGGATTCATATTCTTGAATGCTTGGTGTAAGCTTCCAGCTCGTGGAGCACCACCTTGTGCTACCTGTTGTAGCACTTGGGTCATCCCTTGAAGGGTACGCTGCATGTTGCGCCATTGAGCACGTTCGGCAGCCATTATCCTACAATTACAATAGCTATGTTAGTATTATATCACTATGATCTTATAAAGGACTCATTGATCATTTAACCCTTGGTTCTACCCACTCTCACTTGGTTAAAGGTTTTGAAACCTATCCTTGGACTTGGGTTTCCTAGGAATTGAATACCTTAGGCTCTGATACCACAAAGACTGTCACGCCCCGAGCGCGGAAGATACCCGGAGATGCGCGACGTGTCTATATCAATCATGTCAATCAGAGTGGTCGTGTATTCGACACAAAGACAGAGATGCGCAAAATAGCAAGATAACCCAATCCTTTATTTCATAATGGATAGACTATTACAAATCCAATACTCTGTTAAATAAAAAGGAAAAGAATACATAGTTGACTCAAGAAACTATGAAAAGACTAGACGACACTTGTAGAAGCTCTATCTCTTTCACTCTTGACCATTCCCATCCGATTGACTTCCATCGTCGTCGGACTTACCTGAAAAGTAAAAAGGGACAAACGGAATGAGCGAACGCTCAGTAGGAAATTATATCTCAAGTACTAGCAAGTGGTTTAAGTAATTACATTTTCATGGATGCAATAAAGCTATGCATGCTCGCATGAAACGACAAGATAGAGAGAATGTAATATCAAAGAAATAAGATGAACTTATCATGAACAAGATACAAGTTATTCAAGATATTCAAGCAAGTACATTTAACAAGTCATGTCAAGAACTTTGGCTATCATGTATCAAGCAAGTAAATTACCCTTTTTCGGGCCACGCATTTCATGTAAAGTCAAGTACGATTCAAGTACAAGATGTGTGTGGAATGTCCAATCAAGCAAGTCAAGTACTCGGTATAATGCCAGATACCTTATCATTTTAACTCCCATGGGCACAAGTACTTTCGGGTGCTCCTCCCAGGACCAGATCGGGCCCTATATGCGCAGGCATTTATCATGTGTTTTGACATCCACTCTTGTTTATATAGCCAATATAGAATTTCAATAATCAAGCTTGTAGACACGTATGACAACTTTGATAGAATAGAGTCCAAAATATGACAAAGGACATAGAATGGCGATAATAACGGTATAATCACGAGTTCGATAAAACTAGGTAGAATATGGTTCCCTTAACTTAGGTACCATGACAAATCAATATGGACATTCTTTATATAGAATTGAGGTCCACATGAACATTAGATCAAGCAAGATACCCTCATTCTTATCATAGAATTGGGGTTTACAAGAATGACACGATATGGCATGATATCATCATCCCATCAAGAATTTCTTATGATATACTCTTTGTATAATCATAAGGGCCGGTATACCATGTTTCTTTAGATTGACATGGCAAAAACTGTGTAATGGGTTTTTAGGGTACAACCAGCTCAGTCGGCCTTGAGGGAATCCAAGGCTACGAGGAGTCTTACGGAGGTCTCTATGACTAACTCGCTAGTCCAAAGGAACGGAATGTCCAATGGAGAGCTTGTATGTCAATGAGAGTTGAGTGTGATCGATAAATCAACATGAAACGTGGGACTATACTCACGGAGTGGAGAATAGTGCCGATATATATATATATATGTATAATATGAAACCATCGGTATAGAATCAGGATAAAATCAGTTTACAGTAAAATAACGACTTAGTAAAGTCGTGTATTGAATAATTAACGCCTAACAGAAGGGCGTTTACATATATTGCCAATTTGCAGAATTTCCATTATTTCATTAATTTATCAAAAACACGCCTTTCCTGGGGGCGTTTCTTCAAAGTTGACGACTGCAGGGCAGGCGTCTCATCATTTACATATTCGACAGGATATAATTATTCTCAGAAATTTATCAAAAACGCGCCCTTGGAAGGGGCGTTACTTTCTAATTCCATTTTACAGAATATGTGATTTCAGGATTTTAACAGATACACGCCCTAGGAAGGGGCGTTACTTTTCAGATTCACGCCTTGTACTGGGGCGTTAGAATATGGAAAACGACTTTGTCCAAGTCGTGAATTTCAAGGGATTTTTAATAAATAATATTTCGAGAGACAAGAGACATGTCATGGCAGTAAAATTTAACAGGAATTCACAGAGTCATGCAAGATATTAAAAATCAATATTTCATATGTATTGTAATTTTAAACAGATCAATTATTAATCACATGCGATTCTTATGAAATTAACGCCTGCGTAGAGGGCGTCAAATATTAAATTGACGACCACTGGTATGGTCGTTTCTTTTAAATTAGCGCCCTAATCAAGGGCGTTTCTTTCAAAATATTTCAGAAAACGTACGAGAACTATAATAATCATATGCATGACATGCTTATATATATATATATCTTGCATTAATTTCATTTGGGCTACAGTAGCTTGAGAAAACCTACCTTAATAATGGATTTGAAGATGACCGTGAGGGGTTTGACTAGCAGAGGATGATGCTCGGTTAGGCTCCTGAAGACCACGGCTATTGGTTGATGGAAGAAGACGATGGCTTTGATTGTAGAAGAAGAACTGCAGTTATCCTATAAGAAAATAAAGAAACTGTATCAGTTTCTTTGTGATCTGAACATCATACGAAGGTAAATAATTTTTACCCGGATGAAGAACTATGCTTCTTCAAAACGTAGGGGCTTCTTAACCTGTAACAGAAGAAGATGAAGAACTGTTAGTTCTTCATGTAACAGACGTAGGGATTTAAGGAAAATAAGAAGGAATGCTCCTCTTACGTACCTCTGCAGACGAACGAATCAAATAGGTTTAGGGTTTAGATGAACGAGAGTTTTTATAGGATTTTGGGTGTCCTAGTAGGGTTGGTGATTGTGTGGAAGTAATACTTCTATGATAGAGTCATTACCACGTTTGAACTCTTTCTAATGCTTATCACTTACCCTGGATAAGTTCTGGGTTCGAACGGCTCACGAATGGAATTAACGCCTTAGGTCAGGGCGTGCATTCTTGAATTGACGCCTTGCATAAGGGCGTTTCTTAAAAAGCGCCTTGAAAAAGGGCGTTTCGTGTTTTAAAACACGCCCAAGATAGAGGCGTTTCTTTTACTTGCCTATTTGGTCGTGAGAGTTGACGACCGCACGTGTGGGCGTCCTTTCTTTAGTCACGCCTTTGATAGAGGCGTTTCTTTTTGAATTAACGCCCTAATAAGAGGCGTTATTTTTAATTTGTCTTATTTCGTCCAATTAACCCTATTCCTTTTATATATTTTACTTCTGTAATATATATGTTTTAATTCATTTCAATTATTCATTTATTAGGGTTGCTACACCCTCCCCCACTTAAAAAGAATTTGGTCCCCAAATTCAATATATATATAATTATACACGCGGAGAGTGTAGGACATATACCTCTTAGAATAACTCGGGAAATCGTTTCTTCATAGATTCCTCGGTCTCCCATGTCGCTTCGCGTTCAGGATTCTTATTCCATTGCACCTTGATCATGGGAATAACCTTATTCCTTAGAGCTCGTATTTCTCGATCTAATATCTTCAAGGGCCTTTGTTCATATGTGAGATCTTTCTGGATCACCAGATCTCCATGCTCAATAATATGTGACGGATCGTGCACATACTTCTTCAACATAGATATGTGAAATACATTGTGTACCTCGGACAACTGAGGAGGCAACGCGATGCGATAAGCAACCTCGCCAACTCTTTCGAGTACCTCAAATGGTCCGATGAATCTTGGCGTAAGCTTGCCCTTAACACCAAATCTTCGTATGCCACGTCCAGGGGATATTTTAAGAAATACATGATCTCCAACCTGGAATTCAAGATCTCTTCTCCTGGTATCAGCATAAGCCTTTTGCCTTGTCTGAGCAACTTGTAATCTTTCTCTGATTACTTGTATCTTCTCGGTTGTATCCCTTACCATGTCTGGACCTAATAGTTGTTTTTCTCCAACTTCGTTCCAACATATGGGAGATCGGCAACTCCTTCCGTATAAGGCTTCGAAAGGTGCCATTTGGATACTAGCTTGGTAGCTATTATTATATGCAAATTCAACTAAAGGTAAGTGGTCATGCCAGCTTCCTCCAAAGTCAATAATGCATGCTCTCAGCATATCTTCAACAACTTGATTAGTTCGCTCGGTCTGACCATCCGTTTGTGGGTGAAAAGCAGTACTAAAGTTGAGCCTTGTCCCCAACGAATGTTGTAATCCCTTCCAAAAATGAGAAGTAAAACGGGGATCCCTATCAGACACGATTGAGACAGGAATTCCATGTATCCTGACTATTTCTTTAATGTATAGTGCAGCTAGTACATCAATCGACCATCGGCTTTTGATTGGCAAGAAATGTGCCGATTTAGTCAATCGATCAATGATAACCCAGATTCCATCATGTCCTCCTTTAGATTTAGACAAACCCATGATGAAGTCCATACCAATATCCTCCCATTTCCACTTAGGAATATCTAGAGGATGTAGTTTTCCCGCAGGCTTTTGGTGTTCCGCCTTGACCTGTTGGCATGTGAGACAGCGTGATACATAGTCCGCTATTTCTCTTTTCATATTGGGCCACCAAAAGTTCCTCTTTACATCTTGGTACATTTTAGTTGATCCAGGATGAATAGTGTATCTTGATCTGTGAGCTTCATCTAAGATCTTCTTCTTTAATTCCGGACAATCGGGTATACAAGTTCTATCTTTGAACGATAACCTTCCATCAGAAGTTAGTTGAAAATCAGATTGTCCTTCTAATCTGCCTTTGATTTCTACTAACATAGGATCATCATCCTGAAGTGTTTGTATTTCAGATAACAAATCTGACTGTATGCTTACATGAGATAGTGTGACAAATTTGGATTCCGTGTCCAAGCTTATATTGAGCTCGGAGAATTGTTCAAGTAACCTCCATTCTTGTATCATACAATTTGCTATCATTGCTCTCGGCTTTCGACTAAGGGCATCAGCCACATAATTACCCTTTCCGGGATGGTATTGTATACTGAAGTCGAAGTCCTTGAGATATTCTAGCCAACGTCTTTGTCTCATGTTCAGCTCCTTTTGTGAAAATAGATATTTGAGACTTTTGTGATCGGAGTATACAGTAAACTGTACCCCATAGAGATAGTGTCTCCATATCTTTAGGGCAAATACTACCGCGGCCAATTCCAAGTCATGGACGGGGTAATTCTCCTCATGCTTCTTCAGTTGACGAGAAGAGTATGCTATGACCTTCCCATGTTGCATTAGAACACATCCGAGGCCAATGCCAGAAGCATCAGTGTAGACCTCGAATTTCTCTCCTTCAATTGGTAGGGCTAAGACCGGAGCTGTGGTGAGATGATCCTTGAGAGTTTGGAAACTGCTTTCACATTCCTCACTCCATTCATATCGGATCTCCTTACGAGTTAATCTTGTAAGTGGTACGGCGATCTTAGAGAAATCTTTGATAAATCGCCGATAATAGCCTGCAAGACCTAAGAAACTTCTGATCTCGCTTGCATTAGTGGGTCTCTCCCAGTTTCTCACAGCTTCAACTTTTGACGGATCCACAGATAAACCGTCCTTGGATATGACATGTCCGAGAAAAGCCACTTCTTCAAGCCAGAACTCGCATTTGCTGAGTTTAGCATATAATTGATTTGTCCTCAAGACTTGCAATGCAATCCTCAAATGCTCTTCATGTTCTTCCTTAGTCTTAGAATATATCAATATATCATCGATGAAGACTACTATGAATTGATCCAAGTAAGGCCTGAATATGCTATTCATTAACTGCATAAAGGCAGCAGGGGCATTTGTTAGTCCAAAAGGCATAACAACAAATTCGTAATGGCCATACCTGCTTCTGAATGCGGTCTTGTGAATGTCATCATCCTTGATCCTTAGTTGATGATATCCCGACCGGAGATCAATCTTGGAGAAATATTTGGATCCTGAAATCTGATCAAACAATTCATCGATTCTCGGCAGTGGATACTTGTTCTTGATAGTAAGATGATTCAACTGTCGATAGTCAATACACAATCTCATGGATCCATCCTTCTTCTTTACAAATAAGACTGGTGCTCCCCACGGGGAAGTACTTGGTCTAATAAACCCTTTTCGGATTAGTTCCATCAACTGCTCCTTCAACTCCTTGAGTTCAGCAGGGGACATTCTATATGGTGCCTTTGAAACCGGACCAGCACCAGGGACTAAGTCGATGGTAAAGGCCACATCTCTTTGCGGGGGTAATCCCGGCAATTCTTCTGGAAATACGTCTGGGAATTCTCGTACTACTTGAACGTCTTCTATCTTGGTTTCCTTAGCTTCTTTAATAGTGACAAAAGCAAGGAAGGATACACATCCTTTCCTGACGAGCTTGCTTGCTCGAAGAGCCGAAATAAGAGGGGATTTGCTTCGACTCTTAGGACTAGTATAAGTCAGTTCCGGAAATTCCTTGAAAACAATCTTGCTATCACGGCAATCAACCGTTGCCTGGTATTTGGATAACCAATCTGCTCCTAGTATAACATCATATTCTTTTAGATCTAAGCAGATAAGATCAATAGGAAAATTCTTTCCTCGAACCAATACCTCACAATTTTGGTAATGATGTGTGATATCCGTCTCGTTTCCGAGAGGAGTAGACAATATTATCTTCATCCATTCTGGTTCTAGAGGTAATGGGTCAGCAAACTTCTTGGAAATAATGGAATGCGATGCACCCGTATCAAATAAGACATGTGCATATTTGGAACAAATTTTTAATGTACCTTCCACCAATCCGCCTTCTTCTTCTGGTTCGGTCTCTTGGATTGCATGAAGACGCGCGTTCCTTGTCACTGGGCGTTTACCCTCACCGTCTTGGTCATTCATTAATGGACAATCGGGAATCCGATGTTCACGACTCCCACAACGGAGACATGCTCCTAATTTCCTCCAGCATTCTTCTGTTTTGTGACCAGCCTTGTCACAATGCTTGCATACTACGTTTGAAGGGGTAGTGGTGATAGAGAAAGGCTTGGATTTCTTGTACTTCTGATCTTGAGAGGAAGAACCTCCATTATTGGGCCTCTTCTTAAAGTTGGGTTTAAAAGAACCCGAACTTGTGACTTGCTCCTTTTTGTCTTTCCCACGGATCCTATCAGATAGTTCCGTGGCATCTTCAAGCAACTGAGCTCGGCGCACTATTTCAGTATAAACTTGAATATCCATAGGCGCCAGTTGAGTAATGTAGTGGGGCCTAAGCCCATTAAGAAATCTACGGGCTTTCATCTTTTCCGTGCCAATTAAATGCTTAGCATATCTAGACAGTCTAGAGAACTGTGCTTCATAATCAGCCACCGATAAAGATCTTTGCTTTAATGCGGCAAATTCGGCGGCCTTCTTTTCCTGGACCCTATCAGAGAAATATTTGGCGTTGAAATATTCAACGAATTCTCCCCATGTAACTTGAGTTGGGTCAATAGTAGCTTCAATCGACTCCCACCAGCATCTAGCATCCTTTTCTAACTGGAAAGTAGCTAATAAGACTTTGTCCTGATCCGTGCATTGCATGACACGGAATATACGTTCAATCTCCCGAACCCAATGCTCGGCATCGTCTGGATCGGTCGATCCCATGAACTTCGGGGGATTCATATTCTTGAATGCTTGGTGTAAGCTTCCAGCTCGTGGAGCACCACCTTGTGCTACCTGTTGTAGCACTTGGGTCATCCCTTGAAGGGTACGCTGCATGTTGCGCCATTGAGCACGTTCGGCAGCCATTATCCTACAATTACAATAGCTATGTTAGTATTATATCACTATGATCTTATAAAGGACTCATTGATCATTTAACCCTTGGTTCTACCCACTCTCACTTGGTTAAAGGTTTTGAAACCTATCCTTGGACTTGGGTTTCCTAGGAATTGAATACCTTAGGCTCTGATACCACAAAGACTGTCACGCCCCGAGCGCGGAAGATACCCGGAGATGCGCGACGTGTCTATATCAATCATGTCAATCAGAGTGGTCGTGTATTCGACACAAAGACAGAGATGCGCAAAATAGCAAGATAACCCAATCCTTTATTTCATAATGGATAGACTATTACAAATCCAATACTCTGTTAAATAAAAAGGAAAAGAATACATAGTTGACTCAAGAAACTATAGAAAAGACTAGACGACACTTGTAGAAGCTCTATCTCTTCACTCTTGACAATTCCCATCCGATTGACTTCCATCGTCGTCGGACTTACCTGAAAAGTAAAAAGGGACAAACGGAATGAGCGAACGCTCAGTAGGAAATTATATCTCAAGTACTAGCAAGTGGTTTAAGTAATTACATTTTCATGGATGCAATAAAGCTATGCATGCTCGCATGAAACGACAAGATAGAGAGAATGTAATATCAAAGAAATAAGATGAACTTTCATGAACAAGATACAAGTTATTCAAGATATTCAAGCAAGTACATTAACAAGTCATGTCAAGAACTTTGGCTATCATGTATCAAGCAAGTAAATTACCCTTTTTCGGGCCACGCATTTCATGTAAAGTCAAGTACGATTCAAGTACAAGATGTGTGTGGAATGTCCAATCAAGCAAGTCAAGTACTCGGTATAATGCCAGATACCTTATCATTTTAACTCCCATGGGCACAAGTACTTTCGGGTGCTCCTCCCAGGACCAGATCGGGCCCTATATGCGCAGGCATTTATCATGTGTTTTGACATCCACTCTTGTTTATATAGCCAATATAGAATTTCAATAATCAAGCTTGTAGACACGTATGACAACTTTGATAGAATAGAGTCCAAAATATGACAAAGGACATAGAATGGCGATAATAACGGTATAATCACGATGTCGATAAAACTAGGTAGAATATGGTTCCCTTAACTTAGGTACCATGACAAATCAATATGGACATTCTTTATATAGAATTGAGGTCCACATGAACATTAGATCAAGCAAGATACCCTCATTCTTATCATAGAATTGGGGTTTACAAGAATGACACGATATGGCATGATATCATCATCCCATCAAGAATTTCTTATGATATACTCTTTGTATAATCATAAGGGCCGGTATACCATGTTTCTTTAGATTGACATGGCAAAAACTGTGTAATGGGTTTTTAGGGTACAACCAGCTCAGTCGGCCTTGAGGGAATCCAAGGCTACGAGGAGTCTTACGGAGGTCTCTATGACTAACTCGCTAGTCCAAAGGAACGGAATGTCCAATGGAGAGCTTGTATGTCAATGAGAGTTGAGTGTGATCGATAAATCAACATGAAACGTGGGACTATACTCACGGAGTGGAGAATAGTGCCGATATATATATATATGTATAATATATAAACCATCGGTTAGCAAATCAGAGAAAAATCAGTTTACAGTAAAATAACGACTTAGGTCAAGTCGTGTCTCAAGTAATTAACGCCTAACTGAAGGGCGTTTACATATATTGCCAATTTGCAGAATTTCCATTATTTCATTAATTTATCAAAAACACGCCTTTCCTGGGGGCGTTTCTTCAAAGTGGACGACTGCAGGGGCAGGCGTCTCATCATTTACATATTCGACAGGATATAATTATTCTCAGAAATTTATCAAAAACGCGCCCTTGGAAGGGGCGTTACTTTTTAATTCCATTTTACAGAATATGTGAGTTTCAGGATTTTAACAGATACACGCCCTAGTAAGGGGCGTTTATTTTTAATTCACGCCCTATGATGGGGCGTTTACATAGGGAAAACGACTTTGTCCAAGTCGTGAATTTCAAGATTTTAACATATACACGCCCTAGTAAGGGGCGTTACTTTTAAAGTCACGCCCTATGATAAGGCGTTAATACGTGGGAAAACGACCTTGTACAGGCCGTGAATACAAGAAATTGCAGGACATTAGATTTGGAGACAGGATCATGCATTAATAATCAAGGTTTCATATATAATCGTTCTTAACATGCTTAAGTCATGATCTCGTAAAATTAACGCCTGTGTACAGGACGTTTCTTAATAAATTGACGACCGCTGTTATGGTCGTTTATTTTAAAATAGCGCCCTATTCCAGGGCGTTTCTTTCAAACAATTCAGAAAACACACCGAAACCATATGTATATAGACCGTATGCATGCCATGCTTATATAATATCTTTCACTAATTTTATTTGGGCTACAGTATCTTGAGAAAACCTACCTTAATAATGGATTTGAAGATGACCGTGAGGGGTTTGACTAGCAGAGGATGATGCTCGGTTAGGCTCCTGAAGACCACGGCTATTGGTTGATGGAAGAAGACGATGGCTTTGATTGTAGAAGAAGAACTGCAGTTATCCTATAAGAAAATAAAGAAACTGTATCAGTTTCTTTGTGATCTGAACATCATACGAAGGTAAATAATTTTTACCCGGATGAAGAACTATGCTTCTTCAAAACGTAGGGGCTTCTTAACCTGTAACAGAAGAAGATGAAGAACTGTTAGTTCTTCATGTAACAGACGTAGGGATTTAAGGAAAATAAGAAGGAATGCTCCTCTTACGTACCTCTGCAGACGAACGAATCAAATAGGTTTAGGGTTTAAATGAACGAGAGTTTTTATAGGATTTTGGATGTCCTAGTAGGGTTGGTGATTGTGTGGAAGTAATACTTCTATGATAGAGTCATTACCACGTTTGAACTCTTTCTAATGCTTATCACTTACCCTGGATAAGTTCTGGGTTCGAACGGCTCACGAACTGAATTAACGCCTTAGGTCAGGGCGTGTATTCTTGAATTGACGCCTTGCATAAGGGCGTTTCTTAAAAAGCGCCTTGAAAAAGGGCGTTTCGTGTTTTAAAACACGCCCAAGATAGAGGCGTTTCTTTTACTTGCCTATTTGGTCGTGAGAGTTGACGACCGCACGTGTGGGCGTCCTTTCTTTAGTCACGCCTTTGATAGAGGCGTTTCTTTTTGAATTAACGCCCTAATAAGAGGCGTTATTTTTAATTTGTCTTATTTCGTCCAATTAACCCTATTCCTTTTATATATTTTACTTCTGTAATATATATGTTTTAATTCATTTCAATTATTCATTTATTAGGGTTGCTACACCCTCCCCCACTTAAAAAGAATTTGGTCCCCAAATTCAATATATATATAATTATACACGCGGAGAGTGTAGGACATATACCTCTTAGAATAACTCGGGAAATCGTTTCTTCATAGATTCCTCGGTCTCCCATGTCGCTTCGCGTTCAGGATTCTTATTCCATTGCACCTTGATCATGGGAATAACCTTATTCCTTAGAGCTCGTATTTCTCGATCTAATATCTTCAAGGGCCTTTGTTCATATGTGAGATCTTTCTGGATCACCAGATCTCCATGCTCAATAATATGTGACGGATCGTGCACATACTTCTTCAACATAGATATGTGAAATACATTGTGTACCTCGGACAACTGAGGAGGCAACGCGATGCGATAAGCAACCTCGCCAACTCTTTCGAGTACCTCAAATGGTCCGATGAATCTTGGCGTAAGCTTGCCCTTAACACCAAATCTTCGTATGCCACGTCCAGGGGATATTTTAAGAAATACATGATCTCCAACCTGGAATTCAAGATCTCTTCTCCTGGTATCAGCATAAGCCTTTTGCCTTGTCTGAGCAACTTGTAATCTTTCTCTGATTACTTGTATCTTCTCGGTTGTATCCCTTACCATGTCTGGACCTAATAGTTGTTTTTCTCCAACTTCGTTCCAACATATGGGAGATCGGCAACTCCTTCCGTATAAGGCTTCGAAAGGTGCCATTTGGATACTAGCTTGGTAGCTATTATTATATGCAAATTCAACTAAAGGTAAGTGGTCATGCCAGCTTCCTCCAAAGTCAATAATGCATGCTCTCAGCATATCTTCAACAACTTGATTAGTTCGCTCGGTCTGACCATCCGTTTGTGGGTGAAAGCAGTACTAAAGTTGAGCCTTGTCCCCAACGAATGTTGTAATCCCTTCCAAAAATGAGAAGTAAAACGGGGATCCCTATCAGACACGATTGAGACAGGAATTCCATGTATCCTGACTATTTCTTTAATGTATAGTGCAGCTAGCACATCAATCGACCATCGGCTTTTGATTGGCAAGAAATGTGCCGATTTAGTCAATCGATCAATGATAACCCAGATTCCATCATGTCCTCCTTTAGATTTAGACAAACCCATGATGAAGTCCATACCAATATCCTCCCATTTCCACTTAGGAATATCTAGAGGATGTAGTTTTCCCGCAGGCTTTTGGTGTTCCGCCTTGACCTGTTGGCATGTGAGACAGCGTGATACATAGTCCGCTATTTCTCTTTTCATATTGGGCCACCAAAAGTTCCTCTTTACATCTTGGTACATTTTAGTTGATCCAGGATGAATAGTGTATCTTGATCGGTGAGCTTCATCTAAGATCTTCTTCTTTAATTCCGGACAATCGGGTATACAAGTTCTATCTTTGAACGATAATCTTCCATCAGAAGTTAGTTGAAAATCAGATTGTCCTTCTAATCTGCCTTTGATTTCTACTAACATAGGATCATCATCCTGAAGTGTTTGTATCTCAGATAACAAATCTGACTGTATGCTTACATGAGATAGTGTGACAAATTTGGATTCCGTGTCCAAGCTTATATTGAGCTCGGAGAATTGTTCAAGTAACCTCCATTCTTGTATCATACAATTTGCTATCATTGCTCTCGGCTTTCGACTAAGGGCATCAGCCACATAATTACCCTTTCCGGGATGGTATTGTATACTGAAGTCGAAGTCCTTGAGATATTCTAGCCAACGTCTTTGTCTCATGTTCAGCTCCTTTTGTGAAAATAGATATTTGAGACTTTTGTGATCGGAGTATACAGTAAACTGTACCCCATAGAGATAGTGTCTCCATATCTTTAGGGCAAATACTACCGCGGCCAATTCCAAGTCATGGACGGGGTAATTCTCCTCATGCTTCTTCAGTTGACGAGAAGAGTATGCTATGACCTTCCCATGTTGCATTAGAACACATCCGAGGCCAATGCCAGAAGCATCAGTGTAGACCTCGAATTTCTCTCCTTCAATTGGTAGGGCTAAGACCGGAGCTGTGGTGAGATGATCCTTGAGAGTTTGGAAACTGCTTTCACATTCCTCACTCCATTCATATCGGATCTCCTTACGAGTTAATCTTGTAAGTGGTACGGCGATCTTAGAGAAATCTTTGATAAATCGCCGATAATAGCCTGCAAGACCTAAGAAACTTCTGATCTCGCTTGCATTAGTGGGTCTCTCCCAGTTTCTCACAGCTTCAACTTTTGACGGATCCACAGATAAACCGTCCTTGGATATGACATGTCCGAGAAAAGCCACTTCTTCAAGCCAGAACTCGCATTTGCTGAGTTTAGCATATAATTGATTTGTCCTCAAGACTTGCAATGCAATCCTCAAATGCTCTTCATGTTCTTCCTTAGTCTTAGAATATATCAATATATCATCGATGAAGACTACTATGAATTGATCCAAGTAAGGCCTGAATATGCTATTCATTAACTGCATAAAGGCAGCAGGGGCATTTGTTAGTCCAAAAGGCATAACAACAAATTCGTAATGGCCATACCTGCTTCTGAATGCGGTCTTGTGAATGTCATCATCCTTGATCCTTAATTGATGATATCCCGACCGGAGATCAATCTTGGAGAAATATTTGGATCCTGAAATCTGATCAAACAATTCATCGATTCTCGGCAGTGGATACTTGTTCTTGATAGTAAGATGATTCAACTGTCGATAGTCAATACACAATCTCATGGATCCATCCTTCTTCTTTACAAATAAGACTGGTGCTCCCCACGGGGAAGTACTTGGTCTAATAAACCCTTTTCGGATTAGTTCCATCAACTGCTCCTTCAACTCCTTGAGTTCAGCAGGGGACATTCTATATGGTGCCTTTGAAACCGGACCAGCACCAGGGACTAAGTCGATGGTAAAGGCCACATCTCTTTGCGGGGGTAATCCCGGCAATTCTTCCGGAAATACGTCTGGGAATTCTCGTACTACTTGAACGTCTTCTATCTTGGTTTCCTTAGCTTCTTTATTAGTGACAAAAGCAAGGAAGGATACACATCCTTTCCTGACGAGCTTGCTTGCTCGAAGAGCCGAAATAAGAGGGGATTTGCTTCGACTCTTAGGACTAGTATAAGTCAGTTCTGGAAATTCTTGAAAACAATCTTGCTATTACGGCAATCAACCGTTGCCTGGTACTTAGATAACCAATCTGCTCCTAGTATAACATCATATTCTTTTAGATCTAAGCAGATAAGATCAATAGGAAAATTCTTTCCTCGAACCAACACCTCACAGTTTTGGTAATGATGTGTGATATCCGTCTCGTTTCCGAGAGGAGTAGACAATATTATCTTCATCCATTCTGGTTCTAGAGGTAATGGGTCAGCAAACTTCTTGGAAATAATGGAATGCGATGCACCTGTATCAAATAAGACATGTGCATATTTGGAACAAATTTTTAATGTACCTTCCACCAATCCGCCTTCTTCTTCTGGTTCGGTCTCTTGGATTGCATGAAGACGCGCGTTCCTTGTCACTGGGCGTTTACCCTCACCGTCTTGGTCATTCATTAATGGACAATCGGGAATCCGATGTTCACGACTCCCACAACGGAGACATGCTCCTAATTTCCTCCAGCATTCTTCTGTTTTGTGACCAGCCTTGTCACAATGCTTGCATACTACGTTTGAAGGGGTAGTGGTGATAGAGAAAGGCTTGGATTTCTTGTACTTCTGATCTTGAGAGGAAGAACCTCCATTATTGGGCCTCTTCTTAAAGTTGGGTTTAAAAGAACCCGAACTTGTGACTTGCTCCTTTTTGTCTTTCCCACGGATCCTATCAGATAGTTCCGTGGCATCTTCAAGCAACTGAGCTCGGCGCACTATTTCAGTATAAACTTGAATATCCATAGGCGCCAGTTGAGTAATGTAGTGGGGCCTAAGCCCATTAAGAAATCTACGGGCTTTCATCTTTTCCGTGCCAATTAAATGCTTAGCATATCTAGACAGTCTAGAGAACTGTGCTTCATAATCAGCCACCGATAAAGATCTTTGCTTTAATGCGGCAAATTCGGCGGCCTTCCTTTCCTGGACCCTATCAGAGAAATATTTGGCGTTGAAATATTCAACGAATTCACCCCATGTAACTTGAGTTGGGTCAATAGTAGCTTCAATCGACTCCCACCAGCATCTAGCATCCTTTTCTAACTGGAAAGTAGCTAATAAGACTTTGTCCTGATCCGTGCATTGCATGACACGGAATATACGTTCAATCTCCCGAACCCAATGCTCGGCATCGTCTGGATCGGTCGATCCCATGAACTTCGGGGGATTCATATTCTTGAATGCTTGGTGTAAGCTTCCAGCTCGTGGAGCACCACCTTGTGCTACCTGTTGTAGCACTTGGGTCATCCCTTGAAGGGTACGCTGCATGTTGCGCCATTGAGCACGTTCGGCAGCCATTATCCTACAATTACAATAGCTATGTTAGTATTATATCACTATGATCTTATAAAGGACTCATTGATCATTTAACCCTTGGTTCTACCCACTCTCACTTGGTTAAAGGTTTTGAAACCTATCCTTGGACTTGGGTTTCCTAGGAATTGAATACCTTAGGCTCTGATACCACAAAGACTGTCACGCCCCGAGCGCGGAAGATACCCGGAGATGCGCGACGTGTCTATATCAATCATGTCAATCAGAGTGGTCGTGTATTCGACACAAAGACAGAGATGCGCAAAATAGCAAGATAACCCAATCCTTTATTTCATAATGGATAGACTATTACAAATCCAATACTCTGTTAAATAAAAAGGAAAAGAATACATAGTTGACTCAAGAAACTATAGAAAAGACTAGACGACACTTGTAGAAGCTCTATCACTTTCACTCTTGACCATTCCCATCCGATTGACTTCCATCGTCGTCGGACTTACCTGAAAAGTAAAAAGGGACAAACGGAATGAGCGAACGCTCAGTAGGAAATTATATCTCAAGTACTAGCAAGTGGTTTAAGTAATTACATTTTCATGGATGCAATAAAGCTATGCATGCTCGCATGAAACGACAAGATAGAGAGAATGTAATATCAAAGAAATAAGATGAACTTTCATGAACAAGATACAAGTTATTCAAGATATTCAAGCAAGTACATTAACGAGTCATGTCAAGAACTTTGGCTATCATGTATCAAGCAAGTAAATTACCCTTTTTCGGGCCACGCATTTCATGTAAAGTCAAGTACGATTCAAGTACAAGATGTGTGTGGAATGTCCAATCAAGCAAGTCAAGTACTCGGTATAATGCCAGATACCTTATCATTTTAACTCCCATGGGCACAAGTACTTTCGGGTGCTCCTCCCAGGACCAGATCGGGCCCTATATGCGCAGGCATTTATCATGTGTTTTGACATCCACTCTTGTTTATATAGCCAATATAGAATTTCAATAATCAAGCTTGTAGACACGTATGACAACTTTGATAGAATAGAGTCCAAAATATGACAAAGGACATAGAATGGCGATAATAACGGTATAATCACGAGTTCGATAAAACTAGGTAGAATATGGTTCCCTTAACTTAGGTACCATGACAAATCAATATGGACATTCTTTATATAGAATTGAGGTCCACATGAACATTAGATCAAGCAAGATACCCTCATTCTTATCATAGAATTGGGGTTTACAAGAATGACACGATATGGCATGATATCATCATCCCATCAAGAATTTCTTATGATATACTCTTTGTATAATCATAAGGGCCGGTATACCATGTTTCTTTAGATTGACATGGCAAAAACTGTGTAATGGGTTTTTAGGGTACAACCAGCTCAGTCGGCCTTGAGGGAATCCAAGGCTACGAGGAGTCTTACGGAGGTCTCTATGACTAACTCGCTAGTCCAAAGGAACGGAATGTCCAATGGAGAGCTTGTATGTCAATGAGAGTTGAGTGTGATCGATAAATCAACATGAAACGTGGGACTATACTCACGGAGTGGAGAATAGTGCCGATATATATATATATATGTATAATATAAACCATCGGTATAGCAAATCAGAGGAAAAATCAGTTTACAGTAAAATAACGACTTAGGTCAAGTCGTGTCTCAAGTAATTAACGCCTAACTGAAGGGCGTTTACATATATTGCCAATTTGCAGAATTTCCATTATTTCATTAATTTATCAAAAACACGCCTTTCCTGGGGGCGTTTCTTCAAAGTTGACGACTGCAGAGGCAGGCGTCTCATCATTTACATATTCGACAGGATATAATTATTCTCAGAAATTTATCAAAAACGCGCCCTTGGAAGGGGCGTTACTTTCTAATTCCATTTTACAGAATATGTGAATTTCAGGATTTTAACAGATACACGCCCTAGGAAGGGGCGTTACTTTTCAGATTCACGCCTTGTACTGGGGCGTTAGAATATGGAAAACGACTTTGTCCAAGTCGTGAATTTCAAGGGATTTTTAATAAATAATATTTCGAGAGACAAGAGACATGTCATGCCAGTAAAATTTAACAGGAATTCACAGAGTCATGCAAGATATTAAAAATCAATATTTCATATGTATTGTAATTTTAAAACAGATCAATTATTAATCACATGCGATTCTTATGAAATTAACGCCTGCGTAGAGGGCGTCAAATATTAAATTGACGACCACTGGTATGGTCGTTTCTTTTAAATTAGCGCCCTAATCAAGGGCGTTTCTTTCAAAATATTTCAGAAAACGTACGAGAACTATAATAATCATATGCATGACATGCTTATATATATATATATCTTGCATTAATTTCATTTGGGCTACAGTAGCTTGAGAAAACCTACCTTAATAATGGATTTGAAAATGACCGTGAGGGGTTTGACTAGCAGAGGATGATGCTCGGTTTGACTGGCTTGAGAAATACACAGTCACCGATCGCAAAACTGAGGGCTGCCTTCTGTTGTGCCCCTGTAGTTTTGATGATCTATAGTTTTGATGATAGTAATCAGTATGAGTCACAAGTCTATTCAGTTTATTCATCCATGCATTCTTAAGTCTAGACATTGCTTGTGCAGCAGACACATTAAGTCCATACATCGCATGACTCGCAGGCTAGCAAGTCCATACACTGCAAGGCTCGCAGGCTAGCAAGTCCATACACTGCATGGCTCGCAGGCTAGCAAGTATGTACATCGCAGTCGTCGCAGGCACAGCAAGTCCATACACTGCATGACTCGCAGGGTAGCAAGTTTATACATTGCATGCACAAGTTCAAAGTCCATACATTGCTGCATTGCTTGCACTTGTGAAGTCTATACATTGGCAGTTGTCCTACAGCGTCAACACAAGTCCATACATCGGTTGCAGCACTGCACGCACACTCATGTCCATACACTACATTGTGGCATGCACACTAGCAAGTCTGTACATTAGGCATCTTTACCTACGTAGGACTTGCAAGTCTATACATCGTGCAGTCTGCACATTGTGGCTAGCAAAGCCTGTACAACAGTGTGTTAGCAAGTCTATACATCGTCCGTCTTAATCAACATCTCATGATTCGAAGTCCATATAGCGCCTTGCTTAATGCAAAGTCTGTACATCAGACTAAGTCTGCATAGGCTAAGTCTATACACTACAACATGTATTATCTCCAAGTCTGTACAGCGTCTAGCGTCTCTTGTAAAGTCTGTACATCCACCGTCTCAGTTGAGAGTTGAAGTATGTACATCCACCGTCTCTCTTGAGCACTTGTGCTTCTGATGTCTGATCAAGTCTATACACTCTTGAGCATATCTTCAATGTACACACTTTGCTTGATGCATTCTACGTTACACATTAGCATGTCTGTACAATGTCTGCATAGTGAATGTGAAGTCTGTACATGATTTAGTGTTGCATTCACTAAGCCTATACACACCTCAGCCTTGCATATATGAAGTCTGCACATGCCTTAGCACTGCATATATGAAGTCCATACATGCTCTAGCGTTGCATATATAAAGTCTGTACATGGCATTGTTTCGCATTCACAAAGTCTATACAATGGCTGCACATTACACTTCACCTAGTCTATACAATGCAGAGTCTTTACATTGCTATCTTTAACTACGATCGAAGTCCGCACATTGTGTTGCTTTGTTTACACTTTGTTTTGCTAAGTCTACACATTGATGCACGTTTACTTCTGCTTATTTGATGTTTGTACAGGGCTTAAGCTCCGCATATACAGAGTCTATACATTGCACAGCATTGTATTCACAAAGTCTGAACATGGCATAAGCCCTGCATGCGTAGAGTCTGTACAGGCCATAGCACTGTATTCACATAGTCTGTACAACGCATAGCCTCGCATTCATAGAGTCTGAACACTACATTGCTTCGCATTCACTGAGTCTATACTGCTTCAGCTCTGCTTCATGAAGTCTATACATTGCTTCAGCTTTGTCTTCACATAGTCTGTACAACGCAATTGTCCTGCTTCATGAAGTCTATACATTGCTTTAGCTCTGTCTATGTATAGTCTGTACATCAGTTAACCCTTAAATTGATAATTCCTTTCGAATGTCTGACAGGGACTATCTGCAGATACTGATGACTTGGCTCGTGATCCAAGGCTGGGCGAGATGCTGAGAGTGCGACACGTGTACAGCAACAAGACGAGATGCTGCCACGTGGTCCAAATCATTGGGCGGGAATTCAAATGCCACACGCCCTTCGAATAGCTACTGGTATAAAAGGAATTCTTCTACTTCAGAAGAAGTAAGAGATCGAAAGAGCAGAAGCTAGAGCTAAAAGAGAAGTACAGACAATGAGCGCCTGCACTATCCAAAGAGAGAAGAAGAAAAAGAGAGAAGAAGATTCAGAGAGAAGAAGAGAAAGAGAGAAGAGAAGATTGAGAGAGTTGAGTTGAGAGAGCTTTCGAGGGATCTTGTAAGTCAGACTCTTGGTTCAGATACCAGAGCTGATTCTGCTCATACTTGAGCTACATTCGTCTTATTTTTACATTTCGTTTGTTTATATCTTTCTTGCTTTCGATACACTTTTGTTATCAAGCTGTGAGGCAGCAATTGCCGTGGAGGTTTCCACTAGACAGGTGAAGCTGTAATCCTCAGCAGGCGAGACCAGGTCTCGTACGGCTAAGCTGTACTGCCCAGCGGTTGCAGAGGATCTACTCCTCTGGTCGGCAAGCTGTTAAGCCCAGCGAAGCTACGTATCAGCGGTTTTTGGCAAGCTGTGAAGCCCAGCTGTTCAAGCTATTAGTCAGCAGGATCCACATTCCAGTTGGAGTGTGGGGTGGACGTAGATCTCTGGATTGAGATCGAACCACCTTAAAGATCGGTGTCTACTGTGTGATTGCCTGTGGTTGTGTGATTTCAATGTGTTCATTCTACTGCTATACAGTTACTTGTTTTAATTCCGCATTAGAGTCAACTGTGTTCTAAAATTAGACATTAGATCTATTCACCCCCCTCTAGATCCACTCTCCGTGGTAATAGACTGCGTCCATCTAACATAACAGTTGGTATCAGAGCCTAACTCTTCTACAGGGACTCATCGCCTGAAGAGAAAGGTACAGATGGATGCTCGAGGGATGATAGCTGAAGGACACTCAACCACAAAGCCCCCATTCTTCGATGGATCTAACTATGCATACTGGAAGAACCGTATGCAAGTATTTTTGAGGGAGAAGGATTATGAGATCTGGAAGGTAGTAAGCAAGGGACCTTATGAGCTGTCCCCTAATGAGGAAGTCTGGACCAAGGAGGAGATCAGGAGGTCTACACTAAATTGGAGTGCCATAAACGCCATTCAGTGCTCTCTGCACCCTACAGAATTCTCCCGCGTATCAGCCTGCAGTTCAGCTAAGGAGATGTGAGATGCACTTGTAGTGATCCATGAAGGGACCTCTCAAGGTAGAGAGACGAAGGCTAATTTCCTAGTGTCTGAATATGAGGCATTCAAGATGAAGCCAAACGAGACCATCAAGGAGATGTATGCTCGATTAACTATTATCACAAATGGTCTTAGAGGTCTCGGGAAACCTCAGACAGAATACGATGTAGTGAGGAAGATATTGCGTTCCCTGACTCATGCTTGACATACTAAGGCTACAGTGATGGAGGAGTCAAGGGATTTGCGAACCACAAGGGCTAGTGAGCTAATTGGCTCGCTAATGGCATATGAGATTAATATGCCAAAGATAGAAGAAGCTGAGAGGAAGAAGAAGCCAATCGCTCTGAAAGCTGGTGCCAGCAAATCCAGCTCTAGCAGTTCATCATCCGAGGAGAGCCTGAATGAAGAAGATATAACTCATACTGAGATGGCAATGATGACCAGAGAGTTCAGGCGGTTCCTCAGGAAAGGAGCAGGACGATTCAGCCAAAAGAAATATAGTGGCGGCCGAAGGGATAAAAGGTATAAACATAACCCTGCTATGAAAATTGAAACTAATACTTGTTATCAATGCAGGAAAACAGGCCATCTGAAAGCTGACTGTCCAGAGAATCAGAAATACAAGGACAAGTCAAAGAGAAGGAACACGGAAGGGAAAGCAATGGTGAGTACCTGGAGTGATGAAGATGAAGGTTCCTTCAGTAGCAGCTCAGACAGTGAAGCCGAATCTGAGAAGCCCATTTGCCTTATGGCAACAAGCTCTGAAGACAGAGAGGAGGACTCAGATGAGGTAATCACTAGATTCAAAAATTTCACTATTGCTGATTGGGTAGATGCCTACCATGACATAGCTGATAGAGCTGATGATATTAGAAAGGAAAATAGGCATCTAAGAAGAAAGATTAACTCCATGTAAAATGATACAACTCTAACTGATAAAATTGCATGTCTATAATCTGAGAATAAAAAATTGAAACTCACATCTAAATTAGAAGAAATCAAGAATGAGTCAAAAGCCTCTAAAGAAGAAAATGAGAGGTTAGAAAAAGAAACTGATGAACTGAAATTGAAAATTCAGAAATGTGAGAGTGAGATAAAAATAGTGAATGAAAAATATCAAGCTGTCCTAAGTGTGAATACAGAACTTAAGAAATCCATTGAAGATATTCAAAAGGATAATGAGGACAAGCTTAAGACTATTGAGAAAATGACCCAAGGTTCAGATAACCTAAATGCTTTGTTAGGGTCAAAGGTCAACTTCAGAAAAGAGGGCCTTGGATTTAATTCTAGTGCAACAAAAACCTTTGGAATGAAAACTATTTCATTTGTTGCACAAAAAGAGAAAGGACCTCTAATTAGCATGAATTCAAACATTTCAATGAACAAAACTGCTAATCTGAAAAAGCCAAGTGCTGAGGAGAAGGGCAAACAAAAATTGAATGAGACTAGTAGAACTAGCACATCCAAACAAAATCCCAAAGCTCAGTCTCAGGTTAGGGGTCAACCTACACAGTCTTATAAACCCCATGTTAAGGCCACCAAGTCTCCACCATCACCACCACCTATGAAGAAGACCCAATACACACCTATGAACAGGTCAGCAGGGTCCAAGGTGCAGGGGAGGCAGAATGTTTTTATAGCTCAACCCAAACATTTCTACCAACCTAGAGCCCAGTCCCACTTCTTTGCACAGTCAACCTATCCAAATAGGTCAGGATGGACTAGGACTCAAGGAAGGTTTACAGGTTATGGACATCATGCTACACAGTCCTATAAACCTTACATTAGGAATTGGGTTAATGGGTATGGCTCTTGGACACCTAGGAACAAATATTTCCACAGCCAGCCCAATGATTACTATGGCCAAAATTTCGTGAACACATCCTGGCCAAGGCACTGGCACAGAAATAATCAATATGTAAATAATCATGCTAGTGTCAACAAGAAAAAGCAAAACAAAAAGAAATCTTGAAAATCCACTGAACAGAACTGTTTCAAACAAATGTGGATTCCTAAAAGTCTGCTTTCTCGTTTTAATTACTTTTCATCTTCTCTAGAGCCCAATCAATCTTGGGTTCCAAACTTCTCTACCTGATTGTGTGTGCAGGTATGCCTGGCAGCCAAGAACAATTTGTGATACTTGGATAGTGGCTACTCCAGGCATATGACAGGGGATAAGGCCAAGTTCTGCTTGCTGACAGAGAAACAAGGAGGCCTTGTCACCTTTGGTAGCAACACAAAGGGTAAGATTGTTGGAACAGGTAAAGTAGGTAAGTGTACTACTTGTTGCATTGAGGATGTCATGCTGGTTGAAGGATTAGCTTATAACTTACTTAGCATCAGCCAGCTATGTGATAAAGGATGCAAAGTGCTTTTTGACTCACAATGTTGCAAAGTTTTTGAACCTGATTCCGAAACTGTTGAATTTTCTGGTAAGAGGATAAATAACACTTACATGATAGATTTAGATGATATTCAACATTGTAACCTATGCCTTACTGCTAGTAGAGAAGACTTAGCATTTTTATGGCATCGTAGGTTAGGTCATGCTAGTTACATTATTTTGCATAAACTGAATAAGCATAGCATGGTTAGAGGACTTCCTGAAGTTTCCTTTAAGAAAGAAAATAAAATCTGTGATGCATGCACTCAGTCCAAGTTAACTAGAAAGTCATTTAAATCTAGGACAGAAAATCTATCTTCTAAACCTTATGAGCTGATACACATGGACCTTTTTGGGCCAACCAGGTCTGTCAGCTTATCAGGGAGGAGGTATGGATTTGTCATGGTAGATGACTTTTCTAGGTACACTTGGGTATACTTCTTATCACATAAAAGTGATGCATTCACAGAATTTCAGGAGTTCTGTCTTAAGAAAAATCAGAAAATTGAAAATATTCTATCTGATCATGGAGGTGAGTTTGAAAACTCACAGTTTGATAAATTCTGCAGGTCAAATGGAATTAACCATAGGTTCTCCTCACCAAGGACACCTGAGCAGAATGGAGTTGTAGAGAGAAGGAACAGAACCCTAGTGGAGATGGGTCGTACACTCTTGGTTGAAGGTGGTCTACCAAGGAAGTTCTGGACTGAAGCAGTAAATACAACATGTTATGTAATTAACAGAGCTATGGTAAGACCTTCTACCCAGAAAACACCCTATGAGATCATAATGGGTAAGAAACCTTCAATTGCTCATTTCAGGATTTTTGGTTGCAAATGTTTTATACATATAAATGATAAAAGAGACCTTGATAAATTTGAACCTAATGGTGAACCAGGAATTTTTCTTGGTTATTCTGAAAACACCCGAGCATATAGAGTGTATAATCTGAATTCCAAAACTGTTGAAGAATCTCCACATATTGTTTTTGATGAATCTTTGGTAAAGTTTAATATTGGTCAATGCAGGAATGAAGACAATGGTGATATTCTGAAAGAAGGGAATCCTGCAGACAAATCCGAAGATGAGGAAGGAAATGAAGAGCTTAATGAAGAAGAGCCTACAGTTCAGGGGGAGGTAAATGAAAATCATGATAATAAAATTGTCAACATTAGATATCTAAAAGATCATCCTGTAGATAATGTGATTGGCAATTTGCATGACCCTCTAGGACTAGAGGCCACTTAAGATTCAAAATGAATTGAATGCATATGCCTTTGTATCAAATGTAGAACCCAAGTCCATTGACTATGCTCTTAAGGATGTGCATTGGATTAATGCCATGCATGAAGAGCTCAATCAATTTGACAGGAATAAGGTGTGGCACTTGGTTCCACCTCCTGATCATGAAACAGTCATAGGGACTAAATGGGTGTTCAGAAATAAAACTGATGAATCAGGGAATGTGATTAAAAAATAAGGCCAGACTTGTAGCTCAGGGGTATAATCAGGAATTTGGAATAGACTTTGAAGAGTCTTTTGCTCCTGTAGCCAGGTTAGAAGCAATCAGAATCTTATTGGCTTATGTATGTTCCCTAGGAATAAATCTTCAGCAGATGGATGTAAAATCTGCTTTTCTGAATGGAAAAATTAGTGAGGATGTCTATGTGAGGCAGCCTCCTAGATTTGAATACTTAGACTTCCCTAATCATGTCTATAAACTCAGAAAAGCTCTCTATGGTTTAAAGCAAGCTCTTAGAGCTTGGTATGACAGGTTGAGCAAATTCCTCACTGATAAGAACTTCACAAGAGGTGTAGTTGATCAAACATTATTCACCAAGGTGAGTCATTCAGATATTCTTATCATTCAAATTTATGTGGATGACATTGTGTCTGGGTCAACTAACCCCAAATTGTGTGAGGAATTCTCTCAAATTATGACTAATGAGTTTGAAATGAGCTCAATGGGTGAGCTCAAACTATTTCTTGGACTGTAGGTTACACAATCAAAGGATGGTACCTTCATCTCTCAGTCCAAGTACATAAGGGATCTATTGAAGAAGTACAAAATGGAGAACCTCAAAGAAATAGCTGCTCCAATGGGTACCTCAACCAGTTTGGATGAAGATCCTCAAGGTAAACCAGTGGACCAAAGGCTATATAGAGGTATGATCGGATCCCTTATATATCTTACAGCATCTAGGCCTGACATTCAATTTTTAGTGTGTTTATGCTCTAGATTTCAGCCTAGTCCCAAAGAATCACATCTTAAATCAGTGAAAAGGATTTTTAGGTATTTACTAGGCACCCAAGAGCTAGGTCTTTGGTACCCTGCCAAGTGTGAGTTAGAACTTCTAGCTTACACTGATGCAGATTATGCTGGGTGTCGAGTAGAGAGAAAAAGTACTAGTGGATATTGTCAATTCCTAGGTGGCTGTCTAGTATCTTGGGCATCTAAGAAGCAACACACTGTAGCTTTTTCTACAGCTGAAGCTGAATATGTTGCAGCTGGTAATTGTGCTGCCCAAGTACTATGGATCAAGCACCAACTAGATGATTATCAGATAAAATTGGGATGTATTCCAATGTTATGTGATAATACTAGTGCTATATGCCTTTCTAAAAATCCTGTTCATCATTCTAGGACTAAGCATATAGAGATAAAACACCATTTTCTTAGAGATGTTGTAAATAAAAAGGAAATTGAAATGAACTTCATTGAAACTGAAAAATAAATTGCTGATATTTTCACTAAGCCTCTTGGGAATGAAAGGTTTAAATTTCTTAGAAGAGAACTTGGCTTGTGTAAATTTCAGCATAATGAATAAACTCTCTGATGGCTTGAATAAACCTTGTGAATGTTGAATGTTGCAACAGACTCATGATCATGCATGACATTCATAATTTTTTTGGCATCACACTCATGATCATCATTGCATATCATTTAGTCATGACTGTGTCTAGGTCTCTCTCTCATCTAAAGTCACATGCATATAGACAGGGGGAGTATTGTTAGAAATTCAGAATGGTCATCAAATTTATTGAAATTCAATTCCTTGACCCTGAATGAGTTGAATCTGACATATGACAATCTGTTAGTCAGTTCTGATTCCTAAGCAATAGAAAACAGACTTCTTCACTTATAAGAACTTTAATAGTTTAAAGACTGGCTAAATGGTTTAAATTTTATAAACTTTATAGTTTAAAGATTGTAATCAGTAAATAAGAAAGCTGAAAATTGATAAAGCTCTCAACCCTTATTTCATTACATGTAAGACAAAGCCAATTATATCTGAAATCTGAAAACTCACTTGAAATCATGTTAGAGAAGCTAAGTATGTGTATCGTCCTTAAACAAGTCATTCTGAAACAAATAAAGGACAGCTAAGAAAAATATTGGCAAACATTGAAAATTAATTGAAAAATACAATTGGCAGAGCAATGACTGATAAATTACTAAGAAACTAAGTGATCCATCAAAGAAATGGACTATACTAAAGTCATGAAGTGTATCAGTTATCTCTGTATAAATGATCAAAACAATGGGGTGGTTTCACTGAGTACCTGGGGGTAACTGGCGTCTGATAAACGTGTACCCTCACATAAAAAGGTGTAAATCAATTTTTATTGAGTTTGATCATAGGCAGAATGGTCTATAATGTTGAGTATCTAGGGGTATTGGCATCTGATAAACGTATACCCTTACGCAAAAAGACAAATGGTACCTGAATGCCCTTAATGAAATACAATGAAAAGTGCTGTTCCTTCAAAAGAATTTTCAAGGATGTCAATTTGTTTAATTTCAATACATGACCTGGTATCTCTTAACAACTTTTAATGAGTCTACGAAAGTAAGATATTCTGAAACTGAATCTCCCATGCAAATGTGAATTTAGTTTATTGTTTTATCATGCACAAAAAACTTATCCAATGATTATAGTGCATGAACTTAAAATTTATAACTTTTAAACCAGAACTCTATCTGAAAGCTATTTTTCAATTCATATGACTGAAGACTCTGTGCTTTAGAATGCTTATTCCTGAACTACATGTTCAGAATGCCAGTCAGATGATCTCTCTTGATTCTTTCCCTTGTAATATCTTTCCCTCCTCTTTGTTGATGGCAAAGGGGGAGAATATTGTCTGTTTGTTGAATTCCAGGGGAAATGTATACATTGTTTTGGCAAAGGGGGAGATTGTTAGAACTTGCATTCTCATAGCATGCATTGGGAGTCATTGTAACTCATAGTATTGCCATCATCAAAAAGGGGGAGATTGTTGTGCCCCTGTAGTTTTGATGATCTATAGTTTTGATGATAGCAATCAGTATGAGTCACAAGTCTATTCAGTTTATTCATCCATGCATTCTTAAGTCTAGACATTGTTTGTGCAGCAGACACATTAAGTCCATACATCACATGACTCGCAGGCTAGCAAGTCCATACACTGCATGGCTCGCAGGCTAGCAAGTATGTACATCGCAGTCGTCGCAGGCACAGAAAGTCTATACACTGCATGACTCGCAGGGTAGCAAGTCTATACATTACATGCACAAGTTCAAAGTCCATACATTGCTGCATTGCTTGCACTTGTGAAGTCTATACATTGGCAGTTGTCCTGCAGCGTCAACACAAGTCCATACATCGGTTGCAGCACTGCACGCACACTCATATTCATACACTACATTGTGGCATGCACACTAGCAAGTCTGTACATTAGGCATCTTTACCTACGTAGGACTTGCAAGTCTATACATCGTGCAGTCTGCACATTGTGGCTAGCAAAGCCTGTACAACAGTGTGTTAGCAAGTCTATACATCGTCCGTCTTAATCAACGTCTCATGATTCGAAGTCCATACAGCGCCTTGCTTAATGCAAAGTATGTACATCAGACTAAGTCTGCATAGGCTAAGTCTATACACTGCAGCATGCATTGTCTCCAAGTCTGTACAGCGTCTAGCGTCTCTTGCAAAGTCTGTACATCCACAAACTCAGTTGAGAGTTGAAGTATGTACATCCACCGTCTCTCTTAAGCACTTGTGCTTCTGGTGTCTGATCAAGTCTATACACTCTTGAGCATATCTTCAATGTACACACTATGCTTGATGCATTCTACGTTACACATTAGCATGTCTGTACAACGCCTGCATAGTGAATGTGAAGTCTATACATGATTCAGTGTTGCATTCACTAAGCCTGTACACACCTCAGCCTTGCATATATGAAGTCTGCACATGCCTTAGCACTGCATATATGAAGTCTATACATGCTCTAGCATTGGATATATAAAGTCTGTACATGGCATTGTTTCGCATTCACAAAGTCTATACAATGGCTGCACATTACACTTCAGCTAGTCTATACAATGCAGAGTCTTTACATTGTTGTCTTTAACTACGATCGAAGTCTGCACATTGTGTTGCTTTGTTTACACTTTGTTTTGCTAAGTCTACACATTGATGCACGTTTACTTCTGCATATTTGATGTCTGTACAGGGCTTATGCTCTGCATATACAGAGTCTATACATTGCACAGCATTATATTGACAAAGTCTGAACATGGCATAAGCCCTGCATGCGTAGAGTCTGTACAGGCCATAGCACTGTATTCACATAGTCTGTACAACGCATAACCTCGCATTCATAGAGTCTGAACACTGCATTGCTTCGCATTCACTGAGTCTATACTGCTTCAGCTCTGCTTCATGAAGTCTATACATTACTTCAGGTCCGTCTATGTATAATCTGTACATCAGTTAGCCCTTAAACTGATAATTCCTTTCGAATGTCTGACAGGGACTATCTGCAGAGACTGATGACTTGGCTCGTGATCCAAGGCTAGATGAGGTGCTCAGAGTGCGACACGTGTACAGCAACAAGATGAGATGCTGCCACGTGGTCCAAATCATTGGGCGGGAATTCAAATGCCACACAGCCTTCGAATAGCTACTGGTATAAAAGGAATTCTTCTGCTTCAGAAGAAGTAAGAGATCGAAAGAGCAGAAGCTAGAGCTAAAAGAGAAGTACAGACAATGAGCGCCTGCACGATCCAAAGAGAGAAGAAGAAAAAGAGAGAAGAAGATTCAGAGAGAAGAAGAGAAAGAGAGAAGAGAAGATTGAGAGAGTTGAGTTGAGAGAGCTTTCGAGAGATCTTGTAAGTCAGACTCTTGGTTCAGATACCAGAGCTGATTCTGCTCATACCTGAGCTACATTCGTCTTATTTTTACATTTCGTTTGTTTCTATCTTTCTTGCTTTCGATACACTTTTGTTATCAAGCTGTGAGGCAGCAATTGCAGTGGAGGTTTCCACTAGATAGGTGAAGCTGTAATCCTTAGCAGGCGAGACCAGGTCTCGGACGGCTAAGCTGTATTGCCCAGCGGTTGCAGAGGATCTGTTCCTCTGGTCGGTAAGCTGTTAAGCCCAGCGAAGCTATGTATCAGCGGTTGTTGGCAAGCTGTGAAGCCCAGCTGTTCATGCTGTTAGTCAGCAGGATCCACATTCTAGTTGGAGTGTGGGGTGGACGTAGATCTCTAGATTGAGATCGAACCACCTTAAAGATCGGTGTCTACTGTGTGATTGCCTGTGGTTGTGTGATTTCAATGTGTTCATTCTACTGCTATACAGTTGCTTGTTTTAATTCCGTATTAGAGTCAACTGTGTTCTAAAATTAGACATTAGATCTATTCACCCCCCTCTAGATCCACTCTCCGTGGTAATAAACTGTGTCCATCTAACATAACACCTTCTTCGATCGTCATAGTTATTCTGCCGACTCTACACCGCCAACATGTTCTGATGGACCAAATGCACCACGTTCACGCACTGCTGAACCAGCTCTTGTCCCATCATAGCACGCTCACCAACCTCAAACCAATCGAGTGGAGTCTGACACGGTCGCCCATACAACGCCTCATAAGGAGCCATCCCAATGCTCGAATGATAACTGTTGTTGTAGGCAAACTCCACCAATGGTAGATGGTGAATCCCACTCCAATGCCACACCAGGCAACGTGACCTTAACATGTCCTCTAGCGTCTGGATGGTACTTTCTGACTGACCATCTTGTTGGCCCGGTTATGAGGCAATTGAGAGGGGGGTGAATTGATTGCCCACCCTTCTTGACAAATTATAAAGCAACCCAAACAAACCACAGATATGTAGAATAAAAGTAAAGTAGAGACTTGATTAAGATGAATGAACTTAAATCAAGCAAGCTCTCACAACTTCCCAGCGCATATATATGCTCACTCGGACAACTATATTTGGACGGACAATTGAGTACACTCGCGTCACACCGTCTCACACTCGTATAGTGAACGAAAAATTAGATAACAACCAACACCAATCAAGCAAACCACAACATAGTATTTTTAGGTGGTTCGGACGCACCAAGTGCTGTCCTACGTCCACCCCTCTCACCTCGAGACGATTTCACTATAAACGCTGCTCGACGGAAGCAACCACACACACACGGGCTCGACGGCCCATACACACGGGTTCTCGTACGACGACGAGACAACCCACACACACTCGGAGCAAGCTTCGAAATCGTCTAGATATGTGAAATAGAATGAGAAATTACAAGCCCAGTTCTGAGAGATTCGATCTAAGCACAAATCACTATGAAAAGGATAAACAAGACGATCTACCCCACAAACCTGCTAAGAGAATGATAGATGAGATGATCTACCCCACAAAACCTTAAACAAGCTAGGAGAATAGAGAAGGTAACACTTAGAACAAATTACCCGAAGGTTGGATGAAGCCGGTGTAGAGGATGTAGTCGCCCAAGGCTCCGGAAGAAGAGGATGCAGTCTGCGACCTTTAGATCTTGGCTCGGGCTCGATGGAAATTGTCCTTGGCACAGCTCTCCTTCACCTCCACAGATGGGAGCACCTTCTTCTCCTGCAAGGCAAAAATCCTACGTTAGAAGCTCAAGGGTTGGGTTCGATCGGAAGAAAGGGGGGCTATATAAACCAAGGGGATTGAAGCCTCAAGGGACATAAAAGCCCTCCCCAAACCCCTTTCATAACATATACAAGATGCAAAGGTCGCCCTAAGGCCATTAGGGTCAAAAGCTAGCCAATTGGATCCTCCTTAATAGGGTTCGAAACAGATCCAAAAAATTGTGTTTGAACGTTCAGAAAAAGTGTCGACCCTTGAGGTCGACCCTTTTTCGTGAATGTTCTGGCAGAACATATATAAGAACAAAATTGCGATACGAGTGTCAACCCATGGGGTCGACACTTCTTACGAAGTGTTCTGGCCGGTTAACAGAACAAAAACTTCGTGATGAAAAGTGTCGACACACGAGGTCGACACTTTTTCACGAACATTCTATTTTCACAGAATTGAACAAACTTACCTGAAAGTGTCGACCTTCAGGGTCGACCTTCAGGGTCGACACTTTTTCACGAGAGTTCTGCCTTGACAAAACAGCAGACACCTGGTGAAAGTGTCGACCCCTGGGGTCGAGACAATGTGCCAGCGTCTTAAATCTCAATGAAGGCAGAGACTCCTCAAATAAGTGTCGACCCCTGAGGTTGACACTTTTACTGACAACTGCAAAACTTTAGTAATTGTAATTGAAACTTTCATGAATCAAATACATGTAACAAAGTAGATCAAGAGAGTTCATACATCACAGATAAACATGATTAAGCATGAGTTTTTATCCGGATCCTTCCATTCAAGCTCAGATCCAATTTTTACAAACATTCTTACCATTGGCCTTCAAATTGTGAGTGTAGTCTCACAATACAGAAAATAAACCTGTATTCTCCAGATCTAACCATTGCTCTTTCATCTACCTTGTGACCAACCTTCAAAAATGTTCTTACCATTATTTGCAAGACGAATCCATATCGAACCTGCACAGCACAGATTGCCATTAACCTCAATCTCAACCCAAGCAATGAAATTCTCATATCAATCCAGATGCTATAGATTAATCAAACCATTCATTCAATTTTTAACCAAAGCAACTCATTCAAATAAATTAGTCCTAGTCAGACTTAAGCGATATTGAGCATTTTGCTTGGTATAGCCAATTCAATCATGCACAGACTGAAATCCATCCACCTCACCTTTCATCAATTATGTATATCAATGAAGATCAATCATGCAAGTTTTCATTCAAGGCAATCATTCATTAAACCTATATACATGCAAATTCATTGAACCCGAAATCATGACATTTCATTCAGAATCTTCTTCAAAACAGTCTGGGGCACAACAATCTCCCCCTTTTTGATGAAGATAAAATAATTTATAGATCTATGATATTTGCATGATGGATGACAAAACAACCAGATTAAGTCAAAAGCATAATCAGTCAAGGACTAAGCAAGTCATGAATCTTCATTCAAGAAATGCAAAGTTATCATGAATCTTCATTCAAGAAATGCAAAGTTATTTCTCCCCCTTTTTGTCAGAGTCAAATAGGGGATTATTAGAACGGTAAAGGATGAAAGTTAAGGCTTAATATGCATAATTAACTCAATGAGATGCATATGAAACGTAAGTAATGACCAGTCAAGCACATATGCACTCATCATAACATAAAATAGCAAACATGTTCTTTATGAACGGGTTAGGAAATATGCTATAGACCAAGAACATGAATTTCATGTGCAATAGTAAAATGGTAGAGCTTACAATAAGTGGTACTGCAAGACTCATGAAATATGGCTGATTCAAGGTGTACATCCATACAATCACTCCCTAGATGAATATGTGAAATATGAGCAATGATATCTAGATAGCATGGATTTTTAGATTTTCTAAAGAACACATATAGGAACTTTTCTTCCCTACACTTTCATACAACGTGTTCGACTTTTGGTAGCTTTGCACAACCCCAAGATTATTTTGATTTTTCAAAGACAAGATGACTAACCTTTTGACACGAGTCATGCCCTTTATTTTAGAGGCACTTCCTGGTTACTCGACATCGTCACTTATGATAATGTGGATAGGACACTTTTCAATGCGAGTTTCCTCCTTTATCTTAGGGGGGATTCCCGATTTACTTCATGTCAAATCACACTTATTAACTATTTTTGATGGGGCTGACAACTTTTTCCTCACAAGTCACGTGATTTCTATGTAGGGTTTCCAGAGTCCTAAAATGTGTTAAGTGGAATAAGTGAAATCCTTATCAGTTAGATTCATTAACTCACATGTGCAACTTGTGTGAGAGATTGCGTAGAATGTAAGAGATGAATTAGCCTATTCATGGTGATGTCTCCCCCTAAATGTATGCACCGTTATAGCAAAAACTTCCCCCTTAATATGTGCTATGTTAAAACATATCCTAGTCAAAGCATTTTATTTAGCAAGGGCGTAAGGTCTTAGAAGATTTCAACTAAAAGGTGTGTAGTATATATACACTCAAGCATTTCAAAATGATGTTTTCAAGCAATTTGATTACCGGTACGTGGCGGAGTACTTAGGTCCGAAGACCACACTCACACATGATGAAAGCTTCCAAGTGCACTTGATCCACCTTTCCACTAACACTATTTGATATACCGGTTAATCATGGCATTCATGCACACATTGATGAAGTATAAGTAGTTATGTACATGCGGATACAAAAGTATGAAAGCATGTATAACAACCAAAGTTGTTATTCACTATCATATGGACAAAAGACAAAGTTTAAGGAGTAAAGACAATGAAAACTTTTATGTGCAAATCAAAAGGCAATATGAACAGTTTCTTTATGAAAAAAGATGAAAAGAGTGTTTGTACAATTCAGCTCAAAATATCTAAATGTCTAATCTGCACACTCCTAATTCTCTTCTTAAAAAGTAAAATTGTTCAGAATTCAAAGGTTTTGTAAATATATCAGCAAGTTGGTGTTTTGTATCAACAAAAACAAGTTCAAAATCACCTTTATTGATATGATCTCTTATAAAGTGGTGTCTAACTTCTATGTGCTTAGTGCGGGAATGTTGGACTGGATTCTTGGACAAGTTTATTACAGAAGTGTTATCACACATTATGGGAGTTTTCTTTAATGAAAAATAAAAATCCAGCAACTGATGTTGGATCCAAAGCACTTGAGCCGCACAACTACCGGCAGCCACATACTCGGCTTCGGCAGTTGATAGTACCACACAATGCTGTTTCTTTGAGGCCCATGAAACCATGCAGCCCCCAAGAAACTGATAGTGACCGCTTGTGCTTTGTCGATCCATTTTGCAACTAGCATAATCAGAATCAGTGAAAGCATGTAAATCAAGTGAGTTATTCCTTGGATACCACAAACCAAGGTCAAGAGTTCCATTCAAATACCTGAAGATCCTTTTCACGGCCGCTAAATGAGAGTCCCTAAGACAAGATTGGTATCTTGCACAGAGATAGACACTGAAGTGTATATCAGGCCTACTAGCAGTCAAATAAAGCAAGGATCCTATCATACCCCTAAAAAGTTTTTGATCAATTTTGTTACCTTTTTCTTCCTCCATTTTCTGTGAGGTGGACATTGGTGTTGCAAAGGGCTTGGCAATCTCAAGTTGAAATTTCTTCACAATTTCTTGTGTATACTTCTTCTGGTTGATGAAGATGACATCATCCATTTGCTTTATCTGTAATCCCAAGAAGAAGTTGAGCTCTCCCATTAAGCTCATCTCGAACTCCCCCTGCATAAGTTGGGCAAATTCATCATTCATTTTTGAATTGGAGGCTCCAAAAATAATATTATCTACATAAACTTGAATAATTAATGAATGATCATCACAAGTTTTTGTAAACAAAGTTTGGTCTATGTTACCTCGTTTGAAGCCGTTTACAATAAGAAATGAACTTAATCTATCATACCATGCCCGGGGAGCCTGTTTCAAACCGTATAGTGTCTTGTCCAATTTGAATACGTGGTCGGGAAATCTTTCATCTTCAAAGCCCGATGGTTGCTCCACGTACACTTCTTCCTTGATTACTCCATTGAGGAAGGCACTCTTCACGTCCATTTGAAATAGTTTAATGTTCCTGTGACAAGCATAAGCAAGTAAAATTCTAACTGCTTCCAGTCTAGCCACAGGTGCAAATGATTCTTCAAAATCAATGCCAAATTCTTGAGAGTAGCCTTTGGCTACTAATCTTGCCTTATTCCTCACAACCACCCCATCTTCACTAAGTTTGTTTCGGAAAATCCACTTAGTTCCAATGATAGGATGGTCATCAGGCCGGGGCACGAGGAACCACACCCTATTCCTTTGGAATTGGTGTAGCTCTTCTTGCATGGCTAGAACCCAAGAATTGTCATTTAAAGCATCATCTAATGATTTAGGCTCAATGCTGGAAAGTAACGCTAGATTATCGTGTATTTCTACTTCCCTCATTGAAGCCCGAGTTTGAATTCCTTCATCTACACCGTCGATCACGTTCTCCAATGGATGGTCCATGTGCGTGGTCAATTGGTGTGGAAGGTTCGGATGTTGTTCTTGATCCGCTTCTTCTTCTTGTTGTTCTTTTTCTTCTTCTTGATTTTCTGCCTCACCTTGTTTGCTTGATTCTCCCTTTTCAACTTCGCCCTCACCTATAATAAGAAAATGATCATCATTTGATTTTCTCATTGTGAATTCATCAACTACTACATGTGGACTTTCCTCGACAACAAGTGTTCTAGTGTTATACACACGGTAAGCTCTTGATGTCAGAGCATACCCGAGGAAGATCCCTTTATCACTTTTTGCTTCAAATTTCTCTAGATTGTCTTTTCCATTGTTCAAGATATAACAAATTGAACCAAATGGCTTGAAATGAGATATGTTGGGTTTCTTACCTTTGTAAAGCTCGTATGGAGTTTTCTTAAGGATTGGTCTTACCATTGCTCTATTTGTGATGTAGCAAGCGGTGTTCACCGCCTCTGCCCATAAATATCGTGGAAGACCATTCTCGGAAAGCATGGTACGCGCCATCTCCACGAGCGTCCTATTTTTCTTTTCGACCACGCCATTTTGTTGAGGGGTTCTTGGTGAGGAGAACTGATGCTCGTACCCCTGCTTCCTGCAAAAAGCATCAAACTCATGATTTTCAAATTCCTTTCCGTGGTCACTTTGAATTTTATGAATTGTATATCCTTTTTCATTCTGAACTTTTGTGCAAAAATCAATAAATTCATTACTAGCATCACTTTTGTTAGCAAGATAAAAAACCCATGCATATCGTGAGAAATCATCGACAATCACAAAGCCATAAAGCTTCCCTCCAAGACTGCGAGTCCTGGTGGGACCAAATAAGTCCAAGTGCAACAATTGAAGGGGTTTTTCTGTAGAGACAATGTTTTTGTATTTAAAGGATGTGGTGGTTTGTTTTCCTTTATTACATGCTTCACATATCTTAGAAGTTTGAAAATTCAGCTTAGGAAGTCCTCTGACTAAATCATGACGGTTCAACTTCCTAATCACATTAAAACTGGCATGCCCAAGACGGCGATGCCACAACCAAACATCTTCACTTCTATTAGCAACTAAACACAGTTTCTTTGGTGCAAGTTCATCAAAGTCAACTTGATAAGTGTTGTTACATCTCACACCTATGAACTTAATTTTTTGTGTGTTAGCATCAATGATTGTGCAGTGTGAAGATTCAAAAATCACTTTGTGACCCTTGTCACAAAGTTGACTAACACTAAGCAAATTATGATGAAGACCTCTAACTAATGAAACATCTTCAATGCAGTGGTTAGGGTCCTTACCAATTCTCCCAATTCCTATGATCTTACCGTTGTCCTGTCCTCCGAAGATTACCGTTCCACCATTATTCTCAGCAAGGTCTGCAAAGAGGAGTTTGTTTCCAGTCATGTGCCTGGAGCATCCGCTGTCCAGGTACAATTTATTGTCTCCCGCCTTCATGCAGACCTGCACCAATTACCAACCATGCTCATTTTGATTTGGGTACCCAAGCAAGCTTGGGTCCCTCCACGTTAGCGTTCCCAAGTGGCTCATAGTATCTACTGAAAAATAATTCATCATCATATTGCATGAGTTGGCATATGTACATGTCATGTCCTATTTTCCCACAATAAAAACATGTGGGTCTTCTCCTACCAAAATGTTTCCTTTTATTTGCATTTTTAAAGGTTGAGGGGAATTTGGAATTAACAGCTCGTTTTCCAAAGTGTGTGTGAACATTCTCCTTGATAAAACGAATTTTTCACAGCATAATGAGCATGAGTTTTGTTGCTATGCATTGCACTTTGATTCTTTTCAACTTGTTTTCCTTTCTCTCTCACTTCCTTTCCATTCCCACTTTTCAATTTTTCAATTTCAATAACAAAATTCTCATTCTTCTCTTTCAAGTTTTCTTTCTCTTTTTCACATTCACTTAGTTGAACATGCAATTTTTCAAACTCTTTGTTCAAGAGGTCATGCTTTTCTTGGATTTCATCTTTCAGCTTAAATGCATTTTTCTTCTCTCTATCTAAGCATGCTATCTCCTCTTCAAACAAAGACAACTTGGTTTCCAAAGCATCATTAACATTTTTTAGATTTTTAATTTGCATTTCAAGCAAATTGCATTTTGCACAAGAATTAGATGAGTGAACAATTTCATGGATCTTTTTCTTTAAAGTCCTATTTTCATTTTTCATTCTTCTATATTTCTCATCTAACTCTTCATAAGCAAGTTCCCACTGTTCATTTGAAATGGCCTCAGTGTCAGAAGTTACCTGTTCACTGTCGCTATTGGCCATGAGACACATCATCTTCACGAGTTCTTCAATGTCCTGCTCCTCATCATCGGTCGTGGGCTCATCTTCATCTTCATCGCTCCATGTTGTATTCATGGCTTTTGGCTTCTTACCCCTGACGACCTTTCCTTTCTTCTTTTGGAGCACGGGACATTCTCCTCGCATGTGCCCCGCTTTCTTGCATTCATAGCAAATGATTTCGGTGGCCTTGGATGGTTCATTTCTTTGTCTTGGCTGCCTCTTCCCTTTCCTGAACTTCCCGCCAAATCTTCTTCTTTGGCGCAAGAATTGTCTTGCCTTTCTTGTTAGCATAGCAACCTCTTCATCATCGGTGGTTCCCAATGATTCCTCTTAGCTCGAGACACTCTCCGGGAGTGCTTTCAAGGCGATTGGCCTTTTCTTCTTTGGATCCTCTTCCGTCCTTTTGATCACATTGATCTCATAGGTCATTAATGACCCTATGAGTGCATCTACGGTGAGTGTTATCAAATCCTTGGAGTCTTCTATCACTGTCACCTTGGTGTCCCAACTCGGTGACAGTGACCTCAACACCTTCTGCACCAATTCCTTGTTGGTGAACTCTCTTCCGAGTGACTTCAGTCCGTTGGTGATCTCCATAAGCCGTGCGAACATCTGGGAGATGTCCTCTTCATCTTTCATTTTAAAGAGCTCGTAGTCATGGGTCAGCATATTCGCCTTTGTCTCCTTGACTTCTGTGGTGCCTTCGTAAATAAGCTTGATCTTATCCCACATTTCCTTGGCGCTACTGCACATGGAGACACGAGCATACTCGTTAGGGTGAATAGCACACTTAAGTATATTCAAAGCATTAAAATTCACAGTGGCTTTCTTTATAGCATAATCATCCCACATATCCTCATCAGGGTTTACAGCATATGGACCATTCCTAATAACAGTCCATAATTCATGACTTTGCGCTCTAAATAATATGGTCATCCTATTCTTCCAATATGGGTAATTACTCCCATCGAAGAAGGGTGGCTGTTGAATAGAATGCCCTTCGGGCATCATCCCCTTGTTGAGATTGTTGGCCATTCCTAACAGATCACTCTAAAACCGCTAGGTTTTCTAAAAAGCAGAGCCGAGACTCTATTACCAATTGTTGGCCCGGTTAGGAGGCAATTGAGATGGGGGTGAATTGATTGCCCACCCTTGTTGACAAATTATAAAGCAACCCAAACAAACCACAGATATGTAGAATAAAAGTAAAGTAGAGACTTGATTAAGACGAATGAACTTAAATCAAGCAAGCTCTCACAACTTCCCAGTGCACATATATGCCCACTCGGACAACTATATTTGGATGGACAGTTGAGTACACTCGCGTCACACCGTCTCACACTCGTATAGTGAACGGAAAATTAGATAACAACCAACACCAATCAAGCAAACCACAACACAGTATTTTTAGGTGTTTTGGATGCACCAAGTGCCATCCTACGTCCACCCCTCTCACCTCGAGACGATTTCACTATAAACGCTGCTCGATGGCAGCAACCACACACACACGGGCTCGACGGCCCACACACGCGGGTTCTCGTACGACAAGGAGACAACCCACACACACTCGGAGCAAGCTTCGAAATCGTCTAGATATGTGAAAAAGAATGAGAAATTACAAGCCCAGTTCTGAGAGATTCGATCTATGCACAAATCACTATGAAAAGGATAAACAAGACGATCTACCCCACAAACCTGCTAAGAGAATGATAGACGAGATGATCTACCCCACAAAACCTTAAACAAGCTAGGAGAATAGAGAAGGTAACACTTAGAACAAATGAACCGAATGTTGGATGAAGCCGGTGTAGAGGATGTAGTCGCCCAAGGCTCCGGAAGAAGAGGATGCAGTCCGCGACCTTTAGATCTTGGCTCGAGCTCAATGGAAATCGTCCTTGGCACAGCTCTCCTTCACCTCCACAGATGGGAGCACCTTCTTCTCCTGCAAGGCAAAAATCCTACGTTAGAAGCTCAAGGGTTGGGTTCGATCGGAAAAAAGGGGGACTATATAAACCAAGGGGATTGAAGCCCCAAGGGACATAAAAGCCCTCCCCAAACCCCTTTCATAACATATACAAGATGCAAAGGTTGCCCTAAGGCCATTAGAGTCAATAGCCAGCCAATTGGATCCTCCTTAATAGGGTTCGAAACAGATCCGGTAAATCGTGTTCGAATGTTCAGAAAAAGTGTCGACCCTTAAGGTCGACCCTTTTTCGTGAATGTTCTACCAGAATATATATAAGAACAAAATAACGATACGAGTGTCGACCCATAGGGTCGACACTTCTTACGAAGTGTTCTGGCCGGTTAACAGAACAAAACATTCGTGATGAAAAGTGTCGACACACGAGGTCGACACTTTTTCACGAACATTCTGTTTTCACAGAATTGAACAAACTTACCTGAAAGTGTCGACCTTCACGGTCAACACTTTTTCACGAGAGTTCTGCCTTGACAAAATAGCAGACATCTGGTGAAAGTGTCGTCTGGGGTCGACACAATCTGCCAACGTCCTAAATCTCAAGGAAGGCAGAGACTCCTCAAATAAGTGTCGACCCCTGAGGTCGACACTTTTACTGACAGGTGCAAAACTTTAGTAATTGTAATTGAAACTTTCATGAATCAAATACATGTAACAAAGTAGATCAAGGGAGTTCATACATCATAGATAAACATGATTAAGCATGAGTTTTTACCCGGATCCCTCCATTCAAGCTCAGATCCAAATTTTACAAACATTCTTACCATTGCCCTTCAAATTGTGTGTGTAGTCTCACAATACACAAAATAAACATGTATTCTCCATATCTAACCATTGCTCTTTCATCTACCTTGTGACCAACCTTCAAAAATGTTCTTACCATTATTTGCAAGATGAATCCATATCGAACCTACACAGCACAGATTGCCATTAACCTCAATCTCAACCCAAGCAATGAAATTCTCATATCAATCCAGATGCTATAGATTAATCAAACCATTCATTCAATTTTTAACCAAAGCAACTCATTCAAATAAATTAGTCCTAGTCAGACTTAAGCGATATTGAGCATTTTGCTTGGTATAGCCAATTCAATCATGCACAGACTGAAATCCTTCAACTTCACCTTTCATCAATTATGTATATCAATGAAGATCAATCATGCAAGTTTTCATTCAAGGCAATCATTCATCAAACCTATATACATGCAAATTCATTGAACCCGAAATCATGACACTGCATTTAGAATCTTCGTCAAAATAGTCCGGGGCACAACACGTCTGACTGAGGATGATAAGATGAGCTAAAAGCTAACTCAGTGCCTAAAGCTCGCTGGGAACTCTTCCAGAATCTAGAAGTGAAATGCGGATCTCGATCTGACACAATGGAAGCGATAATTCCATGAAAAGGTACGATCTGCTCCACATAAAGACGTGCCAACTTGGGCACACTCCAGCTGACTCTGATTGGTAACAATCGAGCCGTCTTCGTCAGCCTATCCACCAGCAACCAAATACTATCCTGCCCACTCGGAGTCCTCGGCAATCCCGCCATAAAATCAGTGGTAATGCGGTCCTATTTCCACACGAGAACCTCCAAGGGTAGAAGCGTACCACCAGGTCACTGATGGTCCGCCTTCACCTACTGACAGGTCAGGCACCTGGCCATAAACTCAACAACATCTCGCTTCATGCCAGGCCTCCAAAACTGCCTCCTCAAGTTCTCATACATCTTCGTCACACCCGGATGTACGATGTACCTACTCCCATGAGCCTCTAGTAACACCGCACGCCTCACCTGCTCCTCGACCGTGATGTATAGCCTACCTCAGAATCTCACCGCTCCATCCTCGCTGAGCTCCACATTGGCCATAGCCAAAATCTGGGGCAACTCAGGGTCTACGTGCTGAGCCTCTGTCACCTGATGACGGATGGCTGGTGTGACAGTCAAGCTCACAAGAACAGCTGACCCTGGCTCTTGAGGAACCTTCAGCCTAAATGTCACGGCTGGCACTTGTTCCCAGAGCCTCCACTTCCTCAACATCATCGCACTGACGATGACCTTCCTACTCAAGGCATCAACAACGATGTTCATCCTGCCCGGCTGATAAGAGAGGGTGAAGTCATAATCCTTCATATACTCCATCCATCTCCTCTGCCTGAGATTAAGGTCCCTCTAAGTGAACACATACCTCAAACTCTGATGGTCAGTGAACACCTCGAACTTCTCACCATACAGATAGTGCCTCCAAATCATTAATGCAAAGATCACAGCAGCCAACTCGAGGTCATGGGTGGGGTAGTTCTCCTCATGTGACTTCAATTGCCGAGATGCATAAGCCACCACTCTACCGTGCTACATCAGCACAGCACCCAAACCGATCCTGGAAGCGTCTATACACAACATAAAACCTCCTGATCCAGAAGGCAACACCAACACCGGTGCTGAGGTGTGCAACCTCTTAAGCTCTATAAAGCTCTGCTCACACTCATCAGTCCAGACAAACGACACATCTTTCCTCGTAAGTCTGGTCATCGGGACTGCAATACGAGCAAAATCCTGGATGAACCTTCTATAATAGCTTGCAAGCCCCAAGAAACTCCGAACCTCCGTCACAGACCCCGGCCTCGGCCACTGCACCATTGCCTTGACCTTGACAAGATCCACGAAAATACCATCATCAGAAATCACATGTCCCAAAAAGTGCACATCATGAAGCCAGAACTCGCACTTGTTGAGTTTCGCATACAACTGGTGATCTCACAAAGTCTGCAACACAACCCTCAAATGGTACACATTGTCCTCTGTGGACTACGAATAAACAAGGATGTCATCCACAAAGACGACCAGAAACTAATCCAAGTAGGGACGGAACACCCTATGCATCAAATACATGAACGCTGCGAGGGCATTGGTGAGCCCAAATGGCATCACCAAACATTCATAATGCCCATACCTCTTGCTGAACGTAGACTTCTCCACATCAGACTCACGAATCCGTAACTGATAATAACTAGGCCGCAAATCAATCTGCGAGAACACTCGCGCAGACTACAACTGGTCGAACAAGTCATCAATCTGTGGCAACAGATACTTGTTCTTAATGGTCACCTCGTTCAACTGTCGGTAGTCAATACACAACCTCGGACTACCATCCTTCTTCTTCACAAATAATACTGGTGCACCCCAAGGGAAAAAGCTAGGATGAATGTACCCCTTGGTCAGCAATTCTTGCAACTGCGCCCTCATCTCTCTCAACTCAGCGGGAGCCATACGAGAAGGAGCCTTCGACAAGGACCCCGTACCAGGCACCACCTTAATCACAAAATCGATCTCCCATTGGGGAGGTAATCTAGGTAAATCCTTGGGAAACTCGCACACCATTGGAATGTCCTCCACATCCGACTCCAGCTGGTCCACCACGACCACAGAAGCGAGAAAACCCTGACAACCCGCATCGAGCAATCGACGAGCCCTAATAGCCGAAATAAGAAAGAGGGAAGAGGAAGACCTGATACCTTCGAAAAAGAAGGTGGGTCCTCGAAGTTTCCAGAAATAAACCTTCTTCGAGCCGTAATCCACCAAGGCATGATGAGCCTCGAGCCAATCCATGCCCAAAATCACATCAAAATCCTCAAGTGGTAACGCATAAAGCCTGGTCGGTAAGTTCCACCCTTCCACCCACACAGGTACCTTCTCAAAACAATATGGGGTGATCATAAAATCACCAGTAGGCAACTCTACCACCAAATCACAAGACATTTGGGTCACCGGCTCCTCAATACTGAGCCAATCCATGCCCAAAATCACATCGAAATCCTCAAGTGGTCACGCATAAAGCCTGGTCGGTAAGCTCCACCCTTCCACCCACACAGGTACCTTCTCAAAACAATATGGGGTGATCATAAAATCACCAGTAGGTAACTCTACCACCAAATCACAAGACATTTGGGTCACCCGCTCCTCAATACTGAGCGCGAAATCCTCCGAAATAAATGAATGCGACGTGCCAGAATCAAACAAAACTCGAGCTGCACAACCCAAAATCATAATAGTACCTTCCACAAGCTGCGACAACTCTGCCTCTGCCCTGGTCATGTGTGTAATCTTACCTCGAGACCTCTGACTACCCACACTTGCTGACCTCGGTAGTTACGGATACTGCCCCTGCTGCTGATGCTGGGGATGATACGGCTACTGCTTCGGCCTCAAGGGACAATCACGCGCCATATGCCCTGCCTGGTCACATCTGAAACAAATCACTGGCGCCGTGCACTGCCTGAGCTGAGGAGAACTGCCGCACTGGGGACACGACCCCCGAGAACCACCAACGGATCCCTGACGCCAATATGGAATCGGCTGCTGAACACTACCTGCAGACGCTTGCCTCTGATCTCTGCCCTCCTTACGCTTCTTGTGGAAACCTTTCCTAAAAAACTTCTTGACCTTCATGCCAAAAGATGCAGATCCTATTGCTGACACCGCTGGCGTTGATGCTCTCGTACTACCCGTAGAGTGCCGAAAGGTACTCTACTGCTGGGTAGCCATCTGCTGGCTGCAGCCTGACTGGGACTGCCCCTAGCCAACCTGTCCTTGGATCTTATGCATATCCAGCTCCAATGATGTCGCCACACTGGAAGTTGCCTCTAAATCAGTGGCAACGTTCACCATCAAGAGGTGCCTCAAATCTTGCCTCAAACCCTGGACGAACTGCTCGGTCTTCAGCCCCTCATTTTCCATGATATGGGGAGCATAATGGCCCAACTCAACAAACCGAGCCCTATACTTCAACACCGACATGTCAACCTAAACTAGCTCCAGAGACTGATGCATCTTCTGCGTACCGACATAAGATGGGCAGTAAGTACGTTTGAAGACCCTAACAAAGTCATGCCACATAATCAGCTGCAACGAATGAGACTAAAAGGACGTCTTCCTCTCCGAAGACCACCAAGATCGAGCCGAACCCTGCAACTGGTTAAAGGCCAACATCACCTTGTCCTCCTCAGCACAGTTCATAGAACTGAACACTCTCTCCATCTCATCAAGCCAAACTCGGGCCACATCTGGATCTGGCTGGCCGCCATAATAGGGTGGATGGAACTGCAAAAAGGCCCTCACTACACGGCTAGGCCCACCCCTAGACGATGAGCCCTCACCAGCATCTCCGCCGAATTGCTGAGACATAAACTGAAACATACTCCAAAGAAAATCCTCTGCCCCCGGAACTCTTGCTGTATCCCCTGCCTCAGTGGCAACAGGTGGCACTCTTCTCTGCTCCTCCTGCTCCGCTGCCGACTGTCCCTGCTGAGAGCATGGTCTCCGCCTCGGCACCATGCTCGCCTGTTACAAAAAGACAGAAGACACAGAGAAACGGCAAAATCAATAAAACACACAATGCCCTAAGCTAGTGCAGACTGTACATCATCATTGTGGACTAGTGGACCACTACAATTAATTATGCTTCTTATATACTTCCACAACCGTTGCTCTGATACCAACTGTAACGACCCGAGATCCGAACACCGGAAAAGCCCGATAACTCGAATCTCAAACCGCCACCCCGAGCCCGAAGACTCGAACGGGTTAAAGGGATGGTGTGGAATTACACAAGAATCTAAAATAATTACAGAACTACACAGTTAAAATGAATAAGCAGAAAATAATAAATAACATTAAATAATTTACATGGTCCACAATATAATAGCAGTCTAAAATATGACAGTAGTCCACAACTAGTACAGTCCAGAAGAAAAAGGTACAACTACGCGGGGCATACCCCGGAACTAGCAACTGGCAACTAACCGTGGGCACCTGAACCACGTGGAGCCTCAGACGCGCTCTCCTGAAGTTTCACCTCACCTGAAACCACGGAAAGACGTAGGGAATGAGCCATACAACAAAAGGCTCAGCATGGATCACCCGGACATCTACCTCGTAAAATGAGAAACTACGGGGAAAGCAGTCAAAGCTAACACTAACCAACGTAGCGCGAGGATCAACAAAATAAGTAAACGGGAAAGCTGAGCCACGTCAAGTATTGACCGCACGGCACAAAAACTGAGACAACCTGACAAAACCCCAAGAGTCACTACCTGACACGGACATGAGTACCAACCACTAGAAGCAAGGCCGGACGTGCCCACTGGTATCTTACACCACGCCTCAGGTGTCCCCCTCAATGCACCCTATCGGAATGGGGACCCTGTCACGCCCCGAGCCTTTATTACAGCGAAAGACTCGCTCGAGAAATGCGAACAGTCGGCATGGTACGCCTCTTGCAAGCAAGAACGACCAGAGCGCGAGACAATCACACACATAAATGCAATTGCACAGAATTTAATCAAACTCTAACTTTATTTCATAAATGATCAAAGTATTCCCTTACAATAATCACCATTCATTCTACTAAACTCAAGAAATAAGAAAATTACATTGACTCAATCTAAAAATTATAGACTTCCTAAGTCTTCGCTCGTAGCTTTACAAGACTTTCACTCACTTCCGGACCCGCCACTAGTATAGCCCGAATCCGAATCAGAACTACTTCCATCTCCTGATAAATGTTGGAAAATAGGTAATAAGCACACTTGCCTAGTAGGTATCTTCACATCAACATGAAAGCACTATTAAAGTGATTAATATTTTTACTCTAAAGAAATAAGGCAAAATCATGCAATGCGATGATCACACGATTAAACTATAGTAACGAGATAATCATGTAAGATAGAGTGAGCAAGAATGAACTTATCAAGAATATAACAAGAACATGATATTGGCCTTTTCATGAACAAGAATGTAACAAGAATGCACTATCAAGCCACATAATCAACACCCATCATCTTATGCTTACGAGCAAGTGCTTCATAAATTTCTGTGGAATATCGAGCAAGAGAGTCATGTACAAGAACTTGATCATGCTGCATCGCGTTGTGATTTTTCACTTCACGAGCCGTGGATAATTCACTTATTTATAAAGAAAGTACTCCCAGCGCAATGCGACGCCAGTAGCATCATACCCCATGGTTTAAAAAATAGTATGTTTCCGACAATCAGCCGAGGGGACTAGCATAGAGCCCTTGAACACAATCAGTGCTCGATCGCATCTTCAAGTATAAATCAAGCTCTTACTACGCATGATAATAAAGTATGGCCAAGAATATAGCAATATCAAGCTCTTACTACGCTTCAATTTGAATATGAGGAATTCAAGAATGACATTAAACAAGGTTATGCTCATAAAATAAATTGACAGCATAACGGTACATTCTTTTCTCTTTAGAATCCTTATATTAAGTTTCTTGATTAATATTATAAGTTCTTGACTATCATTAGTTCATCTAGAACCTTTGGAATATCAACCCTTGGGTCAAACCTTGGGTTAAGTACTTAAGCAATGTGACGGTCGTTCTCTGGGCCGTTATATCATGTGACGCTCCAGTAGAGGGCCGTTATAATGATCAGAGTCCAAAACTATTAAAATAGACTTAGAGAAGTGTGACGGTCATGCAATGGGCCGTTACGTGATTCTGACGGTCCAATGTAAGGCCGTTACATTACTAGATCCAGAAAACAACGATAGTGTATTCTAGTTAATGGGCTTTAATGGTACAACCAACTCGGCGTCCTAGTGGGAATCCCAGGCTCGCGGAGAATTACGGAGGCCATGAAACAAGATTTCCTAGTCCATTGGAAGGAATATCCAATAGAGAGGTCCTCATGTCCAAGAATATGTTCCTATAGTGCAAAATGTGAACTAATGGTCAACATACTGGAGTATGTGCCATCTACTTATAGAAATGACTCTATTGATAGAGAAATAATATATATATATATCGATTTGAAATTATGATAAAAACTCTATCAATACATCATTCAAAATCATGTTTCTAATTAAAAAACTATAGAGTTTTGGGCTCATGAAATTAACATAACTTAAAGTAATAGTGAGATACCAAAACATGCAATACCTATCATGAATGATTAAATAATCTCAAAGTCACATAATCAGGTTAAAACTTAGGTAACTAGGCATAATAATAATTAAATCTGGCAGGTTTCCAATCTGTCTAGAGTTGACAGTACACAGGCACCTGACGGTCTAGCCAAGGCGCGTCACAGGGAGTGTGACGGTCTATCGAGCAACTGTTACAGAATGTAACGCTCCTGCATAGATGCGTCAGAGTCAACAGAGAAATCAATAGGCAACCAAGGACTGTGACGGTCCATCGTATGGCCGTTACTTGAGTGTGACGGTCCTACTATGGTGCGTTACAGTATCTGCTGACAGAAAATGATATGAAACCTAAGAGATCAACTCACATCATGTCTAAATCAAATACCATGTCTATTCTAGGCATGATAACGAAGTATAGGCTCTCTATATGCATGGGTGCCAGTGAATAGACAAGATAACTTCTTTTATTTCTATTTAAGGCTAAGAAATGTATGAAATGCATGGAACTATGGAAACATGAAATTGATGATCTATGATGCATGAAATTCAGTCAAATCAGAGGACTTTTAGTCCTATCAAGATGTTTTTGCCATTCATGAGATGACCTACCTCTTCTAAGACCTTTAACCTTCGAATTTGGTGCTAGGTGCTACTCTTTGATCCTTGTACTTCTTATGATAATTCAGCAACTTCCTTGGGCTCTAACTCCACGACCTCTTGACCTAAAGATGTGAAATTTTGAGAGTAGTTAGTCTAAAATATTGTAAACAAATTCCTCTAAAGAACTTACCCGAGATTATGACTCCTTACCTTGATTCCACGCGAACAAAAGTAAGGGTCGCGCAGTTCAGAACTAGGTCCTATTTATAGGGTTCTAGCTAGGGTTTGAAGATTAGATCGATTCTATAGTCTTTAATCTGCTAAAAGCTGATCTCTAAGAGTCCTTAGTAATGTTATAACTCTTCCCAAGTTGATCCCTAGTGGATAAGATCATCAAGTTCCCATCTTTTTATAAGTTCTTCAACTTACGGAATTCACAGAGTATAACGGTCGTACACCCATGCGTTACAAGCATGTGACGGTCGCGCGATAGACTGTTACATTCAACGTATATATAGTTTCAAATAAATAAAACTCTTTTATTCATTTATCCATATAATTATCTTAGATAATTAGTCTTTATCCTTAAAAATCCGTAAATAAGCTAAATAACCTTCTAGAACATGGGCCAAACTAAATGGCCTTGGTCCTTAAACCTTTTGGATAATAATTAGATAGGCTAGGTTAACTATTTTAACCTAATTGGGCCTTATAATGACTTATAATTCTACCAATCTATTTATAAATTTATTTAGGCCTTTATAAATTCTATAAAATTATCTTCTAATTCAAAAATTATTTATATAAATTCTGGGGCACTACACCCTCCCCCACTTAGAAGAATTTGGTCCCTAAATTCAATACATGGATTATGGAGAGTGTACTTATAGTTGAATAATTCTGAAAATCTTCTACGCATAGATTCCTCTGTTTCCCATGTTGCTTCATATGGCCATGTTTTCTTCCATTGGATCTTGACCATAGGAATAACTTTATTCATTAATTGACGCACTTCCCGATCCAGAATCTTTATTGGCGTTTGCTCATATTTCATATCCTTCTGAATCTCCAGATTGTCATAAGTGATAATATGGTCAGAATCGTATACATACTTCTTTAGCATGGAGACGTGAAATACGTCATGAACTCCTGCTAATTATGGAGGTAAAGCCAATCTATAAGCCACTTCACCGACCCTTTCAAGAATTTCAAATGGGCAATGAACCTTGGAGTTAGCTTTCCTTTAATGCCAAATCTTCGAATACCACGACCTGGAGAAACATTCAAATATACATGATCTCCTACCTGAAACTCCAAGTCACGTCTTCAATTGTCGGCATAAGACTTTTACCTATCTTGTGCCATTTTCATTCTCTCTTGAATGAGCTTGATTTTCTCCGTAGAATCTCTGATAAGGTTGGGGCCTAGAAATTATTTTTCCTCTATTTCATTCCAACATATTGGTGATCGACAACTTTTACCATATAGGGCTTCAAAAGGTGCCATTTGTATGCTAGCCTGATAACTGTTATTATATGCAAATTCTACCAAAGGCAAGTGATCATGCCAACTACCCCCAAAATCGATAGTATAGGCTCTGAGCATATCTTCTACCACCTGATTGGTTCTTTCCGTCTGACCATCAGTTTGTGGATGAAAGGCTGTGCTGAAATTCAATCTAGTCCCTAGTGAATGTTGTAGGCTCTTCCAGAATTGTGATGTGAATCGCGGATCTCTATCAGATACAATAGAGATAGGGACACCATGTAATTTGATAATTTTCTTTATATATAGTGCTGCTAGAATATCCACAGACCATCGACTCTTTATTGGTATGAAGTGTGCAGATTTAGTCAATCGATCTATGATTACCCATATGCCATCGTGTCCTCCTCTGGTCTTAGGTAAACCCATAATGAAGTCCATCCCTATACTCTCCCATTTCCATTCGGGAATATCCAAGGGATGTAATTTACCTACGGGTCTAAAATGTTCAGCTTTAACTTGTTGGCAGGTTAGACAACGAGACACGAAATCAGCTATCTCTCTCTTCATATTGGGCCACCAGAAACATATTTTCAAATCTTGATACATCTTTGTACCTCCTGGGTGAATGGAGTACTTGGACTTATGTGCTTCATCTAGGATTAGTTTCTTCGTAGCCTCATGATCTGGTATACATATTCGGCCCTTAAATAACAATCTTCCGTCATTGGAAATAGAAAAATACGTCCCTTGTTCAACATTGGCCTTAATTTCCAGTAATATAGGATCATCATCTTGTAACTTGACCAAGTCCTCTATTAATGTAGGTTGAGCTCAAATATTAGCTATGAAACAATCTTCTTCCTTTATGTCAATATCTAAGTTCAATTGAGCAAATTGAGGCACTAGGTTGGTTACACTAATCATAAGACTTGATAGCATATCCATTGGTCTTCTGCTGAGTGCATCTGCTACAGCATTAGCTTTGCCAGGATGATACTGAATAGTAAAATCGAAGTCTTTGAGGTATTCTAACCACCTCCTCTGCCTCATGTTAAGCTCTTTTTAAGAAAATAAGTATTTCAAGCTCTTGTGGTCTGAGTAGACCGTAAACTTTTCTCCATAAAGATAATGACGCCAAATTTTCAAGGGAAAAATAACTGCTGCCAATTCTAAATCATGCACATGATAGTTTTCCTCATGCCGTTTCAGTTGTCTTGAAGAATAACAAATTACCTTTCCAATTTGCATGAGAACGCATCCTAAGACAATGCCAGACGCGTCCGTATACACTTCGAATCCACCACCCTCCATTGGTAGTGACAAAATAGGGGCTGTTGTAAGATGATTCTTAAGAGTTTGAAATTCTTCTCACAATCCTCTGACCAGACAAAAGGATTTTCTTTTTTGGTGAGTCTAGTTAAAGGAACCGCTATCTTTGAGAAGTCCTTAATGAATCTTCTATAATAACCAGCTTGACCTAGAAAGCTTCTTACTTCAGACACAGTCGTAGGCCGACTCTAATTCTTGACAGCTTCTACCTTAGAAGGATCCACAACAATACCTTCTTTTGAAATAATGTGGCCTAGGAATGAGACTTCCTCGAGCCAGAATTCACACTTATTGAGTTTGGCATAAAGCTTGTGTTCTCTAAGTGTTTGTAAAGCTATCCTTAGATGTTCTTCATGTTCTTTATTTGTCTTGGAGTATATCAGGATATCATCGATGAAGACGACAATGAATTGATCCAGGTATGGCTAGAAGACACTGTTCATAAGTTGCATAAATGCTGCTGGGGCATTAGTTAACCCAAATGGCATTACCACGAATTCATAGTGGCCATAACGACTTCGAAAAGCCGATTTATAAATGTCCTCTTCTTTGATTCTAATTTGATGATAACCTGATCTGAGGTCAATCTTAGAAAAATATTCTGCTCTCAAAAGCTGATCGAAGAGCTCATCAATACGCGGTAATGGATACTTGTTTTTATTTGTCAGCTGATTCAGTCACCGGTAATTGATTCATAGCCTGAGAGAACCATCTTTTTTCTTGACAAATAAAACCGGCGCACCCCAAGGGGATGTGCTAGGTCTGATGAAACCCTTGTCTAGTAGTTCCTGCAACTGCCTTTTCAGTTCCTTGAGTTCTGTGGGGGACATCCTGTAAGGGGATATAGAAACAGGTGCTGCTCCTGGAATGAGTTCGATTGTGAAGTTCACTTCCCTCTCGGGTGGTAAACTAGGTAGTTTGGATGGAAATACATCTGGGAACTCATTTACAATAGGGATGTCTGCTATAATAATATCCTTGGATTTTGAAATAATGACAGAAGCAAGGAAAGCTTCACATCCTCGCGAGATAAGTTTACAAGCGTAAAGTAAGGATATTGGAGAGGGGGATTTCCACAGCCCACCACAAAGGCAGCCCAACAAGACCTACAAGGTCTAACCAGGCGAGCCCACCCAAGTGATAGCCCACGGGGCCCACTTAGGGAGAAAAGCCCAATAAATAAGACTCGAGGAACTAACTCTCCCCGGCGGCCTTCTAGGCTCGGAGGGCCCGAGGTAACGGTCAGGTCCCAAGGAAGGTCCGGCCTAAAGCCCTCTCCCCCTCCGAGAGAGATAGGCTCCAGCCGACCTATCCGACCCCACCCTCGCCGGGCCATGTCTATCGCTCGGACATGAGCTAGCATCCCCGAGGCTCGGTAAGACCGGTTGATTATCTGCAGGTGCGGCCGTTCAGAGTCCTCCGCCAGCGGGAGAGTCATGGGAGCTGCCAGATTCCAAGGGGATAACGTTCCCACGATCAGGCCATGAAAGCCCCCGTTAAAGACGTAACTCCCGCTGGGAACCCCTCAGCTTACAGGACTCCTGAAGGCGGCGCACTATTTAAGCAAGGGATACCCTCCGGAAGATGGTAAGATGAACTAAGCATTCACACACCCTAAGCTCCTGAGCACAATTCGCTTCACCCTTTGGTGGAGAGGATTCTCGTGCATCAGCTCTCTCCTCCCCCCATTAGTGCTTCCACCATAGCTCTACTGACTTAGCCATCGGAGGGTTTTGCCCCAGGGAGAACCCCTGGGCCCTCTGATACGTTTCCCTCTCTTGCAGATTCATCTTCTGGTGATCCACAGCCCGCTCAGGACCCCGCGCGAGATCTCGCCTCTTCATCTGGCGACGTCTGTGGGAAACGCACGAAAAGTCGAGATGGTGAGAAGAAGCTCAGGGAGGAGATCCACCGGTGGGGCAGGTAAGGCTGTGGCGGCGGCGGGAGGTGCCCCCTCTAGGGTCTCGCAGAGCCCCCCCTCCAACGCCAGCATCCCCATCGACAGGCCACCACCACCCCCGGCGGAGACAGGGGCACCCCTCGACGGTGGCGCCAACGCCTTCCAGGCCCTCAACGAAAAGATGGATTTCCTCGTGGAGCTCATGAGGGCCCAGGCGGCCAGGGACGCAAGGTCCCGCGCCCCGTCAGGAAGTCCCCCTCGAAGGAGTGTGACTCAGCACACCGCCGGAGGCCGCTTCACCCTCCGCGGTCGACAGCTCCTCCGCAACGACGTCGGAGGACCCTCGCATGCTCCGCCTGCGGAGCAAGAGGCTTCCTCCACGCCGAGGAGAGGGAAGCAGGGGGCGAGGCCGCCGCGCCCGGGCACTAGTGCCCCGGGAGATCGCCAAGACGCCCCCCCCAGCCCCACGGTGCGACTGCAGCCAGAGCTATCCCTCCGGCTGGGTGATTTCGAGAGATGGTTCGCAGAGCAAGAGCGCGCCCTCCGCGCCCTGCAGAAGACCTCTCTCCCGGAGGACGAGGAGAAATCCCCTTTCTCCGAGTACATCTTGAAGGCAGAGGTCTCTCCCAGAGCCTCCATTCCAACCTTCAAGCTCTACGACGGCCAGGGCGACCCAGCCGACCACTACGATAGCTTCGACGCCCTAGTGACCCTTCATGGAACGCCGGATCCCATCAAATGCCGAGCCTTCGCGGCCACCCTGGTCCAAGATGCTCAGGCATGGTTCCGGGCCCTCGTCCCTGGGTCCATTCAAGACTTCAGGCAATTCGGGTGAATTTTCAAGGAGAGTTTCGCCGGCAGCGCCCCCCCAAGGTCAGTAGCGGGGCTCCTGGCCCTTAAACAGGCGCAAGGGGAGAGGCTCCGGACTTACGTCCACCGATTTAAATCGGAAGCCCTCAGGATCCCCCGCCTAGATGTGGCCTCAGCCACAACCGCACTGACTGGGGGCACCCGGGACGAGAATCTCCGCCGCGAGCTTGTCCTCCACCCTCCCTCGACCCTTGCCGAGCTAGTGACTCTGGCACTGCGCCACGCCGAGTGCGAAGAAGTACTCAGCGCCTGCCGAGACGCAACCGGCTCGGTCGGGAGGGGGACAAAAAGCGGACCTCCGAGCCAAACCCTAGCTCGGGTAAGAAGCGCGATCGAGAAGGAGAGCGCAAAAGAAAGTACGAGCGGTACACCCCCTTGACCGCGCCAGTCTACGAGATCTATGAAGACATCAAAGACTCGGGACTTCTCCGCCAGCCCGAGCCAATGAGGTCGAAGAATCACAAGCGGGACAGGCATTGCCTGTTCCACGGCGACCACGGGCACCATACCGAAGATTGCCATCAGCTCCAGGACGAGATCGAGCGCCTCATCCGTCTGGGGCACCTAGCCCGGTTCACGACCGGGCACAAAGAAGACCGAGACGCCACAGAGGAGATCGACAACGCCCCCCAAGGGATCCACATCAACGTCATCTCCGGCGGAGCGGCATCGGGCGGCGACACCAGCCGAGGAATGAAACGTCATGCCGAGCGGGCCAGCCAAGCCTTAGAGCCTCCCAGAGGCCCGCCGATGGAGCCCCAGGTCATAGTCTTCTCCGACCAAGACCTGGAAGGGCTGTGCACCCCGCATGACGATGCCCTCGTTATCTCGGCCACGATAAATCACTGTAATGTAGATAGGATTTTGGTTGATAATGGGAGCGCCCCCGATGTATTATCTTATGACTGTTTTCTCAAGATGGGGGAAGACCCATCCAAGCTCCGCCCGATCCGAACGCCCCTTTGCGGGTTTAATGGCCTGGCCACCTACCCCGAGGGAGCCCTAAGCCTGTCGGTCACTATCGGCATCCCACCCAAAACCGTTACGGTCATAGTGGACTTCATAGTGATTAAAGGTATGATAGCGTACAACGCCATTTTCGGCCGAAAAATTCTCAGCCGAATAAAGGCCGTACCATCTACCTATCACCAAAAAATGAAGTTTCCCACCAAAAACGGGTTGGGGGAAGTCCGAGGTAACCAGGCCACGGCTAGAAGGTGCTACAATATCTCGGTGGAAGCCTCAAGGCCGGACGGGAAGGATAAGAGCCTTAGGGGAGTCGAAGGAAGAGCCGTGACCACCGAGCCCGGTGGCGAGTTATTAACGGTATTCCTGAACGACGACCCGGCCCTAGGAGTAAGGATCGGCGCCGACCTACCACCAGAGGAACAGCAGCAATACAAGAAGTTTCTTTCTGAGTATGTTCGGGTCTTTGCTTGGTCCGATGATCAACTCCCTGGTATACCAGAGGAGACCGTGACGCACAAGCTCAACCTCGACACCACCGTGAGACCCGTACAGCAGCGGAGAAGAAAGCATGCGCCCGAGAAACAGGTGATCATCAAGGCGCAGGTCACCAAGGGACAAGAAATTGGTCTTTTCAGACCGGTCCTGTACCCAACGTGGCTAGCCAACGTCGTCCTGGTGCCGAAAACTACAGGCAAGTGGCGAATGTGCGTAGACTTCACCGATCTGAACAAGGCCACCCCCAAGGACTACTATCCGCTACCGAGCATCGACCAATTGGTTGACTCCACCTCGGGCAACGAGATACTCAGTTTCCTGGATATCTATTCGGGTTATCATCAGATTCGAATGAGCCCTGAAGATGTCGAGAAGACCGCCTTCATCACCGACTACGGCGTGTACTGCTACACCCGGATGCCCTTCGGATTGAAGAATGCTGGAGCCACATACCAGCGACTGGTCAACCACATGTTCGAGGGACAGTTAGGTCGGAACGTCGAGGCCTACATCGACGACATGCTCGTCAAGACTCCGAGGGCCCAAGACCACTTCACCGACCTCGCCGAGACGTTTGGCACCCTCCTGAAGTACTGCATGAAGCTCAACCCCGCCAAGTGCGCCTTCGAAGTAAGATCCGGGAAGTTCCTGGGTTTCCTGGTCACTCAGCGAGGGATCAAAGCCAACCCCGACAAGGTCCAGGCCATCCTGGACATGCGCCCGCCCACGTGCATCAAAGACGTCCAGCGTCTGACGGGGCGTGTCGCTGCTCTCAGTCGTTTCCTGTCCCGTGCGGCCGAACGATGCTTGCCCTTCTTCAAGCTGATGAGGGGGCCCAAGATAGCATCTGCTACGTTCGCGTGGGATGGGGAATGCCAAACAGCATTCGTCGAGCTCAAAGAGTTCCTAGCTTCGCCCCCGGTGCTTTCCAAGCCCGTCCCGGGCGAGGTCTTGTTGCTCTATCTCTCGGCGACGCCATCAACGGTCAGCTCGGTCCTAGTCAGGAATGACTCGAGAATCGAAAGGCCGGTCTACTACGCCAGCAAGGTGCTCAACGAGGCCGAGCGGAGGTACCCCGCAACCGAGAAACTCGTGCTAGCGTTGGTTACCTCCGCAAAGCGCCTCCGACCTTACTTCCAGGGGCATCCCATCACCGTGCTAACCGGCGAGCCACTGAAGAAGATTCTGGCCCACCCCGAAGCCTCGGGGTGACTTGTCAAATGGGCCATCATGCTCGGGGCCTACGACATCTCGTATCAACCGCGATCAGCTATCAAAGGACAAGCACTCGCCGACTTCATCGCCGAGAGCACCGTTCCGGTCGAGGACAGGCCTCCGACGGCAACCGGGCCAACCTGGGAGCTGTTCGTCGATGGATCGTCCAACTCCGTCGATAGCAGCACAGGGATCCTCCTAAGGTCACCCGAAGGAATAGAGTTGCAATACGCCCTAAAGTTCAACTTTCTGGCGTCCAACAATGCTTCCGAGTACGAGGCCCTTATCTCGGGAGCCCGCATGGCCCGACGGTTGGGGGCCGAGCGAGTCAGGATCCACACCGACTCCCAGCTAGTTGCAAGCCAGGTCAATGGCGAGTACGAAGCTCGGGAGGTACCTATGATCAAATACCTCCAGCTGGTCCGGAGCCTGGCCCAGCAGTTCGAGGAGTTCGAGGTAGTCCGAATAGCTCGAGAGCAAAACTCTCGGGCGGACGCCCTCTCCCGACTGGCCTCCTCCCTAGACCCGGAAGGTACACGATCGGTCCTCCTAGAAGAGCTAGAGCGCCCGAGCATAGACTCGGAGCTCCTCGCCATTGACTCGGCCACTCCCGGCGACTGGCGCTCCCCCTACCTGTCCTGGCTACGGGACTCCCGGGAGCCCTCCGACCCTCGGGAAGCCTGCCGAATGAAATACCAAGCTCGGCGCTTCGTCATCCTCGACAGCGCTCTCTACCGAAGATCATTCTCCGGGCCCCTTCTGAAGTGTCTCGGTCCCGACGAAGCAAGCCAAGCTGTTGAAGAGATTCATCAAGGCCTGTGCGGAGCACATTCAGGAGGTCGGTCGCTGGCCAGAATCCTGCTAAGGCAAGGGTACTGGTGGCCGACCCTGCAGCGCGACTGCACGGCTTACGTACAACATTGCGACCGTTGCCAGCGGTTCGACCATTTGGTCCATCAGCTGGCCACGGAACTTGTCACCCTTACCGAGCCCTACACCTTCGCTCGGTGGGGGATCGACATCCTTGGGCCGTTCCCAACGGCTCAATCCCAGAAGAAGTTCATCATCGTCGCCATCGACTACTTCACCGAGTGGATCGAGGCTGAAGCAACAGCAAGGATCACCGAGACAGTCGTCTGGGGCTTCGTATGGAAATCGATCATCTGTCGCTTTGGCATCCCCCGAGTGATAGTGAGCGATAACGGGCGGCAATTCGACTCTCGGTACTTCCGAGACATATGCGCCGACCTAAATATCCGCAACCACTTCACTTCGGTCACCCACCCTCAGGCCAACGGGCTGGTTGAAAATGCCAACAAGACCATCTTGAAGGGCATAAAAACCAGACTCGGCAAGGCTAAGGGTAGCTGGCTCGAGGAACTACCTAGCGTACTATGGTCGCACCGAACGACCCCCAGGGCGGCAACCGGTGAGACCCCTTTTCAGCTGGTATATGGCACCGAAGCCGTCGTTCCATTAGAGATCTCCAATCCGTCTCTCCGAGTGATCGGCTTTTTGCCCGAGGCAAACGAGCAGAAGTTGCTCGAGAACCTCGACCTGGCAGACGAACTCCGAGAGATCGCGAACGTCCGAGCTACGGAATACCGGCGCCGCCTCACTCGGTACTACAACACCAAGGTCCGAGGTAGACAATTCCAACCAGGGGACTTCGTCCTCAGGAAGACCGAAGCCTCTCGACCACTGGAGGCGGCGGGCAAGCTATCCCCCAACTGGGAAGGCCCCTACCGAGTGATCGAGACGCTCGGGAAAGGTGCGTACAGGTTAGCCACAATGGAAGGGGAACCCATTCCCCGGACATGGAACGCAACCACACTACGCAGATTTTATTTCTGAAAACTGTATCGACAAATCGGGTAAAATAAACCCCCTTTTTTGCATTCATTCAAGATAACTGTTGGTACATCAGAAAGGTAACTGCCAGTACATTACATAGTGAAAAGCAAAAAATCCATCTAGCACCGCGGCAAACGGCCATCGCCCGACCGACCCGATCTTGACCTCCTCGCATCCAGCCACTGACTCTGCCTCGCGTAGAAACTGGCTCGGACAAGAGATGGTCGACCCAGTTGGCTCGGGTGGACCGTGACAAAGGTGACAGAGGGACAGTAAGGAGAAGGCCACCTTTCATGCAAGGAAGGCTACCTTCCAAGTTGGCAACAACCTGGAAAAAGGAGCGCCGTGAAGATCTCCTCCCTGCCAAACTACCAACTCTTTGGAGGCGAACAGAAAGCAAGCAGCCCCCGAAGAGTGAAAGAAATGAAGAACAAAAGAGAGAGAAAGAGGCTGCGGGCAGGAGTGAGGAAGGGACTGGAGCCGCCTCCTCCCCTCCCACGGAGGGGAATGGCGGCCGGCATCCCTAACTCCCCCATCCGCCCTCCATCTCGGAGTCCGCCCGGAAGCCTCGCTAGAGCCAAGAGGGGGCAAACGGCGTGCCCCCGCACGTCGAAGCCATCCCCAGATCCGCGCGGCGACCGTCGGACCCGTCTCATGCACGTGCGGCGACCGTGGGACCCGACCGATATTCCAGGACAGTTGGAACCGGCCGCTCCCCGTTGTCTGCAGCGTCACCTTCTGGAGGGTCCTCCATGCTCCAATCGCGGCGGCGCAACGCAGAGCGAAAACGAGGGAACAAGAGCAGACCGCCGGCGAGAGTCCTAAGTGTTAAGAAGGAAGGAGCACCCTTCGGTCCTTTTTATAGGCCAAGGGAGGCCGCGCGCCTTAAATGACTCCCCCCTCGAAAACACGCTACAGGACCTCCCTTGGAAGGTCACCTCCAATTCCTCGGCTCCCGCCCTAGCGGGATTCGCGAAGCGCCTCGACTTTCAAAGCATGGTGGAATGAAAGGACGCCCCGCCAGAAGTCTCCCGAATCGGCATGCGAGAACGGTGCAGAAAATATCGGCACCTTCCAACTGCCCCCGATACGCCAGCCAAATCACGGCAAAGATAACAATCAAACGAAGTAAGTCCTTTATTGCCTCCCATAAAGAAATCCTCTTACAAAAGGTAAAACAGACAAAAAGGGGAAGGGGCAAAAAAAAGCATAATACATCAGGCCTCGGGCCCACTTTGAAGCTCGAGAATAGCAGTAGGGGATGCGTCACCCCCGGTGCCTTCGGTGACGGCCGGCCCGGACACTGACCTCGCCTGTGCGAGAACTGTCCCGGTCGTGAGCCCTCCTGGAGCCTCCAGAGTTGGTGACCCCGCTGGAGGTGACCCCTCCGGTTCTTCCCCGGCAGAGGATGAGGAGCTAGAAACTGACTCATCCGAGTCATAACTCTGGCCGTAAGGAAAATCACCCCCGGCAAGGTGCTCGTTGGCATAGCTCATCGCCCGGCGATAGCCCTGCCTGAATCCCTTTCGGGCACCCCGGCGAAGCGCTACCTCGTAGTAGGGTAGGGCAGCTTCAATCAGGTCGGCCGAGTAAGCTTCCGAGCCTTTGTAGCGCTCGATCGCCTCCGCCTCGTCCTGCCCGTCCCGAGCCCGCTCCGCCTCGGCCGCACGCTCTTCCACCCTCGCCAGATGCTCCTCTAGCTCGGTCATCCTCCGCTCGGCTTCGTTCGCCCGACCCTCTGCCCGGGCTCGGTCCTCCTCGGCCTCAGTGCGAAGGCGCTCCGCGTCCTCCGCCCGATCATGCAGCTCGCCGCGCTCAAGCTCCCAGAGGCCGTCCAGCTCGATGTGACGTTGACGCTCGTCTTCTAGACGTTGGCTCTTCCTCTCGAGCGATTCTCGGGCCCTTGCTAGCTGCTCGACCAGCGCCTCGGCTTCTCGTCGGCTCGACCGCGCCAACTCCCTGAATGCGAGGAACTCCCGCCGGAGCCCCTCATGCTCCCCCTCGAGCCAGGCTAGTTTCCCCTCGCATCCACCAAGGGTCCAGGCGAGCTTTGACCGCTCCGCCTCCGTCCGGGCGTGCGCCTCTGCCATCACGGCCGATGTCCGAGCTATGACCAGGCCGCCCTCCATCAGGATATCAAGGACCCCGGCGGGAGTGCTGCGCCTTACTCCCCCCCTCTCGGCGATCGACCGGCAGAACCGGTACAAGTCGCCCGAGATACCGAGCTTGACCAGAGGTTCCGGCAAAGGGGACTGCTCCACCCTGTTCACCCCGCCCGAAGACCCTGTTTGGGCAACAAAGCTGACCGCCCCGCTCGCCACGGTCGGTTGGGGTTGCAACGCCTCCCCGGGCGAACCCCCAGCCTCGACCGGCGCAGCGGGATCCATCGCACCAGAAGCTGTCGGCACTTGGGGTTGCGACGCCCTCACGGGTGAACCCCCATCCGCGCCGACCAATCCCTCGGTCCCAGCGCCGGCCACACCGGCATCGGCCCCCTCTGCCCCCACAGAGGGGAGAGCCGACCCATCACCTCCCTCTGCGGGGCCCCTGGTCTCCTCGGCCCCCTCTCGCCCGGCGGATGGGAGAGCCAGCCCGGAGGGGTCGGCCCCATCCTGCCCCCTAGGGGGGAGAGCCGCCGAGCCAGAATCACCCCCGACGGCGGTAGGAAGGCCGGCTTTCTTGGCCCTTTTCCTGGCCTTCGCGGCCTCCCGCAACTTTCCCGCCAGGGGATCCTTGCGCTTCAGGCCGGTCGATCGAGAAGTCCTCTCGGGGGCCGCCCCCTTGCCCTTATCTCGGGCATGGACGCGACCCACCGAGACATCGGGCTCATCGACTGCCGAGTCATCTCCCAGATCGATGACCTCGGCCGCCTCCTCCAGAGGCTCCCGCCTCACGTCTGTAACAAGAAGAAGCCCCAGTCAGGAGAAGGAAAAGAGCTACCACCCGCGAAAAAGAGCCTCAAGAGCCGTACCTGCCGACGTCAACCGCGAGAGAATACACCGTTCGATGTTCTCCGGCGTCACCAGCTCCTCGGTCGATTGGCGGTTCTCCAGCAGGCGGGCAGCCTGCTGCTCCACGTGGGGAGGGAACTCCTCCTGGCGAGGGGGCAGATTCGGGTGAAAGTTGGGCGAGGTCCGGCACCTCCAGATCTCGTCCGTCGCCACCGCCTTCACCCAGAAGAATTGGGTCTTCCACCCCTTGTGTGAGGAGTCCTTCGCCGCGAGTGAGATGCAGCTCCTATTCCTCCGCGCCTGGATGAAGTAGAAGCCTTTCCCCACCGACTGGTGCGCTTTCAACTCAAAAAAGAAGTGGAAGAGGTCCAAAGAAGGAAAAATGTTGTGCTGACGACAAAGGATCCCGAAGGCCGAGAGCAGCAGATACGAATTGGCCACCAACTGAATAGGCGCCAACCGGAAAAAATTAAGAAGCTGCAGCACATAAGGATCGAAAGGAAGCCGAAATCCACTCTTCCAAGCCAGAAGGAAGGTGCAAATGAGCTCGTCACGATCATCCAGACTCGTCTCGTACGGAGTAGCGACGACGAAGCTGTATCTGAGAGGCAGGCGGAAACGATGCTCCAGCCTCCGCACCTCCGCTTCCCCCAACTCACTACAGTTGGGGACGGGTTCCCGCCTCACTGGCGCAAGATCCGGACTCTGATCCGCCATCGAATCGGGAAGAGATCCCTCGTATGAGCTCGAAGACTCCGGGGGAGAAGGAAGTTGCCGGACCACCTCTGCGGTTATCCTCGCCAACTCCTCGAACGCCGCCGCCAGGCTCCGCGTCTCCGCTGTGCTCTCACGGCGCATCAAGAAGCAAGGAAAGCCTAAAACCCTGGAAGCCTAGAACGATGAACAGCGCCCCCTATAAACCCCTGAGGGTGGCGACGCGCCGTTCCGTGCTCCGAGAAAAAGGGGAGCCCCTTCGTTTCAAATCCGTCAGGATCATCATTACGGGCCTCGGCGACCGCTATAAGCGGCTCCATAACGCCAACGGAATTCCACCCACCTGAGCCACGCCGGTCCAAAGCCTCGAAAAACCACTCATCCGAGCCTCCTTGGCTCGGGAGTAGGAGGGGGACAAGTGGAGAGGGGGATTTCCGCAGCCCACCACAAAGGCAGCCCAACAAGACCTACAAGGTCCAACCAGGCGAGCCCACCCAAGTGATAGCCCACAGGGCCCACTTAGGGAGAAAAGCCCAATAAATAAGACTCGAGGAACTAACTCTCCCCGGCGGCCTTCTAGGCTCGGAGGGCCCGAGGCAACGGTCAGGTCCCAAGGAAGGTCCGGCCTAAAGCCCTCTCCCCCTCCGAGAGAGATAGGCTCCAGCCAACCTATCCGACCCCACCCTCGCCGGGCCATGCCTATCGCTCGGACATGAGCTAGCATCCCCGAGGCTCGGTAAGACCGGTTGATTATCTGCAGGTGCGGCCATTCAGAGTCCTCCGCCAGCGGGAGAGTCATGGGAGCTGCCGGATTCCAAGGGGATAACGTTCCCACGATCAGTCCATGAAAGCCCCCGTTAAAGACGTAACTCCCGCCGGGAACCCCTCAGCTTACAGGACTCCTGAAGGCGGCGCACTATTTAAGCAAGGGATATCCTCCGGAAGATGGTAAGATGAACTAAGCATTCACACACCCTAAGCTCCTGAGCACAATTCGCTTCACCCTTTGGTGGAGAGGATTGTCGCGCATCAGCTCTCTCCTCCCCCCATTAGTGCTTCCACCATAGCTCTACTGACTTAGCCATCGGAGGGTTTTACCCCAGGGAGATCCCCTGGGCCCTCTGATACGTTTCCCTCTCTTACAGATTCATCTTCTGGTGATCCACAGCCCACTCAGGACCCCGCGCGAGATCTCGCCTCTTCAGATATAATAGTGGGGTGTTTCTTGTATTTGATGCCAAGAAAAGAGAATCTTAGAAGACCAGGTTTTCGAAAGGATATTATCCTATTTCGGCAATTGATATAAGCATCGTGGTCTACAAGCCAATCTACCCCTAAAATGGCATCATAACCTTTCATGTCAAGGCACACGAGGTTTGTGGGGAGATTGTGACCTTCTACTACCACTTCGCTATCAGGATAATAGTTGGTAAGCTTAGTTCCAGATCCTAAGGGTGTGGAAATAGTAAGATCTGAAGGTAAGGGGACTGATGCAATTGACAACATTTTTGCAAAGGTAGTGGAAATAAAAGAATGAGAGGCACCAGTATCAAATAGCATAAATGTAGGACGAGAACAAATTTGAAGAGTACCTTCCATAAGCCCATCATCCCTGGGCGCTTCCTCTTCGTCTAGAACGGCATTGAGGCGAACCTGCCTCCTGCGTCCTCCAGATGACTGGTCCTTCATGAGGGGGCAATCCGGCATGCGATGCTCCCTGCTCCCACAATGTAAACAAGCGCCGAGGCGCTTCCAACACTCCTCAGCCGAATGGCTGAATTTCTCATAGAAAGTGCAAGCCATGACGGCCTGTTCCTTCTCCTCCTTAACCTTCTTTTGCTTATGGAAACTCCCACCATTCCCATTCCTAGATCTTTTCTTATTATCACGGCTTTGGTAGGGTTCCGTGATACTAAATTTCTCCTTCTTATGACGCCGATCAGAACGTCGGCTTGACTCTTCTCCTTTCCCTTTTAACTTCTCGACCTTTTCTAAGGTCCTTTCACACAAATATGTTCGTTGAACCATCTCTGCATAGGTACGGATGTTTTGGGTCCCGAGCTGCTGAATGAAGCCGAGTCGTAACCCTTCCATAAACCGATTTGCCTTCAATAAATCGGTATTGATTAGATGTGATGCGTACGGTGCTAACCTTGAGAATTGTAGTTCATACTCTGCCACCGACATCATCCCTTGTCTAAGGGAGGCGAACTCCATGGCTTTTCTTTCCTTTACATGCTCAGAAAAATACTTGGTACGGAATAAAGTAAGAAAACCGTCCCATGTATGAGGTGCATCGACCGGAGGTGCCGGAACCGACTTCCACCATGTACGGGCATCTTTATTTAGTTGAAATGTTGCTAGACGCACCTTCTCCTGATCAGTGCATTGAATAACGTCAAATATCCTATTCATCTCATCGATCCAATTTTCTGCCTCATCGGGATTTGAAGGTCCATAGAATCGTTGAGGATTTAGATTCCGGAAGTTGCGATGTAGGTCACCAGCCCTTGCCCATGCACCACCTTGTGCTATAGTTTGCAATGCCTGAGTGAGGCCGGCAACTGTTTGTTGCATACCGTCCCAATCTACGCGATGAGCCATTTGTAAAATAGGGTACCTGAGAGAGAAAAATAACAACTTGTTATTTCTCATGAAAATCAACCTTAAAGCTAACTAATTATCTTATCCCGGGCTCTACCCAATTCCTCACATGGGTATGGAATTTCTTCCTTAGTTCATAGGTAGGGGTCCTTAAACTTTGGACTTATCCTATGACATGATTCCTTTCCCTAAGTCCTGAGACTTAGGCTCTGATACCAACTTAACTGTCACGCCCCGAGCCTTTATTACAGCGGAAGACTCACTCGAGAAACGTGAACAGCCGGCATGGTAAGCCTCTTGCAAGCAAGAACGACCAGAGCGCGAGACAATCACACACATAAATGCAATTGCACATAATTTAATCAAACTCCAACTTTATCTCATAAATGATCAAAGTATTCCTTTACAATAATCACCTTTCATTCTACTAGACTCAAGAAATAATAAAATTACATTGACTCAATCTAAACATTATAGACTTCCTAAGTCTTCGCTCGTAGCTTTACAAGACTTTCACTCACTTCCGGACCCGCCACTAGTATAGCCCGAATCCGAATCTGAACTACTTCCATCTCCTGAAAAATGTTAGAAAATAGGTAATGAGCACACTTGTCCAGTAGGTATCTTCGCATCAACATGAAAGCACTATGAAAGTGATTAATATTTTTGCTCTAAAGAAATAAGGCAAAATCATGCAATGGGATGATCACGCGATTAAACCATAGTAACGAGATAATCATGTAAGATAGAGTGAGCAAGAATGAACTTATCAAGAATATAGCAAGAACATGATATTAGCCTTTTCATGAACAAGAATGTAACAAGAATGCACTATCAAGCCACATAATCAACACCCAGCATCTTATGCTCATGAGCAAGTGCTTCGTGAATTTCTGTGGAATATCGAGCAAGAAAGTCATGTACAAGAACTTGATCATGCTGCATCGCGTTGTGATTTTTCACTTCACGAGCCGTGGATAATTCACTTATTTATAAAGAAAGTACTCCCAGCGCAATGCGACGCCAGTAGCATCATACCCCATGATTTATAAAATAGTATGTTTCCGACAATCAGTCGAGGGGACTAGCATAGAGCCCTTGAACACAATCAGTGCTCGATCGCATCTTCAAGTATAAATCAAGCTCTTACCACGCATGATAATAAAGTATGGCCAAGAATATAGCAATATCAAATAATGAAAATCAATGTATGAACGCTTCAATTTGAATATGAGGAATTCAAGAATGACATTAAACAAGGTTATGCTCATAAAATAAATTGACAGCATAACGGTACATTCTTTTCTCTTTCCAATCCTTGTATTAAGTTTCTTGATTAATATTATAAGTTCTAGACTATCATTAGTTCATCTAGAACCTTTGGAATATCAACCCTTTGGTCAAACCTTGGGTTAAGTACTTAAGCAATGTGACGGTAGTTCTCTGGGCCGTTGCATCATGTGACGCTCCAATAGAGGGCCGTTACAATGATCAGAGTCCAGAACTATTAAAATAGACTCAGAGAAGTGTGACGGTCATGCAATGGGCCGTTACGTGATTCTGACGGTCTAATGTAAGGCCATTACATTACTAGATCCAGAAAACAACGATAGTGTATTCTAGTTAATGTGCTTTAATGGTACAACCAACTCGACGTCCTAGTGGGAATCCCAGGCTCGCGGAGAATTACGGAGGCCTTGAAACAAGATTTCCTAGTCTATTGGAAGGAATATCCAATAGAGAGGTCCTCATATTCAAGAATATGTTCCTATAGTGCAAAATGTGAACTAATGGTCAACATATCGGAGTATGTGCCATGTACTTATAGAAATGACTCTATTGATAGAGAAAGAATATATATATATATATATATATCGATGTGAAATTATGATAAAAACTCTATCAATACATCATTCAAAATCATGTTTCTAATTAAAAAACTATAGAGTTTTGGGCTCATGAAATTAACATAACTTAAAGTAATAGTAAGATGCCAAAACATGCAATACCTATCATTAATGATTAAATAATCTCAAAGTCACGTAATCAGGTTAAAATTAGGTAACTAGGCATAATAATAATTAAATCTGGCATGTTTCCAATCTGTCTTAAGTTGACAGTACACAGGCAACTGACGGTCTAGCCAAGGCGCGTCACAGGGAGTGTGACGGTCTATCGACTAACCGTTACAGAATGTAACGCTCCTGCATAGATACGTCAGAGTCAACAGAGAAATCAATAGGCAACCAGGGACTGTGACGGTCCATCGTATGGCCGTTACTTGAGTGTGACGGTCCTACTATGGTGCGTTACAGTATCTGCTAACAGAAAATGATATGAAACCTAAGAGATCAACTCACATCATGTCTAAATCAAATACCATGTCTATTCTAGGCATGATAACAAAGTATAGTCTATCTATATGCATGGGTTCCAATGAATAGATAAGATAACTTCTTTTATTTCTATTTAAGGCTAAGAAATGTATGAAATGCATGGAACTATGAAAACATGAAATTGATGATCTATGATGCATGAAATTCAGTCAAATAAGAGATCGTTTAGTCCTATCAAGATGTTTTTGCCGTTCATGAGATGACCTACCTCTTCTAAGACCTTTAACCTTCGAATTTGGTGCTAGGTGCTACTCTTTGATCCTTGTACTTCCTGTGATAATTCAGCAACTTCCTTGGGCTCTAACTCCACGGCCTCTTGACCTAAAGATGTGAAATTTTGAGACTAGTTAGTCTAAAGTATTGTAAACAAATTCCTTTAAAGAACTTACACGAGATTATGACTCCTTACCTTGATTCCATGCGAGCAAAAGTAAGGGTCGCGCAGTTCAGAACTATGTCCTATTTATAGGGTTCTAGCTAGGGTTTGAAGATTAGATCGATTCTAGAGTCCTTAATCTACTAAAACCTGATCTCTAAGAGTCCTTAGTAATGTTATAACTCTTCCCAAGTTGATCCCTAGTGGATAAGATCATCAAGTTCCCATCTTTTTATAAGGTCTTCAACTTACGAAATTCACAGAGTATAACGGTCGTAGACCCATGCGTTACAACCATGCGACGGTCGCGCGATAGACCGTTACATTCAACGTATATAGAGTTTCAAATAAATAAAACTCTTTTATTCATTTATCCATATAATTATCTTAGATAATTAGTCTTTATCCTGAAAATTCTGTAAATAAGCTAAATAACCTTCTAGAACATGGGCCAAACTTAATGGGCTTGGTCCTTAAACCGTTTGGATAATAATTAGATAGGCTAGGTTAACTATTTTAACCTAATTGGGCCTTATAATGACTTATAATTCTACCAATGCATTTATAAATTCTAGAAAATTATCTTATAATTCAAAACTTATTTATATAAATTCTAGGGCACTAAAGGTACAAGTAACAACAAAACAAGGACTGGTCGGGGTTGCGCTCGTCAGCGTAGGTCCACTAACCCCGACTACGTGTGCACACACAGACCACACGTCTTAGGTCTGGCCCTCTGACTGGTTTTCCCCTCCGCCGGACTCTGGCTGCAAGACGTGGGGCCCGACGGTAACCAGCCTAAAAACCGTCTATCTGGGGTAGCCTCGCCACCACTCCCTGGTGGGACCACTCGCGTGTCGGAAGGCTACGACTAGTGGAGGGTCACTGCAAGAGTAGACTCTCTAGTCAACGGAAACCAACGTCTAAATTGGACCATGTGTGACACCGACTCACGGTGACAACAGTCGAACCACACCACTCCCTGGGTTTCCCACGGCACCCACGTACGGCCCCCACATGATGCCTAGCATCAGTCGGGCCTCCGATCAGCACGGGGATTAAGGTCCACACCCCCGAGATTGGGATAGGCGAGAAAAGAACTCCGGTCGGACAGAAGATAGATGGCGGTCCACCCTGGACCGTCCCTGACAAAAACGGTCAGATGCTGGACCGCCCTGAGGATAGGCGGTCCCTCTTTGGGCCGCTCAAAGAGAAGAAACAGTGTCATGTGGGCCGCCCCTCACAGGGAGTAAACAGTCTTCTGCAGACCGCTCAAAGCAAAAGCAGTCCATGTTGGGCCGCCTCAGGGCACTAAACGGCCCCCTTGGGGACCTCCCAGCCCTGGAACTGTAAAACATAAAATGGTCACCCTGTGATCGCTTGGAGAGTAGACGGTCTCCCTTGGGACCGCCGGAATGGGTTAAACGGTCGTCTCGTGACTGTTAAGCCCTAGGACTTTTCAACGGTCAAAACACAACGGTCAAAAATGCCTTCAAGGCCACGTTGGCTATGAGGGAAAAACGGTCGGCCCCTAGGCTGCCTCAGGAGTAGGTGGTCTATCGTGTGACCACATAGCCTGCCGACACTCTAAGCCCAGAAAACGGTCTAGCCAAGGCTACTTCTGGCAAAAATGGTCTAATGACGGGCCGCCAAAGGGCCTTAGCGTTCTATCGCTCGATCGCTAAGCCCAATAGATAATGGAGGCCATAAAACGGTCAGTCTGGGGCCGCTCTAGGAAGAAACGGTCCCTGTTAAGACAGCGTACATTTCAGAAAATCGAGAACGGCGGGAATTGCCCCAAAATGCCATTCCACGCTCCATTCACCCTCGGGTGATGGGAAAATAAGGTTGAAACCCTTCCCCATGCTCCCAAGCATCGAATGATGCCCACAAACCATCAAACAACGCGATAAAACTCTAGATCGGGCACTCAATCCCCAAAACATGGATTTCCCTTCCCGGCTCAAAACTACCCTCTCTCGACCTCCCTTCAGCCTAGAAATCACAGGAAAGGTAAATGCCGAGCTAAGAATCCATCACCCTACCTCGGGGTCACCCGAAATTTGATGGATCGCCGCCGATCTTCAAAAATTCGCTTGAAACCCTCGTTCTTCACAAGCTTCCCATGAGCCACGCATGCCGCCGTGATCGTCACACCACCACCACCGACGCCGCACCGTCACCTCGCCTCCATCTGCAGCCAGAGGGGAGGTCGCCGCCGCGTCCACGGGAGAGGGGAAAGATGGGGGGCACTGGTTCGCTCACGGGAGGAAGAAGGAGAAGAAGAAAGAAGAAGGGGAAAAGAAAAAGAAAAAGAAATGGGTATTTATAGAAAATCCTGATTTTTCCAAAAAATAGAAAAATATACCTCCGCGATCCTCGGAACACACCGGTCGCACTGGTACTGTCCTGGAGTAGGAGAACGTAACGGTTTACCTGATACAGGGTTCCGAAGGTCCCGTTAGGGAAAAACACGTGTAAACTGCAAAACAAGTTCCGGAACTCCCGAAAGCGATCCGAAACCCACGGATCCAGATCCGAAGAGTGTCCGAAAGACCCAGGGCATTATAGCCATGGTAGGGCCAAAGTGTAAGAAAACCCTTATGAGATGATGAAAGGTAAGAAACCCAATTTGGCATACTTTAGAGCATTTGGATCAAAATGCTATGTGCAAAACAATGACAAGTCAGATTTGGACAAATTTGAGGCCAAAAGTGACATTGGAGTATTCTTGGGTTATGTTGAAACATCAAGGGCATATAGGGTTTTTAATGTTAAGAATCAAACCGTGGATGAAACTCCACATGTTGTGTTTGCTGAAATATTAACTGACTCAAGCAAGAGCATTGGTGACAGGAAAAAGGTGGAGGATGAAGGTACATTCCTGAAATCCAAGGAAGAACAAGGAGAAGGATGCCAGCAGCCATATGTAGAATAGGTAACCGATCGGTCGACCGAAGGCCCTGTCCGATCAATTTTGCCTGGTCAGTCTTCTACAAATATTCGTAGCTTAAAAGATCATCATGTCCAGAACATCATAGGAAACATTCATGATCCTCCTAGGACCAGATCATTTCATAAAGATGTGTATAATGAAGACCTCATTGCATTAGTTTCTCAGTTTGAACCCAAGAGCATTGAAGATGCCTTGCTAGATGAAAATTGGGTTAATGCCATGCATGAAGAACTTAGTCAATTTAAGAGAAATCAAGTGTGGAATCTAGTTCCCAGACCCACCGACCAGTAAGTTATTGGGACTAGATGGGTCTTTAAGAATAAACTAAATAAGGAAGGGGCAATCATTAGAAACAAGGCTAGGTTGGTAGCCAAGGGATATAATCAAGAAATTAGAATTAATTTTGAAGAATCATATGCCCCCGTTGCAAGACTAGAAGCCATCAGAATCTTGTTAGCCTTTGCATGCTCCCTAGGCATTAAACTATAACAAATGGATGTCAATAGTGCAATTCTGAATGTCTTGATAAAAGAGGAGGTATTTGTAGAACAGCTCCCTGGTTTTGAACAAGTTGATTTGCCTAACCATGTTTACAAATTGAACAAGGTACTATATGGGCTAAAGCAGGCTCTACGAGCCTGGTATGACAGACTCAGTGCACACTTGACCGGGAAAGGCTACATCAGTGGTAAAATTGACCAAACACTCTTTACAAAGGTAATAAATGGCCACATTCTTCTTGTACATGTATATGTGGATGCTATGGTGTTTGGTTCAACTGATTCTAACATGTGCAAGCAATTTGCTGAACTCATGACAAAAGAATTTGAAATGAGCCTCATGGGAGAACTCCAATTTTTTCTTGAACTGCAGATCACACAAACGAAGGAAGGATTCTTCTTAAATCAGTCCAAATATACATTGGAGGTCCTAAAAAGATATGGAATGAAGAAAGCCAAACACATATCCACGCCCATGGGAACAAATGCATCTCTAGATGCAGATGAGAACGGTAAATCTGTAGACTCCAAAACATACCGAGGTATGAGTGGGTCTCTTTTATATGTCACTGCTTCTAGGCCTAATATTCACTTTAGTGTGTGTATGTGTGCTCGATTTCAAGCTAATTCTAAAGAATCTCATTTCATTACTGTGAAAAGGATCTTAAGATACATTGCTAGCATACATGACTTAGGGCTGTGGTATCCTGCATCATGTTGTTTTGACTTAATTTCATATATTGATGCTGATTATGCTGGATGCAAACTTGGTAGAAAAAGTACTAGTGGCTACTGCCAATACTTGGATGGATGCTTAGTTTCATGGGCTTCCAAGAAGCAGCACTCTGTTGCACTTTCCACTGCAGAAGCTGAGTACATTGCTGCAGGTAGCTGTGGAACCCAGGTGTTATGGATAAAGCACCAACTCCATGACTACAAAGTAGATCTTGGATGCACACCCATCTTGTGCGATAATACCAGTGCCATTAACTTAACCAAGAATCCCATTCAACATTCCTGCACAGAACACATTGAAATAAGGCATCACTTCCTCCGGGATGAGGTAAGCAAGAAAAAGTTTGAATTACATTTTGTTGAATCTGAAAAACAAATTGCAGATATTTTTATGAAACCTCTGGGTAATGACATATTCTCCACCTTGAGAAGGGAATTGGGCATGTGTAGACCCCCCACTTGATCATTCATGTATGGTTATGCTCATCGAAGTCCAAGGGATCACTCGTTAGAATAGTCAGGGGGAGTCCATCATGCATGACTAATTGGTTGCATTGTTCATAAATTGTCGGTTGTTTCATTCCCTAGCATGACCTTATGGTATATTAAATGATGTTAGGAGAAGGGCACATTATCTCTGTCTGGAAACCCACACTATGCGTGAGATGATCCAAGGATCTAAGATCTCTACCTGGTACCATGGGTCTTAGTCATACTCTATTGCATGTTTTTTTTTGTGTCTAGCTTACATACTAAGTGCATTGCATCTTAGTGTCCATGTGTTATGGGGGAGATGGTTGTTTTCCTTGAAACAGGTTCATAACAAGTCAACTGCATTAGAAGCTTTTCATCTATCTGACTCCACAGAGTCGACGCATTGCCCAGTATGCGTCGACGCCACAGTTCAATTTGCCCAATCGTTGCATTTTGTGAGTCCATTCTGCGTCGACGCCCTAAAAAAGATAGGTCAACGCCAGCATTCAGTTGTTCAAACCTCTCACAGACTTCTCATTTCTTGTGTTCTGCACTTCTGTAGGTATTGTTAGGGTGTAGAACTGGATTCAGAGGGGGGGGGGTGAATGAATCCCCCTATAAAAATTGCCCAATAAAAACTATACTGGACACTAATGCAGAATTATAAACAAATTAAGCTCTACAGAAAAAATCAATGGTGCTCTTGATCAAACAGATGGGCTGCTAGAGTGTAGACTCCTAAGCAAATCTATGCTGTTGACAGAGCCCAATCAAGCATGCGTATACACAACATCCATTAAGTCAGAATCGAAGTCGGGAATGTACTTGAGCATTCATCTACTGTAAGAGGAGACTATCAGCTATGCAATTATAGCGATAGCCTATGCATGCATCTAGTGGATTAGAGTGAATAATCAAACCACGATAGACAAGGAATTTTAGATGGTTCAGTCTGCTACCCGCAGACCTACATCCATCCCCCACTCAAACCAGAGTGAGGCTTCCCGCTGATACACAGCTTAAACTGCTGGGCATTATAGCTTGCCTACAACCGCTGAGCAACACAGCTTGCTTCTGCTGAGCAATCACAGCTTGCTGTCTAGAGGAACCAATCCTCTGCACCGCTGAGTAACACAGCTTGCTGTCCAAAGGAACCAATCCTCTGCACCGCTAACACACAGCTTGAAACAAAGGTTTAAAAAGAAAGAAAAGTATGAGAAAATTTAGCTACGGAAAGCTAGAGATAAAGCACAAGAATGTATCTCTCGCAGGAGCAAGTTGGTCTGGATCTGATCCAGAAACCAACAGATAGCAGATCTACAATTTGCTTCAGCCGCTTCACTATCACTTCTCTCTTCTCTCTCGAGCTCTCTCTTTCTCGGCACTCTCACACTACTGCATTCTATCTTCTTTCTTCTCTCTGTCGGCTCTTCTTCTTGCTCTCTGATTCTTCTATCTTTTTCTCTCTTCTCTGCTCTCTGAATTCTCTTCTTCTGATCTTCACATCTGCAACTCAGACTCCGGCGCACTCTTCTCTTCTCTGCTACTCATTCTCTGATTCTGTCGTGCTCAATTTTTTAATTCTCTATCTTTTCTTTGATTGTAGAAGAGGGGTTATATATATCTTCAGACTTGGGACCCACGAGCTTACACATTGGGCGTGTGGAGAGAACACTCCCGCCAAGAGAATTCTGGAACCCCTTAGCTACGTGTCAGAATCTTGGCAGTGTAGCTATCCACGTGGCATGTTCATCCATTCCGTTCCTTGCCTCAGATCACGAGCCCTTAACCTGGTACTTTGGCTTGCATGTGGAATAAGCTCACATGTTGTAGGTTCACCCATCAAATGCTCGACCGAGTGACTGACCTGGCAAACAAATGGGAATGTTCACATATCATGCTAGCATGGACTTCATATAGTAAAGTGCAAACATGCACATACCATATAGCAAGACATGCACAGACCTTAGGTATGTAGAAGAAGATATATGCACTGACCTTGTGTCACACATGGAAGATGTGCACGGACGTTGTGTTGCATGAATGAAATTTAGTGCACAGACCTTATGTAACATATGAGTTGCACAGACCTTGATAACATATGAACAGATGTGCACGGTCCTTGCATATGCAAGGAATAAAGCATGCACTGACCTTCATTACTGTGCTACCGTGAAATGCATGGACTTGACCATGCATAAGGCAAATCATGCTCAGACCTACAGAGTGCATAAGGAAAGTGTGCACCAACTTTGTTATGCGTTCAGCAAGTCATCCACAAACCTTGTTTTTACCTAACAAAGGATATGCACAGACCTTGTTTTAACACAAGGCAAAGATGCACTGACCTCATGTGCAACAAATAGTGATGTGCACCGACCCTATATGCAAACCACACACAAAGTGCACTGACCTTCTACTGAATGCATAGGCTATAGAAATATGCACCGACCCCATGTACCATAGACTTAACATGCAGAGTCTAGCTATAGTGATTTGTACTGACCTTATGTGCACAGTGCGAAAGTTGCACCGACCCATTCTACGCACAATGCAAACCTGCACCGACCTATATGCTGGATAAGAGAATGTGTACCGACTTGATTAGCACAGAACAAAACCTGCACCGACCATGCTTATGCATCGACCTAAGCTATGCAAACCCTGAACATGAAGTGCACCGACCTACTATGAAGGAACGGAGATGTGCACCGAGTTGAATAATGAGTGGACAGACCTAAACATGCATGCTAACCATTGCACTGACTTTACATCCTATATGCACTGACCTTAGATGTACGCTAAGGCAGCATTGCTCCGATATTAAGTGTGCTCTGGCCTTCACGAGTGCGTATAAACAATGACATGCACCGACTCTATGAACAAACAGAGCTATGACACATATGAAATATTCATCAAAATCATGATGCATGCAGCAAGTGTGCAATAGAAAACATTTCAATCAAGCACAGAAGTCATATGATCCAAACACTTATGACATCATGCATGCACATATAATATCATCCACAGATGAATCATAGTGTTTGACATCATCAAAACCACAGGGGTACAACAATCCCCCCTTTTTGATGATGGCAACACTATGAGTCATACAATAGCATGCTGACTCATATCAAACTATTCTCCCCCTTTGACTTCATCAAAAAATAATAGTTTGAGAGAATCAGTAGAGAGGAATACAAAGACATGCATGATGTGGTTGAGCCACAAAATATTCTCCCCCTTTGACTTCCAGATAAGTTGAAACTGATAGATAAAAAGAATCATGGAATCCTACTCCCCCTGAAGATGTATAATGTATGGAAATGGGGATAGGGGAATGTCAAGAGACAAGCATGGCAATGACCAGCAAACATCGCAAGGATAGCTAAAAAGGACTATCAATCTGAGCATGGAAGAATTAGGATAAACTCCCCCTTAAGACCAGAAAAATGCTGATGAGTCAGTCTTCCCATTTGACAAAATAGAGGAATTGGAGTGTAAAGGTGCCATCAGACATGCAGAGTTAAGTCTAATACCAATTATCAAGAAAAGGGATGTCAACAAAAACACAGGAGCAATCATAGATAATTTTAGGTCGTACTCAAGAAGCATCAATATCAGTGAGCACAATGACTTTTTGAATTTCAACAGCAAATAGAAACTTAGCATGGAATGATCAAAGACAGTGAGCAAAGAGTTGAGCATAGAATTAGCTGGATTGCCAATGAATAGATAAAGCAGAATGATTTTTAATCTGATACCAATTTCATAAATCTTAATGAAAGAATTTGAGACTCTTCTATTATAGGAGATTATGAATGAGTCTAAACTGACCAGCATGGTTTAAGCAAGATGTATACAGAGTTTATCAATGAAATTCAATACTCATATCTGAAATCAAGTTTTAATAAAGATGAACCAATTGCACATATGACATTCTTGTTTTAACCTCCTTCTATCTTACTCATTCAAAATCAATGACTCCTTTGGGAGTTACACAAGATAGTATTGAGATTAAATAGTTATGAATGTATCTGAACATATCTTTGATTACACTAATTTACCAGATTTTTCTTTTGATCAACACACTATTGTTCCTGAGCAATCTTAGTTGATCAACACCTTTTTACATGAGGCACAACACGTCTTAGGTGAAGTGACCCAGTTACTCAGTGTTATAACTGCATTGCTTCTCAGTCATGTGAATAGAGTTAGCAATAGAGATGTCTTTTTACGTGAGGAGACACCTTGGTGAGAGGCAGTAATCCCCAATTACTCAACACAACCATGCCATTGCTCTGGCAGATTTTCAATCATTTTTACAGCAGAGGTAACTATGACACTTCATGACATGGGCTTACTCTATTTCTTTGATAGATAACCCAGTTTCTCTGTAACCAAAGTCATTGCTCTGACTTTATTTTCTTTCAAATATTTTCTGATTTTTCAGAAAATGCTTTACACAGAAATTTTTAAGAACAATACTTACCATATGTATCTTAACCAAAGAAAGCCATTTTTTTTAAATTTCAGATTTCAGAAGATTTTGCATGAAATTACATGAGACAATTGGTTAAGATTTATTAAAAAAAATGATTCAAATATTTTCAAGTCTTTTAAATCAAAACTTAGTGATTACATTAGACTTAAATCAATTTGATTCATCCGACATTCTTAAACCAGTATAATAGAATATTCTTATTTTTGAAATATGTCGGATATATGATTAGGGTACACAGATTGAAATCTTCCCTCATTCATATGAATCAACGTTGTTAGTGCAGCAAATTAATGGAAGCAATAAGAAATTTTCATTGAGAGAGCAGCAGAAGACATTATTAAGCATGCATATAAAATGACAGAATTGAAACACATGCTTGTGCATCAAACAGATTTTCAGGAGGCAGTGAGTTTACAAGGATGCAACGAGAGATATACACTAGAGTAATTCAGATTAGAAATAATAGCTGAGTCTGGAGTACAGACAGATCAGCTTGACAGTAGTGACAAGAATGAGTTCAAGTGAAACTCTCCTTTAGCAACTTAAGGAGTAGCAGATATAGATTTAGCTTCAAGAAAATTGAGAGCAACACACACAAGAATAGGAGAGTGATTTGAGTGACTAGACAAGAAGGGTTCAGATTGAAAAAGACTAATGTCACGGCCCGACGTGGAAAATCGGAACGTAGCAGTTTATATCAATCATGTCAATGAGAGCATACATTGCCACAAGAGACTCACCACCAGGCTAATAATAAAGAAATAATTAACCCAACTTTATTGATAATAATAATAAGAGAAAGTATTCAATTACACCCGACTCCTTGTGGACTTCTATCTCATGAATGGAAAATACATCAACTATAGATAACAACTAATCCAAACTTGACTTGAACATAAACTCTAAATGGCTCGCTCCTGGAATCACTCGTTCCCGTCCCCATCGGAACGCACGTCCTCATCCGAGCTACCTGAAAAGGATTGGAAAGTAGGGGTGAGCAAAGCTCAGTATGATTTTATATCTCTATCATCAAGCATAATTAAAGTGATTAACCATTTATGAATAACGTTGTAACAAAAGCGATGATAAATAAATGACAAGAGATAGATAGGGAAAAGAACATGAGCTTTCAAGTAAAGAGTAAACACAAGTATAACAAGAACTTTTCATGTCATGAAATGATAAATGGAATTGGACATATCAAGCACGCATATCATGCCACACAGGAATTTCAAGTAATTGAGTAAAAGTGGAAATGTCATAGACCAATCACGCTAGTCATGCACTTCGGTGCAATGCCACACCTTGTCATTACAAACTCCCCGGGACACAAGTACTTTTGGGCGCTCCTCCCAGGACCAGACCGGGCCCTTTATGATGCGTTGGCATTGAAGGTTTGGATCAACGATCCTAGTCTAGACATTCATCACATTAATGGCCAAGAGTTCCAAGGTTAAGCTCACGAAGTTACTTCTAAGATCAAGAGAAATTCCAACAAAATTGGAATGACATCAAGTAGAAAGACTATGAGTCTTTAGGTAACAAGGATGTAAACAAGGATTTCACATAATCTCACAGTTCAAGGCCAACATTGATAACTACTTCATGATGATAAAATAAGAAAACCTTATTACTATCTTATCTGTGATGGTCTATAACAGGGCCGTTACAGGAACGTGACGGTCGTACACAGGGCCGTTACGTTGCTGTGACGGTCCAATCTTGGGCCGTTACAGGGCACAGACCAGTTCAATTTGAGCTGGTCCAAAAACACAATTCAAACCACGTTCATGGGTTCAGGTCTTTAGGGTACAACCTGCCCGGCGTCCTGGTGGGAATCCTAGGCTCACGGGGTCTTACGGAGGTCTCATAATAGTGGTCCTAGTCCGACGGAAGGAATATCCGGCGGAGAGTCCCATCTATTACAAGAATTGAGGCTAATAAACACGGAAACCAAAATGGTGCGGTCAGTCAATCCCACTGGAGTGGCATGACTGTCAAACAATAAAGCTAAGATCAAATATATATCTTACATAAATCAAAATTTATACAAGTGTTAACTAAGGGTTTTTATCAAATTCTTCATGATCATTCAACTTAGGATTTTCTAACATCTTTCATGTAGAACAATGAAAAATTTATGTTTATGATCATAATACAATATTAACATCACGTTCTGCCTTGCTTATAGATCAAGATATCATACTAACATAGCAAGTTTCTGGTTTTAAAAAAATGCATAAACAATAGTTTAAAAAAACACTGTCAGAAGATCGTGACGGTCTAAAGAAGGGGCGTTACAAGCATGTAACGCTCTATAGTAGGTGCGTTACGTACCAGAAAATAAATAGATTAAAATTTCAAAATTTTAAAACACATGGGCATGTGACGGTCTATCGTAGGACCGTCAGGCTCATGTGACGGTCTGTCGTGCGGCCGTCAGGCTGTAACAGCCTCTGGAAGATGCGTCACATGACCTAGAACCCGCCGACGATGACCTTTGACATGTTACACTAAAACTTCGATTGCTCATGATAGAATGAATACAAATTAGGGAATATTCTACCATTCAAAAGTGCGTAAAAATTCATATAAAATAGCATGCTTTGATTTAGATCTAACACAACAAGATCCAATCTTTAACTAATAATCATGAAAGTTGCCCTTTTTATACACCTTGGAGTAAAACGTGAAATTCGAACAGCATGATGAATGAAAATTGGGCAATTAGGTATCAAAAGAAAGAGCTCATGGAGACGCACAATACGGTATTATTAGATTTTTGTTTGGCCTGAGAGACACCTACCTTTGCTTGAAGGAAAGAAGGATGAAGAAGAGGGGTCGCTGGAACCCTAGGTACCGCTCCTAGAATGCCTAAATTCTCCCTCGTCCGATCACGATCGGTCCCGCCGCCTGTTGCTAGTGCAAATAGGGTTCTAGGGTGTCGAAAGCCCTCTATAAATAGAACCTATAGGGACTTCTAGAGATCGAATTTGGTTGAAGAGTCCTATGAAGAAATTCTGGCGAAAACTTTGGATAAGGTTCTAATCCACCGCCGCCGCCGCCGGTAGAAGCATCTAGAGTTAAAGTTTTCGAAGAGAAAGCAAAGACCTAACAATGGGTTAGGGTTTGGCTCGAATTGGAGCACAATTGGGCTAGAATTGGGCCCAACTTGCGATGGCTAAACTAGGTCTTCTAACCCACGAAAAACTACTAAAAACGTGAAATTGGGCCTATACGAATTTTATTTTGGGCTCTTACCTGAAGACAAAGTTATTACAAATTCAATTTTACATTAGTTTCATATTTTTTTAGAATTTTTAATAATTTCTTTAGAAGTTGAGCCAATGAATAATTAATTTATGTGGAAATATTATAGTAGAAAAAGACAAGGTGCTACAACTAATGAGTCTAAAATGCTCCCGCTGTCTAGATGCAGTGAGTCACTTCTTTTTGAATTTTTTAAATTTACGATATGTAGTGCAATTCACTATATGTATGCATATGCAATGATTTTCCTAAAAGCATTACATGAATATGAACATGACTGGCATGACCATCATGCAGGGGCAGCCAACCTCCCCCTGACAATATGCAATAAAATCCAGAATTCTAAATGCCACAAACGCATGACCATTTATGCATCTACTCCCCTTGACTAAATGCATTATATGCAATGAAGACTGAACACATGGTTTTTTGATCTATGCTCATGAAGTAGACATGCAATTACAGCCTGAGATGGACTATAATAGACTTCATGTGCATTTTAGATTTTCAAAGAATTTTAGTTAGAGGATGCACAGATGAATTTCATTATGCAAGAAAAGATTCAAATTGAGTAGTGCAGATGACACACAAGAATGCAAGTATGTATGCTTAACAAGTCATGCAAACATCTAAATCAGAAATTTCAGATGACACAATTCAGATTTTCAGAAAACAGCATTCAATTCACTTTCAGCTTAAAGTATGCACAATTAATTCAGTAAATGCATTTGATAATCTATGATAGACAAGTTAAACTCAGATGTGAGCATGTATGCATGAAATGCAACTGATTGAAAGAAAATTTCTAAAGTTAGAGGATCGAACCTGTCAAGTGCAAAGATGGGGTTTTACCAAACTTGGGTGCCTTGGCTTATACAACCCATTTATTCCTCTCCAAGGCACACCTGCAAATTAGTAAACTACTTTGCACCAACAGATACCCAAGAAGTCTTGGGTCCTGCAGAGTTAGTGGCACTTTTGACAGGCGTTTTCAACATTTTCTTAGCTAGATAATCATCAAACTCCATCAGAAAACAATCGTCCATAGAGTGTCCAAATTTTCAATAATATCTACAAGAGACAAGAAACTTTTTGGTCTTTTTATGCGCATCAACATACGTATGAAATCTATGTGCATGACCATGAAGCTTTCTGTTGTTTACATGAACATTTTGTCTCTTATTGTTGGTTAGCCAACAATTTGCATATTTATGACCTGACTTATCACAATTGAAACAAGGAGAATTTATTCCTTTAAGGCTCCTATCAAAATCATGTCTTTTTACAAGAGATTTAGCAGATGTGGAATTAAATGTGTTTCCCTAAACATGCCAGCAGTCCTTGACTGTATGGCCAGGCTTTTCACATTCGAAGCACTTGATGTGCTTTCCTCTAGAACCAGTATTATTCCTATGTGACCCTAACCAGCATTTAATAGCCTTGTGACCCGGCTTGTTACAATTGAAACATATGATGTGCTGGTTTGAAGCAGATTTGTTTCTATTAAGATCATGATGATTTACAGAGAATTTAGCATGCATCCTATCATCTTGTTTCATGACAAAGCATTCATTCATGAAATGACCATACCTACCACAGTAATGGCATGGAGCATCAGATTTCCTAGTAGCATGGTTTCTATCAGATGAATTCTCAGCATTCATTGTTCTAAAATTCTTATTCTCCTTTTTATGTGCATGTTTGTATGTGTTCGTGTTGTTTACAGAATGCACACTTTTGATATTGGTTTGAGTAGGCTTCTTCTGCAGGTGGTCAACCCTTTTAATCCTTTTAGTTGGTTTATGACTTTTCTGAGCATTTTGCTTCTGACTCCTTTGAGCAGTAAATTGAAACACAGGCAGGTTCGGTGAGCTGTGAGATGTTTGTATTTTATTTTCAAAGCTCTTTTTCTTTGCAGGGTTATAGCACAACCCTTCTTTCTGAAAATTTATCTTGACTCCTAGAAACTTATCCAAGCTTTCTTGACCATTAACAAACTTTGACAAAGAGTTTTTCAAATCATGAATTTCATTTTCTAGAGATGCAATATGTATCTCATAACTAGCAATCTCTTGTTCACTATAATTAACGCATTCCCTCAGCACCTTGTTTGCAGTTTTATATTTCTCAATATCTTGTTCTAGATTGCTCAGTTTTCCAGATTCTTTAATGCAGATAATTTTTCCTTTTTCTAATGTGAGAAGCTTTTCGGACATAGCAGGGTTTAACAGTTTTAATTTTTCAATTTCAACTTTCAATTCAATGTTTTCCTCCTCAAGCTTATCAGATTGAATTTCCTTATTAGCAGATCTTTCTTTCTCGATAGCCAGAAGCCTCTCTGAAATAACAACATTTAGGACTATGAGTTTCTTATTTTTTTCTTTCAGATCTTTGCTTTCTTTTACCAGCTTCTCGATTTCTTCATCATATTTTTCACTACTGGATATCAAGTCCAGTCTTTCAATCAATTTCTCCTCTCTTTGTTCAAATTCAACTTTATTATTCAACAACTCTTTGTTTTCTTTTTTAAGGGAGGCAATCAATTTCTTCTGCCATTCATTTTCAAGGTAGAGATCTTCATTACGTTCCTTTAAGAAAGGGCATTTGTTGCATCCTGCCTCTATAGAACAGACGTTTGAAGCTTCTTCCTTGATTTCTTTTATTCTAGCTACAATGTTTTCATTATTCTTATGAAATTCTACATTTTCAAGTTTCAATTTGTCCACTTCAGAATTAATCTTATTCAGCTCTTGCAATTTCATTAGATGTTCATCATTTTTAACATTCAGCTGATCTTCCAATTTATAAATTTTGTTCAGACATTCTTGGTTTTCATTTTTCAAGGACAAAATCTGTTCCTTACTGTTATGAACATCCACCAAGCACATATCATAAGATTTTTTCAACTTTGGACAATTTTTACAAGAGAATTCAGATTTATTCTGTTCAATCTTTTTCTTCAACTTTTTATTCTCAGATTTCATTTTCCTAGACAACTCTAAAAACTCTTCATACATCACAACCAATTAATCAAACGAAGGTTCTTCTGATCCATAGCTTACCTTGGATGATGAATCCCCATTCAAATGGTTACTACTGTGATCACTTCGGTCAGCCATCAAACATTGATCATCTTGCTCCCCATTTGCAATAGTTATTCTATCCAAGATTTCCTTTCCAGAAGCGCACCTAAGAACAAAAGGAAATCTGTCAGTATTAACTACAGCTTTCAAAATATTAAGAACTATGACATTATCACAGTTCTTTACTCTGTCCTCTCTAGACCACTTGGTCTCATGATGAGGTAATTGGTATGGGCCTTTTGAAAGTAAATTCCATAGATTAGGATCAATGGAATTCATATAAACACATAGGCCGTCTAACCACTTACTGAAGTTAGAACCATCGAAAATCAAAGGGCGAGCCATTAACGCACCAAAAATAAGATAGCAGGATCCTCTACAGATCCTTGGATCTGAACTGTCAGAGACCCGCTCTGATACCAATTGTTAGGGTGCTAGACCCGGATTCAGAGGCGGGGTGAATGAATCCCCCTATACAAATTGCCCAATAGAAACTATACTGGACACTACTGTAGAATTATAAACTAATTAAGCTGTACTTAAAAAATCAATGGTGCTCTTGATCAAACAGATGGGCTACTAGAGTGTAGACTCCTAAGAAAATCTATGCTGTTGACAGAGCCCAATCAAGCATGCATATACACAACATCCATTAAGCCAGAATCGAAGTCGGGAATGTACTTGAGCATTCATCTACTGTAAGAGGAGACTATCATGTATGCAATTAGAGCGATAACCTAGGCATGCATCTAGCAGATCAGAGTGAACAATCAAACCATGATAGACAAGGAATTTTAGATGGTTCAGTCTGCTACCCGCAGACCTACGTCCATCCCCCACTCAAACTAGAGTGAGGCTTCCCGCTAATACACAACTTAAACTGCTGGGCATTACATCTTGCCTACAACAGCTGAGCAACACAGCTTGCTTCCGCTGAGCAATCACAGATTGCTGTCTAGAGAAACCAATCCTCTACATCGCTGAGCAACACAGCTTGCTGTCTAGAGGAAACAATCATCTGCAACGCTGAGCAACACAGCTTGCTGTCCAGAGGAACCAATCATCTGCACCGCTGACACACAGCTTGAAATAAAGGTTTAAAAGGAAAAACAAGTATGAGAAAATTCAGCTACGAAAAGCTGGAGATAAAGCACAAGAATGTATCTCTCACAGGAGCAAGTTGGTTTGGATCTGATCCAGAAACCAATAGATATCATATCTACAATTTGCTTCAGCCGCTTCACTATCACTTCTCTCTTCTCTCTCGAGCTCTCTCTTTCTCAGCACTCTCACACTACTGCATTCTATCTTCTTTCTTCTCTCTGTTGGCTCTTCTTTTTGCTCTCTGGTTCTTCTCTCTTCTCTGCTCTCTAAATTCTCTTCTTCTGATCTTCACATCTGCAAATCAGACTCCGGCTCACTCTTCTCTTCTCTGCTACTCATTCTCTGATGTTGCCGTCCTCAATTTTCTAATTCTCTATCTTTTCTTTGATTGCAGAAGAGGGGTTATATATATCTTCAGACCTGGGACCCACGAGCTTACACATTGGGTGTATGGAGAGAACACTCCCACCAAGAGAATTATGGAACCCCTTAGCTACGTGTCAGAATCTTGGCAGTGTAGTTGTCCACGTGGTAGGTTCATCCATTCCGTTCCTTGCCTCGGATCACGAGTCCTTAACATGTTACTTTGGCTTGCATGTGGAATAAGCTCACAGGTTGTAGGTTCACCCATCACATGCTCGACCAAGTGACTGACCTGGCAAACAAATGGGAATGTTCACATAACATGCTAGCACGGACTTCATAGAGTAAAGTGCAAACATGCATAGACCATATAGCAAGACATGCACAGACCTTGGGTGTGCAGAAGAAAATATATGCACTGACCTTGTGTCACACAAGGAAGATGTGCACGAACGTTGTGTTGCGTGAAAGAAATTTAGTGCACAGACCTTAGGTAACATATGAGTTGCACAGACCTTGATAACATATGAACAGATGTGCACGGTCCTTGTATATGCAAGGAATAAAGCATGCACTGACCTTCATTGTTGTGCTACTGTGAAATGCACGGACTTGACCATGCATAAGGCAAATCATGCTCAGACCTACAGAGTGCATAAGGAAAGTGTGCACCGACTTTGTTATGTGTTCAGCAAGTCATCCACAGACCTTGTTTTTACCTAACGAAGGATATGCACCGACCTTGTTTTAACACAAGGCAAAGATGCACTGACCTCATGTGCAACAAATAGTGATGCGCACCGACCCTATATGCAAACCACACACAAAGTGCACTGACCTTCTACTGAATGCACAGGCTATAGAAATATGCACCGACCCCATGTACCATAGACTTGTCATGGAAAGTCTAGCTACAGTGATTCACACTGACCTTATGTGCACAATGCAAAGGTTGCACCAACCATAGTTGAGCTAAGGAAGAGAGTGCACCGACCCATTCTACGCATAATGTTAACCTACACCGACCTATATGCTGGACAAGAGAATGTGTACCGACTTGATTAGCACAGAACAAAACCTGCACCGACCATGTTTATGCATCGACCTAAGCTATGCAAACCCAGAAGATGAAGTGCACTGACCTTCTATGAAGGAACAGAGATGTGCACCGAGTTGAATAATGTGTGGACAGACCTAAACATGCACGCTAACCATTGCACCGACTTTACATCTTATATGCACTAACCTTAGATGTACGCTAAGGCAGCATTGCACCGATATTAAATGTGCTCCGGCCTTCATGAGTGCGTATAAATAGTGACATGCACCGACTCTATGAACAAACAGAGCTATGACATATATGAAATATTCATCAAAATCATGATGCATGTAGCAAGTGTGCAATAGAAAACATTTCAATCAAGCATAGAAGTCATATGATCCAAACACTTATGACATCATGCATGCACATATAATATCATCCACAGATGAGTCATAGTGTTTGACATCATCGAAACCACAGGTAAAGTATGTATGAACCCCTCCAACTCCATTGAAAATATCTTGCTTGTTGATGGCTTGGAATATAATTTGTTGAGCATTAGTCAGCTATGTGATAAAGGCCACACTGTTGTGTTTGACTCTAATGAATGTAGGATCTTGCACGCTAATTCAAAAGAAACCAAGTTTTCTGGTAAAAGAGTCAACAATGTGTATATGATTGACCTAGATGACCCTGCTCACATAAATCTTTATCTTGCTGCACCTAAATATGATTTAGCATTCTTGTGGCATCGTAGACTAGGTCATGCTAGCTACAATGCACTTCATAAATTGGTGAAGCATTCAATTGTTAAACGATTGCCTGAAATTAAATTCAAACTGAACTCTAAAATCTGTGATGCATGTGCACAAGGAAAACAGACTAGGAAGTCATTTAAAAGCAGAATTGAAAGCTTATCATCTAAACCACTTGAACTAATTCACATGGACTTGTTTGGTCCAACCAAACAACTAACTTAAGTGGTAAAAGATATGGCTATGTCTTAGTAGATGACTTTACTAGATTCACATGGATGTTTTACCTTGCACATAAAAATGATGCATTTGATGAGTTTCAGGCGCTCTACATGCAAGTAAAACAAGACGTTAAGTTTAAAATTTTTAACATACTTTCAGATCATGGTGGTGAATTCGACGATGTTGATTTTGATAATCTTTACAGGACTGAAGGAATAAATCATAGGTTCTCATCACCAAGGACCCTTGAACAAAATGGGGTGGTCGAGAGGAGGAACATAACTCTTATAGAGATGGCACACACAATGCTTGCTAAAAAGCAACTACCAAGGAGATTTTGGGCAGAAGCGGGAAACACTGCATGTTATATCATCAACTGCTCAATGGTAAGGCCATTCACTAAAATGACTCCTTATGAGTTGCTCAAAGGTAAAAAGCCATCTCTCTCTCACATGAAAGTATTTGGTTCAAAATGTTTTGTTCATAACAATGATAAAAGAGTTTTAGACAAGTTTGAACCCAAGAGTGAAGAAGGCATATTTCTTGGATATTCAGATAGGTCTAGAGCGTATATAGTTTATAATCTTAAGACCCTATGTGTAGAAGAGTCACCTCACATCACTTTTGATGAGACTAATGATGACAATTCTTGCAGGAAAGATGATGATGGAGAATTTCTGAATGAAAAAGGAAAAGAAGAACTTCCACACGAGGAGACAGAAAGAAATGAAGACCAAGGAGAGTCAAGCAATCCTCGGGTCACTGATGCAGATAGAGGTAACACTCAGACTGAAATAAGAGTGGTAAAAGACCATTCTTTAGAAAATATTTTGGGTAATCTGCATGACCCAACTAGAACTAGGTCTCATTTTCAAATTATGGATGAAATTGAACAACTCGCTCTTGTGTCTCAACTGAACCTAAAAACATTACAGAGGCTTTAAAGGATGAAAACTGGATAAACTGCATGCATGATGAATTAAACCAGTTTGAAAGAAATAATGTGTGGCATCTAGTTCCTAGGCCCCAAGAGTAATCTGTCATAGGTACTAAATGGGTCTTTAGGAACAAACTTAGTGAAGATGGTAAGATAATCAGAAATAAAGCCAGATTAGTGGCTCAGGGGTATAATGAAGAGTTTGGCATAGATTTCGAAGAGTCTTTTGGCCCTTTAGTTAGATTAGATGCCATTAGACTTCTACTTGCATTTGCATGTTCTCATAAAATCAAACTGCAGCAAATGGATGTTAAGAGTGCTTTTCTGAATGGTTTAATAAAAGAAGAAGTATATGTAGAGCAACCCCCTAGGTTTGAATGTTCACATTTTAAAGACCATGTTTATAAGTTGGACATGGCTCTATATGGCTTGAAGTAGGCACCCAAAGCTTGGTATGATAGACTAAGCTCATTCCTCACTGAACAAGGCTACACAAGAGGTAATGTAGACCAGATACTATTCACTAAAAGATAAGGTAAGGACATCTTGTTAGTTCATATTTATGTAGATGATATAGTGTTTGGGTCCACAAAATCTCAAATGTGTGAGGATTTTGCTAAACTCATGATTAATGAGTTTGAGATGAGTCTTATGGGTGAGCTTCAATTCTTTCTTGGCTTGCAGATAAATCAAAGCAATGAAGGCTGTTTCATTAGTCAAGCCAAATATGAGAAAGAGTTACTGAAGATATTTGATATGACCAACTGTAAACCATTAGGAACTCCAATTGGGACTGTCACTTCACTGGATGCAGATGAACAAGGTACACCTGTGGATGCAAAGAAGTATAGAGGTATGATCGGTTCATTACTCTACTTAACTGCATCTAGATCAGACATTCAGTTTAGTGTTTACCTTTGTGTTAGATTTCAGTCTAGTCCTAGAGAGTCCCACTTGACTGCTGTCAAGCGTATCTTTAGATACCTTGTTGGCACTCAAGATCTAGGATTATGGTATCCTGCATCCTGTGAGCTTTCACTCATTTCATATTCAGATGCAGACTATGCATGATACAAACTGGATTGCAAGAGCACTAGTGGCTATTGCCAATTTTGGAGTGGGTGTTTGGTTTCTTGGGCCTCCAAGAAATAGCACTCGGTTGCCCTCTCCACTACAGAGGCAGAATATGTTGCTACAGGGAGTTGTGGCACCCAAGTGCTGTAGATCAAACACCAACTCTAGGACTATCTAACAGATCTTGGATGTGTTCCCATTTTGTGTGATAACACAAGTGCTATAAACCATGCAAAAAATCCAGTCCTGTACTCTAGGACTAAGTATATAGAGATTAGGCATCATTTCATTAGGGATGAAGTCCTTAAAAATTATTTTGAGCTCCATTTTGTTGACTCAGAAAATCAGATTGCATATATTTTCACAAAACCTTTAAGCAATGACAGGTTTTCAACCTTAAGGAGAGAGCTAGGTCTATGCAGTCCTCAATCATCTCAGGTTTGAACTCTTATATCTTTTTGCTTAAAACACTTGTCATTGCTATGATGGTTGCTTGTATACATGATTTGTCTTGAAATGGTCTATTGTTTGAATGAATTGTTTCATGACTGATGGTCACATTTAGGGGGAGCTTGTGTGCATTTTGACTGTTTTGAATTGCATATCATCTTTTGACTACATGGTATCTCAAATGTCAAGCTGTGGAAAGACAGGTTATGCCTATCTGGAAACTTTCCCCATGCGTGAGGACTGACCTCCGCCAAGTACCATGAGTCAGAATTGCATATTAAGATTTGCATAGTTAATCTTTAGTGCATGAGCATGTTTAAAGCTTTAGCATCAAATAAAGCACTTCTCACTGGCAGCAAGAAGATAAAATTTTTGGATGACTGACTGAAATCAGAAAGTCAGAGGCACTGGTATCAGAAATTGGCAGAAGTGTTTCAGAAACGAAGTATTCAAAGAAAGATAAGAATTAGAGACACTGGCTGAAAAAAATGCTATTGAATAGGTCGACACACTTTGGTGATGTGCCGACACATGCATTAAAATGCCCAAAGAATGAGCCTCTATTTTCCATCAGCAGGCCGACACCTTCATAGGAAGTGTCGACACCCTTATGGGTGTGTGATCCAATGGAGAGTCATTCTGTCTATTCACCCTACCTTATCATTTTGACTGTTTTATCATCGCCGATGAGAGTCGGCCCGCCTCTTATAAGTCTCATTCTTTTTGCTTATGTGCTTGCAAAGGCTTTCATGCAATTTTGTGAATGTTGACATTCTAGGGGTGATGGGTGGACCTGGGCAACCAAAAGTAGGCCAATCATGCTTTGATGCCAAGAAGACTTTGATGGAATGGGGAGGACCGGGGCATCCATAGGTGATCCGGTCATGCATGGGGGTGACAAATACTGGGGGACCCGGACATCCATGAATACTCCTATCATGCCTACGACTCTTGATGAGTGAAGGTGGACCACTACATCCGAATTTGGACCACTCATGCTTTCTACTTGACATGTGGGTGATATGAATGAATAGACCCAACATAGTGTTCATGCCAAGGGGTGTGGAAAGCCTAGACATATGCATACTTTTCCCAAAAGTGACTTCCATGTGTATAGGTGTGGGACAACCTTTGAACTCCCATTGGAAAGGATCGAATGGATCTAAGAAGATGGTCATCATGGGGTGGGGCACAACCTTATTACCAAGGGATATGTGGTCTAAGGTCATGGCTCCCAAGGTGTAACCCGAGTCTAGGATGGGGTGGATTGGGTCAAACATGGTGGGTTGGGATAGGGAAAGGTGGGTGGTGGATAAGGTGGTTGGGTCCCATGGTTTCTTTGACCCCCATTGGAAGGGATCATAAAAAGGGTTATCGAGGGGGAGGGGCCCTATGTCCTCAAGATCCTCAAGTGGTGATGGGTCATCCTCCTCTAATGAGATAATTGGGCCGAAGTTCTTTGTGAGTGGGTCGGCCATGAGGGGAGGGCTTGACTTTCCACCCGATATAAGAAGCTCCAAATTGAGGAGAAGGTCGGGCTCATCGGGTGTGGGGAGGAATAGAAGGAGGTCGCTAGTGTAGCAACCAATGGTGCAAACCGAGGTGATAGACCTGACACAAAGGTGTAGGAGGTCAAGGCTCCTAGATTGGTGAGCCATGGGGGTCAACAAGCTGGTCAACTCATATTGCCAAGCTAAGACCTTGAGAAGGTCCTTTAAGGTTTCCACTTGGTAGGATGTTTGGATTATGGTGTGATAGGAGGAGATGTACATTATGGGAAGGTTTTCCTTTATGGGAAGGCAATCGTGGGCCGTGATCTCTCTTATTGGGCTCTTCTTTAGCCAACTAATAAGGGACTCTTCCAAGATGAATTCGGCCTTATCTAGAGGGGGTGGTGGAGGGTGAAGATCCTCGTGCGAGGCTTCCTCTTCAATTGGGGCATGGGTGCTCTCCATGGAGGGGATAGGTTCCCGAGAGGTATTTGTCTTCATGTGGTAAAGTGGGTGGACTACTTCTTCCAAAGCTAATGGAGTGGGAAGGTTCTTTGATGGTGGGGTGATGATGGCCAGAGTATGGTGCACCCGGGGTGGTGAACAAGGGCGGGATTCCCGCGGGTCGGAGAATACAAGGTTGTTGAATTTAAAGGTTCCCGAAAGGTGTGGCGGATGCACTAGGCAATTACGACGTGTTGGGTCTATGTTGGCATTCCTTTCATCTAACCATTTCTTACCTAGGATTATACATGGACCCGCCAATGTTCCCTTTTGACACCAAGCCCCATCCAAATACTTAGTTTTCCCGAACCATTTATGGAATTCAATAAAGACTTGGTCTCCATTGTGCACAATTTGTCCGGTCCTACAAAGAGAGGTAATGATATCGGGGGACACCCAATTTTCAGATTCTAGGTCAATGAAATCAATTTCTACGGGCTCTCCATTAGGTAAGCATGCATGGGATATGATTGGGAGAGGGGCCATGTGACCCAAGACTCAATGTTAACAATGATGGGTTTGACAATGCACGGTTCGGACAAGAATGCAAGCATGCCCTAGGACTTGACTTGTAGAGACAAGTCAATGACTTGCTCTGATACCAATTGATGTGACACAACCTAGGACTTAAAAAAACAAGCACAATCGCAATCAAACGGACCGATGTCGGTGACCGCTCACCCGATGCTCACCAAGACCCGAGGTAACTTGGCAATGCCAAGTGGAGGTTGTGTGGGCTGGGCCCTTGCTGGTAGAGGGCCAGCAAGGCCTAAGTTGATTACCAAGGGTAATGGCAGCCCAATTCAACGGAGCCGACGTCGTGCCGAGGGCACGGGTTCCACTCTTTTCCCACGGTGATCACTTATAGCAAAGGAGCTTAAGGATCGGACTCTCATTCACGGACAGCAGAGTTTATGAACTAATATTGAAAGAACAAGCACAAATTAGAGTAAAGTTTGGAGCACTTACTCGACCGATTTGAAGAAACCGGTCCCGCTCGGAGACGAGGGCGAGCGGTGAGGCGGGTGGATCCCCACACGCCGCGTCGTGGTAGCTTGACCTGCCCAAATGATTACAATACTACACCTCTCGCAGGAGGGGGATCTTAGGGTGGGGGTTAAGTGATATTACAACTAAAACTACCTCCACATAGGGAGGGGCCTTTAGCCGGCCAAGCGGGGAGGGGAACTTGAGAGAGGAACACCGAAGATGGGAGGTCACCGGTTTTGTCCACATTCTATGGGTGCTGACAGATGATCGAAGAAATGATTGCTGCGACTGATGATGAATTTTGTTGGGGATGAAACCACCTGGAAAATCTTCGTAGGAGGCCAGGGAAGTCGGCCAAATTTTGTTGATTTCTTCTGGGGCCGACGTTGGTCTGGGTGGAGGCCCGAGCAGGGAGGCAGATTCTTGGACTGGCAGCTTCTGGCGGCCAACAGCAGGTTGCAGAGGATGCCCCGTCAGCTCCCGAACTCAGAATCAAGTACCTCTGAAGTTTCTGGAATCGTGGACAAGTCCTCTTCGCAGAAAAACTAACGGGGAAGCCAAACGATGCCAGAGAAGACCAGGGACTCTGAACACTGATGACAGGTCGGTGCAAACTATGGGAAGCTGAACCGCGTACCCGAGGGAGAAAAATGATAACTATGGCCCACGGACATCGATAGAAGTTTCACTTCTTGATTCTGAAAGTAGATAGGAATAGGAACAACTTTACAGAAGAACTTGTGGCCTGAATCTTCCAAGGTTGGTCGTGGCAGAGCTTCTACTATGGCTCAGGTGCTCAGCAGGGGCATCTCTACCCAGTTGTAGGAAAACGGATCTCCCAGTCAGCTCGGAGCTCAGAAGGGGACGAGACCACCGCAGTTGCGGAGAAGATAGGTAGACGCTTCCATGGATACCTCTTGGGCCTTCAGATTCTCTGGGATGTGGTCGGGGTCACCTCTGCAAACTGTTACTCTTCTGCTGCCAGCAAACTGAAAACTGGAGGTTGAAGATGGTGGGGGGAAATGGGGTATATGGGAGGGGAAATGGAGGTGGATGAGTGTGGGGAGAACCCAGGCTGTGAGGGGGTCTAGGAGGGGGTGTTCCAAGGTGTGGGAGGGGAAGAATAGGGTCTGGAAGGGGGTCTAACAGGTGGTGGAAGGAGGAGCTACGAATTTGGGCTTGGAGGGAGAAGGAGGAAGGTGGGGGGGCACAAGTCGGTGGAGGGCATGTGAGTTTGAATTTCCTTTAATGTGGGGTGGTCAATGGTGGTCTTGGGGATGGGAAGAGATGCCTTGGGAAGGTGGAGGGCTGCTTTGGGTAGAGGGAAGGGTGCTTGGGGAAGTGGGTGGGGTAGTTGGGGGTTGGGAGGTGGAGCTAGGATTGGTGGAAGCTCTCTTGGGACTAGGGGGTGGAGTAATGGGATGTGTGGGGAAGGGGAGTGGTCTTTAATTGGGGTAGGTGGGAGAGTGGTGGTTGGGAAGGGAGGAGAGAGAAAATTTTCGAAATTGGGTGTGGAGGAGAGAGAAAGGGGAGTGAAAAAGAGATATTAAGAGAGGGATGGGTGGGGAATCTCTCCCCTAGGGTCTCTCACCCAAAAAATGGAATCTCTCCACTAGATAAGAAGTGTAAACTCTCAAAATGGCAAGTTTTTCATTCATTGATTCATTAGTTCCAAATGAAGGGAATGGGGCCCTATATATAGGCAACCCACATTTTATAATAAGACCCTGACAAAAGACTCAATGACAAATAACCGAGGGGGTAGGGGGGCTCTTGGGCCAAGCCCAATGAAATGGGCCCAATAGCTAACTAAACAACATAATGACACTCAAACTTAGGAAAAATAAACACAAGACCTAGGGACATGACTCAAGAAAATGAAAATTACATCAAATGACTCAAATAGAAAGCACAAAAGGATAATTGGGCCTTTGTGGAGAGAGGCCCGAACTCAAATGGTGCCGGAGTGTGAGGAAGACCCGAGCCAAAGGGAGTCACGGGTGATGCCTCCATCACCCCTTCTCTGCTGTGACACTCCAACAACCCTATCACCCTTCTCTTCTTTCTCTCCGTATAAACCATGACTCCTCCGGTCACCCGCGGTAAGAAGAAGGATGCGGCAACATCAAAGAAGGCTGCTGTTCAAACTTCTATAGTGAAGGAAACAAGAAAAGAAGGGCACTCTAAGCTCATTCACGACAGACCAGCTACAGTTGCAGTGAAAAAGAGGAAAGCAGCTCCATCCAGGGATACCGTGGCTGAAGAAGGACAGTCGCAAAGGCAACCGACCAAGAGGAAAAGATTGACTGCTGCTGAAAAAGGGAAAGAAAAAGCACAACCAACTCCTTCGCAACCAAGTACTACTCCAACCACTAGGGAAAAGGAAAGTGATCCTACGAGAATATTGTTTCCGAGGTATGTGGATTTTAATTACCACAGGATGCTCGACAATTTTCCTGAGTTACTTCCCCTCATAGAATTCCAAAGTTGGAAGAGTTTCTGTCTGCACACAGAGTATACTATCCCCTCTTGGTCCAACAATTCTATAAGAACTTAGTTTATGATGAGAACCAAAAGGCCCTCAAGACTGAAGTTAAGGGAGTGCAGATTAAATTGTCTACAAAGCTTCTTCACAAAGCTTTTTGTATACCCCGGGATGGGTTATTAGAATCTGAATTTGAAGTTGATTTGTTTGATGCATACACTATACTGACCGGAAAGCCCAACAACCTTAAGGATGAAACCCAACTTCTAGTGAAACATTTTGACACCAACAGGTTTCCCCCATTGCAGCGACTACTGCACCATATGTGCACCACTATGAGTACCACACAAGGGGGTGGCAGGAGTCGAATTACAGAAACCCAAAGATTCATTTTCTTCTGCAAGTTCAATAATTTGCAGATCTGTCTTCTAGAGATCATTCTGCAGATTATGGGGAGTTGTATAGGGCAAAAGAGAAGTCTACCCTATGCTGCACACTTGACAGCAATATTTCAGAGAGTTGGAATCTCTCTGTAAAATGAAAAGATGAAAGAAATCCCACAGAGTAATGTTTACTACATGAGGTTTATTGAGAATTACATGCACTTCAAGGAGAAAGGAGACAAGGTTGTAAGGGATTTACCTGGTCACCAGTCTGAACCTCCAACAGCTCAAGCACAGCCAGCACCTGCACAACTAGCTCAGTAAACTGAAGAGGACCATATAGAACAATATGAGGAACATTTCCATGTGGATGCTCACTTTGACCAGGAGTAGCAGCAGCAGGATGTGCCATAGGATACATATTTTGGTCCCATAACACAATTTGGGATTCTTCCACCTCAGACTCCTCCTTTTGAACCTGGAGTTTATACTGAAAGAGAGGCACCTCCTGCATTTCATACAGAAGCCTCATCATCAAGAGGACAACAATCTGCTGCCACAGAAGGTCCGATGGGTATTCACCCAACATTGATTAGGTTTCTTACTGCTCAATTTGCCAATGTGAATTCCTCAATTATGTAGCTTGATATGAAAGTTGAGAGACTGGATGCAAGGTTTGTTCGTGGTGAACAAATTCAGAACAGCAGATGGGAGAAATTTGTAAGACATAAAGAAAGGTCTTATGGTCAGTTGTATGCCTTCATGAACTCCCTGATACATGTGTGTGAGAAAGCAGGGATAGTGATGAAAAGACTGAGAGAAATACATACTGAAACTCAAGAAAAAACTTGTGAAATGGTCATGCATGCCTATGACATTCGTGAAGATCAGTCCAACCCAAATCTTAAATATGCTACATTGATTGATAGTTTCTAATAGAATTGAAGAAAGAGTGACTGTAGAATCTTTCACCATTATAGAACATGTGGCTGCTAACACTATTAGAATTTTAGATGCCACCACACATCTGGACGCAGTAATTCATGCCAACTCTACACAGCTTATTGATGAGTCCATAAGACTGAAAGGAAAGGTTCATGCTGACTCTAACAAGCTCTTCAAAGTCTCTACCAAACTTGCAGATAAAGTCAGTGCCGACACAGCCACAATATTGAATAGCTCAACCAAAGCTGAAGAAAAGATGGATGTTATTTATAATAAATTAGATATGGTTGGAACAGAAATTCTTAAACTAATTCATCTTCACAAAGCTCAGCTTCAACCTATTTTGGAAGACACATGTGATGAATGGTGTCCTCGTCCCTCTGAAGCTACATCCTCCTATGTCTCACCAAAAGGCACCCAACAGAAAGCACATACAGAATACATCTGTGATATGTTACACAACTGGTTAGATGCTATAAATGACAACATCAAGTCTCTTCATCGGTTCGTGCAACAAAGAGATGAGCAACTCACTCAGAAGGTTGATTCTCTAGCTGCAACAGTTTTGTAATTACAACAACAATTCCCTGAGGCCCAGAAACTTCAATTTCTAGGAAGCTCAAGCTCCATGCATCCACCGCAGCAACCACCTCGTTCACCCCCTCCTTGCTGATGACAAAGGGTGAGAAGAGATGAAGACTAATGAGAATGCTAAAATCATCTGGCATTGGCATCTAGTTAGGTCATGCATAGTTTTTGATGAATGTATATGAAACTTTTTTTGGGGAAAAACTTCTTTGGTTTGGTTTATCAATGGAAACTTTTTGATTGATCAAAGAACTTGTATGAAACTCTTTGTCCTTGTGAATGAAAAGTTTTCTGTTTAATGGAATGCCTTAAATGCCATATGAATGATTGTAAACAATGACTCATGGTTGTCATCATCAAAAAGGGAGAGAATGTTGTGTCCCCTGATTTTGATGATAACAAACCATAATCCATTGTTAAATCTTTGTGGTATGACTAACTGTATTGTTTAAGTTTTTGTCTGGACAAGTACAGGTGATGTACTCTCAAAGTGTCGACCTGTCACTTGGACGTGTCGACACGCCAAGAAGAAACTTGTCCTTGAGCTGCTTCTGTTTGAGCTCTGGCATGAGCAAAGTGTCGACACCTCCTACAATTTGTCGACACGTCTAGAAGAAATTTGTGACTGAATCATCTCTATCTGAGTTCTATTTGGCACCATGTGTCGACACCCTGTGAAAACGTGTCGACACCCTCGGTTCAGCGCAACAGACTTCATCTCTGTCTGGCGCACATGCCCCGACACTTTCAAGTGAAGCCTCGACACGGAGGCTCAAGCCGAACGCGAGTGTGGCGCCTGTGTCGACACTCGGCCATCAAAGTGTCGACCTGTTTTGCTTGGAAGCCATGTTTCTTCAAGTTTTTAATGAGATGTGCCGACACCTTGTTTGAAAGTGTCGACACCTTCAAGCTCGCCCAGAACGGATCTGAAACCGAAAGTTCATGTACACTAAACTCATCGTTAAAAATGGCGCGCACACAATTTTAAAAATTACCGCACTCACTCACAAAAAAAAGTTAAATCTAAGTAGAGTGGTGAATACGGATCGATCACACGAGGAGGAATATTTTCTCCTTTAATCAAGTTGAAAAAATCTTGTATTTTTTTTAGCAAAACTTTGGGTGATTTTAAAAAAAGAAATAAATTGAGATTGCATAGAAAAATAAATCTATCTATAAAATGTTGGAGAATTGAGAAGAGAAATTTGGAGGAGATTGAGAGAGAAAAGAGACAATTGCACCAATGAAATTTTTATTGCTAAGATGGAAGATTACAAGTGCATGAAATTACAACATGAAATCACTAGAGAAAAGGGAAGAAAATAGCCAAGTGATTGAAGAGTAGTGCCGCCCAACGTCTTGCCGAACCTTGGAAGTTCACCCCGCCTTGTCGTAGACACCACCTTGAGAGGACCAAAGGAAGAAGATCCGCCTTTGGGATGTGAGATAAAATAAGAAGAGAGGGAGAGATAGATAGAAGAGGAGGAAAGTATTTAAAAACTAATGAAAAAGTATGTGGGTGTGTGTTTAAAGAAAGAGTGGACAGAGAGATGAGAAGCTACGGTGGAGAGAAAGGAAAAGCATAGTAAAAGTGAAATAAAAATAGAGTACGATTGAAAGGGAAATAACATTAAAACTAGAGAGAATTAGAAGATGTTATAGAAGAGAAAGTTGTATATCTAGATGAGAGGAAGAACGTTGATGAAGAGTGCAGAGGGAGAAGAAGATTGGAAGAGGGTGAAAATGGAGGAAGAACGGGGTTGTGTTGTGCAGATGAACAATAAAAATGGGAATTTCTAAACTGTGAAAAAGATATTATAACTTAAAAACGAAGAGGAATTAGAGGAAGAGGAAGAAGAAGAAAGTTTAGATCTAATAAACTTGAATAACATTTGTGAAGAGACTAAGATGAAAAGAAGAGCATAAGTGGGGGAAAACTTTAAAAGAACAGAGTGCAGATCCACGGGTGAACAGTAAAAATGAAAAAGATAGAACCTTGAAAAACTTGAAATATCATTAAAACGAGAGAGAATTAGAGGAAGAGGAATAAGAAGAAAATCTAGATCTTGGAAAAACTAACTAATTTTCTGAAGAGAGTAAGATGAAAAGAGGAACAGAAGTAGGCGAAAACTTTACAAGAATAGAGTGCAGATCCATAGGTGAATAGTAAAAATGAAAAAGATAAAACCTTGAAAAACTTGAAATATCTTTAAGACGAGAGAGAATTTGAAGAAGAGGAGGAAAAAGAAAATATATATCTTTGAAACACTAACAACTTTTCTAAAGAGACTAAGATGAAAAGAGGAACAGAAGCGGAAGAAAAATTGAGAAGAATGGAAGGATGCGCAGATGAACAGTAAAATGGGAAGGCAGGGCTTTAAAAAATGGGAAATAACTTATAAACGAGAAAGATCTAGATAGAAGAATAGACAAAGAAGTTGAAGAACACTACAAAATGAAGAACTTTTATGAAGAACACAAGAGGAGAAGATGAGCAGAAGGTGGAGAAAAATGGGGACCTAAGTTAGGGGGAGAAAGAAGGGCGGTGCTTTGTTAAAAAGAATAGAGAGAGGGGAGAGAAAGAGAATAGGGATGGATAGAGGGAGGGAGGAGTTCCTACGGGGGAAGAAGAAGAGGTGAATAGAAGGAAGGGAAGGGGGGATGATTTTTTAGTGGAGCAAATGATGCCCCTAGGGTTCTCTCCCATGTGACCTTGTTAGCTTCCCCATGTGACCTTGTTGGCTTCCCTATGTGACCTTGTTGCTTGAATGCCTACGCAAAAGCTGTCCACATGCCCATAATTATAGCCAAACTTCTAATTTCATTAAAATTTAATTATGCAAATATCTCAAGTCCCATTAATTATAGAAAAACTTCATTTTGTGTGAGACTGAAATTATCGTGTACAAAATTGCATATTTAACTTCATTAAAGTCCAAAAATGATGTGTGTGGTACAAATAAATTTAAACAAATAAGCGTTCATCACACCTCCTAACTTACTCATTGCTAGTCCCTTAGCAATGGAAATAGGTTAAAATTTAGGACCAACAATAGTTTGCAAAGTTCATGTTGTAATCTTGTGGTTTTGATGATGATAAACACTATGACTCATGTGATCATATGTGTTGCCTTGATGTGCTTTGATGTTGTCAAACTCATGTGTGATGTTTGCTTTGATGTTCTTGTTGATATGAAGTGTAGTTTTACACTTGCATAATTGATTTCAAAGTCCATGCACAACTGCCTTCTTGCTTTAGGCAGTCGATCCATATTCAATTTCATGCATTGGATGGTCTGTGCACATGTGTGTGTTGCATTGACATTTCATCAAACAGGTTAAGTGCACATTTGGTGTTAGCTTGATAGAGTCGGTGCACATTTAGCGTTGAGCTTGTTAGAGTCTGTGTAGAGTTTGTGTTAGCCATTTTAGCGTCAGTGCACATTCTATTCAAGTCTGTGGACATGCGATTTGAGGTCCGAGCACATATGCTAGGACAGGTCTGAGAACATTTGCATTGACACCATTAAGTCTATGCTAGCCCAGTGGTTCACGCATGTAAAGTCAGTGCATGTTACTGCTCATGCTTATATCTTAGCAAAAGTCAGTGCATATTTTGTTTGTGCATCATATAGGTCGGTGCATGCTTAAGTTTAACTACATATAGGTCGGTACATGTAAGGTCGGTGCAGCTTTTGTTGCGAGCTCAAGTCGGTGCAGGTTTGATGCAAGCACTTGAGGTCGGTGCAGCTTTTGCTGTGAGCTCAAGGTCGATGCAAGTTTGCTACGAGCTCAAGTCAGTGCAGGGTTGCTATGCGCACTTAACGTCGGTATAGACTTAAGTTCTCTACACATAAAGTCGGTACAACCTTTGTCTAGCACTAAACCAGGGTCGGTGCATACAATATTAGTATGCATATCAACTAGGTGCTAGTTTCACTAGGTCGGTGCACGTTTTTGCACTTAACACAGGTCAGTGCACTCTTGTGCCTTGCATAAGCAAACTCAGTGCACGTATGCCCTTGTTTGATACAAGGTCGGTGCTAGTATGCTAAGCCTTCATATCAAGTCTGTGCATGTTGTCTTCCTGTAGCATAAACAAGTCTGTGCACACATTGTAGCAGTCGATGTACATATGACATCATGCATACTAAAGGTCTGTGCACACACTGTAGCTGGTTGATGCACACTTTGGTTCAACACATTAGCTCTGTGCATACTTTCTCATACGTGCATCAAGGTATGCGCATACTTCCTATATGCATATCAAGGTCTGTGCATACTTTGCATATACCATATTAAGTCAGTGCAAACTTCATTTTATACCATATGACTAATTACTTCTAACTGACAAGTTAAAGTGAACTCGTGAGGTCGAACTAAGAAGGCACGTGTTCTTAGAATGTTGAAAGTTGGCACGTGATTCAAGGCAATGACTGAGCTAGTGATTCTGCCATGTGGAGTGCCACAGCCCAGTGATGATGACACGTGGAAAGGTCTGGATCAGATCTGCTTGGTGAATAAGGAGAGAAATATGGTAGTCACGCGCTCATCTCCTGGTGCATAAAAAAAGGAGACATATCGTCCAATTCGAATGCGATGTAGAGGGTAGAGCAGTGATGAAGATAGCAGAAGCAGAAAAATAGAGAAGAGCTTCAGAGATGAATAAGAAGAGCAAGATAAGGGAGCTGTTGAGAGTTAAAAAGAAGAAGAGGGTGATCGTGAGATAGAGAGAAGAAAATAGAGAGAGCAGGAGAAGTAGAAGGAGAAATTCTGAGAGAAGAATTACAGAGAGAGAGAAAAGAGAGCCGGAGTGAAGAAGGAAGAAGAAGAAGAGAGTGCAACAGCAAGATTGAAGGAGAAGGAAGATTAGTAGCTTCTGGATCAGATCCAAGCTACACTGTTCCTGAGCGAGCTATATTATTGTGCTTTATTTCCATCTTTCCATAGCTGAAGTTTATCCTTCTTGCTTTTCCATTTTACATTCCATTTCTTGAGCTATGTATCAGCGGAGGTGAAGCTATAGAGCCCAGCGGTTTGAAGTTGTGAATCAGCGGTGGCTTAAGCTGTAATGCCCAACGGAGCAAGCTGTGACGCTCAGCGGTTGTAGTCAAGCTGTGAGGCCCAGCGGTTTAAGCTGTGTATCAGCAGGAATCCACACTCGGGTTGAGTGTGGGGTGGATGTAGGTCTGGAGGACCGAACCACCTAAAAATCATCTGTGCAGTGGTTTGTTTGATTTGAATGCAATTTTGACTATCGATAGATGTATGCTTAAGTTTGTTTCTGTTGTATAGATTTAGCCTAAGTAATTCTACGTTCAAATTGCATTGGCTGCATCATATCTGCTATCTGGTGTTTCAGCAAAGTTGCCATCTGAGGAAATCTTCTCACTGCTATCCAAGTACTCTAGTGAGAATCACATTAGAACTTCTGGACAAGTGTTCTAGTGTGAATCTCAATAGAACTTTTATCTTGCTGATCTTATCAGATTTCATTTCCGTAAAAAGTTTATTAGTATAGTTTCAATTGGGTAAAATTTTTAAAGGGGAGATTCATTCGCCCCCCTCCTGAATCCGGTTTGCACCATCTTATAGACTCAACAATTTGTATCAGAGCAGGTCTCTAATTGTCCAGATCCAACGATCTGCAGAGGATCCTGCTGTGTTTTGTGCATTGCTCTTTAGTCAATTTCTTTGAACTTGTTTAACCATTTTTTCAATGGCTTCTCCTGTGATTTTCAATGGTTCTAACTTGAGTAGTTGGCTAGGCGGCCTATGTGCTTACATGAATTCCATTGATTCTAATCTATGGAATCTTGTATCAAAAGGGCCACATGAACTGCCTCATGACCAGACTAAGTGGTCTAATGAGGACAGATTGAGGGACAAAAAAAATAAAATGGTTCTTAATATTTTGAAGACTGTAGTTGATACTAACATGTTTTCTTCTACTTGCAGGTACACTTCTGGGAAGGAAATTCTGGATGTAGTGATGGCTGTTCATAAAGAGCAAGAAGAAAAATACTTGATGGCCAATCGAAGTAGCAAAAGCAGTAATCAAATAGATGAGGATTCATCGTCTCAGGTAAGCTCTAGATCAGAAAATCTTTCATTTGATGAATTAGCAAGCATGTATGAAGAACTATTAGACAGATGTAAGAAACTGAATTCTAAAAATAAGAAGTTGATAAAGAAAATTGAACAAAATTTGCTCAATACCTCTTATGATTGTTCATCTTGTAATAATTACTTATTATTGAAAGAATTGAATGAAATTCTTTTATCTGATGTTGAGTTGCACAAAGATTTAATTGCATAAGTAAGAGAAAAGAATAAGATTCTCCTAAATAACAACTCTAGAATGGAGAATGAAGAGATCAAAAATATGAGAGCTTAAATTGACAAACTTAAAATAAGATTACAGGAGTTTAATAATGAGAATTTTGAATTGAACACCTTGAAATCTGAGAATGATAATCTCAGAATTAAACTCCTTGAAGCTCAAAAAATCATGTTCAAATGAATCTATATGTGATGAATGTGTTTTTCTGAAGGAATTAATAGATGATCTTAATTCCGATGATGAAATGCACAAAAATCTGATTGCTTCCTTAAAAGAAGAAAATGAATGCTTGCTTGAAAAGAAAAAGGAAGTTGAACAATCTGAAGAAATCATGATGGAAGAAAATGACAATCTGAAAGAACAAAATAAGAAACTCATAGTTTTAAACATTGTTATATCAGAAAAATTGCTGACAATTGAAAAAGGGAAATGTATTTTGAAAGAAACTGAAGTCAATAAGGAACAAGAGCTAAAATAGGAAATTGAAACATTGAAAAATCTAAATGATGCATTGCATAAACAAGTCATTTCATGTGAGACTGAAATTGTTGGCTATGAACTTAATGTTTCATCTTTGTAATCTGAAATCCAGGATCTAAGAAATTCACTGTCTGAATTTGTTAAAGGGTATGACAATCTTGATAAGATCCTTGGAGTTAAAATAAATTTTTAGAAGGAAGGGTTGGGTTATAACCTTGTCAATAAAAAGAAATTTGGAAATAAAACTCAAACTTCTTATGTTTCTAGTTCTACTACACCTATTTTCCAATTTACTGCTCAAAGAACTGGAAACCAAAATAAGAACTTGAAAAAGACTGAAAAGTAGAAAAAGAATGCCAATCTGGATAAATTTAGAGTTGTTTCTGCTAGTGCTATGAACTCTATTCATTCTGCTATTTTTGAGAATCCTGGTAGTTCATCAGTGCATGCTATTAAAAATTTTCAAACTCATTTACATGCAAACTCAAAAATTAATCGTGTCACTATTGTGGTAGGGCAGGGCATATGATGCATGACTGCCATGTTATGAAAATTGATGATATGAATGCTTGTAAAAATGTGAATGCTGCTAAGAGTAAGGGTAAATTATACTCTCATCATACAAATCCTTATGAGAATCAACATGTCTTTGGTAGGAATAATTCTGCCTTAATGAATCAGCATGTTGTGTGTTTCAAATGTGGAAAGCTAGGCCATAGGGCTAGTCACTATTGGTCGGTTGCTAAAAGAAGAAATTCTTCTTATTATTATAACTGCGGTAAGAAAGGCCACATGGCAGCCAAATGTTGGTCTGCCAATCAAAAGAAGAAACCTCACTTTCATAATGTTCATGTTGAATATTATGTAAATCATGGTTTTCAAAGAAATAAATCTGTTTCAAACAGTCAGCATATTCAGTGCTTTAATTGTAGAAAATCAGGTCATAAGGCTAGAGAATGTTGGTTTGCTGACTATGATAAAAGAAAATCTCATGTCAAAAATGATAACATGCCTGCTTACTCACAAAAATCTAATAGTCATTGATTTGAGAGAATTGTGAGAACCTCAGTTTATTGTCATTATTGTGGTAGGTTTGGGCATGACATGGAAAATTAAATCATGTTGAAATTTGATGATCAATATGCCCTGAAATCTTGGAGAACTCCTGCCAGAGGAGTTGCTAACAAGGGAGGGCCCAAGAATTCTTGGGTACCTCAATATGCAAAATGAGATTCTATTTTTGAAGGGGTGCCTTGGAAGCTGATGAATAAAGGGGTTTTATAAGCCAAGGCACCCAAGTATGGTAAAACCCCATTTTTGTGCTTTTCTGGTCTGATATTTGAAATTACAAAATTCTAATTAGATAACTGCAAAATCATGATATTTTGTCATCTGAAAACTCATGAATACATGTTCTCATGTATATCTGTAATTTACAGTTGAACCTCTCAATGCATATGATGTGTTGTCTGTGGAAGTCTTACATCAGAAATGAATTGTATGTCATGAAATTATGAATTGCATTTGAAATGGACATGTGACAATTGCATTTGGTTGTTATTGGTCTTAATGCATATAGGACTGCATTGGCACTGCGTTTCACAGTTTGACCTACTGGTATATCAAATGGTATGTTGGGAGAAGGGCAGACATTGCTTGTCTAGAAACCCACATCATGTGTGAGGTGGCGCTTTGGACCTAAGTACTCCGCCAAGTACTATGGGTCAAATTGCATATAAAGCAGTCTAAGTTTTAATGATCATAACTCTTTAAATTCCCTACATAAATTTCATTGCATGCATTATACTTAGATTTCAGTCATATAGTGCATAATGTCAGGGGGAGTTTATGTCAAGAAAGCATTGTGCTCATTGCATATGTTTCATACTATTTGTTCACATCAAGAAAATTCCTTATTATGCCTTAATGAATGTTAAACACATCACTGCACTTATCTTGTTAGAAATGTCGACACCTTGAGTCGACATTACTTTGCAAGTGTTCTGTCTTTTGCTGTAAGACACTTCATTGTCTGCTCATGTGCATTTATTTTCATGTATATAATGATTTCAGAATTGAATGGATTTCATTCATATGAAAAATTCCAAAAAGATTGATTGATTCATGCACACATTTAGGGGGAGCAAATCATATTCCTGAAATTGCTTGACTGAAATTCATCTTCTGTGCTACAGTCAATCAGGATAATTCTTGTGTCATACATATGTGTTTAGATTAAGTGCATGCATTATTCTCATGTCATATATGATGACTCAATGCATTCTGTGAAAAAGATTCAATGTATATGCATATATATTTCATTGCATATCATTTATCCATAAAAATTTCAAAAAGATTGGTTGTTTGCACAATTCAAGGGGAACATATTGTTGCATTTTTGCTTAATTTGGTCAACCAAAGCTTAAAATTTTCATATAATTAAGTGATATCTTTGCTGCTCGGTTTTACTCATATCTTCTGAACTTTGAATGATGATTTTCTTCAAACTTTGTCAGTCCGACTAAGCTGGTTATCTGCTATGAAATTTCCTTAAGCTCATTCTTCCCTTCACTCTTGAATCCACTGTGTTGCATTTGCTGAGGGGGAGCTAATTGTCTTAAACTCTGCTTTGAAGCCTTACCTGACTTAATTGTCATTCATTGAAAATCTTTTCTGGCTGATGAAATTCTTGAATTGATCGACCAACTTCTATGATTAATCTTTGATTATCAGTTCTTATGAAAACTTTTCACAAATTTACATACCTTCTAATGATCTTAATTCTGAACTCTTGACTGTTGCTGAAAATCTCTGTTAGAAATTCATGAAGATTCTAATGGGGATATCTTGATCATAAATCTGAAAATATTTGAACTAGGATTCTTCCATTATATGGAACTATGAATGTCTAAACTATTTAGCTGGTTTAAGTCCTATGTATTTGATGAGTTTTGATTTGAACATATTGAAAATATCAGAATCAAATCTTTTAATAAACTTTAACCATGTAGTTCATGTTATATCTTGTAAGATCTTCTGAAATTTTAAAATTCTGAGATCATGGCTAACTCTGGAAGAGTTATATGTAGTGAGTATTGTCTTTAAACATCTAAAAATCTAAAAATGTCAAAAAGATAAGAGTTGGCAAGAGCAATGACTGTGGTTACTGAGAAACCAAGTCCAAAGGACTATGTCATGATGTACCATAGTTAACTCTACTGGAAAATTATTGCAATATCGAATTAAGGCAGAGCAATGACTGAGTTGTACTGAGAAACTTGGTTATTCATCAAAGAAATGGAATAAACCTATGTCATGAAGTGCCCTAGTTATCTCTGTTCATTGTGAAGCATGATAGTTAGTCATACTAAGTACTTAGAAATACTTGCGTCTAAACAACGTGTATTCTATAGCTACAAGGTGTGAACTAAAACTTGAATGCTCTTGAAAAACATGACCAACTATTAGTATGAAAAGATATTATGCTTTGAAAAAATAATTCCTCAGAAAAATTTCAGAAATGGCAGACATAATCAGACGCATTCTTGTATGTTTAACCTCAATACTATTGCATGTAACTCCTAGAGGGGCCATTGAAATTGAAAGATTAAGAAGAAGGGAGGTTTAAACTAGATGTTAATATGGAGGCTTGGTTCACTTGTATTAAAAAGATTGATTCTCAGATATGAGTACAGAATTTATGAACAAACTTTAAATACATCATATCTAAACCAGGCTGTTCAATAAAGATTATGTCATAAGTTTTTATAGTGGAAGAATCTGAAATACCTTTAACTTTAGAATTATGATTTTGATAACTCATAGATAATCTTCTCTAAAACTTTTGGAAGCTCAGTGGAACTTCTCTTGTTCCTGTTCAGATTCTGTTGCACCTCATCTTGTCAAATTACTCTTGTGCTCAATCTTCAAATTATCTGATTATTCATATCATATCATGTGTACTCTCCTGTGTTTTTGCTGAACTTATGTATGTTGTGGTTTCCATTCCTTTATTGTCAAAGGGGGAGCATATGTTTACCTTCTGAAATTTCTCCATTCCTACCCTTGTTTTCTCTTCACTGGTCTTCATTTCTCACAAGGAGTATGGTTGCATTTATAAAGGGGGAGAATGTTACACGACATCACTACATTAATCAAATTATTGACTTCTTTTTGATGAAATCAAAGGGGGAGAATAATTTGATATGAGTCTGGATTTTATTTGTGCATGACTCATAGTGTTGCTATCATCAAAAAGGGGGAGATTGTTGTAATCATGTGATTTTGATGATGATAAACACTATGACTCAAGTGATCATATGTGTTGCCTTGATGTGCTTTGATGTTGTCAAACTCATGTGAGATGTTTGCTTTGATGCTGTTATTAATATGAAGTGTAGTTTTACACTTGCACAATTGATTTCAAAGTCCAAGCACAACTGCCTTCTTGCTTTAGGCAGTCGATGCATATTCGATTTCATGCATTGGATGGTCTATGCACATGTGTGTGTTGCATTGACATTTCATCAAATAGGTTAAGTGCACATTTGGAGTTAGCTTGATAGAGTCGGTGCACATTTAGCGTTGAGCTTGTTAGAGTCTGTGCAGAGTTTGTGTTAGCCGTTTTAGCGTCGGTGCACATTCTGTTCAAGTCTGTGCACATGCGATTTGAGGTCTGAGCACATTTGCATTGACACCATTAAGTCTATGCTAGCCCAGTGGTTCATGCATGTAAAGTCAGTGCATGTTACTGCTCATGCTTATATCTTAGCAAAAGTTAGTGCAGATTTTGTTTATGCATCATATAGGTCGGTGCATGCTTAAGTTTAACTGCATATAGGTCGGTACATGTAAGGTCAGTGCAGCTTTTGCTGCGAGCTCAAGTCAGTGCAGCTTTGCTGCAAGTACTTGAGGTCGGTGCAGCTTTTGTTGTGAGCTCAAGGTCGATGCAAGTTTGCTACGAACTCAAGTCGGTGTAGGGTTGCTATGCGCACTTAACGTCGGTATAGACTTAAGTTCCCTACACATAAGGTCGGTGCAACCTTTGTCTAGCACTAAACTAGGGTCGGTGCATACTCTATTAGTATGCATATCAACTAGGTACTAGTTTCACTAGGTCAGTGCACATTTTTGCACTTAACACAGGTCAGTGCACTCTTGTGCCTTGCATAAGCAAAGTCAGTGCACGTATGCGCTTTTTTGATACAAGGTCGGTGCTAGTATGTTAAGCCTTCATATCTAGTCTGTGCATGTTGTCTTCCTGCAGCATAAACAAGTCTGTGCACAAACTGTAGCAGTCGATGTACATATGGCATCTTGCATACTGAAGGTCTGTGCACACATTGTAGCAGGTCGATGCACACTTTGGTTCAACACATTAGGTCTGTGCATACTTTCTCATAGATGCATCAAGGTCTGTGCATACTTCCTATATGCATATCAAGGTCTGTGCATACTTTGCATATACCATATTAAGTCAGTGCAAACTTCATTTTATACCATATGACTAATTACTTCTAACTGACAGTTTAAAGTGAACTCATGAGCTCGAACTAAGAAGGCACGTGTTCTCAGAATGTTGAAAGCTGGCATGTGATCCAAGGCAATGAGTGAGCTAGTGATTCTACCTTGTAGAGTGCCACAGCCCAATGATGATGACACGTGGAAAGGTCTGGATCAGATCTGCTTGGTGAATTAGGCGGGAAACGTGGCAGTCACGTGCTCATCTCCTGGTGCATATAAAAAGGAGACAGATCGTCCAATTCGAATGCGAAGTAGAGGGTAGAGCAGTGATGAAGATAGCAGAAGCAAAAAAATAGAGAAGAGCTTCACAGATGAATAAGAAGAGCAAGATAAGGGAGCTGTTGAGAGTTAAAAAGAAGAAGAGGGTGATTGTGAGATCGAGAGAAGAAAAGAGAGAGAGAGGAGGAGAAGTAGAAGGAGAAATTCTGGAAGGAGAAATTACAGAGAGAGAGAAAGGAGAGCCAGAGTGAAGAAGGAAGAAGAAGAAGAGAGTGCAATAGCAAGATTGAAGGAGAAAGAAGATAGGTAGCTTCTGGATCAGATCCAACCTACACTGCTCCTGAGCGAGCTACATTATTGTGCTTTATTTCCAGCTTTCCGTAGCTGAAGTTTATCCTTCTTGCTTTTCCATTTTACATTCCATTTCTTAAGCTGTGTATCAGCAGAGGCGAAGCTGTAAGCCCAGCGGTTTGAAGCTATGAATCAGCGATGGCTTAAGCTGTAATGCCCAACGGAGAAATCTGTGACACTCAACGGTTGTAGGCAAGCTATGAGGCCCAGCGGTTTAAGCTGTGTATCAGTAGGAATCTAAACTCGGGTTGAGTGTGGGGTGGATGCAGGTCTGGAGGACCGAACCACATAAAAATCATCTGTGCAGTGGTTTGTTTAATTTGAATGCAATTCTGACTATCGATAGATCTATGCTTAAGTTCGTTTCTGTTGTATAGATTTAGCCTAAGTAATTCTACATTCAAATTGCATTGGCTGCATCATATCTGCTATTTGGTGTTTCAGCAAAGTTGCCATATGAAATCTTTTCATTGCTATCCAAGTACTCTAGTGAGAATCACATTAGAACTTCTGGACAAGTGTTCTAGTGTGAATCTCAATAGAACTTTTGTCTTGCTGATCTTATCGGATTTATTTCCGTAAATGTTTATTAGTACAATTTTAATTTGGGCAAAATTTTAAAGGGGAGATTCATTCACCCCCCCTCTTAATCCGATTTGCACCATCTTATAGACTCAACAGTTCATACCTCCATATCTAGCTCTTCCGTCATAGAATCAATCAAAGATTAGGAATCCAAAATCATTAATACACATTAGCCTTTATGTTGAAAATTTAGAGACATGATCAAGAATACAAATCAAAGCTCAGTAGCACTGGTGCATGTGTAATACCAAATCCGCAGCATAGACAATTGCATCCCCCCTTTGTTATTCCAAGCACGTGCATGTCAACCCTGCACCTCGTAACTCAGAGCATTAAATATACCAACTTTTTGTCTGCCTTCTTTCTTTGTCTCTTTTGGGTTCTTTTATTACACACATGATGTTACACTACCCCTTGACTATTTTACGCGAATCTCAACACGTCTTAGGTGAAGCAGGCCCGATTACTAAGATTAGGGCTCCCTTTTCTATTTTATGCGAACCTCAACACGTCTTAGGTGAAGTACTCTCCCAAGTTAAGCAAATTCTGATCTCTGCTAACCTTAAGGAAGTTCATCCACATTCCCGTAACATATTGGCTAGATTTGGTATAAAGGTTGCTGTCAAAAACCCCCCTTGGGTCAAAGTTATTAAATGGGCTTGTCCCCCTTATCCTCAGATCAAGCTAAACACAGACGGAGCAAGTAAACTTTCCGGATCCTCTGGTGGCGGTGGTGTCATCAGAGATCCCAAAGGAAATCTTATTCTGGCTTTCTCCCATTCATATGTGCACTGCAGTAGCCTTATTGCTGAAGCCCAAGCCTTATTGGATAGAATTAAGTATCTTCATACTATTTCCTCTCAGCAGACTGTGGTGGAGTGTGACTCTCTTCTACTAGTGCAAGTAATCCAAAAGAAGGCAGCCTGTCCTTGGGAAACTATCCCTTTTGCTAGAGAGATCTGGAGCTTGTTTCCTCACCCTGAGAATATATCTCATATTTTCAGAGAGGTTAATGCTGTAGTTGATTCCCTTGCCTATTTGGCTTGTCATTCTCTTTATAATTCTTTTCTATTCGCAGCATGAGCTTTCCAATTTAGTTAGAGGTGCTGCTAGACTAGATAAGCTAGGTATGCCTAGCCGTAGATTGATGTAATTGTTTTTTGCTTCATTGATCAATAATATACCCCCCTAGGTGTGAGATTAAAAGTGTTGTCCAAATTGGATGCACTTTCCATATCACCACTAGGTAGGGCTTTTTATACACAAAAAAAAACTAAGAATTGAGGCATTTTTCATGGTGTTTTTCTTTCTTTTCCTTTTTTCATTATGCTTTTGCACTTATTTGATTGATAACTTGGCAGAAAGTTATATTAAAAAGATCTCTTCCTCAAGAAGTACAGAATATCAAACAACATACCCAAAATAACAGAAGGCTTGTCCTGCTCGTGTCATTAGCGTGTAGAGTAATTTTTTTTAAGTGCTAAAGAATTTTAAAGAGATTCTTAAATCAATTTTCTATGGCTAGATTGAATAAATTTTCCATCATCATTCTCTAATCTTTTCTATTCCAGAATTACTTTCAATGATAGCATGAATCAAGAAAACTTAATTGGGGATTTCATCTTTTCCCTTTTATTCAGAATGTTGAAATACAGGACATTATGCACCGGTTCCTGTCAGGTTGTACTATGTGCATCATGAATTTCTTTTTCTCGCCCCGCCCAACTTGAATGACATTGTCCTCAATGGCATATGTAAGCAATAGAAATAACAGAACAATGTAACAACAAATATGGTTGGGATGGAAGGATAGAACCTGATGTGCGGGGTAAATCTCCAACGTTGATATGGACGATGACGTTAACTCCTCGGCTCTTTCTTGACAACTAAAAACATACTAAAACAAAACATTAAACAACGAAAGCCTTGGGTTGCCTCCCAGAAGTGCTAAGTTTTTCATCTTCAGCCAGACGCATGAAAGCTCAAAAATATCATTCCAAATCACACAATGTAATGGATTCTTTTGGTGATAACTGCTCATTTTTCAAATATGGTTTCAATCTTTGACCGTTAATAGTGTAAATATGACCATTTTGCGGATTCAAAATTTTAACAGCTCCATGGTCAAATGCTTTAACAACCACGAACGGTCCATCCCATCTGGATTTTAACTTACCAGGGAACAAGCATAGCCTTGAATTAAAAAGTCAAACCTTTTGATTAGCATGAAAATTCTTTCTAGAAATATGCTTATCATGAAATGCCTTGGTTTTAACATTGTAAATCTTGGAATTTTTGTAGGCCTCATTACGCAGTTCCTCCAACTCATTAAGTTGTAGAGTTCTTTGGGACCCAGCTTGAGTGAGATGAAAATTGACTTGTTTTATGGCCCAATATGCTCTATGTTCAAGTTCAACAGGTAAGTGGCAGACTTTTCAAAAAATGAGTCTATAAGGTGACATGCCAATAGGAGTTTTATAGGTAGTTCTATAGGCCCACAATGCATCATCTAGCCTATCAGACCAGTCTTTTCTATCAGGCCGAATTATTTTATGCAGAATGTTCTTAATCTCCCTATTGGACACTTCTACCTGGCCACTAGTTTGGGGATAATAGGGGGTGGCTAGCTTGTGAGTAATGCCATATTTTCTGAGTAGAGCTCGGAATTGAGAATTCATGAAGTGAGACCCCCCATCACTAATGATAGCCCTTGGACATCTAAATCTAGAGAAAATATTTTTCTTCACAAATTTCCTAACTACCTTGTGATCATTAGTCCTTGTGGCTACAACTTCAATCTATTTTGAAACATAATCGACTGCCACCAAGATGTATTCATTCCAAAAGAATGGTGGAAACAGTCCCATGAAGTCAATACCGCAAACATCAAAGATTTCAACAACCAAAATGGGATTAAGTGGCATCTTATCTCTCTTCGAATTATTGCCCACAGCTTGACACCTCAAACATATTTTTGAAAATTCATAAGCATCCTTAAATAAAGTGGGCTAATAAAATCCACTTTTCAACACCTTAGCCGCAGTCTTCTTTCCTGAGAAGTGTCCCCCACAAGCTAGATTGTGACAAAAATTTAAGACAGATTGTTGTTCCTCTTTGGGGACACATCTTCTTATGATCTGATCAGGACCCATATGAAACAATTCCAGGTCCTCCCAAAAATAGTGCTTGACCTTAGCAAAGAAGTGATCTTTTTCCTGCTTAGTCCACCCTCTCGGGATTTGTCCTACTACCAAGTAGTTGACTATGTGAGCGTATCAGGGGGTTGAAGTGTGAGGGATAGATAACAGTTGTTCATCTGAAAAAGAATCAGACATGAGAGTACTATCGGGTATCACTATTCTTGATAAATGATTAGCCACAACATTCTCTAACCCCCTCTTGTCTTTGATTTCCAGATCAAATTCTTGCAGTAATAGAATCCATCGAATCAAATGGGGTTTAGCATCTTTCTTGGTGAGCAGGTATTTCAAAGCAGCGTGATCGGAATAGACAATGACTATGGCCCCGAAAAGATATGAGTAAAATTTCTCTAGGGCAAAAACAATGGCCAGAAGTTCTTTCTCCATGGTGGTATAATTCAATTGAGTATCGGCGAGGGTGCGACTCGCATAATAGATGACCACAGATTTTTTATCAATTCTTTGGCCTAAGATAGCTCCTGTAGCATAATCTGAGGCATCGCACATGATTTCGAATGGCAGCAACCAATCCGATGATTGAAGAATCGGAGCTTGAGTCAAGGCTGCCTTCAGGGAATGGAAAGCCTCAAGGCAAGACTCATCTAGTTGGAATGGAGTGTCCTTGGCTAGAAGCTGAGTGAGCGGACGAGCAATAGTAGAGAAGTTCTTAATGATTCTTCTATAAAAACTTGCATGGCCAAGAAAGGAGCAGATTTGCTTGACAGACGAAGGGGGAAGAAGATTAGAAATCTGATCAACCTTTACCTTGTCTACCTCTATTCCCTTTCCGAAACAACATGGCCTAACACAATGCCTTCTTTTACCATGAAGTGACTTTTCTCCCAGCTTAACACAAGATTAGATTCTATGCTCCTTTTCAGCACCTTAGTCAAGTTTTCCAAGCAATCTTCAAATGAGGCACCAAACACAGAGAAGTCATCCATAAAAACTTCTAAAAATTCTCCCACCATTTCAGAAAATATTGCCCACATACAACCCTAAAAGGTGGCAGGAGCATTGTAAAGCCCGAACGACATCCTCGTGAAAGCAAACGTGCCATAAGGACACGTGAATGTAGTTTTCTCTTGATCGTCCAGGTATATTGCAACTTGATTGTACCCGGAGTAGCCATCCAAAAAGCAGAAGTATTCCTGTCCTGCCAGCTTTTCTAGAATATGATCCACAAACGGGAGAGGGAAATGATCTTTCTTTGTCACTGAATTCAATTTTCTATAATTTATGCAAACTCTCCACCCCGTTTGTAATCTCATGGGAACTTCTTCTCCTTTTTCATTTGTAACCACGGTCAGCCCGGATTTCTTTGGAACAACTTATGTAGGGCTGACCCACTTACTATCAGAGATAGGATATATGATCCCAACATCCAACCACTTCACTACCTCCTTCTTAACCACCTCTTTCATGTTCGGATTTAGCCGATGTTGCATTTCCCTACCCGGCTTGGCATTGTCCTCTAAATAGAGGTAGTGCATGCAAACATCCGGACTAATCCCTTTGAGGTCTGCCACAGACCAACCTATTGCCCCTCTATGCTCCTTAAGGACATCTAAGAGCTGAGATTCTTGAGTGGAGGTGAGGTTAGAGGCAATTATGACAAGTAAAGTTTGATTAGTGCCCAGATAAGCATATTTTAGAGAATACGGAAGGGGTTTGAGTTCCAGAGCAGGAGGGTGTTCAAGAGATGGAAGGGCAGGTTCGGATTGTAACGGGGGAAGTGGCTCTACCCTAGAGTAGGGTGCAAAAGAGAGAGGGGAATCTTAAAGCAAGCTACCCTCTTCTACGGTATCCTCGATATCATCCAGACTTTCTTCAATTAAATCCTCAAATACATCAATAACATTGCATTATTCCTCTTGGTTCGGGTACTGAGAAGCCTTAAAAATATTCAAGGAAACCTTCTCTCCTCCAAATGATATATCCATCATTCCCATGGCACAGTTTATATTGGCCTTAGCAGTAGCAAGAAAAGGACATCCCAAAATAATAGGCGTATGTTTCAACTCCTGAGATGAGGCCATGTCTAAAATCAAAAAGTCCACCGGGAAATAGCATTCATGCACTTTGATAATAACATCCTCCAAAAGACCCCTTGGAGTTTTTACCGATATATCCGCCAATTGAATGATTATTGAAGTTGATTTTAATTCCCCTCGATCAAACTACTCGTAGATAAAGGTGGGTAACAGATTTACACTGGCTCTTAGATCCAGTAATGCCCGTTCAAAAGTAACACTACCTATGTCACAAGAAATCAACGGGGCTCCGGGGTCCTTCAATTTCTTTTGTAAATGATTCATCAAAACAGCACTCACATCCTCAGACAAGCGGATCTTTTGAGTTGACGCCCTCGATTCCCTCTTTGGTGTACATAGCTCTTTCAAAAATTTTGCATAAGCCGGCACATGCTTGATCGCATCAAATAATGGAATATTAATGTTTACCTGCTTAAATAATTCCATTAATTCTTTTTGTTGAACCGGTTGTTTCTTAAGAGCTTAAGACTTTAAGGCATCTGGGAAAGGAACCTTAGGCACATATTCATGGGGTCTTTCATCAACCTTAGCTTTACCCTTGTCAAGTTCCTTCCTTTCACCTTCCGGTTTCTTCATTTCAACAATGATGGGCGCATCTTCCTTACTATCACTTTCTTCTTGGGCCTCTTGGGCCGAGCTACTTCCAACTACCCTAGCCTTACAAGGATCAGCAAGACTCTTCCCGCTCCTAAGATTAGATATAGCCTTAGTATTCTCAAATTGAGGGCCCATAGGAGAGGGAGGCTGAGGTTGGGTTAGTTGAGGAAGAAGAGGGGCTCTTTGGTGAAAGCCCGGAGGTTGATTCTTAGGGTTAGCCATAGGTTGGCTAGGAAGTTGACCTACATCTCTCCTCATATTGCTAGTAGCCAATTGCCCTATTTGACCCTCCAACTTGGCCATGGATTGTTGTTGAGACTGAATGAGTTGTTATTGAGCAAGAATGGATTGATTCTGTGAAAGCAGAAGTTGTTGGAGTTGGTCGAATCTGTCCTCGAAGCTGGGCTGAGGTTGATACAGATTCTGAGCTTGACTGAATTTATTATAAGGAGGGTATTGCCGATGTTGGCCCTGATAAAATTGAGCTTGATGGTATCGGGCCTGAGAATGGTGAAATGGAGGTTGAGATTGTTGATGTAGATGAGATTGAATCGCAGCTTGAAAGGATTGCCTTTGAATGGATTGATTTGAGGGATTAGATGATATGGATGGTCCTTGCTGATTTTTCCAAGAAAAATTCGGGTGATTTCTCTAGCCTGGATTGTAGGTATTTGAATAAGGATCATAAGGAGGCTTAGAGACACCCTGAGCAACGAAGATTTGTTCTTGGATGAACGGGGGAAGCTGGGTCGCAGTGGGGCAATCAGTAACGGCATGAGTCAGGCAAGAACAAAGAGCACAAAGTTCTTGAAGGTTAGTATCTGAGAATGGTTGAGGTTGAAGAGCAGAAGAGATAGAAGGTTCATGTCTATTCATAGACAACAATTGATCTAACTTTTGTGATACCAAATCCACCTTCTCCATCTTTTACGCCAATAGGTCCACTTTATTTAGCTTTTGCGCAAGAGCATTGATGTCCATCCTATTCTCAGATTCTCCTTGATTCTTAACTTCATAAAGCCCACCCCTCTTAGAAGGCCCAATCATTCTCTCATAAGATGAAAGCGAGACATGACTGATTGAGTTTTCACTTAACATCTCAAATAATTCATAAGCTTCATCCTCGCTCTTACTCATAAAAGCTCCCCCACAAGACGCGTCCACCATTTGGCGATAATTTTCAGTTAATCCCTCATAGAATGCCTGAACTATTTATCATCTTGATAATCCATGATGTGGGCATTTTCTAAGCAAATCTTTCAATCTATCGCAAGCTTCATGGATTTGTTCCCCATGATTTTGATTGAATCTAGTAATTTCTCTCTTCATGGTATTTGTATGCCCTAAAATTTTTTCAAAAACTCTTTTTGCATTTCTACCCATGTATCAATGGATCTTCCTAATACTCCTAACCAATACTTAGCTTTGTCCTCTAGAGAGAATGGGAAGAGAGTCAACCTAAGAGCATCATCAGAAAAGTTTTGGATCTTGACTGTGGAGTAAATCTAGAGGAACTCATCAAGATGTTTGTACGGATCTTCATTGGTATTGCCATAGAAGGATGGCAACATTTGAATGGTACTTGACTTGATTTCATATTGGGCCGCTTGATTTTGGGGTGTTTGAATATAGAATGAAGGTTGATATTGATTTGGCAAAAAATATTCCTTCATTTACTTAGGAGCTACATGTTGTAGTTGTTGGTTTTGGTCCGCCATGAGGTTAGGTTGATGGTGATTTCTAAGATGCACTAACCTCTCAATCTCTCCTATGGGTCCTAGCAAAGGTGGGTGTAGGGATCTCTTACCTTACATGCAATGCAAAAAGGGCCCAAAGGGAGAGTTGTTTGTGTATTTTTGGTTTTTTTAAATGATGCAAATGAAATAACAACTATATGAATTATGTATAAAAAATGATGGTTTTTTTAAACAAAACAGGAATCAGCATCTGCTACCAAGTTGGTCCACCGGCCAGGTAAGAGGTGGGGTTGTGGGAGGCTCCCCCTAATTTCATAGGGACCTAATTAAATAACCACAAGTCCGCTTAAGGCATTTGCCATTGGACCTCTTTCCTAGACACCAGTTTCCAAAGTAGCAACAAGTTCTAAAACCCCTTTTCTTTTTTTTAAACTTCTAAGGGCAAGCTAACTCCGGGGTGCTTCTTGGTACAATCGGCCCGGCGTCCGTGAGGGAATCCATTAGTGCGGGGACTTATGGAGGTCTTAGATAATGAGATTACAATCCAAAGAGACGGAGTGCTCAATAGAGGGTTCTTCTAATTTCAAGAGGGGTGTGCCTAAATTACCCTTAAGAAGGGAGAAAGAGAAGAAGAGAATGATGATTTTTTTTTCAAATGATACAAGAAAGTGAAGAAATAATCAACTAGATATAACTATGCATGTGAGAGATGCAACTAGCATGAAAGTATAATGACATACAAGAAATTTTTGTTTTCAATTTTCTGATTTTTTTCAGAGAAAACTTTTTTTCAATTTTTTCTTCAAAAGGAGAGATACATAAAAGATAAATAGCAACTAAAAACACTAAACAACATGTAACCTACTGAAGAATAAAACCTAAAAACATGCTTTCTGTATTTTTCTGATTTTTTATTTTTTTAGATTTTTTAAAAAAAATTGATTTTTTGAGATTTTTCAGAAATTGGAAAAATAGAACCTATACCTATGCTTACTGAACTTTAGCGACGCTTGAATTTCCAGGATTTTCAGATTTTCAGAATTCTGCTTGCTTTGGTGACAGATTTCAGCTCTTCAGCGACGCTTTCTGATTTTCTGCAACAGTTGATTTTCTGTGAATTTTAGGTCGAAATTTCTCTTTTTCTTTGATTTTCTGATTTTTTTCTTTTTCCTACAAAATATAAACAGAAAAATTAGTATGCAAATATACACAAACACAAGAATATCTAATTTTGAAAAATTATTTCCTCCCCGACAACGGCGCCAAAAATTGATGTACACTAAACTCGTCGTTAAAAATGTCACGCACAAATTTCAAACATTACCACACTCACTCACAAAAGAATTTTAAATCTAAGTAGAGTGGTGAATATGGATCGATCTCACGAGGAGGAATATTTTCTCTTTTAATCAAGTTGAAAAAATCTTGTATTTTTTTTAGCAAAACTTTGGGTGATTTTAAAAAAAGAAATAAATTGAGATTGCATGGAAAAATAAATCTATCTAGAGAATGTTGGAGAATTGAGAAGAGAAATTTAGAGGAGATGGAGAGAGAAAAGAGACAATTACACCAATGAAAGTTTTATTACTAAGATGAAAGATTACATGTGCATGAAATTACAACATGAAATCACTAGAGAAAAGGGAATAAAATAGCCAAGTGATTGAAAAGTAGCGCCGCCCAACGTCTCGCCGAACCTTGGAAGTTCGCCCCGTCTTGTCGTGGACACCACCTTGAGAGGACCGAAGGAAGAAGATCCACCTTTGGGATGTGGGATGAAATAAGAAGAGAGGAGAGATAGATAGTAGAGGAGGAAGGGATTTAAAAACTAATGAAAAAGCATGTGTGTGCGTGTTTGAAGAAAGAGTGGAGAGAGAGATGAGAAGCTACAGTGGAGAGAAAGGAAAAGCACAGTAAAAGTGAAATAAAAATAGAGTACGATTGAAAGGGAAATAACATTGAAACCAGAGAGAATTAGAAGATTTTATAGAAGAGAAAGTTGTAGATCTAGATGAGAAGAAGAAAGTTGATGAAGAGGGCAGAGGAAGAAGAAGATCGCAAGAGGGTGAAAACTGAGGAAGAACAGGGTTATGTTGCGTAGATGAACAGTAAAAATGAGAACTTTTGAACTGTGAAAAAGAGATTATAACTTAAAATGAAGTAGGCGAAAACTTTTAAAGAACAGAACCTTGAAAAATGAAAAAGATAGAACCTTGAAAAACATGAAATATCTTTAAAACGAGAGGAATTAGAGGAAGAGGAAGAAGAGGAAAATCTAGATCTTTGAAACACTAACAACTTTGCTGAAGAGACTAAGATAAAAAGAGGAACAGAAGTGGAAGAAAAATTGAGAAGAATGGAAAGATGCGTAGATGAACAGTAAAATGGGAAGATAGGGCTTTGAAAAATAGGAAATAACTTACAAACAAGAGAGATCTGGATATAGGCATAGAAGAAGAAGTTGAAGAACACTGAAGAGTGAAGAACTTTTATGAAGAACACAAGACCAGAATAGGAGCAGAATGGCAAGAAAATTGGCAACCTAAGTTAGGGGGAGAAAGAAGGGCGGTGTTTTGTTGGAGAGAGATAGAGAGGGAGGGGGGAAAGAGAAGAGAGATGGATGGAGGGAGGGAGGAGTTCCTACGAGGGAAGAAAAGGAGGTGAATAGAAGGGGAGGGAGGATGATTTTGTAGTGGAGCAAATGATGCCCCTAGGGTTCTCTCCCATGTGACCTTGTTGGCTTCCCCATGTGACCTTGTTGCTTGAATGCCTACACAAAAGCTGTCATAAGCGTCCACTTTTCATAATCCGAAATCGGTCGTGGAGGATCCGATCGCACTTGAAAATGCTTCTGGAAGCCTACCTTTTTAGAGGAACTGATCAAATGTCAGAAGAATCTTCCAAGAGTGGGTCCCCTTTGCAGATTTGGTTCCGTACCTACCCACGAATGTGGTGCGCATGGGAGAAAAGGACAAGAAGCTGTTGAAGCAAATGGGGAGTGAAGAGTGCGATGTCCTGTGCATGGGATTTCGTAAGCAGAGAAGGTGGGAGATAACTTGAAGAAGAAGTAGAGAGGGCTCCAGTTCTCTGTAGGGGCTAGCAGAAGAGAAGAGTAGAGGAACAAGAGAAGGAGAGCAAGGGCAGCACAGCGAATAAGCCTTTTGGGGAGATATCGCCTTCCTCCTGTTGCTGGCGTGACTGTAACATAGCAGATCATCTTATTCATCTTTAGGAGTTCTCACGACAAGGAAGATAGCAGCATCAGGTGCCGTTGAAAGCTGTGAAGCTGGTCCACCACTCCTCTCGCATTCGTGGTGAAGACCCAAATAGAAGAAGAGGAGAACCCAGGCTTTGTCTAGCTCTCACCCAGATAGGAGTTTTTCTCTCCCATAGAACTTCATTGCCATACTATGTTTGGTTACTCTTTTCAGTTTTGTTTTTATCAAAACAAATAATCTTACATTGCTCCCTACCTGTGTGTAGGAAGACAGACGGTGTGTTCAACGGTCTGTGGGTTTTGGGTTGTATACCCTCAAACTGTTTGGCAGCGGAGTTGAGAGAGTTTGTCTCTCTGTTGGAAGCTGTGAATCAGCGGTAGTGCATTTGCACTAGTGAAGACTCACCAAGTTGTGTGAGGGGTGGACATAGGTCTTCGGATAGAGACCGAACAACCTTAAAATCTTGTCTCTCCGTGGTTTGCTTTCTATCTTGCATTGACTGTAGATGCTTGTGTAGGAACGCTCTTAATCATAGTTTGTGCATTTAGCTCACCAACTTGCGTCTGTTTGTGGCTTACTGTTCTTTAGTTTTTATCTAGTTGTTATTTCCGCAAAGAAGGGCCTGATCTATTCACCCCTCTCATCTAGATCCGCCTATCACTACTCATCACTTCCCAATCACTAGTAGAGAAATGTTCAAAGGGAGAGTGTACCTCGGATTCTTCATCTCCCTTAGCCATAAGACACATGTCTTCCTTCTCCTCCTCCGTGGAGCTAGCTTCTTCCTCATCTTCTTCTTCATCACTCCATGTAGACACCATAGCTTTGTTCTTTTTTCCTTTCCACTTTGTGGAAACTTTCTTCACTCCTTCAGGACACTCATTTTTGACATGCCCTGGTTTCTTGCATGAGTAACAGATGACTCTGTCAGTTTTCTTCACATTATCAGACTTTGATCTAAAATATTTCTTTACATGAGGCCTCCATTTCTTGAAGCTTTTACCTTCTTTTCTTAGGAATTTTCTGAACTTCTGGGTGAGCATAGCTACCTCATCCTCATTTTGATCACTGCTTGATGACTCACCTTCTTCGGAGGTTTCTTGATTACTGGGTCCTTCTTTTAGAGCTAGGGGCTTTTTCTTGCTTAACTCCATTTCCTTATTCTTGAGATTTATCTCATAGGTCATGAGAGACCCTATGAGCTCTTCCACCTTGGTGGTTCACAGATCTCTAGATTCTTCAACCACAATAGCTTTTGTATGCCAGGATGGGGTTAATGATCTAAGAATCTTTCTCACAATATCCTGCACTTAATAATTCTTTCCTAAACTGGTTAAACTGTTAGTAAGCATAGTTAAACGAGCACATATGTTAGATATAGATTCATCTGGCCTCATTCTAAACATTCCATACTATGAAATCAGCATGTTGGCCTTGGTTTCACGTACCTGAGAGGTGTCTTCGTATATTACCTCGATACGATCCCACATCTCCTTGGCCGTTGTACATGTTGATACTCTTGAAAACTCCACAAGATGGAGAGAGCATTGCATTATATGCTTGGCACCCTAGTTGAGTGTTGATTCCCTGATTTGCTCACGGGCCCAAGTTTCCTCATCTTCAGGTAGCTCATAAGGACCCTTACTGAACACGTGCCAGATTTCATGATCTTGAGCTCGAATGAACACCTGCATGCGATTTTTCTAATATGGGTAGTTAGTTCCTGTGAAGAAGGGTGGTTTATTAACAGAATGCCCATCAGGCATTTGACCCTTAGATGCCATTCCACCATTTCTCTCAAGGTCGTTGGACCACATCATGAGAGATTGGCTCTGATACCACGTGATGTGTAAGAATGGCTGTTCTAGAGGGGAGTGGTGAATAGATCTGCCCCCTTTTTTGTGAGAAACAAAGCGGAATAAAAAACTCTTCACACAATGGATGAAACACACGGTAGATGATATAGTAGATATGAAGAACGAACCTAAGCAAACATCTAACGTAAAAGCAACTGAAGAGGGGCGATCTCGCATTACTCCTAAGCTGGGAAGTAGATGTCCACATATACTTGAAGTATGAACTGCAAGAAGGGAAACACGTCAGAGGTGCCCAGGGTTGGAACCCCAGGGAAGACCCTCCGATGCTTAAGTCAGCAAGAGTAGTAGAGCACTGGTGCGACGAGAGGAATCAAGAGGAATATGGGGACGTGAGATCTCTCTCCACCAAGAGGTGAAGTGGTTCCTGCTCAGGGTTTTAGGTGTCTCTTACCTCTCTTCGGCAGGGTTCTTCCAGTTTAAATAGTGGCCCGTTGAGTAAATGATCCCTGTAAGCTGAGGAGATTCGGGGTGGTTATGTCTTCCTCGTGGCCTCTTTATAGCCCGCAGACTCTTGGTCTCCCCTGTCCCCTTGAGCTCCTGACTTTTAAGAGACACATAATGGCCGTATTAATAAGCTTCCATCAGTTGGCCCGATCATGAGGCACTGACTCTGGAGGGGCCTCCCAAGCAATGAGTGCATGATTAGGGCAGAGAATGCGGGGCTCCGAAGGAGCTCTCCCGATCGAACTGATGCTCAGACTTCCCAACCCGAAGGCCACCTACAAAGCGCTTGTTCTCGAGTGAGTTATTAGGCTTATATTGAGTTGGCCCGGGGGATACCACTTCAAGGAGTTGGGCCTCGTTCAGTCCGGTTGGACCTCTTTTGGCCTCTCCATTTGGGCGGTTAGATTTCCCCTCTCGACTTGTCCCCCTCCTACTCCCGAGTAAAAATTAGGCTCGGAAGAGTAGCATTTGGGCTGGACTTTTCATGGCTCTAGTTGGCTGGAGATCTCTCTCTGCAGGGGCCACATGATGCGGCTCGTCCTGAAAATATGCTGATCATGATGAGTAAAAGGAGGCCCCGCCGTGGGAGATCGGAACGCCGCGCCGCTGCCAGCCAGGTGTTATGAGCATTGCGCATTTTTGAATACTTTTATCTCCAGGGTTTAGGGTTTTGCCTCCTTTTGTGTTTAAATGGGGGGGTTCAGGCGCCGTGTGAGTAGTTCGGAGGAGCGGAGAATCGCAGCGGCTTTTGTTGAATTGGAGAGAGTACCGCGGTGGCGATTCGTCAGCTTCCTTCTCCTTTGGAGTCCTCTGGCCTAGAGCTTTCCCCTTCTTCTCCCAGTTCTTCTGTATGTTCCATGGCGGACCAAAATATAGGGGCCGAGAGACAAGAGGGAGAACAGGCCTCGAGGACTTTTTTGGTGCCATCGGAGCCTCTTCGCATCAAGCAGGGTGAGGCGGACATGAAGCGGCTGGAGAATCAGTATGGGCTACCATGGCGATTCAAGTTCCTCGCACCTGAGCCTCATGAATGTAGTCTGGCCATTCATTCCGGCCACTTTTGTTCTTTCCTCTTGGCCTGGAAGTGCGGCCTTCGGCTGCCCCTCCATCCTTTCATCGCCGAGTTGCTTCGGTTCTACCGGCTGGCTCCTGTCCAGCTGGTCTCCAATTCTTATACCCTTATTTTTTCTTTCATTTTCCTCTGTGGCAAGAGAGGGGTGCGCACCTCGTTGGACCTCTTCCACTATTTCTTCGAGCTGAAGGAGAACTCTTTTATCGGGAAGGGCATCTTCTTCATTCAGGCGAAGCGGAAGAAGAGTTGTGTGTCCCTTTCCGTGAAGGATTCCTCTCACAAGGGGTGGAAAACCCAATATTTCTTGGTGGGCGCATCGGCGGTCGGCGTGGTCTAGGATTTTCCGACGGCGCCCAACTTTCACCCGAACATCCCTCTGAAGCAAACAGAGGTCTCTCCGGAGGTGGAGAGGGATGCTGCTATCCTTCAGTGGGACCGCCTGGAGATTGCTTAGTTGGTGACTCCTCCTAACATCGAGGAGTATCTTTCTCTACTGCTATTGCCGATGGGTAAGGGTCTCAGAGACTTGGCAAGTGCCTTCCTTTTCTCAATTTGCTCTTCTTCGTGCAGACCTGCGGCGAGCGGCTGAGGAGGAGGAGGAGGAAGAGGCACCATCAGTCGAGCTGGAGGTCATCAATGTGGATGATATGCCGGCTCCGAGCGATCTCCCAGCTTCGGAGGGCTCATCTCGCGCACGGGAAAAGAGCAAGGGGATCGCCCGGGATGATGCTTCTGAACACCGGGGGTCAAGCGAAAAGATCCCGTGGCAAAGTTGCTATGATCTTCTATGCAGGCTCAGTCTGTTGAGAAAAAAAGGGGCGAGGAAGGCGGAGGCCGCCCGCCCGGTTGATGAGGTTCCCTTGTTGCCTCCTCCCTCTACGGTGTAAGAGGGAGCAATTGACGAAGGGATCGTGGCCGATACTGGGGCACCAAGCGAAGCAGAGGGGGTGCCAGACCGAGGAGCCCGGTCTGAGCCGGTTGAGGCTGGAGGGTCGCAGGATGTAGCGACTCGATCGCAGCCGACCGAGGCCGGGGAGGTACACGGCGGGGCTGCTCATCCCGAGTCAACTGGTGGGGCCCCTAAGGCAGGATCGCTCGGGGAGGGTGCCCCAATCCCGACTGCTCCGGAGAGAATTTCCCCTCCCTCGAACAGTTCCTTCAGCGTCTAGGCCTCCCTATACCAGAGGTTCCATTCTATTGCTTCGGGAGTTGTGCGAGAGAAACTCCAGAGGGGTCCCCCCTCCATGCTTTTCCAACAACTTATGGAAGGCAGCTTGATCTTGGCCCAGCTTGGAGCTAAGGCAGTGGGCGTTTATGCTCGGGTGGAGTCGGAGCGGAAGGCTCTCTCATGTGCCTGTGGTGCACTTGATCGGAAGGTTGAGCGTCTGACCCTTGATCTTGGTGACCTTCTTCGAGAGGTGGCCCCGCTTCAGGCTCAGGTGCAGTCGAGCCAGGCGGAGGCTCGATCGTTGGCGGAGCAATTGGCCCAGGCCCGTCGTATGGTCGACCGGAAGAATGAGCTCCTGGAGGCGGAGCGTATGATTCAGGTCGAGCGCGGCGAGCAGTGGAAGGCCGAGCGAGAGGGGCTCTAGGATCGAGGCCAGGGGGCCGAGGATGCGCTGATCGAGGGCGAGAGAAGGTTGTCCGAGTCAGAACTGAGGATAGCCAAGCTAGAGAGGCAGGCGGAGTTGGCCGGGGTGGAGGCACTCGAGCGACATAAGTGCTCAGAGGCCTATCACGCGGCTCTTCATCAGGCTGCCTTCCTGTGGACGTCGAAAAATGACGGCGTCGATCGTACGGCATGCACATCGTAACACTCGAGAGCAAGTCGGAGATGAAAAGGCCGAATAAACCTCATGCCTCACCCGATCAGGACGAGAACTCGCTTGGTGGTCCGCTACCCGCTAAGGAAGCCCCCTAAGCAGAAGATACAGCTACAACGCTCCGACCGGCCATGCCGAGAGCTGAATCAGAGAAAAGTCAGGAACTCTAGTACAGTCTCGGCATGCACCGAAAGTCACGCAGAATCTGGGACCGAGTCCCAGAGGCTACAAACGGAATATTATGGAGGCCATACGTCGCAACCGGAACGTTCTGGGAATGCCGACATTCATATAAATGGCCGCGACTTCGAAAGGAATCTGTTTAGTGCTTAAAATGGCACGAAGTGGCCCTAAAACGGCGCCTCTTAAAACGGCGTGCCCCCCCTTTTAAAACGGCGCGCCCCCTTTTTATTTGGCTACACGGCGCGCTCCTATCGAAGGGGCCTCCCCATTTGATGCTTAAAGCGGCGCCCCTTTGAATGTGGCGCCTTTTTAACCCCTCATTCTATTCTCTAAAGCGCTTCCCCGGCGCGCAAACAAGCCATCCCATCTACACTCCGATGCTCTGTTTTTGCATCATTATGGCATGCAGAGAACATTCAATGCCCATGGCCCTTCTTCTACCTCCGTTCGACAGCACATAAGCAGCAGCAGCAAGGCAAGCTCCGACAAATCTTTGAGCGTCCCATCCTCGGACGAGCAGTAGTGTACGAGACGAATCAACGGTGTCTAGCACAGCCAGTCAACTACCGACTTCGTTGCGGATGAGGTGGAATTGGCAGGGACGCTCCGAGGATGGTTGTTCTATAAAAGGGGCAGCATTGTGAAGCCGAAGAAACAGACAGACAGAAGGAGCTCACAGATAGAAGGAGCTAGAAGAAGAAAGGGCAGAGATAAGAGAGGCTGAAGGGAAGGCTGGCTGGTTCGGCTAGGGTCTCCGGCGTCCGAAGAGAAGAAGAAGCTCTATCCATTCCCACCTGCAAGGTGAAGAAAAAAAGAGAGAGAGAGAGGGTGAGAGAGTGAGAGGGGAGAGAGGGGGAAGAGCTTGTGCTCTGTTCCTCCTTCTCCCCCACCGATGTATCTTCTTCCCCCACCTCAACACCTAGTTTTCTTTTATCTTCTCTGTTATATTCTTCTCTGTGCTTTGGGGGGGGTGGATCTCCTCTTGTACCTCTCTTCCCTCCTGTCCTTTCCCTTGAGGATGAATAAAAGAGTGACTTTGTAAGCATGCGCAGTATTCTATTGCTCCGATCCCTTCCCCTTTTCTTCCGTTTTCTTCCTCCCGGTTTTCAACATTACCTGGGGTCCTCAGAAGCTTGCCCTTCTGTGGCATGAACTCTGAGGGAACCCGTTCGAAGGGTGAACATTCATGGCCACCTATGGCCTACATCTCCCCGTTCCACGAAATCATCACCCGTGAGCTGTGGTCGTTCTTGTAGGCTGGCCCTCGAACGTTCCATACTCACATTTGGGTTCGGACCGCCGTGAGGCTACTCCGATTTTTGAGGGTCTACCCCGGAGCAATCCGATTGGTGACTCTCCTTTATCTCTGGCAAGTCCCGGTCCGGGGGAGGTGCTGTCGGATTCTCGCCATGGCCAAGAACGCTCAAGATCAAAAGAAGAAGATGCCCTCCAGGAACAAGCGAACAAACCACTTCTGAGAGCAAGAACCACACACAGTAAAATCTGTGAACTAAAACCCCTCGAACGAAACACTTAAAGTACATGCTAAGTCACCCTAATGAACAGCTAAACGCCTAAACTTCCTCCCTGGTCGCTTAATCTATCAAATGGATGAATAAACGCATCATAAAATCTATCTACGGGTGAAAGGAAAGAAACACAAAGTCAAGGCAATAAGCCCTCGGGGGAGTTTAATACGGCGCGGTGACTATTTCACCGCGCCGGTTTAACATCACTCTCAAATACTCTTTAACCTTCAATCGACAAGTGCCTTCAACACCGTAGCCCGGCGCGGCCCTAACCGGCGCGCCCTCCTCACAAAAGCCCAGTATCTTCTCCCTTCAAATGCTAAAACGGCATGCCCCCCCATCTCCTTCTGTGAACACCTAAAAATGGTGCGCCCCTTCATTCCCTCCTTATTGAATTCTTAAAACGGCGCTCTCCCTCCTCCCTTGCATTATGTTAAACCGGCGCGCCCCTAGTGTCCATCAAACCGGCGCGCCCCTCCTCTCTTCCTTCATATCCATCTAACCGACGCGCCCCTCCTCTCCTCCTTCATATCCATTTAACCGGCGCGCCTCTTTTATATAGAGAGGGGGGGTAAATAATAATAATAAAAGGGAGAAAGGTTCAAACAAAAAATGCAAAGATTAATACCAAATAAAAAAAATGATGAAAGGAGCTCTATTACCCGTGCTTCGATTAAAATTTTGTTCCGGGGTTGACCGCGCAGGTCGATCTGCGTGTGAGGGCGCACGTTAGTGAGCTCGGGCTATGCACTTAATAATTCACTCCCTCGGACTAGGTGCAAAGAGAAAATCGACGACGCCTTACGGTATCGGACATGGTTTACGGAATTTCTGACATGGCCATAGTCCGAAATCATCTCCGGCCAACAGTCTGTCAACTTGACCCGTCTCTACCGGGATCCAATCCCGTATTCTCATTAAACTTGCCTTGTTCGTGGCAGACATTCACGCGGTTTTGTCACCGTCTTTTATACTACAAGCACGGAGCTTCGTCCGAACATGAAGTGGCCCATGAGTGGCCAACATAGTCTGAACATTCACGTCCCAATACGGGTTTCTAGCACAGTTCGTCTTTCACTATCCTCCTGCATGATTAGTATTCTCTCTAGGCCGTAGGGCCCTTATTCCCGGCAATCAATCAAGGGTGTTCCCCCGTGTGGGGGATGTAAATAACGCCGTGGCCTTTACGGCACGGCGGGTTTCGGCCCCGACACGAACCACACAATTGTCTGATTAGTCAGATCGCGTGCACCATGGGCTTCCACGAAGCCCGAATAAATCGTCACTTTGTGACTGGCACGCCCTCGCACTAAATAGAAGAATTAACCCCGACCAACAAACGAACAAATTCCCCCTCGAATTTTAGTGCGTCCACACTTCCCCTATTATGAGTCGGGCTACCATCGGGGCCTTCGGAAGGGCTTCTCCCAGGGCTTCAATCGGGCTTTCAAAGAGGCTGAGGCCCAAGCGAATGGGCTCATTTTTCCTTCTGGGCAATGCTATGACTCAGATTGGAATTCCACCGACTCTTCCCACTACACGTCGAGCGAAGAGGAGAGTCGGGAGACTTCGGTCTCGTCTGAGCGACCGCCAACTCTAGCAGCCTCGGGAGGGCACACGACCGAGACAGTTCCTGTAACACCCTCAAATATAGGTAAGTTGTACTCTATATCACCGAGGCGCCTTTTGAAGTATCGGCTCAGTTCTTGAAAAGAACTCCGAAGTTAAGCGTGCTTAATGGGGAGTAGTACTGGGATGGGTGACCTGCCCGGGAAGTCCCCCATTCTGGAGCTGATCACTGTTAGAAAGGGATAAAACTGTGAGGCCAGTAGGCCAAAGCGGATAATACCTCGACGGTATAGAGTACGGGGCGTAACAGAATGGTATCAGAGCGATACCCCAGTCGGAAGTGTGAGAACTAAGTGCGATGCAGGGCAAAGTGCTACGCTATGGGAGCCACCTCTTGAGTCTGTAATGGGACAAAGTGCTACATAGTGGGAGCCACCTCTTGAGCCTGTAGGGACCACCTCTAGAGTCCTACCTGCCTGGGGGTTTGATTGCGTGATTGCGTGCTATGTGTGCCCAGGGACGAGGACATCGCCTATATAAGAGGGGTAGATTGTAACACCCTCAAATATAGGTAAGTTGTACTTTATATCATCGAGGCGTCTTTTGAAGTATCGGCTTAATTTTTGAAAAGAACTCCGAAGTTAAGCGTGCTCAATGGGGAGTAGTACTGGGATGGGTGACCTGCCCGGGAAGTCCCCCATTCTGGAGCCGATCACTGTTAGAAATGGACAAAACTGTGAGGCCAGTAGGCCAAAGCGGACAATACCTCGACGGTATAAAGTACGGGGCGTGACAGTTCTCACACTGGTGGGGTCAGTGCCTGGGTCGGCCGTCGCCGAGAGTACCCGGGGCAGACCGTCTGGTGCTAAGGGGGCCTTGTCTATCGAGCTTGGAGATGGGCCCAAGGCCTGATGTAGTAGCTCTTTCATTCTTTTTTCTTTATGTAGTTGTGTAATCTTTTGAGAAAATATAGCGGAGGCAATATTAAGTATCAAATTGACTGTTTCTTACCGCTTTTGGCGTGATTTGACTACCATATCTGTAGTCGCCGATTTTCTATACAGGTATCACGCGTGCTGATCTGTCACATAACTGACATGGCACTGGAACCTTTCCGCTTTTCCATGCCGCCCTTAATGTCTTGCCGCTTCGCACGTCTCGCCGAAGGGGGATGTTGGGGAATGAGGTGACCTGCCCGGGAAGTCCCCCATTCTGGAGCCGATCACTGTTAGAAATGGACAAAACTGTGAGGCCAGTAGGCCAAAGCGGACAATACCTCGACGGTATAAAGTACGGGGCGTGACAGTTCTCACACTGGTGGGGTCAGTGCCTGGGTCGGCCGTCGCCGAGAGTACCCGGGGCAGACCATCTGGTGCTGAGGGGGCCTTGTCTACCGAGCTTGGAGATGGGCCCAAGGCCTGATGTAGTAGCTCTTTCATTCTTTTTTCTTTATGTAGTTGTGTAATCTTTTGAGAAAATATAGCGGAGGTAATATTAAGTATCAAATTGACTATTGCTTACCGCTTTTGGCGTGATTTGACTACCATATCCGTAGTCGCCGATTTTCTCTACAGGTATCACTCGTGCTGATCTGTCACATAACTGACATGGCACTGGAACCTTTCCGCTTTTCCATGCCGCCCTTAATGACTTGCCGCTTCGCACGTCTCGCCGAAGGGGGATGTTGGGGAATGAGGTAACCATCTCAGGGAAGGCCGCTTTAGTGTGTTTTCAAGGGGAGAGTCATTTAAGGCGAACAGCTCCCCCTTCGGCCTATAAAAGGTCCGAGGGGCGTCTCCTTTTCCTTGTATGGCTTACGGCCATCCCTGGCGGTTTTTTCTTCTTCCCTTTCTGCGAAGCATTGTGCTGTTTTATCTTGGCGAGACATGGAGAGCGCTTCAGAAGATGACGAGGCGAATGGCTGTAGGAGGGAAGCTCCTGCTGTTTCAGTCTGGAAGAGGGTTCGTCAGTCGGGGGTCGCTCTGGGAGAGAGTTCATGCAGGAGGATGTCACCTTCCTGTCCCTGACCTGCTGACACTATTCTAAGGGGATAATGAAGCTCGTCAAGCTTCATTCTTTCACTATCCACCCGGCCCCTCTTTCCACCATTGATCCCGTTGCCCAGGGGGGGAGCTCTCTCAAGCCTCCTCTCCATTTTGCTCGGATCGGCCTCTCCCTTTTTGTTTTTGTTGTTTCCCCTCTTTTCCTCTTTCCTCCGAGCTCTTCGAGCCAACGGGGTCGGATATCCCTTATCCAAGCCAGTTTCTGAACTAGGTAGAGTTAGTTGCTGGACGTAGGAGTGCCTACCGGGTTGGCCGAGCGATCTGCTTGCGTCATAGTACTCGTGGATGTAATTTTGTTGTTGTTCATGCATATTGTATTGGCTGCGGCCTACTTGATGTACATCAGAGTTTAATGAAAAGAGAAGAATGTTATTTATTCTACTTTGCTTACATGTGTGTGCTTGCTAGATGATCAAAAGTAGAACTTGCGAAGATTTGTCGCATTCCATGTCGAGGGATGAGTACTCCTTCCATGGTGGTCAGTCGGTATGCTCCTTTCCCGAGTGTCTCGACCACTTGGTAGGGGCCTTCCCAGGTAGGGGCTAGCTTCCCCACCGCCTCCAGTGGTCGAGAGGCTTCAGCCTTTCTTAGGATGAAATCCCCGGGCTGGAAGTGTCTATCTTAGACTCTAGAGTTGTAGTATCAAGTGATGCGCCATTGGTATTCCATTGCTCGGATCTTTGCAATCTCTCGGATCTCGTCTGCTAAGTCGAGGTTTTCTCGCAGTTTCTACTCATTTACGTCGGGTTTGAAGTGGATGACTCGGAGAGAGGGATTGCTGACCTCTAACGGAATCATGGCTTTCGTGCCATATACCGGCTGAAAAGGTGTTTCACCGGTTGCCGTTCTTAGAGTAGTTCGGTGCGACCATAGGACGCTCGGTAATTCCTCGAGCCAGCTTCCCTTGGCCTTGTCGAGCCTTGTTTTGATGCCTTTTAAGATAGTCTTATTGGCATTCTTGACCAGTCGTTAGCCTGAGGGTGGGCTATCGAAGTGAAGTGATTGCAAATGTTTAGGTCGGCACATCTGTCTCTAAAGTAATGAGAATCAAACTGTTGACCGTTATCGCTCACGATCACTCGGGGGACACCATAGCGATAGATGATTGACTTCCAAACAAAACTCTATAGGATTGACTCGGTGATATGATCCTGGTGGTGGCTTCGGCCTCGATCCACTTGGTGAAGTAGTCGATGGCGACGATGATGAACTTCTTCTGAGCTTGTGTAGTGCCCCAGAATTTATAAAGAAAATTCTAGAATTATTCAATATTTTTTTTACATTATTAGTAATTAAATGGGTTAATTTGAAGTTATTAATCAAAATAAGGCCAAATGGTGTTAATCAATTAACCTAAACCACTGAATTAAACTCCAAAAGGTTTTAAAACCAGGCCCATTTAGTTTGGCCCATATTCTAGAAGGTTATTAAGCCTATTCTCGAATTTTTAAGGATAAACACCACTTAATATAGATAATTATATGGATAATGAACAATAGAGTTTTATTAATCTAGAACTCTATCCACGTTGACTGTAACGGTCCATCTGGCAACCATCACAGACATGTAACGCATAGGAGCTCGACCGTTACTCTATGAATCCAGAAAACGGAAGAGTTTGATTTCTTTTGAACTCTGGGAAGGAGTAATGTAACGGCCTATCGCGAGACCGTCACAGGCCCCTAACGCACCAGCAGCCGACCGTTACACGCTGTTAGTTCCGTGAAGGAAAGAATGAGTACAAAGAACCAAACTTTGGACTCTTATCCCCTAAGGATCGACTTGAGAAGAGTTATAATAATACTAAGGACTCTTAGAGCTTTGATTATGACCAAACAAGGACTCTAGAAACGATCTAATCCTCAAACCCTAGCTAAAACTCTATAAATAGGACCTAGTTCTGAACTGCGCGACCTCTACTTTTGCTCGCGTGGAATCAAGGTAAGGAGTCATTATCTCAGGTAAGTTCCTTTGAAATATTTGTTCACAATACTATAGACTAACTCCTCTCCAAATTTCACATCTTTAGGTCAAGAGGTCGTGGAGATAGAACCTAAGGAAGTTGCTGGAAAAGTCACAGAAGAAGGGAACTAGGGCTCGGTGTTCAGACAAAAATTAGAAGTTAAAGCTTAAGGAAAGAGGTATGTTATCTCATGAATGGAAAAAAAAACCTAATAGGACTAAAAGCCCTCGGGTTTGATTGAATTTCATGCATAGTAGAGCATTAATTTCATGTTTTACTAGTTATTATACATGTCATGCATCTCTTAGCCCTAATAGAGAAATTAAAGCATGTTATTCATCTAATCCACTGATACCCATGCATATAGATAGCCTATAATTCGTCATCATGCCTAGAATAGATATGATGTTTGATTTACAGACATGATGTGAGTTGATCTCTTAGTGTTTTACATGTTTTCTGTTAGCAGACTCTCTGACACATCAGCGTAGGACCGTCACACTCATATAACGGCCCTACGACAGACCGTCACACACCTTGTTGTTTTTGGATTTTCACTATTGTCTCTAATGCACTAGGACAGGCGCGTTACGTTCATGTAACGGCTGGTTCCTGACCGTCACAATCACTGTGACGCCCCATCTCTAGACCGTCAGAGTCTATGATCTGTCAATCCTAGACAGAATATAACTTGCCAATATTATTTATTGTTAAGCCTAGTTACCTAAGTTTTAACCTGATCATGTGATTTTAAGGTTATTTGATTGTTCATGATAGGTATTGCATGACTTGGTGTCTCATTGTTATTTTAAGTAATGTTAGTTTAATGAGCCCAATTCTATAGTTTGTATTATAAAGCATGACTTTTCTTTTAACCTTGTATTGACGGAGTTCTCATCATGATTTTCACATTGATTATACCTATCTCTCTCTGTCAATAGAGTCATTTCTATAAGTGCATGGCACATATTCCGGTATGTTGTTATTAGTTCACACTTTGCACTATAGGAACACAATCTTGGACTTGAGGACCTCTCTATTGGATACTCCTTCCAATGGACTAGGAAATCATTGTTTCAAGGCCTCCGTAATTCTCCGCGAGCCTGGGATTCCCACTAGGACGCCGAGTTGGTTGTACCATTAAAACCCATTAGCTAGAACACACTCTCGTGTTTTCTGATTCTAGTAATGTAACGGCTCTACATTGGACCGTCAGGCTCACGTAACGGCCCAATGCATGACCGTCACATTCCTCTGAGTCTATTTTATTGTTCTAGACTCGAATCACTGTAACGGCCCATTACTGGTGCATCACACGATGTAACAGCCCAGTGAATGACCGTCACACAGCTTGTATATGTTAACCCTAGGTTTGACCAAAGGGTTGATTTTCTAAGGTTCTAGATGGACTAATGATAGTCTAGGACTTATCATATTGATCAAGGAACTTAATATGATGAATGAAAAATAAAGAATATACTGTTATGCTGCTGATTTATTTCCATAAGCATAGCATAGTCTAAATCATTCTTGATCTCATATATGCAAATTGAAGCATTCATTCATTGAATTTCATTATTTGCAATTGCTATATTCTTGGCCATACTGTACTGTTACATGCGTGGAAGTAGCTTAATTTATACCTGAAGATGCGATCGAGCACTGATTGTGTTCAAGGACTCTATGCTAGTCCCCTCGGCTGATTACGGGAAACATACTATTTTATAAACCAAGGGGTATGATGCTACTGGGGTCGCATTGCGCTGGGAGTACTATTTCTATAAATAAGTGAAGATCCACGATAAGACACGACATGACATTCTTGCTTGATATTCCACAGAAATTCACGAAGCACTTGCTCATAAGCATAAGATGCTATAGTGATGAATATGTGACTTGCGAGTACATTCTCGATATATTCTTGCTCGTGAAAGGCCAAATATCATGTTCATGTTATATTCTTGCTAGTTCATTCTTGATCATTCTATCTTATCTTGTTACTTTGGTTTGATCGCATGATTGATTCATATTCGCATGATTTGACCTTATTCTTTAGAGCTAAAATGCTAATCACTTTAATAGTGCCTTCATGTTGATGCGAAGATATCTTCTGGGCAAGTGTCCTCATTACCAATTTCCAATGTTTTACAGGAGGTGGAAGTAGTTCGGATTCGGATTCAGGCTATACTAGTAGCGGGTCCGGAAGTGAGTGAAAGTCTTGTAAAGCTACGAGTGAAGACTTAGGAAGTCTATAATGCCTAGATTGAGTCAATGTAATTTTCCTATTTCTTGAGTCTAGTAGAAGGAAAAGGTGATGAAAAGTGGTTGTATTATGAATATTGATCATTTATGAAATAAAGTTGAAGTTTGATTAAATCCTGTACAATTGCATTTATTTGTGTGATTGTCTTGCGCTCTGATTGTTCTTGCTTGCAAGAGGCTTACCATGTCGGCTGTTCGCGCTCCTCGAGCGAGTCTTCCGCTATAAATAAGGCTCGGGGCGTGACAGTTAAGTTGGTATCAGAGCCTAAATCTCAAGACTTAGGGAAAAGAATCATGTCATAGGATAAGTCCAAGGGTTAAGGACCCACACCTATGAACCAAGGAAGGAATTTTCATGCCCATGTGAGAATTGGGTAGAGCCGTGATGAGATAGTTATTAGCTTTAAGATTAATTTTCTTTCGGTCTCACAAGAAATAACAAGCTGTTATATTTCTCTCAGGTACCTTATTATTCTTATCATGGCTCATCGCGTAGACTGGAATGGCATGCAACAAACTGTTGCCGGCCTTACGCAGGCATTGCAAACCATGGCCCAGGCAGGGGCAGGAACACGGGCTGGCGACATTCATCACAATTTCCAGAGTCTAAATCCTCCGCGTTTCTATGGATCTTCCAATCCAGACGAAGCAGAAAATTGGATCGATGAAATGAATCGTATCTTTGATGTCATTCAATGCACTGATCAGGAGAAGGTCCGTCTAGCAACATTCCAATTAAATAAAGATGCCCGTACTTGGTGGAAATCGGTCCTGGCACCTCCGGCCGATGCACCTCACACGTGGGATGGTTTTCTCACTTTATTTCGTGCCAAGTATTTCTCCGAACATGTGAAGGAAAGGAAGGCCATGGAGTTCGCCTCCCTTAAACAAGGGATGATGTTAGTGGCAGAATATGAGCTGCAGTTTGCAAGACTAGCACCATATGCATCACACCTTATTAGCACGGAATTATTAAAAGCAAATCGATTTATGGACGGGTTACGGCCCGATTTTATTCAGCAACTGGGGACACAGAATATCCGCAGTTATGCGGAGATGGTTCAAAGGGCATACTTATGCGAAAGGACCTTAGAGAAGGTCGAAAAGTTGAAAGGAAAAGGAGAAGAATCTGGCCGACGATCTGATCGGTGTTATAAGAAGGAGAAGTTTAGCATCACGGAGCCATATAAAAGCCGTTACAGCAAGAAAAGATCAAGGAGTGGGAACGGTGGACGTTCCCAGAAGTATAATAAAAAGGTTAAGGAAGAGAAGGAGCAAGTTACCTCGGCGTGCACTTTTTGTGAGAAATTCAGCCGCTCGGCTGAAGAATGCTGGAAGCACCTCGGTCCTTGTTTGCGTTGTGGAAGTAGGAAGCATCGTGTGCCAGATTGCCCCCTTATGAAAGATCAATCAAATAATGGAGGACGTAGGAGGCAGGCTCGCCTCAATGCTGTTATAGATGAAGATGAAGCACCCAGGGATTCAAATGAGGGGCTTATGGAAGGTACACTTTAAATCTATTCTCGCCCTACATTCGTGCTATTCGATACTGGTTCTTCTCATTCTTTTATCTCCACCACTTTTGCAAAAACTTTACCAATTGCATCAGTTCCCCTACCTTCAGATCTTGGTATTAATACACCTTTAGGACCTGGAACTAAGCTTACCAAGCATTATCCTGATTGTGAGGTAGTGGTAGAAGGACACAATCTCCCCGCAAACTTAGTATGCCTTGATATGAAAGGTTATGATGCCATTTTAGGGGTAGATTGGCTGGTAGACCATGATGCTTATATCAATTGCCGAAATAAGATTATATCTTTTCGAAAGCCCGGTCTTCCAAGATTTTCTTTTCTTGGTATCAAATACAAGAAGCATCCTACCATTGTATCTTCACTTCACGCTTGTAAACTTATCTCGCAAGGATGTGAAGCTTTCCTTGCTTCAGTCATTAGTACTGAATCTAAGGAAATTGTTCTAGTAAACATTCCTATTGCAAATGAGTTCCCAGATGTGTTCCCGTCTGAACTACCTTATTTACCGCCTGAAAGGGAGGTAAACTTTACCATTGAACTCATTCCTGGTGCAGCACCTGTTTCTATAGCCCCTTACGGGATGTCCCCCACAGAACTCAAAGAACTAAAGAGGCTGTTGCAGGAATTACTAGACAAGGGTTTTATTAGACCCAACACATCCCCTTGGGGTGCGCCTGTTCTATTTGTCAAGAAGAAGGATGGTTCTCTCAGGTTATGTATTGACTACCGGCGATTGAATCAACTTACAATCAAGAACAAATATCCATTGCCGCGTATTGACGAGCTCTTCGACCAGCTTTCGGGAGCTGAGTACTTCTCTAAGATTGACCTCAGATCTGGTTATCATCAACTTAAAATTAAAGAAGAAGATATTTATAAATCAACTTTTCGAAGTTGTTATGGCCACTATGAATTCATGGTGATGCCGTTCGGGTTAACTAATGCCCCAGCAGCATTCATGCAACTTATGAACAGTGTCTTCCAGCCATACCTGGATCGATTCATTGTCGTCTTCATCGATGATATCCTGATATACTCAAGGACAAAATAAGAACATGAAGAACATTTGAAAATAACTTTGCAAACACTTAGAGAACACAAGCTATATGCCAAACTCAATGAGTGTGAATTCTGGTTCGAGGAAGTCTCATTCCTAGGCCACATTATTTCAAAAGAAGGTATTGTTGTGGATCCTTCTAAGGTAGAAGCTGTCAAGAATTGGAGTCGGCCTACGACTGTGTCTGAGGTAAGGAGCTTTCTGGGTCTAGCTGGTTATTATAGAAGATTCATTAAGGACTTCTCAAAGATAGCAGTCCCTTTAACTAGACTCACCAGAAAAGAAAATCCTTTTGTCTGGTCAGAGGAATGTGAGAAGAATTTCTAAATTCTTAAGAATCATCTTACCACAACCCCTATTTTATCACTACCAATGGAGGGTGATGAATTTGAAGTGTATACGGATGCGTCTGGAATTGGCTTAGGATGTGTCCTTATGCAGAATGGAAAAGTGATTTGCTATTCTTCAAGACAATTGAAGCGTCACGAAGAAAATTATCATGTACATGATTTAGAATTGGCAGGAGTTATCTTTGCCTTGAAATTTTGGTGTCATTATCTTTATGGAGAAAAGTTTACGATCTACTCAGACCACAAGAGCTTGAAGTATTTATTCTCTCAAAAGGAGCTTAATATGAGGCAGAGGAGATGGTTAGAACATCTCAAGGACTTTGACTTTGCTATTCAATATCATCCTGGCAAGGCAAATGCTGCAGCAGATGCACTCAGCAGAAAACCAATGGGTATGTTATCAAGTCTCATGATTAGTGTGACTAACCTTATTCCTCAATTTGCTCAGTTGAATTTAGATGTTGATATTAAGGAAGAAGATTGCTTCATAGTTAATATCCGAGCTCAACCTACATTAATAGATGATTTGGCCCAATTACAAGAGGATGATCCAGTTTTACTGGAAATTTAGGCCAATATTGAACAAAAAATGGATTTTTCTATCTCTAATGATGGAAGATTACTATTCAAGGGCCGAATGTGTATACCGGATCATGAGGATACAAAGAAATTGATCCTAGAAGAAGCACATAAATCAAAGTACACCATTCATCTAGGAGGTACAAAAATGTATCAGGACCTCAAAGGAAACTTTTGGTGGCCCAATATGAAGAGGGAAATAGCTGACTTCGTGTCTCGTTGTCTAACCTGCCAGCAAGTTAAATCTGAACATTTTAGACCCGTAGGTAAATTACAACCCTTAAATATTCCCGAATGGAAATGGGAGAGCATAGGAATGGATTTCCTCTTGGGATTACCTAAGACAAGAGGTGGACACGATGGCATATGGGTAATCATAGATCGATTGACTAAATCTGCACATTTCATACCAATAAAGAGTCGATGGTCTGTGGATATCCTGGCAGCATTATACAAGAAAGAGATTGTGAAACTACATGGTGTCCCTATCTCTATTGTATCAGATAGAGATCCTCGATTTACATCACAGTTCTGGAAAGGTCTACAACATTCACTAGGGACCAGATTAAATTTTAGCACAGCCTTTCATCCACAAACTGATGGTCAGACGGAAAGAACAAATCAGGTGGTAGAAGACATGCTCAGGGCTTGTATCATTGACTTTGGAGGAAGTTAGAATGATCACTTGCCTCTGGTGGAATTTGCATATAATAACAGCTATCAAGTAAGCATACAACTGGCACCTTTTGAAGCACTATCTGGGAAAAGTTGTCGATCTCCAATATGTTGGAATGAGATAGGGGAAAGGCAATTTCTAGACCCTGACCTTATCAGAGATTCTACAGAGAAAATAAAGCTCATCCAAGAAAGAATGAAGATGGCACAAGATAGGCAAAAGTCTTATGCTGACAATCGAAGACGTGACTTGGAGTTTTAGGTAGGAGACCATGTATATTTGAAGGTTTCTCCAGGTCGAGGTATTCGAAGATTTGGCATTAAAGGAAAGCTAACTCCAAGATTTATTGGCCCATTTGAAATTCTTGAAAGGGTCGGTGAAGTGGCTTATAGATTGGCTTTACCTCCACAGTTAGCAGGAGTTCATGACGTATTTCACATCTCCATGCTAAAGAAGTATGTATATGATCCAGATCACATTATCACTTATGACAACATAAAAATTCAGAAAGACTTGACATATGAACAAACACCAATAAAAATTCTGGAACGAGAAGTGCGTCAACTCAGAAATAAGGTCATTCCTATGGTTAAGATTCAATGGAAGAAAGCATGGCCTTATGAAGCAACATGAGAAACCGAATCAGCTATGAAGAAAAGATTCCCGGAATTGTTTGATTGTAAGTACACTCTCCACAATCCACGTATTGAATTTGGGGACCAAATTCTTCTAAGTGTGAGAGGGTGTAGTGCCCCAGAATTTATGAAGAAAATTCTAGAATTATTCAATAATTTTTTTGCATTATTAGTAATTAAATGGGTTAATTTGAAGTTATTAATCAAAATAAGGCCAAATGGTGTTAATCAATTAACCTAAACCACTGAATTAAAGTCCAAAAGGTTTTAAAACCAGGCCCATTTAGTTTGGCCCATATTCTAGAAGGTTATTAAGCCTATTCTCAAAATTTTAAGGATAAACACCACTTAATATAGATAATTATATGGATAATGAACAATAGAGTTTTATTAATCTAGAACTCTATCCACGTTGACTGTAACGGTCCATCTGGCAACCGTCACAGACATGTAACGCATAGGAGCTCGACCGTTACTCTATGAATCAAGAAAACTGAAGAGTTTGATTTCTTTTGAACTATGGGAACGAGTAATGTAACGGTCTATCGCGAGACCATCACAGGCCCCTAACACACCAGCAGCCGACCGTTACACGCTGTTAGTTCTGTGAAGGAAAGAACGAGTACAAAGAACCAAACTTTGGACTCTTATCCACTAAGGATCGACTTGGGAAGAGTTATAATAATACTAAGGACTCTTAGAGCTTTGATTATGACCAAACAAGGACTCTAGAAATGATCTAATCCTCAAACCCTAGCTAAAACTCTATAAATAGGACCTAGTTCTGAACTGCGCGACCCCTACTTTTGCTCGCGTGGAATCAAGGTAAGGAGTCATTATCTATAGATATGATGTTTGATTTACAGACATGATGTGAGTTGATCTCTTAGTGTTTTTCATGTTTTCTGTTAGCAGACTCTCTGACGCATCAGCGTAGGACCGTCACACTCATATAACGGCCCTACGACAGACCGTCACACACCCTGTTGTTTTTGGATTTTCACTGTTGTCTCTAACGCACTAGGACAGGTGCGTTACGTTCATGTAACGGCTGGTTCCTGACCGTCACAATCACTGTGACGCCCCATCTCTAGACCGTCAGAGTCTATGATCTTTCAATCCTAGACAGAATATAACTTGCCAATATTATTTATTGTTAAGCCTAGTTACCTAAGTTTTAACCTGATCATGTGATTTTAAGGTTATTTGATTGTTCATGATAGGTATTGCATGATTTGGTGTCTCATTGTTATTTTAAGTAATGTTAGTTTAATGAGCCCAATTCTATAGTTTGTATTATAAAGCATGACTTTTCTTTTAACCTTGTATTGACGGAGTTTTCATCATGATTTTCACATTGATTATACCTATCTCTCTCTGTCAATAGAGTCATTTCTATAAGTGCATGGCACATATTCTGGTATGTTATCATTAGGTCACATTTTGCACTATAGGAACACAATCTTGGACTTGAGGACCTCTCTATTGGATACTCCTTCCAATGGACTAGGAAATCATTGTTTCAAGGCCTCCGTAATTCTCCGCGAGCCTGGGATTCCCACTAGGACGCCGAGTTGGTTGTACCATTAAAACCCATTAGCTAGAATACACTCTCGTGTTTTCTGATTCTAGAAATGTAACGGCTCTACATTGGACCGTCAGGCTCACGTAATGGCCCAATGCATGACCGTCACATTCCTCTGAGTCTATTTTATTGTTCTGGACTCGGATCACTGTAACAGTCCATTACTGGTGCGTCACACGATGTAACGGCCCAGTGAATGACCGTCACACAGCTAGTATATGTTAATCCTAGGTTTGACCAAAGGGTTGATTTTCTAAGGTTCTAGATGGACTAATGATAGTCTAGGACTTATCATATTGATCAAGGAACTTAAAATGATGAATGAAAAATAAAGAATATATTGTTATGCTGCTGATTTATTTCCATAAGCATAGCATAGTCTAAATCATTCTTGATCTCATATATGCAAATTGAAGCATTCATTCATTGAATTTCATTATTTGGAATTGCTATATTCTTGACCATACTGTACTGTTACATGCGTGGAAGTAGCTTAATTTATACTTGAAGATGCGATCGAGCACTGATTGTGTTCAAGGGCTCTATGCTAGTCCCCTCGGTTGATTGCCGGAAACATACTATTTTATAAACCATGGGATATGATGCTACTGGCGTCGCATTACGCTGGGAGTACTATTTCTATAAATAAGTGAAGATCCACGATACGACACGACATGACATTCTTGCTTGATATTCCACAGAAATTCACGAAGCACTTGCTCATAAGCATAAGATGCTAAAGTGATGAATATGTGGCTGGCTAGTACATTCTCGATATATTCTTGCTCGTGAAAGGCCAAATATCATGTTCATGTTATATTCTTGCTAGTTCATTCTTGATCATTCTATCTTATCTTGTTACTTTGGTTTGATCGCATGATTGATTCGCATTCGCATGATTTGACATTATTCTTTAGAGCTAAAATGCTAATCACTTTAATAGTGCCTTCATGTTGATTCGAAGATACCTACTGGGCAAGTGTGCTCATTACCTATTTCCAATGTTTTACAAAAGGTGGAAGTAGTTCGGATTCGGATTCAGGCTATACTAGTAGCGGGTTCGTAAGTGAGTGAAAGTCTTGTAAAGCTACGAGTGAAGACTTAGGAAGTCTATAATGCCTAGATTGAGTCAATGTAATTTTCCTATTTCTTGATTATAGTAGAAGGAAAAGGTGATGAAAAGTGGTTGTATTATGAATATTGATCATTTATGAAATAAAGTTGAAGTATGATTAAATCCTGTGCAATTGCATTTATATGTGTGATTGTCTTGCGCTCTAATTGTTCTTGCTTGCAAGAGGCTTACCATGCCAACTGTTCACGCTCCCCGAGTGAGTCTTCCGCTGTAAATAAGGCTCGAGACGTGACAGTTAAGTTGGTATCAGAGCCTAAGTCTCAAGACTTAGGGAAAAGAATCATGTCATAGGATAAGTCCAAGGGTTAAGGACCCACACCTATGAACCAAGGAAGGAATTTTCATGCCCATGTGAGAATTGGGTAGAGCCAGCATGAGATAGTTATTAGCTTTAAGATTGATTTTCTTTCGGTCTCACGAGAAATAACAAGCTGTTATATTTCTCTCAAGTACCTTATTATTCTTATCATGGCTCATCGCGTAGACTGGAATGGCATGCAACAAACCGTTGCCGGCCTTACGCAGGCATTGCAAACCATGGCCCAGGCAGGGGTAGGAACACGGGCTGGTGACATTCATCGCAATTTTCAGAGTCTAAATCCTCCGCGTTTCTATGGATCTTCCAATCCAGACGAAGCAGAAAATTGGATCGGTGAAATGAATCGTATCTTTGATGTCATTCAATGCACTGATCAGGAGAAGGTCCGTCTAGCAACATTCCAATTAAATAAAGATGCCCGTACTTGGTGGAAATCGGTCTCGGCACCTCCGGCCGAGGCACCTCACACGTGGGATGGTTTTCTCACTTTATTTCATGCCAAGTATTTCTACGAACATGTGAAGGAAATGAAGGCCATGGAGTTCGCCTCCCTTAAACAAGGGATGATGTCAGTGGCAAAATATGAGCTGCAGTTTGCAAGACTAGCACCATATGCTTCACACCTTATTAACACGGAATTATTAAAAGCAAATCGATTTATGGATGGGTTACGGCCCGGTTTTATTCAGCAATTGGGGACACAGAATATCCGCACTTATGCGGAGATGGTTCAAAGGGCATACTTATGCGAAAGGACCTTAGAGAAGGTCGAAAAGTTGAAAGGAAAAGAAGAAGAATCTGGCCGACGATCTGATCGGCGTTATAAGAAGAAGAAGTTTAGCATTACGGAGCCATATAAAAGCCGTGACAGCAAGAAAAGATCAAGGAGCGGGAACGGTGGAAGTTCCCAGAAGTATAATAAAAAGGTTAAGGAAGAGAAGGAGCAAGTTACCTCGGCGTGCACTTTTTGTGAGAAATTCGGCCACTCGGCTGAAGAATGCTGGAAGCGCCTCGGTGCTTGTTTGCGTTGTGGAAGTAGGGAGCATCGTGTGCCAGATTACCCCTTTATGAAAGATCAATCAAATAATGGAGGACGTAGGAGGCAGGCTCGCATCAATGCTGTTATAGATGAAGATGAAGCACCCAGGGATTCAAATGATGGGCTTATGGAAGGTACACTTCAAATCTATTCTCGCCCTGCATTCGTGCTATTCGATACTGGTCCTTCTTATTCTTTTATCTCCACCACTTTTGTAAAAACTTTACCAAATGCATCAGTTCCCCTACCTTCAGATCTTGCTATTACTACACCTTTAGGACCTGGAACTAAGCTTACCAAGCATTATCCTGATTGCGAGGTAGTGGTAGAAGGACACAATCTCTCCGTAAACTTAGTATGCCTTGATATGAAAGGTTATGATGCCATTTTAGGGGTAGATTGGCTGGTAGACCATGATGCTTATATCAATTGCCGAAATAGGATTATATCTTTTCGAAAGCCCGGTCTTCCAAGATTTTCTTTTCTTGGTATCAAATACAAGAAGCATCCTACCATTGTATCTTCTCTTCACGCTTGCAAACTTATCTCGCAAGGATGTGAAGCTTTCCTTGCTTTAGTCATTAGTACCAAATCTAAGGAAATTGTTCTAGCAAACATTCCTATTGCAAATGAGTCCCCAGATGTGTTCCCATCTGAACTACCTAATTTACCACCTGAAAGGGAGGTAAACTTTACCATTGAACTCATTCCTGGTGCAGCACCTGTTTCTATAGCCTCTTACAGGATGTCCCCCACAGAACTCAAAGAACTAAAGAGGCAGTTGTAGGAATTACTAGACAAGGGTTTTATTCGACCCAACACATCCCCTTGGGGTGTGCCTGTTCTATTTGTCAAGAAGAAGGATGGTTCTCTCAGGTTATGTATTGACTATCGGCGATTGAATCAACTTACAATCAAGAACAAATATCCATTGCCGCGTATTGACAAGCTCTTCGACCAGCTTTCGGGAGCTGAGTACTTCTCTAAGATTGAGCTCAGATCTGGTTATCATCAACTTAGAATTAAAGAAGAAGATATTTATAAATCAGCTTTTCGAAGTCGTTATGGCCACTATGAATTCATGGTGATGCCGTTCGGGTTAACTAATGCCCTAGCAGCATTCATGCAACTTATGAACAGTGTCTTCCAGCCATACCTGGATCGATTCATTGTCGTCTTCATCGATGATATCCTGATATACTCAAGGACAAAAGAAGAACATGAAGAACATTTGAAAATAACTTTACAAACACTTAGAGAACACAAGCTATATGCCAAACTCAATAAGTGTGAATTCTGGCTTGAGGAAGTCTCATTCCTAGGCCACATTATTTCAAAAGAAGGTATTGCTGTGGATCCTTCTAAGGTAGAAGCTGCCAAGAATTGGAGTCGGCCTACGACTGTGTCTGAAGTAAGGAGCTTTCTGGGTCTAGCTGGTTATTATAGAAGATTCATTAAAGACTTCTCAAAGATAGCAGTCCCTTTAACTAGACTCACCAGAAAAGAAAATCCTTTTGTCTGGTCAGAGGAATGTGAGAAGAATTTCCAAATTCTTAAGAATCATCTTACCACAGCCCCTATTTTATCACTACCAATGGAGGGTGGTGGATTTGAAGTGTATACGGATGCATCTGGAATTGGCTTAGGATGTGTCCTTATGCAGAATGGAAAAGTGATTTGCTATTCTTGAAGACAATTGAAGCGTCACGAAGAAAATTATCCTATACATGATTTAGAATTGGCAGGAGTTATCTTTACCTTGAAAATTTGGCGTCATTATCTTTATGGAGAAAAGTTTACGATCTACTCAGACCACAAGAGCTTGAAGTATTTATTCTCTCAAAAGGAGCTTAATATGAGGCAGAGGAGGTGGTTAGAACATCTCAAGGACTTTGACTTTGCTATTCAATATCATCCTGGCAAGGCAAATGCTGTAGCAGATGCACTCAGCAGAAAACCAATGGGTATGTTATCAAGTCTCATGATTAGTGTGACTAACCTTATTCCTCAATTTGATCAGTTGAATTTAGATGTTGATATTAAGGAAGAAGATTGCTTCATAGCTAATATCCGAGCTCAACCTACATTAATAGAGGATTTGGCCAAATTACAAGAGGATGATCCAGTTTTACTAGAAATTAAGGCCAATACTGAACAAAAATAGATTTTTCTATCTCTAATGATGGAAGATTGCTATTTAAGGGCTGAATGTGTATACCGGATCATGAGAATACAAAGAAATTGATCCTAGAAGAAGCACAGAAATCAAAGTACACCATTCATCCAAGAGGTACAAAAATGTATCAGGACCTCAAAGGAAACTTTTGGTGGCCCAATATGAAGAGGGAAATAGCTGACTTCGTGTCTCGTTGTCTAACCTGCCAGCAAGTTAAAGCTGAACATTTTAGACCCGCATGTAAATTACATCCCATAAATATTCCGGAATGGAAATGCGAGAGCATAGGAATGGATTTCATCATGGGATTACCTAAGACAAGAGGTGGACACGATGGCATATGGGTAATCATAGATGGATTGACTAAATCTGCACATTTCATACCAATAAAGAGTCGATGGTCTGTGGATATCCTGGCAGCATTATACAAGAAAGAGATTGTTAAACTACATGGTGTCCCTATCTCTATTGTATCAGATAGAGATCCTCGATTTACATCACAGTTCTGGAAAGGTCTACAACATTCACTAGGGACCAGATTAAATTTTAGCACAGCCTTTTATCCATAAACTGATGGTCAGACGGAAAGAACAAATCAGGTGGTAGAAGACATGCTCAGGGTTTGTATCATTGACTTTGGAGGAAGTTGGAATGATCACTTGCCTCTGGTGGAATTTGCATACAATAACAGCTATCAAGTAAGCATACAACTGGCACCTTTTGAAGCACTATCTGGGAAAAGTTGTCGATCTCCAATATGTTGGAATGAGATAGGGGAAAGGCAATTTCTAGGCCCTGACCTTATCAGAGATTCTACAGCGAAAATAAAGCTCATCCAAGAAAGAATGAAGATGGCACAAGATAGGCAAAAGTCTTATGCTGACAATCGAAGACGTGACTTGGAGTTTTAGGTAGGAGACCATGTATATTTGAAGGTTTCTCCAGGTCGAGGTATTCGAAGATTTGGCATTAAAGGAAAGCTAACTCCAAGATTTATTGGCCCATTTGAAATTCTTGAAAGGGTCGGTGAAGTGGCATATAAATTGGCTTTACCTCCACAGTTAGCAGGAGTTCATGACGTATTTCACATCTCCATGCTAAAGAAGTATGTATATGATCCAGATCACATTATCACTTATGACAACATAAAAATTCAGAAAGACTTGACATATGAACAAACACCAATAAAAATTCTGGAACGAGAAGTGCGTCAACTCAGAAATAAGGTCATTCCTATGGTTAAGATTCAATGGAAGAAAGCATGGCCTTATGAAGCAACATGATAAACCAAATCAGCTATGAAGAAAAGATTCCCAGAATTGTTTGACTGTAAGTACACTCTCCACAATCCATGTATTGAATTTGGGGACCAAATTCTTCTAAGTGGGGGAGGGTGTAGTGCCCCAGAATTTATGAAGAAAATTCTAGAATTATTCAATAATTTTTTTACATTATTAGTAATTAAATGGGTTAATTTGAAGTTATTAATCAAAATAAGGCCAAATGGTGTTAATCAATTAACCTAAACCACTGAATTAAAGTCCAAAAGGTTTTAAAACCAGGCCCATTTAGTTTGGCCCATATTCTAGAAGGTTATTAAGCCTATTCTCAAAATATAAGGATAAACACCAATTAATATAAATAATTATATGGATAATGAACAATAGAGTTTTATTAATCTAGAACTCTATCCACGTTGACTATAATGGTCCATCTAGCAACCGTCACAGACATGTAACGCATAGGAGCTCGACCGTTACTGTATGAATCAGAAAACTGAAGAGTTTGACTTCTTTTGAACTCTGGGAACGAGTAATGTAATGGTCTATCGCGAGACCGTCACAGGCCCCTAACGCACCAACAGCCGATCGTTACACACTGTTAGTTCCATGAAGGAAAGAACGAGTACAAAGAACCAAACTTTAGACTCTTATCCACTAAGCATCGACTTGGGAAGAGTTATAATAATACTAAGGACTCTTAGAGCTTTGATTATGACCAAACAAGGACTCTAGAAACGATCTAATCCTCAAACCCTAGCTAAAACTCTATAAATAGGACCTAGTTCTGAACTGCGCGACCCCTACTTTTGCTCGCGTGGAATCAAGGTAAGGAGTCATTATCTCAGGTAAGTTCCTTAGAAGTATTTGTTCACAATACTATAGACTAACTCCTCTCCAAATTTCACATCTTTAGGTCAAGAGGTCGTGGAGATAGAACCTAAGGAAGTTGCTGGAAAAGTCACAGAAGAAGGGAACTAGGGCTCGGTGTTCAGACCAACATTGGAAGTTAAAGCTTAAGGAAAGAGGTAGGTTATCTCATGAATGGCAAAAACAACCTGATATGAGTAAAAGACCTCTGGTTTCATTGAATTTCATGTATAGTAGAGCATTAATTTCATGTTTTACTAGTTATTATACATGTCATGCATCTCTTAGCCCTAATAGAGAAATTAAAGCATGCTATTAATCTAATCCACTGATACCCATGCATATAGATAGCCTATACTTCGTCATCATGCCTAGAATAGATATGATGTTTGATTTACAGACATGATGTGAGTTGATCTCTTAGTGTTTTTCATGTTTTCTGTTAGCAGACTCTCTGACGCATCAGCGTAGGACCGTCACACTCATATAACGGCCCTACGACAGACCATCACACACCCTGTTATTTTTGGATTTTCACTATTGTCTCTAACGCACTAGGACAGGTGCGTTACGTTCATGTAACGGCTGGTTCCTGACTGTCACAATCACTGTGACGCCCCATCTCTAGACCGTCAGAGTCTATGATCTGTCAATCATAGACAGAATATAACTTGCCATTATTATTTATTGTTAAGCCTAGTTACCTAAGTTTTAACCTGATCATGTGATTTTAAGGTTATTTGATTGTTCATGATAGGTATTGCATGATTTGGTGTCTCATTGTTATTTTAAGTAATGTTAGTTTAATGAGCCCAATTCTATAGTTTGTATTATAAAGCATGACTTTTCTTTTAACCTTGTATTGACGGAGTTTTCATCATGATTTTCACATTGATTATACCTATCTCTCTCTGTCAATAGAGTCATTTCTATAAGTGCATTGCACATATTCCGGTATGTTGTCATTAGTTCACACTTTGAACTATAGGAACACAATCTTGGACTTGAGGACCTCTCTATTAGATACTCCTTCCAATGGACTAGGAAATCATTGTTTCAAGGCCTCCGTAATTCTCCACGAGCCTAGGATTCCCACTAGGACGCTGAGTTGGTTGTACCATTAAAACCCATTAGCTAGAACACACTCTTGTGTTTTCTGATTCTAGTAATGTAACGGCTCTACATTGGACCGTCAGGCTCACGTAACGGCCCAATGCATGACCGTCACCTTCCTCTGAGTCTATTTTATTGTTTTGGACTCGGATCACTGTAACGGCCCATTACTGGTGCGTCATACGATGTAACGGCCCAGTGAATGACCGTCACACAGCTTGTATATGTTAACCCTAGGTTTGACCAAAGGGTTGATTTTTTAAGGTCCTAGATGGACTAATGATAGTCTAGGACTTATCATATTGATCAAGGAACTTAATATGATGAATGAAAAATAAAGAATATACTGTTATGCTGCTGATTTATTTCCATAAGCATAGCATAGTCTAAATCATTCTTGATCTCATATATGCAAATTGAAGCATTCATTCATTGAATTTCATTATTTGGAATTGCTATATTCTTGGCCATACTGTACTGTTACATGCGTGGAAGTAGCTTAATTTATACCTGAAGATGTGATCAAGCACTGATTGTGTTCAAGGGCTCTATGCTAGTCCCCTCGGCTGAGTGTCGGAAACATACTATTTTATAAACCATGGGGTATGATGCTACTGGCATCGCATTGCGCTGGGAGTACTATTTCTATAAATAAGTGAAGATCCACGATACGACACGACATGACATTCTTGCTTGATATTCCACAGAAATTCACGAAGCACTTGCTCATAAGCATAAGATGCTAAAGTGATGAATATGTGGCTTGCTAGTACATTCTCGATATATTCTTGCTCGTGAAAGGCCAAATATCATGTTCATGTTATATTCTTGCTAGTTCATTCTTGATCCTTCTATCTTATCTTGTTACTTTGGTTTGATCGCATGATTGATTCGCATTCACATGATTTTACCTTATTCTTTAGAGCTAAAATGCTAATCACTTTAATAGTGCCTTCATGTTGATGCGAAGATACCTACTGGGTAAGTGTGCTCATTACCTATTTCCAATGTTTTACAGGAGGTGGAAGTAGTTCGGATTCGGATTCAGGCTATACTAGTAGCGGGTCCGGAAGTGAGTGAAAGTCTTGTAAAGCTACGAGTGAAGACTTAGGAAGTCTATAATGCCTAGATTGAGTCAATGTAATTTTTCTATTTCTTGAGTCTAGTAGAAGGAAAAGGTGATGAAAAGTGGTTGTATTATGAATATTGATCATTTATGAAATAAAGTTGAAGTTTGATTAAATCCTATGCAATTACATTTATGTGTGTGATTGTCTTGCGCTCTGATTGTTCTTACTTGCAAGTGGCTTACCATGCCGGCTGTTCGCGCTCCCCAAGCGAGTCTTCCGCTATAAATAAGGCTCGGGGCGTGACAACTTGAGCCGTAGGGAATGCACCCAAGATGTCGATCCACCACCGCGCGAAGGGGTATGGCTCGGCAAGGGTGATGAGCTCCGCGGCGGGCTGATGGATCAGATGGTCGAAGCGCTGACATCGGTCGCCCTTCTATACATCGCCACCAATAACCCTGTCGAAGCAAGATCCTAGCGAGCGATCTTCCTCCCTAGTGCGCGCCGTAGATGCCTTCATGTACTTTTTCATTAGCTCGGCTGGCTTTGTCGGTGCTGATGCATTTGAGGAGGGGACCGGAGAAAGATCTGCGGTACAAGGCCTCATCTAGCATGACGAAACGTCGAGCTTGGTACTTAAGCTTCCGAGCCTCCCGAGGGTCGGTGGGCTCTTGAGAATCCCGGAGCCAGGATATGTAGGGAGTCCGCCAGTCGCTCGGGGGTACCGGGTCAACAGTCATAAGCTCAGACTCGATGCTCGGTCGCCCGAGCTCTTCGAGGAAGACCGATCGTGTACCTTCGGGGTCGAGCGAGGAGACCAGGTGAGAGAGGGCGTCCGCTTGGGAGTTTTCCTTCCGGGTGATCCAGACTACCTCAAATCTCTCGAAGAGTCGGGCCATCCTCTTGACCGCCTGGAGGTACTTGACCATTGGTCCTTCCCGAGCTTCGTAATCACCGTTAACTTCGCTAGCAACCAGTTGAGAGTTGGTGTGGATCCTGACTCGCTCGGCTCCCAGTCGTTGAGCCATCCTGGCCCCTGAGATAAGGGCTTCGTACTCGGAGGCGTTGTTGGACACCTGAAAGTTGAATTTCCAGGCGTACCGCTGCTCTGCTCCTTCGTGAGACTTGAGGAGGACACCGGCGCCGCATCCGATCGAGTTGGAGGACCCGTCAATGAACAGATCCCTAGTGGCCCCGGGCGCAAGTGGAAGTGCTTCTTCAATCGGGACTGTGCTTTCGGTGATGAAGTCTGTGAGAGACTGTCCTTTGATGGCCGAGCGGGGGTGGTACGAGATGTCGTAGGCCCTGAGCATGATCACCGATTTGACAAGGCGTACCGAGGCTTTAGGGTGAAAGAGAATCTTCTTCAGAGGTACGCCGGCCAATACGATGATGGAGTGCCCTTGAAAGTAGGGTTGGAGGCGCTTGGCTGAGATAACCAACGCTAGCACGAGTTTCTCGGTTGCGGGGTACCTTCTTTCAGCCTCATTAGTCACCTTGCTGGTCTAGTAAACCGGTCTCTCGATCCCTGCGTCATTCCTGACTAGGACCGAGCTCAATGTAGAAGGGGTCATCAAGAGGTAAAGGTGTAGAGCTTTGCCCTGGACCAGCTTGGACAGCACTGGAGGTGAGGCCAAGAATTCCTTGAGTTTGGCGAATGCCTTCTGACATTCCTCATCCCAGGCGAACATAGCAGATGCCATTTTGGGTCCCCTCAACAGTTTGAAGAAGGGTAGGCACCGTTCGGCCGCTCGGGACACGAAGCGGTTGAGCACAGTAATGTGCCCCGTAAGGCGCTGAACGTCCTTGATGCAGGTGGGTGGCCGCATGTCTAGGATGGCCTGGACCTTGTCGGGGTTGGCTTCGATTCCACGCTGAGTTACCAGGAAGACTAGGAACTTCCCGGATCTGACTCCAAAGGCACATTTTGCATGGTTGAGCTTCATGTTGCACCTCAGGAGGGTGTTGAAGGTCTAGGCTAAGTCGGCAAAGTGGTCTTCGACCTTCGGGGTTTTGACGAGCATGTCATCAATGTAGGCCTTGACATTCCAATCGAGCTGTCCTTCGAAAATATGGTTGATCAGCCTCTGATATGTTGCTCCAACATTCTTCAACCCGAACAGTATTCGGGTGTAGTAGTGTTCACCGAAGTCAGTGATGAAGGCGGTCTTCTCGATGTCCTCCGGGTCCATCCTGATCTGATGGTAGCCGGAGTAGGCGTCCAGGAAGCTGAGCAGCTCATTACCAGAGGTTGAATCGACTAGTTGATTGATGCTCGGCAGGGGGTAGCAATCCTTTAGGGTAGGCTTGTTAAGGTCGATGAAGTCCACGCACATTCGCCATTTTCCCGAAGCCTTCAGTACTAGGACGACGTTGGCGAGCCACGTAGGGTACATGACCAGATAAAAAAGGCCAGTCTTCTTGTCACGCCCCGATGCGGAATCTCGGGACGTACGGTTAGGGGCAAGCGAGCAATAATTCTGAACCATTGCAAACCATTGCACAAAAGGTTGGAAAGGATACTAATCAGAGTTTTATTGATAATAAAGTTGAGTACACTGGGTAGAACAACTACATCCAAATAATAAGCAAAATACTAGAATAATCTCTCACTAATACTAAGGGTACAAACTGACTCAATAAACTAAAACTATCTCTCGGTATCACTCCAGTCCATTCCCGACAAGTTCATCACCTGGAAAGAGGGGAAAAGTAGGAGTGAGCTAAACGCGCTCAGTAGATAACCACAAATAGGTTTACGTAATTAACCATTGATTTTCAATTTATATGAAATGCAGTAAATAAAGAATGACGATACGATAAAAGAAACAATGTAAAAGATATCTTGCAAAGTCAAGAAATATAACAATTTACCAAGTAATGAACAAGTAAAGTAACAGTAGAGAATTTGGCCAGCAAGTATGTTACACATGTAACCAAGTAAATATGCACGAGTCAAGTAACAAGAGTTTGTCATAGACGTAACATGTCAAGTCAAGTATTCGGGTGCAATGCCTCACCCTGTCATAAACATCCCAATGGGCTCAATATCTTTTCAGGCGCTCTCCCCAGGACCAGACCGGGCCCTTATGATACGTTGGCATTTCATTTCAATTGGATCACCGATCCCCCGTCTAGACATAGTCAATTATGGCCAATATAATCAGATGAATTTCTGTCGGGTACAAGATGTAAAGGACGACACTTGCCTCCTTTGATTCAAGAGTATAACCACGATGAAAAACTCAAAACAAGGTAGTCGTACGGCAAACACCGGGCCGTACTCACATGAGTAACGAGTCACGGGGCCAAGAATGAACGGTTGACAGTAAGCCGTTCGAGAGAGAGAAGTAAGTTCCAAAGAACGAATATACGAACCATTCGGGTCATATTTTAAGAAATACGGTTCAAGAGAATCCGTATTAAGCATAACGATAATATCTAATTATAAGATAATTTATGCAAAATAGTCACCGGGTTGCCAATAACAATTAAACCAACCAATTTCAGTTTAATGTCCATTGATCAATTCCGGGCTCAAATATGACCGAAGATTATCTAAGGGTAATCGGTCAATTAATCAAGTTAAAACAATAGTCATGATGTAACCGTAATTTACCACGGTAAAAATGTTCTACGGTAAAAATGTAAAGTTTACCGGATGGAGTGTCCGGCTAATTGGTCAAAGACTTGCCATAAGTCGGCCAGTAATTTTCTGGTTTACAGTAATTTACAGAAATTACCTATGGTAAAGTTTAGCTATTTACCATACTTATTCAATTTATCCAAAGTTACAAGTGAATTTCAATGATTTTCACTTTAAACAATTTATCAAAATAGATATTGCAAATAACAGAAATTTACTCATGTCATTATCTGTTATTTATGTGGATTGTCAATTTTTACTAATTAACATTGTTAAATGGGTCAAATAGCAAAAAAAATCAGTTTTCTGGAAGTTAAACGGATGACAGTGGGCCGTTAAACCTACTGGCTGTAAAACGGTTATCATTGGGCCGTTTTATACAAGGCGGGCGGTTCTAATTGGGCCGTTTGTATAAGTCGGGCGGGCAGTTCTGAGCCGTCTAAGAGATAAAGCGGTCCGATTGGAACCGTTAATCCCTATAACACGGGAACAGCGAAACAGAAGCATAAATCCGGCGTTTAAGGCTTCAATTCATGCATTTGAGTACGTAAATAAATGGAAAAGCATGGTTTCTACAAGCTAACATGATGCCCTTTCATTCCATTTATCAAATTCAAGGTTTGTGCCATGGTTACCTACCTTAACCGATGAAATAAGGAAAGATGAATGGGGAAGAAGATGAACAGTAGACTTGCAGAGCTTCTTCACAGCAGCAAGAACCCTTTTGTGTTTAAGAGATGTTTAAGGGGGCTTTCTCTACTTATAGGTTAGGAAGAGGAGTGCTTAATCTTCACACACGGTTTGGTCAGAGCCGCAAAATCCTTTGCATTGTTGACAACGTGTTTCTGCCAACCAAAATACGGTTTCACGTGTTTCTCAAGATAAGGTTAGCCTAATCTAAGCCTAATCCAAAAGATTAAGGAATGGTTAACTAAGACCTCAATTTAATGTTACTAAATGATTTTTAATGAATTGGACCCAGAAGACAAAATTACTAATCAAGACATGCTCTTTCATAATATGATTTTTATGGAATTTTATCACGAGGTTTATTGTTAATCTCCCAATCTTAAGATTAAAATAATAATTTAACCCAATGTTCAACGGTTTAGTCGATAGAGAGAGTTTCTGATTTTTACCGATGAAACTTCAGAAGACAAAGTTGCTAAGAAAAATACCCTCTATCAGATGTGATTTTTACAGATTTTTCCAAGGTAGTTGTATTTTCGTATGAATAGTGTTTTCCGCGTTTTTAAGTCAGGCTTAAATCACTGATTAAGCCGTGTAAATGATTTTATTAGGGTCAAGTACAGAAGACCAAAGTGTTTACCATGGTCTTTACTAATTAACTACCATTTTTTAAAATTTTTATATGATAGTCAAAAATTTTACTATTTACTATTTACCACAGTCACTATTCAACATTTACTATTTACGAATTTTAATATTTGTACAGAAACTCGGGGTCTTACACCCTCCCCCACTTAAAGAATTTGGTCCTCCAAAGTCACTGGACCAAAATATAATAGCTCACCTAGAATAGATCGGGATAACGCTTCCGTATGGCGTCCTCGGATTCCCATGTAGCTTCCTCTATTCCACGCCGACTCCATTGGATTTTAACCATCGGTATGGAACGATTTCGAAGTTGTTGCTCTTTCCGATCCAGAACCTTCACTGGTCTTTCTTCATAAGATAGATCCTTCTTAAATTCAAAGTCCACTTGTTGAATGATGTGACTAGGGTCGTACACGTATTTTCGAAGCATAGATACATGGAATACGTTATGTACACCAGATAATTGAGGAGGTAAGGCCAATCTATAGGCGACTTCACCCACTCGATCAAGGATCTCAAATGGACCAATATACCTTGGGCTTAACTTGCCATGAATACCGAATCGACGAATACCTCTTGAAGGAGAGACTTTTAAGAACACATGCTCGCCAATTTGAAATTCCAAATCTCTTCTTCTATTATCAGCATAGCTCTTTTGCCTCGATTGAGCCACAAGTAACCGGTCTCGGATAATACGAATATTTTGTGATGACTCTGAGATAAGATCCGGTCCAAGCCATTGCTTCTCGCCAACCTCATCCCAACATAATGGAGAACGACAGCTCCTTCCATACAAAGCCTCGAAAGGTGTCATCTGTATGCTGGATTGATAACTATTGTTGTAGGCGAATTCTATCAATGCTAAATGATCGCTCCAACTTCCACCGAAGTCGATCATACAAGCTCTCAACATATCTTCCACTATTTGATTAGTTCTCTCGGTCTGTCCATCTGTTTGCGGATGAAATGCAGTGCTAAAATTCAGACGGGTACCAAGAGATTCTTGCAATCCTTTCCAAAAATGAGAAGTAAATCTCGGATCTCTATCGGATATAATGTTGACTGGGATACCATGAAGCCTAACCACTTCCTTTAAATATAATGCTGCCAGCACATCAACTGTCCACTTGGACTTAATAGATAAGAAATGTGCGGATTTAGTCAGTCGATCCACAATTACCCATATAGCATCATAACCACCTCGAGTCTTAGGAAGACCCAGAATGAAATCTATACCAATACTCTCCCACTTCCATTGGGGTATATCAACTGGTTTCAATTTACCTGCCGGTCTGAAATGCTCGGCCTTTACTTGTTGACAAACAAGACATGTACTCACGAAATTTGCAATTTCCCTTTTCATGTTCGGCCACCAAAATGACCTTTTCAAATCCTTGAACATCTTAGTGCCTCCCGGATGGATAGTATATTTGGATCTATGGGCTTCTTCAAGAATCCGATTCTTTATATTAGCCTCATTCGGTACACAAGTTCTACCTTGAAATAATAATCTTCCATCATCGGCTATCGAGAAATCAGGTCTGCTACTCAAGCTTTCCTTAATTTCGACTAGCTCGGGATCAATATCTTGCAATAACTTGATTTCTACCAACAATTCGGGCTTCAGTTGCAACTGGGAAATCAATATCCGGTCATTATCAATATTGATATCCAGACTAGCCATTTGCTCCAGTAATTTCCATTCTTGTAACATAAGACTAGATATCTTAGCCACAGGCTTCCGACTTAAAGCATCAGCAACCACATTGCCTTTGCCCGGGTGATACTCAATAGAAAAGTCGAAATCCTTTATATACTCCAACCATCTTCTTTGTCTCATGTTCAATTCCTTTTGAGAAAATAAGTATTTCAGACTTTTGTGATCCGAAAATACTGTAAATGATTCACCATATAAGTAGTGCCTCCAAATCTTCAAAGCAAATACCACGGCTGCCAATTCCAAATCATGAACTGGATAATTAACTTCATACTTTCTTAACTGCCTAGAAGAATAGGCAATCACCTTGCCGTGCTGCATAAGCACACAGCCTAAGCCAATACCAGAAGCATCAGTGTAAACCACAAAACCACCCTCACCAGAAGGTAAGGTTAAAATAGGGGCAGTAGTCAGACAATCCTTCAGAGTCTGAAAACTCCGTTGGCATTCAATTGACCACTCAAACTTAATCTCTTTGCGGGTTAACTTTGTCAGAGGTACCGCAATCTTAGAGAAATCTTGAATAAACCTTCGATAGTAACCAGCCAGGCCAAGAAAACTCCTCACTTCAGTAACACTGGTAGGTTGTTCCCAATTCTTTACTGCTTCCACCTTCGATGGATCTACAGAAATACCATCCTTGGTAATAATATGTCCTAGAAAAGACACCTCTTGTAACCAGAAATCACACTTGCTCAACTTAGCATATAATTGGTGATCTCTCAATAATTGCAAAGCCATCCTCAGATGCTCGGCATGTTCTCTTTCACTCTTGGAATATATCAAAATATCATCTATGAATACCACAACCCATTGATCAAGGTAGGGTCGGAACACACTGTTCATTAACTGCATGAAAGTTGCCGGTGCATTCGTTAACCCAAAAGGCATAACGACAAACTCATAATGGCCATACCGGCTACGGAAAGCTGATTTATAAATATCCTCTTCTTTAATCCGTAACTGGTGATATCCAGATCGAAGATCGATCTTAGAAAAATAAGAAGCTCCAGTAATCTGGTCAAATAACTCATCAATCCTTGGCAAAGGATACTTGTTCTTGACAGTCAACTGGTTAAGTTGCCGATAATCGATGCATAATCTCATCGAACCATCTTTCTTCCGAACAAACAATACAGGAGCTCCCCAAGGGGAAACACTCGGGCGAATAAAACCCTTCTCGAGTAATTCCAACAATTGCTGCTTCAATTCCCGTAATTCCGCAGGAGACATGCGATAAGGGGCTTTAGAAACAGGAGACGATCCAGGAATAAGATCAATAGAGAATGTAACTTCACGCAGAGGCGGAAGTCCTGGTAACTCCTCTGGAAATACGTCTGGAAATTCTCGGACAATAGAAATGTCCTTAATCTCCATCTGCTGTTCAGGGGACGCAAGAACAAAAGTCAGAAAAGCTTCGCATCCACGCCTCAATAACTTATCAGCACGAAGAGTCGAGATAAGAGAGATAGAACTAGGGTGTTTCACTCCCTTGAAGGATAATCCGGGGTGTCTAGAAAAAGACACGGAACAAGAACTACAATGAACATTGGCCTCATACCGAGCCAACCAATCAGCTCCTAGGATTACATCGTAATCCTTCATGTCCATACAAATCAAATCAGCTGGAAAATTCTGATCATTCACCATAACCTTACTAGAAGGATAGTAATGCTGAATTGCTGATTTAGAACCAATAGGGGTTGATATTTCTAACGAAGAACTCAACAAAGCAGGTGCCATAGCTAAAGATTTAGCAAATCTCCGTGAAATAAAAGAATGTGTTGCACCAGTATCAATTAGAACAAAAGCTGGCAAGTCGAATATAACAAGAGTACCTTCGACGAGTCCACCCTCCTCGGCGATATCTTTTTCCTTTGCATGGAGAGCCTGGAGCCTGCCTTGAGGCTTCTTGAAATTCAGAGGTTTTGCCGGGATAGCTTGTTCCGATAATAAAGGACAGTTGGGTATACGGTGTTCTTTGCTTCCACACCGCAGACATGCACCTAGCTTGCGCCAACAATCTTCCATCTTGTGACCAGGACGATCACAATATCGGCATACGCCCTTGAATGGAATCATAGAATCAGGTTTCTTGTCTTCTTGTCGCGGCATTTTGCCTTTCCACGAACCAGAACCAGAACTTGAACCAGAACTAGTAAAGGGTCTTTTCTTGCTCGGGTCAGTGCCAAATCCAGGTTTAACATTCTTGAGTGCCTTCGGTTGCTCTTTCTTGTTACCTTGACCACGAATCCTTTCAGTCATTTCCAAAGTATCTTCTAATATTTGTGCCTTTCTTACCATCTCAGAATATGTAGAAATTTCCAGTGGTGCAAGTTGATTGATATAATGAAGTCGAAGACCATTGAGGAAACGCTTCGCCTTCATTCTCTCAGTCGAAATAAGATGTCTTGCATAACGAGAGAGTCGTGAAAACTGAGCCTCATATTCTGATACCGATAAACTTCGCTGCTTCAAAGCTGCGAATTCTGCTCCCTTCTTTTCTTGCACGCGGTCAGAAAAATATTTATCATTGAAATATTCCTCGAATTCCTCCCACGAGACTTGTTGATCTCCGAGAGTCGGCTTAACAGACTCCCACCAAGCACGTGCATCACGTTCCAGTTGGAAAACGGATAAAAGAACACGTTCTTGGTCAGTGCATTGCATGACCTCAAAAATTCTTGCCATCTCGTCGAGCCAATTCTCGGCTTCATCGGGATCAGTTGAACCAGCGAATCTAGGCGGGTTCATTCCTCGGAAATTCCGATATAAATCACCAGTGCCATGAGCTGCGCCATAAGGTGCCGCTCCAGCTCCAGCTCATGCCTCAGCCAGTGCATTCAAGGCTTGCGTAAGTCCTTGAACTGTACGCTGTAAATTCCTCATCTCAGCACGATTGGCTGCCATTTCTAGTTAAGTGCCTATAAAATAGTTACTCGGATTATTTATGAGAGAAGAACTTCTTAGATGAGAAGAGAAGAACTAGATAAGAAGAACATGATTATGGTTAAATAACTTAACCCAAATTTCTACCCAATTCTCACAAGGTTGTTTTCTTAAGCCTACAACCAATAAACCTATAACATTAAAGTGAAATACCTAGGACAAATTGACCTAGGCTCTGATACCAACTAAACTGTCACGCCCCGATGCGGAATCTCGGGACGTACGGTTAGGGGCAAGCGAGCAATAATTCCGAACCATTGCAAACCATTGCACAAAAGGTTGGAAAGGATAATAATCAGAGTTTTATTGATAATAAAGTTGAGTACACTGGGTAGAACAACTACATCCAAATAATAAGCAAAATACTAGAACAACCTCTCACTAATACTAAGGGTACAAACTGACTCAATAAACTAAAACTATCTCACGGTATCACTCCAGTCCATTCCCGACAAGTTCATCACCTAGAAAGAGGGGAAAAGTAGGAGTGAGCTAAACGCGCTCAGTAGATAACCACAAACAGGTTTACGTAATTAACCATTGATTTCCAATTTATATGAAATGCAGTAAATAAAGAATGACGATACAATAAAAGAAACAATGTAAAAGATATCTTGCAAAGTCAAGAAATATAACAATTTACCAAGTAATGAACAAGTAAAGTAATAGTAGAGAATTTGGCCAGCAAGTATGTTACACATGTAACCAAGTAAATACGCACGAGTCAAGTAACAAGAGTTTGTCATAGACGTAACATGTCAAGTCAAGTATTTGGGTGCAATGCCTCACCCTGTCATAAACATCCCAATGGGCTCAATATCTTTTCGGGCGCTCTCCCCAGGACCAGACCGGGCCCTTATGATGCGTTGGCATTTCATTTCAATTGGATCACCGATCCCCCGTCTAGACATAGTCAATTATGGCCAATATAATCAGATGAATTTCTGTCGGGTACAAGATGTAAAGGACGACACTTGCCTCCTTTGATTCAAGAGTATAACCACGATGAAAAACTCAAAACAAGGTAGTCGTACGGCAAACACCGGGCCGTACTCACATGAGTAACGAGTCACGGGGCCAAGAATGAACGGTTGACAGTAAGCCGTTCGAGAGAGAGAAGTAAGTTCCGAAGAACGAATATACGAACCATTCGGGTCGTATTTTAAGAAATACGGTTCAAGAGAATCCGTATTAAGCATAACGATAATATCTAATTATAAGATAATTTATGCAAAATAGTCACCGGGTTGCCAATAACAATTAAACCAACCAATTTCAGTTTAATGTCCATTGATCAATTCCGGGCTCAAATATGACCGAAGATTATCCAAGGGTAATCGGTCAATTAATCAAGTTAAAACAATAGTCATGATGTAACCGTAATTTACCACGGTAAAAATGTTCTACGGTAAAAATGTAAAGTTTACCGGATGGAGTGTCCGGCTAATTGGTCAAAGACTTGCCATAAGTCGGCCAGTAATTTTCTGGTTTACAGTAATTTACAGAAATTACCTATGGTAAAGTTTAGCTATTTACCATACTTATTCAATTTATCCAAAGTTACAAGTGAATTTCAATGATTTTCACTTTAAACAATTTATCAAAATAGATATTGCAAATAACATAAATTTACTCATGTCATTATCTGTTATTTATGTGGATTGTCAATTTTTACTAATTAACATTGTTAAATGGGTCAAATAGCAAAAAAAATCAGTTTTCTGGAAGTTAAACGGATGACAGTGGGCCGTTAAACCTACTGGCTGTAAAACGGTTATCATTGGGCCGTTTTATACAAGGCGGGCGGTTCTAATTGGGCCGTTTGTATAAGTCGGGCGGGCAGTTCTGAGCCGTCTAAGAGATAAAGCGGTCCGATTGGAATCGTTAATCCCTGTAACACGGGAACAACGAAACAGAAGCATAAATCCGGCGTTTAAGGTTTCAATTCATGCATTTGAGTACGTAAATAAATGGAAAAGCATGGTTTCTACAAGTTAACATGATGCCCTTTCATTCCATTTATCAAATTCAAGGTTTGTGCCATGGTTACCTACCTTAACCGATGAAATAAGGAAAGATGAATGGGGAAGAAGATGAACAGTAGACTTGCAGAGCTTCTTCACAGCAGCAAGAACCCTTTTGTGTTTAAGAGATGTTTAAGGGGGCTTCCTCTACTTATAGGTTTGGAAGAGGAGTGTTTAATCTTCACACACGGTTTGGTCAGAGCCGCAAAATCCTTTGCATTGTTGACAACGTGTTTCTGCCAACCAAAACACGGTTTCACGTGTTTCTCAAGGTAAGGTTAGCCTAATCTAAGCCTAATCCAAAAGATTAAGGAATGGTTAACTAAGACCTCAATTTAATGTTACTAAATGATTTTTAATGAATTGGACCCAGAAGACAAAATTACTAATCAAGACATGCTCTTTCATAATATGATTTTTATGGAATTTTATCACGAGGTTTATTGTTAATCTCCCAATCTTAAGATTAAAATAATAATTTAACCCAATGTTCAACGGTTTAGTCGATAGAGAGAGTTTCTGATTTTTACCGATGAAACTTCAGAAGACAAAGTTGTTAAGAAAAATACCCTCTATCAGATGTGATTTTTACAGATTTTTCTAAGGTAGTTGTATTTTCGTATGAATAGTGTTTTCCGCGTTTTTAAGTCAGGCTTAAATCACTGATTAAGCCGTGTAAATGATTTTATTAGGGTCAAGTACAGAAGACCAAAGTGTTTACCATAGTCTTTACTAATTAACTACCATTTTTTGGAATTTTTATATGATAGTCAAAATTTTTACTATTTACTATTTACCACAGTCACTATTCAACATTTACTATTTACGAATTTTAATATTTGTACAGAAACTCGGGGTCTTACACTTCTACCCCTTGGTGACTTGCTCTTTGATGACCGCTTGCTTCTCCGGGGCGTGCTTTCTCCTGTGTTGCTATACAGGCTTCACCGTTGGGTCGAGGTTGATCTTGTGCATCACCACGTCTCCCGGGATCCCGGGAAGGTGCTCATCAGACCATGCAAAGACTTGGATGTACTGGGCAAGGAAATCCTTGTATTTTTCTTGTTCCTTAAGTGGTAGATCGGCTCCGATCTTGACTCCTAGAGTCGGGTCACCGTTGAGAAAGACCGTTAACAACTCACCGTGAGGCTCGGATGTTGTTGGTCCCTCTTCGTCTCCCTTTATTTCTTTGCTCTTCCCTTCCGGCCTCGTGGCTTCGGCCGAGATTATATAGCACCGTCTAGCCAATGCTTGGTTACCCCGGACCTCCCCCACACCATATTTGGTCGGGAACTTCATTTTTTGATGAAAGGTAGAGGGCACCGCTTTCAGTCGGTTGAGGATACCTCGGCCGAAGATGGCGTTATATGCCGTCAGCCCCTTAATCACGATGAAGTTTACCATAATTGTAACGATTTTGGGCGGGGTGCCGATAGTAACTGGCAGGCTCAGGGCTCCCTCGGGATAAGTTGCCTGGCCGTTGAACCCACACAGGGGGTTCGGATCGGGTGGAGTTTAGATGGATTCTCTCCCATCTTGAGGAAACATTCATAGGATAATACATCAGGGGCACTACCATTGTCGACTAAAATCCTATCTACGTTATAATGGTTTATTGTAGCCGATACAACGAGAGCATCGTCATGTAGGGTGGTTAACCCTTCCAGGTCCTAGTCAGAGAATACCAGGGCTTGCGGTTCGCTCACCTACGGGGCCATAGAATGCTCAACAGAGGCTCGGCTTGCCCGCTCGGCGTGACGATTTCCTCCTGGGCTGCTATCTCTGCCTGATGCCGCATTGCCCGTGATGACATTGATGTTGACTCCACGGGGGGCATTGTCGATGTCTTCGGGGGCACCTCGGCCTTCCTTCTGCTCGGACACGTATCGGGATAGGTGCCCCTGGCGGATGAGGCGCTTGACTTCACCTTGAAGTTGATGGCAATCGCTAGTGTGGTGCTCGTGATCATTGTGGAACAGGCAATGCTTGCGGCGGTTGCGATGCATGGCCTTCATAGGCTCGGGCTGGTGGAGGAGGCCCGAGCCTTTGATGTCTTCATAAATCTCGTAGATGGGGGCGGTAAGGGGGGTATACCGCTCATACTTCTGGGATGGCTCTTTATGGTCTCCATCCTGGTTCCACCTCTTTCCTTGGCCCATCCTTTGCTCAGACGTTCGCTTCTTGTCCCCCTCCTAACCCGAGCTTGTTGTGTCTCGGCAGGTGCTAAGGACTTCCTCGCACTCTGCGTGGCACAGGGCCAGGGTCACTAGCTCGGAAAGGGAGGTAGGAGGATGAAGCACTAGCTCACGCCGTAGGTTCTCGTCGCGGGTACCCCCGGTTAATGCGGTGATGGCCGAGGCAACATCCAGGCGGGGGATGCGGAGGGCTTCCGAATTAAATCAGCCGATATAAGCCCGGAACTTCTCCCCCTGTTCCTGCTTGAGTGCCAGTAATCCCACCACCGACCGGGGTGGACCGCTGCCGGCGAAGCTTTCCTTGAACACTGAACCGAATTGCTTGAAGTTGTGGATGCTGCCGGGGGCGAGGGCTCTGAACCATGCTCGAGCGCCCTGAACCAGAGTGGTCATAAACGCTCGACACTTGATTATGTCGGACACCCCATGCAAGGTCATTAGGGTGTCAAAGCTGTCGTAGTGGTCGGCCGGGTCTCCCTGGCCATCGTACGACTTGAAGGTTGGGAGTGAGATCCTGGGGGAAATCTATGCCTTCAAGATGTAATCGGAGAATGGAGATCGCTCCTCGTCCTCCATAGGAGAGGTCTTCTGCAAGGCGCGGAGGGTACGCTCCTGCTCCGCGAAACGCCTCTCAAAATCTCACAATCGAAGGGATAGCTCCGGTTGTTGTTGGCCTGAAGGGCTGGGGGGACACATTTGCATGCTATCCCGGCGCTCCTCAGGGGCTTCGGTCTTCAGAAACTATCGACGTGCTCCGGACTTCTCCCTCCTCAGGGTTGAGGAGGCTTCCTACTCGGGGGGAGGGGCATGCGATAGTCGTCCTGATAGGTTGTGGATGAGCCGCCACCCCCGGAGGGTAAAATGGCCTCCAACAATTTACTGGGAGGCATCTCGCCGTGGAGGGCTCTTCTGGGGGAGCTGCGACTTCTCTGCCCTGGTCACCTGGGCCCTCATGAGATCCACGAGGACATCCAGTTTTCCGTTGAGGGTTTGGAGGGCGTCGGTACTCCCTCCAAGAAGTTGTTCCCCCGCCACTGACGGAGGTACTTCATTGGCGTGGTTGCTCGGCAGGGAGCTCTCCGTGGGGAGAGAAGGTGTGCCTTCTTCTAATGCCGTGGCCTTTTCCTTGTGGTTCCTGCTCAGGGTTTTAGGTGTCTCTTACCTTTCTTCGGTAGGGTTCTTCCAGTTTAAATAGTGGCCCGTTGAGTAAATGATCCCTATAAGCTGAGGAGATTCGGGGTGGTTATGTCCTCCTCGTGGCCTCTTTATAGCCTGCGGACTCTTGGTCTCCCCTATCCCCTTGAGCTCTTGGCTTTTAAGGGACCCGTAACGGCCGTATTAATAAGCTTCCATAAGTTGGCGCAAGCATGAGGCACTGACTCTGGAGGGGCCTCCCGAGCAATGAGTGCATGATTAGGGCAGAGAATGCGGGGCTCCGAAGGAGCTCTCCCGATCGAACTGATGCTCGGACTTCCCAACCCGAAGGCCACCTCGGAAGCGCTTATTCCGAGTGAGTTATTGGGCTTATATTGAGTGAGCCCGGGGGCTACGACTTCAAGGAGTTAGGCCTCGTTTGATCCGGTTGGACCTCTTTTGGCCTCTCCTTCTGGGCGGTTAGATTTCCCCTCTCCAGCAACTACACAAGCAAACCACAAAGATAGAGATTTTTAGGTGGTTCGGACTCTACGTAGAGTCCTATGTCCACCCCTCACTGAACAGAGTGGAGCTTCCCTAGTGCAACTGCACTAAAATGCTGACACACAGCTTGAAGGCACGCAAGGCTGGACAACAGACCAGAACACAACTCTATCCGTCTTCCTACTACAACCGGTAGGGATGGATCACCACAGATCAAAGAAGAACCTTTGTTTGTCTTCCTACTACAACCGGTAGGGACGGTTCACAGTCTCAGTAGATAGATGTTCACAAACGGAAGAAGAAAACACAACACAAAACTCAGACAGGATATAAGAAACTTCAAACACAATGATAATGTTCCTGTCTAAAATCTGAACGGCCCTCTTGGCTACTTTCAAATTAGCTGCTTCCTTGGAGAGTAGCTTCTCCTTTTCAACAGGAAGCTTGTAACACCCGTTAAAGAAATAAAATTCAAAAAAAAAATAAATAAAAGAAAATTACCACTATTTTAAAATTTCAAATAACCAAAAATAAGACAAACAAAACAAAACAAAATAGATAGAAAACCTTTTTATGACTATTAAATATTTAGATAAGTTAATTTCTAATAGTTAAAACTATTATAAGATACCAAATTATATTCTCACAAATTATAAAGTCAAAGAAATCAATTTTTCATAATTTAATAAGTCTGTTTTCTAATTATTTAGAATTTAGTAAGTTATAAGCCAATTTCCCCAAGAAATTAAATTTTTAGATTTATAAACTTGAATATCATAAATAATTTAAACTTTCAATTATATAAAAATAAAACTAAATAATTTTCACCGTAAACCTTATCATACATAAAGATCACTTCTTATAATAAGAGGACTTACTAGGATAGTTGGTTAAGTACTGTGTCACTAATCTTGAGGACTAGGGTTCAATTTCTACAACATATGAACTAAGGTAGAAATGCTTATTGACCTTTTTTTCTTCTTTAGAATTTTAATACTAAGATTAAAGGTAGGTTTAATTAATTACCATGTGATTAATCTTAACGATATATGTAAGAAACGGTTCAATTCCTACAACACACGAACTAAGGTGGAAATGCTTATTGACCTTTTTTTCTTCTTTGGAATTTTAATACTAAGATTAAAGGTAGGTTTAATTAATTACCATGTGATTAATCTTAACGATATATGTAAGAAACGCCCGTGACTGTGGGTAACGACATATGCCATGTCGTTAATTCATGAAATGAATAGTAACGGATGAATAGTGCTACTTTTTATGTAAAAAGAATTTTTTTATAAAAATTATATGTAAAAATAGGAAAAATTATAATTAATTTACCCATAAAATTTGTTAGACATACTACACCAAACATTAAATACAAAATTCAATTAAGAATGTCATAAGTTTAATACAGTTGAATTTGGGGACCAAATTCTTCTAAGTAGGGGTGGGTGTAACACCCGTTAAAGAAATAAAATTCAAAAAAAAAATAAAAGAAAATTACCACTATTTTAAAATTTCAAATAACCAAAAATAAGACAAACAAAACAAAAAAAAAAATAGATAGAAAACCTTTTTATGACTATTAAATATTTAGATAAGTTAATTTCTAATAGTTAAAACTAATATAAGATACCAAATTATATTATCACAAATTATAAAGTTAAAGAAATTAATTTTTCATAATTTAATAAGTCTGTTTTCTAATTATTTAGAATTTAGTAAGTTATAAGCCAATTTCCCCAAGAAATTAAATTTTTAGATTTATAAAATTGAATATCATAAATAATTTAATCTTTCAATTATATAAAAATAAAACTAAATAATTTTTACCCTAAACCTTATCATACATAAAGATCACTTCTTGTAATAAGAGGACTTACTAGGATAGTTGGTTAAGTAGTGTGTCACTAACCTTGAGGATTAGAGTTCAATTCCTACAACACACGAACTAAGGTAGAAATGCTTATTGACATTTTTTTCTTCTTTGAAATTTTAATACTAAGATTAAAGGTAGGTTTAATTAATTACCATGTGATTAATCTTAACGATATATGTAAGAAACGCCCGTGACTGTGGGTAACGACATATGCCATGTCGTTAATTCATGAAATGAATAGTAACGGATGAATAGTGCTACTTTTTATGTAAAAAGAATTTTTTTATAAAAATTATATGTAAAAATAGGAAAAATTATAATTAACTTACCCATAAAATTTGGTAGACATACTCCACCAAACATTAAATATAAAATTCAGTTAAGAATGTCATAAGTTTAATATAAACAAATATAACCAGAAGTAATGCCCCAGATAGAGGCGTCATTTTAAAAAAAAAAACGTCATTTTCATGCCAACCCATCAGTGCACACGTTGGCGCCTACCCAGATCCGTTTTTCACGGATCTGGCCTCCCTATCTTATCTAGTAAACCACTCAGAAACCACCTTAAATCCTCCCTCGTAGCTGCTATGTGGCTTTGGTTAAGGGTTGCAGAAGGTGCAGTTGCTGCAGAGGTTGCTGCAGAAGCTGTCTCTTGCAGAAGAAACTTTGTTCTGCCATTTCTTTATTCTGCCATCTTCTTGAGGTAGGTGTTCTAAACTTCTAGCTAAACTAATAGTTAACAATTGGTTCATCTCCATGTGATACTTTTCCGCATAGTTATCAACATGTGTTAAACTTAATTTAGTGAAATACAGCAATAGCCTAATTAGTCTGCATAGTAATAATACCAGTAGGGTGAACAACTTATTAATGTTACCCATTCTATGATACACTTAAATTAACGAGGTACCAGGATTATGGGTTATTAGGTACATTATTAATGGGTTATTAGCTTTAACATGAATATATAACCCTTGTTAACCACTTAAGTATGGTTATTAAGTTCTAAGATCGGTTTACTGCTGGAATTCTTAAATTAGTATCTTAACCTCGTTAACAGTGTTATGATAGTTTCATTAGGTGTATTAATATGGTTATTACCGTGTTATAATATTTTCATTAAGGGTGTATGGCTAATACCGTGTTATAATATTTTTATTAAGGGTGTATGGCTACTACCGTGTTATAATATTTTCATTAAGGGTATTAACATTGTTAACATTGATCTATATAAGTGTATTACCATTTTTAACAGTATTATAATTTTGCAACCTAAATCTCTAATTAAATCTTACCACGTATTTTTCCAAGGTTAATGATAGAAGACAACTTTGTTAAGTAAGCTTCCAGAAACCTATTTATTATTTTTATGGATTTTTTTTTATCTAGTGAAAACATTTTCATGGTACTATTCATCTAATTAAAATATTAATTTATTAAACTCACCTTAAATGGTGAATAGATCTAAATGCAGATTTTTACTAAAAACACTCAAGAAGACAAAATTGTTCTATAAATCCTGATATACCATTTTCTTATTTTTCTATATTTTTACAAGGTAGTCGAATTATTGCGTGAATAGTGATTTCCGAGTTTTAAGTCATGCTTAAATCGCTGATTAGGCCTTGTCAACGATTTTATTAGCATTAGTCATATAAGACAAAAGTGATCACCAATGTGTTAGCGATTTAATTACTATTTTTATAAATTTTTATATGGTATTCAAAATTATTATTAATATAGTGTTACAATATTTTTATAAGTGTATTAACATTGTTAGTGTTATAATACTTTCATTAAGTATATCTTGTTAATACAGTGTTATGATATTTTCATTAAGTATATTGACATGGTTAAATTGTTAATATAAATCTTTTAAATCTTTTCATAACAATATTTTCAATAGTATATTAACCTTGTTAACAGTATTATAATAGTTTCATCAATAGTATATTAACCTTGTTAACAGTATTATAATAGTTTCATTATGTGTTACACAGTGTTATAATATTTTCATGGAATGGTAAAAGATTATAAATCTTTTAAACCTTTCATAACAATGATTAATAATTAACACGCGTTCAGCTTAAAATATAGTTAAAACCCACCTAAACTTCCCAAACCTTGTTCACCCAAATTCCCCTGTGATGCAACCAAAATCAAAAACTCCCACATGCTCGCATGCAAGGGTCGACCCATGGCTTGAAATGACTTCTTTTCTGACTGTTCTTTATGTTGTCTTCTATTCTAAGCCTATTTACACATACGTATGGTCTTAATTTGAAATTAATTTCTTCATGAAAGCAACTGTCAGCTGCAGCAACAAGCTTTAACACCGGTTAGAAGTCAAGTATTTGATACATATAGAATTCAAGTATTTTTGTCCTTGGTATGCAGTTAGAATTCAAGCATATTTTACATACTATACATAGTTAGAATTCAAGTATTTTATACATATTGTATTCAAGTATATTATACACAATATTGTACACGTTTAACCATGTACAGAATACATAATTCAAACCGATGAATGTATATTAATTATGTACAGCACACTCTGACGAATGTATATTCATGCTTAATATATATATAACCCAATATAATATTGTACACCAATACATATTCAAGTATATGCATGATTAATATATATAAAACCCGTCTTAACAGTGTTTAATTTACCGATGTTGTAACCGCGTTTAACAGTGTTGAAATTAATATGGTTTAGCAGTATTGAATTTAACTATTCATAGTATAAATTAACACTGTTACCGTCGAGCTACAGGCACCCCTGACCAAGGTGCCACTTTCTCTCAAACCCTATATAATAGTAACTTGAATTTAATAAAAGGTGCCTTAGTAGAAGTCATTAATTTACTAAGTCTGTACTAGTTAGAAATCCACCCCGAGACATTAATTGGATAACCAGTTATACAATGCATCAACTTTTCATCACTGGTTTTACTTTATCTGTACCCTTGGATTCCAAATCTACCTTATATTCCTACCGGTCACACCTTGAATTCTATATTGGCTATAAATGATAAATGAGAATGGATGTCAAAAAAACATGACTAATAATGCTAGCAATAGGGCCCGGTCTGGTCCTGGGAGGAGCGCCCGAAACCCATGGGAAAGATCTCTTGCTTGTCGGTGTCTTGCATTGCACCGAACTACATGCTAGATTGGAGACATTCCATCACTCTCTCTCTCTCTCTCTCTTTACTTGACTTACGTGGCCCGGATGGGCAGTACTTGACTTGCGTGGCCCGAATGGGCAATTACTTGAATGAATTGATTTATATATATATATAGCCAATTCTAATTGCTTGAACTTGTTTACTGTGCTATCATGATTGTTATTCCAGTTATTCACTGCTTGACATCAATTACCATTTCTATGTGAAATTGATTTATACTCTCACTTTCTACTCCAGTCAGTTCCTTGATGTTTACTTGTCTGCATGCATATACTCTTTACATTAAATGAATGTGTAATTCACTTATAGCATGCTAGAAATTGAGATGTAAATCCTACTGGGCGATTCGCTCATACTGTTGTTTTCTAACGTTTTCAGGAAATGTGGAAATTGATCAGGACTCGGAAGGGGATGAGATGGAGTGATGTAGCATTTATGTCATAGATGTAAACCATTTAGTTTAATTGTCATTGTCTAGTATTGTAATAAAGGCTTGTGGCCTAACGGTAAAGGATGTCTTTGGAACTGTTGTAATCACCAGTACTTATCATTTTATGAAGTTCTAGTTAAAATTTGAGTTGTTTGCGCATTCTGTTAATGGTTCGAAGGTAGAGTCTCGAACGGATAGCTAGCTCGCTTTGGTTCTATATAAAGGACTGTCGCGCCTTGGGTAATCTTCCGCGCTCGGGACGTGACAGAACTTTCTTGGTATCAGAGCCTTAGGTTTCAAACGTAGGGAACTAGTAGAAATAAAAACCTGAGTCCAAAGATAGAAAAGGTCTAAGGATTGGTTGGATTAGTGTTTAAAATCCTACCTGGAAAGTGGGGTAGAGCCAAGGGTTTAGATGAATAATGATAATTGACCCTTAACCTTAACTGAAACCTTAACTGAAAACTCCATATTCAGTACACTTTAATTCTTTTGTAGGAAATGGCCGCTGAAAGAGCACAATGGCGCGAGATGCAGCGCACCGTGCAAGGACTCACCCAGGCGCTACAACAAGTGGCGCAAGGTGGTGTTGGCGGTGCTCACCACGGAGCTGGTGACCTTCATCGGGATTTCCGCAACATGAATCCACCAAGGTTCGCGGGATCAGTGGACCCCGATGACGCAGAGCATTGGTTGAAGGAGATCGAAAGGATTTTTCGCGTGATGCAGTGCGCGGATGATGAAAAAGTTTTACTAGCAACATTTCAACTGGAGCGGGACGCTCGATGCTGGTGGGAGTCCGTGGAAGCAACATTACCCGACAACCATATCACTTGGGCGGAATTTGTTGAGCACTTCAACAATAAATATTTCTCAGATCGGGTACAAGAGAGGAAAGCTGCGGAATTTGCCGCGTTAAAACAATGGACCCGAAAAGTGGCCGAATATGAGGCCCAGTTTTCAAGACTTTCCCGTTATGCACCACATTTGGTGTGTACGGAAAAGATGAAGGCGAGGAGATTTCTCAACGGGTTATGACCCCAATATATCACCCAGCTAGCACCGATGGACATCCAGGTCTACTCAGAGATGGTGCGACGCGCTCAATTGCTAGAAGATGCCACGGAATTCTCAGATAAGATCCGAGGGAAGGACAAGAAGGCACATGTTACAAGTCCGGGAAGCTTCAAACCGTCATTCGGTAAGAAGCGATCTTTTAACGGAGGGGAATCTTCCAAGGAGAAGAAATCTCAGAAAAATAACAAGCCCTTCTTCTCTAAAAACAACAAGGCTTTAGCAATCACTGGACCTTCCAAGGACATTTGCAAATATTGTGATAAGGCTGGTCATAAGACCGAGGATTGTTGGAGGAAGCTGGGAGCGTGTCTCCGATGCGGGAGTCGAGAGCATCGAGTTCCCGATTGCCCTTTGATGAAGGAACACTCCAACCTGGACGAGAAGCGTCCGGTCAAGAAGCAAGGCCGACTGCAAGCACTGCAAGGGACAGAACCTATGGAAGGAGGAATCGTGGAAGGTACATTGTCTATTTGCTCTAAACCTGCTAAAGTTCTATTTGACACTGGAGCAACTCATTCATTTGTTTCGAAGAAGTTTACTGCATCATTTACTAAGGAACCTGAACGGTTAGACTTAGTCATTTCTACAACTCTTGGAAAGAAATCAGACATCATGCATCACTACCCAGATTGTAAGGTTAAGGTACATGATAATAATCTACCAGCCGACTTGATATGCCTTGACATGGAATATTATGATGTCATATTGGGAGCTGACTGGTTATCAATCCACCAAGCAACAGTAGATTGCCGACATGGCAAGGTAATTTTTGTAGATTATCCCGAGTTAGTTTATAACAGACCTCGGAATAAATCCCCACTCATCTCAGCTCTTCGAGCTAGTAAGCTGGTGAATAGGGGATGTATGGCTTTCTTGGCTTTCGTGACTACCACGGAAGTCGATAAAACAAAAGTCGAAGACATTCGGGTGGTTCGGGACTACCCCGACGTATTTCTAGAAGAATTGCCTAGTTTACCCCCGGAAAGGGAAGTGTCGTTTTCCATCGACATTATTCCTGGCGCTGGTCCTATTTCTAAAGCACCCTACAGGATGTCTCCTGCTGAATTAAAGGAGCTGAAGGAACAGTTGATGGATTTACTAAAGAAGGGTTTCATCAGGCCGAGTACTTCCCCTTGGGGAGCACCCATGCTGTTTGTCAAAAAGAAGGATGGAACGATGAGGCTATGTATCGACTATCGGCAGCTAAATCACCTCACAATCAAGAACAAGTACCCGCTGTCGAGGATCGATTATCTATTTGATCAATTGTCTGGAGCTGCTTATTTTTCCAAGATTGATCTTCGTTCTGGTTACCACCAATTGAGGATCAAAGAAGAAGACATTCATAAAACTGCATTCCGGAGCAGGTATGGGCACTACGAATTTACTGTTATGCCTTTCGGACTAACAAATGCCCCTGCAGCCTTTATGCAGTTAATGAACAGCATTTTCAGACCCCTATTTAGACCAATTTATTGTGGTCTTTATTGATGATATTCTGATCTACTCTAAGACTAAAGAAGATCATGAAGAACATCTCAGGAAGGCCCTACAAATATTAAGAGACAACAATCTATATGCCAAAATCAGCAAATGTGAGTTCTGGCTCGAGGAAGTGTCCTTCCTAGGTCATATTATTTCGAAGGATGGAATTGCAGTTGATCCGTCAAAAGTTGAAGCTGTGAAAAACTGGGATCGACCCACTAATGCAACAGAGGTGCGAAGCTTCATGGGTCTAGCTGGTTATTACCGGCGTTTCATCAAGGACTTCTCTAAGATTGCGGTACCTCTAACCAGGCTAACCTGTAAAGAAGTGCCATATGAGTGGAATGGTGATTGTGAAAAGAGTTTCCAAACCCTTAAGGATCTCTTAACCACTGCTCCAATCTTGTCACTACCAATTGAAGGAGAAAAATACGAGGTATATACCGATGCTTCTGGTATTGGCCTTGGTTGTGTATTGATGCAGAATGGGAAAGTCATTGCATATTCTTCTCGTCAATTGAAGAAACATGAGAAGAATTACCCGGTTCATGACTTGGAACTCGCCGCGGTAGTTTTTGCTCTAAAGATCTGGAGACACTATCTCTACGGAGAACAATTTACTGTGTACTCTGATCATAAGAGCCTCAAATATCTATTTTCCCAAAAGGAGTTGAACATGAGGTAAAGGTGTTGGCTTGAATATCTCAAGGATTTTGACTTCATCATACAATACCATCCTGGTAAGGGTAACTCTGTAGCAGATGCCCTCAGTCGGAAGCCAAAGGTAATTCTGGCCAACTGTATGATACAAGAATGGAAGCTGTTAGAGAGACTTGCAGAGCTGGACATCAACACAGATGAGAAGAATGCATGTATTATTCTCTCTCATGTAAGTCTACATCTCGACTTACTTCCTGAAATCACAAAGTTACAAGAGGAAGATCCCATGCTAGTAGAAATAAAGAGTAAACTGAATGAGAAGACTAATTTCAAGATGGCATCAGATGACAGATTGCTATTTCATAAACGGACATGCGTACCTGACTGTCCGGAGTTGAAAAGGAAAATCCTAGAAGAAGCTCACCGATCGAGATACACGATCCATCCTGGAGCTACTAAAATGTACCAAGATGTGAAAAGAACTTTTTGGTGGCCGAACATGAAACGAGAGGTAGCAGACTTTGTATCTCGTTGTCTCACATGCCAACAAGTGAAGGCGGAACATCAGAAACATGCCGGAAAGCTACATCCATTGGATATCCCAAAATGGAAGTGGGAAGACATTGGCATGGACTTCATTATGGGATTACCCAAGTCTAGGAGCGGATATGATGGAATATGGATAATCATCGATCGCCTTACTAAATCGGCTCATTTCTTGCCTATCAAGAGTCGATGGTCGATTGATATTCTTGCCGTTTTGTATATTAAGGAAGTTACTAGATTACATGGAATTCCTGTGTCCATAATATCTGACCGAGATCCTCGCTTCACATCTCATTTCTGGAAGGGTCTACAACACTCTCTGGGAACGAAGCTTAATTTCAGTACTGCCTTTCATCCCCAGACAGATGGTCAGACGGAAAGGACCAATCAGATTGTTGAAGACATGTTGCGAGCATGCATTATAGATTTCGGCGGAAGTTGGCCTGACCACTTACCACTAGCCGAATTTGCCTACAACAACAGCTACCAAGCCAGTATTCAAATGGCACCTTTCGAGGCACTCTATGGTAGAAGCTGTAGATCTCCGGTATGCTGGGAGGAAGTCGGTGAGAGACAACTCCTAGGTCCTGAGATGGTGAGAGATTCAACTGAGAAGATTCTCCTTATCAGAGAAAGACTCATGGTAGCTCAGTGCAGGCAGAAATCTTATGCTGATAACAGAAGGAGAGACTTAGAATTTCAAGTCGGTGACCATGTATTTCTCAAGGTATCTCCCAGCCGAGGTATTCGAAGATTTGGTGTTAAAGGCAAGCTTACACCAAGATTCATCGGTCCATTTGAGGTATTGGAAAGAGTGGGTGAGGTAGCCTACCGTGTTGCTCTACCTCCTCAGCTCTCGGAAGTGCACGACGTATTTCATGTTTCTATGTTAAAGAAATATGTGCACGATCCCTCTCATGTCATCGACCACACCAATTTGGTGATTCAAAGGGATCTTACCTACGAGCAAAGGTCGATGCGCATCCTCGATCGAGAAGTCCGAGTTCTAAGGAGCAAGAGGATCCCTATGGTGAAAATTCAATGGAATCGATGTTCCGAGCAGGAAGCAACTTGGGAGACCGAGGAATCTATGAAGAGAAGATACCTAGAGCTATTTTAGACTGTGAGTATCTTACACCACCCGCACCGTATCCTTATAAAAATGAAATTTCCTTATACAGGTAAATTGAAATTTCCGGATACATTTGGATTTGGGGACCAAATTCTTCTAAGCAGGGGAGGGTGTAACACCCGTTAAAGAAATAAAATTCAAAAAAAAAAAAGAAAATTACCACTATTTTAAAATTTCAAATAACCAAAAATAAGACAAACAAAACAAAACAAAAATAGATAGAAAACCTTTTTATGACTATTAAATATTTAGATAAGTTAATTTCTAATAGTTAAAACTATTATAAGATACCAAATTATATTATCACAAATTATAAAGTCAAAGAAATTAATTTTTCATAATTTAATAAGTCTGTTTTCTAATTATTTAGAATTTAGTAAGTTATAAGCCAATTTCCCCAAGAAATTAAATTTTTAGATTTATAAAATTGAATATCATAAATAATTTAATCTTTCAATTATATAAAAATAAAACTAAATAATTTTTACCCTAAACCTTATCATACATAAAGATCACTTCTTGTAATAAGAGGACTTACTAGGATAGTTGGTTAAGTAGTGTGTCACTAACCTTGAGGATTAGAGTTCAATTCCTACAACACACGAACTAAGGTAGAAATGCTTATTGACATTTTTTTCTTCTTTGAAATTTTAATACTAAGATTAAAGGTAGGTTTAATTAATTACCATGTGATTAATCTTAACGATATATGTAAGAAACGCCCGTGACTGTGGGTAACGACATATGCCATGTCGTTAATTCATGAAATGAATAGTAACGGATGAATAGTGCTACTTTTTATGTAAAAAGAATTTTTTTATAAAAATTATATGTAAAAATAGGAAAAATTATAATTAACTTACCCATAAAATTTGGTAGACATACTCCACCAAACATTAAATATAAAATTCAGTTAAGAATGTCATAAGTTTAATATAAACAAATATAACCAGAAGTAATGCCCCAGATAGAGGCGTCATTTTAAAAAAAAAAAACGTCATTTTCATGCCAACCCATCAGTGCACACGTTGGCGCCTACCCAGATCCGTTTTTCACGGATCTGGCCTCCCTATCTTATCTAGTAAACCACTCAGAAACCACCTTAAATCCTCCCTCGTAGCTGCTAGGTGGCTTTGGTTAAGGGTTGCAGAAGGTGCAGTTGCTGCAGAGGTTGCTGCAGAAGCTGTCTCTTGCAGAAGAAACTTTGTTCTGCCATTTCTTTATTCTGCCATCTTCTTGAGGTAGGTGTTCTAAACTTCTAGCTAAACTAATAATTAACAATTGGTTCATCTCCATGTGATACTTTTCCGCATAGTTATCAACATGTGTTAAACTTAATTTAGTGAAATACAGCAATAGCCTAATTAGTCTGCATAGTAATAATACCAGTAGGGTGAACAACTTATTAATGTTACCCATTCTATGATACACTTAAATTAATGAGGTACCAGGATTATGGGTTATTAGGTACATTATTAATGGGTTATTAGCTTTAACATGAATATATAACCCTTGTTAACCACTTAAGTATGGTTATTAAGTTCTAAGATCGGTTTACTGCTGGAATTCTTAAATTAGTATCTTAACCTCGTTAACAGTGTTATGATAGTTTCATTAGGTGTATTAATATGGTTATTACCGTGTTATAATATTTTCATTAAGGGTGTATGGCTAATACCGTGTTATAATATTTTTATTAAGGGTGTATGGCTACTACCGTGTTATAATATTTTCATTAAGGGTATTAACATTGTTAACATTGATCTATATAAGTGTATTACCATTGTTAACAGTATTATAATTTTGTAACCTAAATCTCTAATTAAATCTTACCACGTATTTTTTCAAGGTTAATGATAGAAGACAACTTTGTTAAGTAAGCTTCCAGAAACTTATTTATTATTTTTCTGGATTTTTTTTATCTAGTGAAAACATTTTCATGGTACTATTCATCTAATTAAAATATTAATTTATTAAACTCACCTTAAATGGTGAATAGATCTAAATGCAGATTTTTACTAAAAACACTCAAGAAGACAAAATTGTTCTATAAATCCTGATATACCATTTTCTTATTTTTCTATATTTTTACAAGGTAGTCGAATTATTGCGTGAATAGTGATTTCCGAGTTTTAAGTCATGCTTAAATCGCTGATTAGGCCTTGTCAACGATTTTATTAGCATTAGTCATATAAGACAAAAGTGATCACCAATGTGTTAGCGATTTAATTACTATTTTTATAAATTTTTATATGGTATTCTAAATTATTATTAATATAGTGTTACAATATTTTTATAAGTGTATTAACATTGTTAGTGTTATAATACTTTCATTAAGTATATCTTGTTAATACAGTGTTATGATATTTTCATTAAGTATATTGACATGGTTAAATTGTTAATATAAATCTTTTAAATCTTTTCATAACAATATTTTCAATAGTATATTAACCTTGTTAACAGTATTATAATAGTTTCATCAATAATATATTAACCTTGTTAACAGTATTATAATAGTTTCATTATGTGTTACACAGTGTTATAATATTTTCATGGAATGGTAAAAGATTATAAATCTTTTAAACCTTTCATAACAATGATTAATAATTAACATGCGTTCAGCTTAAAATATAGTTAAAACCCACCTAAACTTCCCAAACCTTGTTCACCCAAATTCCCCTGTGATGCAACCAGAATCAAAAACTCCCACATGCTCGCATGCAAGGGTCGACCCATGGCTTGAAATGACTTCTTTTCTGACTGTTCTTTATGTTGTCTTCCATTCTAAGCCTATTTACACATACGTATGGTCTTAATTTGAAATTAATTTCTTCATGAAAGCAACGGTCAGCTGCAGCAACAAGCTTTAACACCGGTTAGAAGTCAAGTATTTGATACATATAGAATTCAAGTATTTTTGTCCTTGGTATGCAGTTAGAATTCAAGCATATTTTACATACTATACATAGTTAGAATTCAAGTATTTTATACATATTGTATTCAAGTATATTATACATAATATTGTACCAGTTTAACCATGTACAGAATACATAATTCAAACCGATGAATGTATATTAATTATGTACAGCACACTCTGACGAATGTATATTCATGCTTAATATATATATATAACCCAATATAATATTGTACACCAATACATATTCAAGTATATGCATGATTAATATATATAAAACCCGTCTTAACAGTGTTTAATTTACCGATGTTGTAACCGCGTTTAACAGTGTTGAAATTAATATGGTTTAGCAGTATTGAATTTAACTATTCATAGTATAAATTAACACTGTTACCGTCGAGCTACAGGCACCCCTGACCAAGGTGCCACTTTCTCTCAAACCCTATATAATAGTAACTTGAATTTAATAAAAGGTGCCTTAGTAGAAGTCATTAATTTACTAAGTTTGTACTACTTAGAAATCCACCCCGAGACATTAATTGGATAACCAGTTATACAATGCATCAACTTTTCATCACTGGTTTTACTTTATCTGTACCCTTGGATTCCAAATCTACCTTATATTCCTACCGGTCACACCTTGAATTCTATATTGGCTATAAATGATAAATGAGAATGGATGTCGAAAAAACATGACTAATAATGCTGGCAATAGGGCCCGGTCTGGTCCTGGGAGGAGCGCCCGAAACCCATGGGAAAGATCTCTTGCTTGTCGGTGTCTTGCATTGCACCGAACTACATGCTAGATTGGAGACATTCCATCACTCTCTCTCTCTCTCTTTACTTGACTTACGTGGCCCGGATGGGCAGTACTTGACTTGCGTGGCCCGAATGGGCAATTACTTGAATGAATTGATTTATATATATATAGCCAATTCTAATTGCTTGAACTTACTTGTTTACTGTGCTATCATGATTGTTATTCCAGTTATTCACTGCTTGACATCAATTACCATTTCTATGTGAAATTGATTTATACTCTCACTTTCTACTCCAGTCAGTTCCTTGATGTTTACTTGTCTGCATGCATATACTCTTTACATTAAATGAATGTGTAATTCACTTATAGCATGCTAGAAATTGAGATGTAAATCCTACTGGGCGATTCACTCATACTGTTGTTTTCTAACATTTTCAGGAAATGTGCAAATTGATCAGGACTCGGAAGGGGATGAGATGGAGTGATGTAGCATTTATGTCATAGATGTAAACCATTTAGTTTAATTGTCATTGTCTAGTATTGTAATAAAGGCTTGTGGCCTAACGGTAAAGGATGTCTTTGGAACTGTTGTAATCACCAGTACTTATCATTTTATGAAGTTCTAGTTAAAATTTGAGTTGTTTGCGCATTCTGTTAATGGTTCGAAGGTAGAGTCTCGAACGGATAGCTAGCTCGCTTTGGTTCTATATAAAGGACTGTCGCGCCTCGGGTAATCTTCCGCGCTCGGGACGTGACAAAGCTGGAGGCGGAGCTTCTTCTCCTTGCAGATGAAGAGGAGTGGATGTAGAAGAACATCTTGTGTTTCTTTTGTAGATCTTTCGTAGGTGGCTTCAGGCTCTACTCCTTCTTCTTCTTCTCTTCTTTTGCTCCTCGACATCACTCATCGAACTGGGCCTCTCCTCAAACCTTCTATACTCTCCTTGCTTTGGCATGGCCCTCATGCTCTACTTTTCTTTTCAGAAATTATTCTTTTCTATAAGCATGGTACAAGGGTTGTTGGTGTTGATCGGGTCGCTTGAGATCTTGACCGTCCATCTTCGCAGAAGCTGCCAAATACTGAAAAGAGTAGCCACTGATTGGCAAAGAGGAGATATGGTACATTGGCTTCTTATTGGCCCATTGATCCTCTTCATGTAGTTCGAAGGCAGGTTTGAATGAGACAGGCTTGAGTCTTTGTCCTCAAGCCACAATCCATTTCTGGATGAACCCTTTCTAGGAGTTATTTGATTTGTCCAACTGTAAAGATGGGAATGTACCTCATAAGGGGTCATTTGGAAGGTTGTCATTGTAAGGCCCGTGCCTTAATGGATCCTTCGTGGTATTTGTTCTATTAATTGTTCTGGAATTTCGGCTATTTTCCTGGATTTTTAGGAATTTGTCTAGTATTTTTCCGGATTTATTTGGAGCTATTTGAGGGTTATTGGAATATTAATAAGATTTTTATATATATAATGATTAAATTATATATATATTAATTTTATTTTTATTTTATTAATCCCTCACCCTCTCTCTCTCTTCTCCCCGTCGATCACTCTCTCTTTCCCTTTCTCTCTCTCTCTTTCTCTCGCGCGATCGCCTCTCTCCTCCTTGTAGGGATCGCGGCCGAGACGAGGACGGATCGAGACGAGGTTGGCGCCGTTGAATTCCTCGCGTCGAGGCGAACGCGTGGGTACCCATTTCGGCGTGGATCGGTGGACGTGGGAGCGTGTTGGAGCTTGAAGGCTCGGCGAGCCTACCTCGGTGCATGCGGCCTTTTCGCGCGATTCGGCTTGCAAGAGGTAGGGGGATGGAATCCTTAGCTCGCTAGGAGCATTTCCTATAGCTCCTTCTGTTGATTAGCGCCCCGTAGTAAGCATGTTGCCCATTTGTTCATATTTGGGGTTTTGGCCATGTTCTTCACGTTTGATCGGTTATAGGCGATGCATGTGCTAGATTAGTTGTTAAACTGTTGTATACACTGCGTGGTTTGGCAGGTTACAGGTTTTTTCGTCGTTACCCGGCGTTTTCAACCGTCCGGGGGGGCTTCGATTTACAAACCGTACCCGCCCGTAACCCAGGTGGAGTGACGGTCCTGCCAGGAACCGTCACTTGCCTGACGGTCCAAGATGGACGCGTCACTTACCAAATAACGGCCCAACGAGGGGCGTCGTTTGGAGAGTAACGGTAGGAACCCCATCCGTTACTCGTTCGTGGTTTTCAGTTAGCCCGGTGAGGCGGTGAGCTCGGCGGTCTGTCGACCGGCCGTCGCTGTAAACGACGCGCCGAGACCGGGGCGTCGCTTCATCTGCTATCGTTTTGGAACGCTGTCAGTTGATTTGAGCCTCGGGTGAAAGTAACGGCGGAGTTCCCGCGCGTTGCTTGGAAGCAACGCATAGGACCCCCACCGTCACTCTCCCCTTGGTGGCCTTTGGGTTTGGTACTCGGGAGGATGTAACGGCGGTGACCTACCGCGCCGCTTGGAAGCGACGCGCAGGGCCCCTACCGTCACATTCCCCCCTGCACCTGTGAGTTGGAACTCGGGAGGGAGTAACGGCTGGAGACCAGCGCGTCACTCTTGATGTAACGCACCAGTCCCCGACCGTCACTTCCAAGTAGCGCGTGGGCCTCCGACCGCCGCTTGCCCGTCAGTTTGGTTATGTTCCCAGCCCATTGCTTATGCGTTCCGTTCTATACTCATGCCATAGTTGTATTGTTTTACTATATTGTGGCGTGTTTTATATGCCAATAGAGTAGCTTTTCTTTCCATGCAATGGAGCCACTGTTGTTGCCCTAAGGTCTGTTGAGTACCGACCCGCTTGAGGATGGCGGAGGGGTATGTTTCCCATTCACGGTTTGTAAGCTAGTTCCGTGGGCTCCCAGCCAATGGTAGCGTCCTGCCAAGGGAGAAAACTAGTTAGAGGGCCTGGCTCAGGCTAGAGTCAGTGTGTGCACACGTGGTCGGAGACTGTGGACTGACACCGACGGGTGCCACTCCGACTGGTCACTTGGTTTGGTACTGTTTACGCGCTTAGCTTGTCGCTTCGTCGACTGCGAGTGCTTGAGACGCAGTGTAAGCTGTCAGTGGACGCTTCTGGTTTCTGCTCCAGTGGTTGTCCGTCCTTGTTGTCTGGATTAGTTGCAGCTTATCCTATTTGGTAGTTTTGGCTTCAATCGCTTGCATTTAATTAGGCATGTGTTAGCTGTTATACCTGCTTAGATAGAGCTTACAGCTTTCTTGTGATTAGATATTCATGCCATTGCCTGTGTATTTATTTAAATGCATGCTTTAATTGCTGTTATTTATGCATGTTCGCTTGTTTAGTGCGAGGTAGGGATCCGCGTGACCCCTACTGAGTCTGGCTGTGACTCACCCTTCTCCTTTCAGGTGAGCCACGCCCGACGTCTCCCGGAGTTTAGCGTGCTGTTTCGGGACCGTCCCTAGCTGCCAGCTGAGCACGAGCTGCCTTTTTGAGGCTTGTGTTGTACTTTTGCCGGGATATGCCCCGTGTAGTTGTACTTTGAGGACTAGTGTTTGTCACTCTGGACTAGTTATATATTTATCACTCTGGTTATTTTAAATTGCTTCCGCTCTTGTGTTTAAATCTTAATACTTAATTGTATTGCGCGCCCCAATTCGTAATTTATTATGCATATCCCTCAGCTAACCCCCCACTAACCCTTCAGGGGCCTCATCAGCCTCTTGGGTGGCCTCCCCAGTTCTTGGTATCGGTGTATCGATGTTATCGGTATATCGGTATCCTGAACTCTGGGTCGTCACAGCTGGTATCAGAGCGTAAGTTGATGATTTGCGTAAGGAATTGGAATTGACGCTTGTCCAGAGCTAGTCCTGTTGTCGTCTCCTGCTGGCATAGGATTTTTTCCGTATGATTGATGGATTTCATTGTTGATTGCGTTTTGGCAGCATAATTATGCCGCCTCGTCGAGGAAGACCTCCTCGAGCTCCGCGTGTTCCTCGAGATGCGCCCAGGGAAGATAGTGGTTCTGCACCTCCTCCTGCAGTTCCCGTTGTTCCTGTCGTTCCAGTTGCTCCTCAAGTGCCGATCGTTCAAGCTGAAGTGCCTGGCAGTCGAGGCAAGGCTTTGAAGAAATTTCTTATGTTCAATCCGCCTGCTTTCGATGGTCAAGCTGATCCAGAGGTGGCAAGGCAATGGCTGGATGCGATAGAGCGTGTGTTTGTCTTGATGGAGTGTGCTGAAGATGAGAAAGTCATGCTCGCTGCCTTTCAACTCCAGGGTACATCCATCACGTGGTGGAAAGCCGAGTGGCAGGTTGCTTTTCGTTCCAGACCTCTTCGGTAGATCACTTGGGCAGAGTTTGTTGCTGCTTTTGAGCGTGCCTATACTCCTGCTTGCTTACAGATGGACAAGATGTATCGGTTTATGGAATTGACTCAGGACAGTATGACCGTGCTTCAGTACAGGAATAAGTTCTTGGAATTGGGTCAGTATGCGCCCCATGTGCTGGCCAGTGAAGCTTTGAAGACCCAGCAGTTCTTGCGAGGGTTGAGGCCAGAGTTGAAGATGCCGTTGATAGCGAGTCGTGTTGCGGATCTTGATACTACATGTTAGACAGCTGTAGCTTTAGAGCTGGAGATGGCGAGACCGGGTGGATATCCCCAGGCAGGGTCAGTGCAGCCGGTAGCTCAGGTTCAGCAGACTTACCGACAGCCCGTGCCAGGTGTTCCTTCGGTTCAGTCAGAGGTTTCCAGTGCTTCCTCTCCTTCCAAGCCCAAGTTTAAAAGGTTCAAGAAGAAGAAGAAGTTTTTTCAGCAGCCGTCCAGTACAGATTCTATTCAGCAGCCGACAGCACCTCCTTCTCAGACTCGGCAGAGTTCAGCTTCAAGTCAGCCGTGGACGTGTCGGAGATGCGGTGGTCATCACAAGGGCCAGCCGTGTTCTCTTCCTATTGTTTGCTTTAGGTGTGACCAGCCAGGTCATGTGGTTCGGGATTGCCCGCTGAGGCCGAATCCATTGCAAGCTCCTCAGTTTTCTCAACCTCAGCCGCAGTTTAGACCTCCTGCACCTCAAGCTCCACAACAATTCTTCTCTCAGGCGTCGGCGTCTTCTCAGCAATCTTCAGCTGGTTCTAAGAAGCAGAAAGGCAAAGTTTCTCATTTGACTAGAGCTGATGCTGCTGCGTCCCATCTTGTGGAAGGTACGATTATGCTTTATGGTCATTCAGCTCGTGTCTTATTTGATTCTGGTGCTTCTCACTCTTTTATTTCTGAGGATTTTATGACCTGTATTGAGGAACCGACTTCCGAGGTGTCTTGTGAGTTATTTGTGGAATTGCCTTCTGGAGATTTCATTGTTACTCCTCTGTGTTTGGAAGAATCTCCTGTTTGGATTGATAATCACCAGTTGCCGGCAAGATTGTATGCATTGCAGCTGGCAGATTATGATGTTATTCTGGGAATGGATTGGTTGGAGCATTATGGAGCTGTAGTTGACTGCAGATCGAAGAAAGTCTATTTTCAGCCCCAGGGAAAATCAGCCTTTTATTTTCAAGGTATTCGATCCCGATCTTCTCGTATGATTATTTCTGCTATTTGAGCCTACAGGTTGCTTAGCGCAGGTTGTCAGGGATTCCTTGCTTCAGTGGTAGCTGTTGAAAAACCACGACGGGATGTTTGTGATATTCCGGTTGTCTGTGAGTTCCCTGATGTGTTTCCTGACGAGTTGCCAGGCTTGCCCCCAGAGCGAGAGATTGAGATGGTGATTGAATTGATTCCAGGTACTGGCCCCTTGGCAAAGCCGCCGTACCGAATGGCCCCAGCTGAATTGAAAGTACTGCGTGCACAGCTACTAGAGTTACTAGAGAAAGGTTATATTCGCCCCAGTTTTTCTCCGTGGAGTGCCCCAGTGCTGTTTGTGAAAAAGAAAGATGGAAACCTGAGACTTTGTATTGATTACAGGCAGCTGAATCAGGCGACTATCAAGAATAAGTATCCGCTCCCCAGGATTGATGATTTGTTTGACCAGTTACAGTCTGCTACTGTCTTTTCACGGATTGATCTCCGGTCTGGCTACTTTCAGTTGCGATCCGGGAATCTGATGTGGAGAAGATTGCTTTCAGCACTCGATATGGTCACTTTGAATTTTAGTCATGCCGTTTGGTTTGACTAATGCCCCAGCAGCTTTTATGGACCTAAGGCAGCGTATCTTTCGTCCATTTCTAGACCAGTTTGTGGTGATCTTTGTTGATGATATTTTGATCTATTCTGCCTCTGTTGATGATCATGTGCAGCATTTGAGGATCGTTCTGCAGACTCTAAGAGATCACGAGCTTTATGCGAAGCTTAGTAAATGTGAATTCTGGCTTCGGGAGATTCATTTTCTTGGCCATGTGATTTTTGGTGATGGAGTGGCAGTAGACCCTGCAAAAATTGAGGCCGTTTTGAGTTGGCAGAGACCGAGGACCATCACTGAGATACGAAGTTTTTTAGGATTGGCTGGGTATTACCGCAGATTCATTCAGGATTTTGCAAAGATTGCAGCACCAATGACTAAATTGACACGGAAGGATGTGCCATTTGTCTGGTCGGATCAGTGTGAGGCTAGCTTTGTTGAATTGAAAAGGCTATTGACTTCTTCTCCAGTGTTGACTTTGCCTTCCGACTCGGGTGGTTTTCTTATTTGTACGGATGCGTCTCGAGTAGGGTTGGGTGCAGTGCTGATGCAACATGGTAGGGTTATCGCATATGCATCTCGGCAATTGAAACAGCATGAAGGAAATTATCCCACTCACGATCTGGAGCTAGCTGCAGTTATTTTTACCTTAGGGATTTGGAGACATTATCTGTATGGTGAGGAATTTCAGATTCTTACTGATCATCAGAGTTTACAGTATATTTTCTCCCAGAAAGATCTGAATCTCAGGCAGAGGCGATGGGTGGAATACATGAAAGATTATGACTTTACACTCTCCTATTAGCCAGGTAAAATGAATGTTGTGGCCGATGCTCTGAGCAGGAAAGCACAGGTCAGCCATTTGTTGCTTCACGAATGGAAGTTATGGGAACAGCTTCCGAGCGAGGCATTGTGTGTAGAGATTCCTGCTGATCCGAAGATGGCAGTTTGTGCTAGCTTGGTTTTGGGTTCAGCTTTATATCAGCAGATTTTAGAAGCCCAGCAAGCTGATTCTGATTTGGCCCGTGTTATATCAAGATATGATGTGGAATTTGATGACGAGCTGGTTGTCAGTTTCCAGGGCAGATTGTATATTCCTATTGATAATGATTTGAGGAATGAGATTCTGAGTGAAGCCCATGGTTCCCGTTTTGCTATTCACCCTGGTGTCACCAAGATGTATCAGAATTTGAAGAAGCAGTTCTGGTGGCCCGGCATGAAGAAGGACGTGGCTATTTTTGTTTCTAAGTGCTTGACTTGTCAGTTAGTTAAAGCCGAACATCAAAAGCCAGGTGGTCTGCTTCAGCCCTTAGAGATTCCGATGTGGAAATGGGACCATGTTACTACAGATTTTGTGGTGGGTTTGCCTCGAACTTCTCAAGGTTTTGATGGGATCTGGCTGCTTGTCGACAGATTGACAAAAACCGCCAGATTGTTGCCGATTAAAGTTACTTGGAGTGTGCAGAGATTGGCCGAGCTCTATGTACAGAAGATCGTGCCGCTACATGGAATTCCTGTTTCACTTGTGTCAGATCGTGACCCGCGTTTTACCTCTGGCTTCTGGCGTAGTTTCCAGAAAGCTTTGGGCACTGAGTTAGCTTTCAGTTCAGCGTATCACCCACAGTCAGATGGACAGTCAGAGAGAACTATTCAGACTCTGGAGGACATGCTGAGATCGTGTTGCCTTGATTGGCAAGGTTCGTGGGGTCAGCATTTGCCACTTGTTGAATTTGCTTATAATAACAGTTTTCACTCCAGTATTGGTATGGCTCCTTATGAAGCGCTGTATGGTCGTCCTTGTCGTACTCCTCTGAACTGGTTTGATATTGGGGACCGACTGTTGACGGGACCGGACTTGGTACAACAGTGTTCTGATGTGGTTCGTCTGATCAGGCGGAGATTGTTGACGGCTCAGAGTCGACAGAAGAGTTATGCAGATCAACGCAGACGTCCACTACAATTTGAACCGGGAGATATGGTGTTTGTTAAAATATCTCCGATGAAAGGTGTTTCCAGATTTGGGAAGCGTGGAAAGCTTAGTCCGCGGTATGTTGGCCCTTTTCCGATTGTTGAGGCTATTGGTTCAGTGGCTTATCGTTTACAACTGCCGGCGGCCATGCAAGCTATTCATGATGTGCCCCACGTGTCTCAGTTGAGGAAATATGTGCCCGATGCTTCTCATGTTCTCGATGATTCAGTGTGGCCCGAGGTGACTGCTGATTTGTCCACACCAGAGTTTCCTATCCGAATTGAAGACCGTCGTGAGCAGCGGTTGAGAAATAAGGTTATTCCTCTGGTAAGGGTTGCTTGGCAGCGTCACTCTGGTAACGAGTCTACTTGGGAGCGTGAAAATGAGATGCGTCAGCTTTTTCCTTTCTTATTCCAGTGAGGTGTGTGTCCTTTCTCAGTTTCCTCTTTATCCTTGTTGTCGTAAATTTCGAGGGCGAAATTTCTGTAAGGAGGGAGGGACTGTAAGGCCCGTGCCTTAATGGATCCTTCGTGGTATTTGTTCTATTAATTATTCTGGAATTTCCGGCTATTTTCCTGGATTTTTAGGAATTTGTCTGGTATTTTTCCGGATTTATTTGGAGCTATTTGAGGGTTATTGGAATATTAATATAATTTATATATATATAATGATTAAATTATATATATATTAATTTTATTTTTATTTTATTAATCCCTCACCCTCTCTCTCTCTTCTCCCCGTCGATCACTCTCTCTTTCCCTTTCTCTCTCTCTCTTTCTCTCGCGCGATCGCCTCTCTCCTCCTTGTAGGGATCACGGCCGAGACGAGGACGGATCGAGACGAGGTTGGCGCCGTTGGATTCCTCGCGTCGAGGCGAACGCGTGGGTACCCATTTCGGCGTGGATCGGTGGACGTGGGAGCGTGTTGGAGCTTGAAGGCTCGGCGAGCCTACCTCGGTGCATGCGGCCTTTTCGCGCGATTCGGCTTGCAAGAGGTAGGGGGATGGAATCCTTAGCTCGCTAGGAGCATTTCCTATAGCTCATTCTGTTGATTAGCGCCCCGTAGTAAGCATGTTGCCCATTTGTTCATATTTGGGGTTTTGGCCATGTTCTTCGCGTTTGATCGGTTATAGGCGATGCATGTGCTAGATTAGTTGTTAAACTGTTGTATACACTACGTGGTTTGGCAGGTTACAGGTTTTTTCGTCATTACCCGGCGTTTTCAACCGTCCGGGGGGGCTTCGGTTTACAAACCGTACCCGCCCGTAACCCAGGTGGAGTGACGGTCCTGCCAGGAACCGTCACTTGCCTGACGGTCCAAGATGGACGCGTCACTTACCAAATAACGGCCCAACGAGGGGCGTCGTTTGGAGAGTAACGGTAGGAACCCCATCCGTTACTCGTTCGTGGTTTCCAGTTAGCCCGGTGAGGTGGTGAGCCCGGCGGTCTGTCGATCGGCCGTCGCTTGTAAACGACGCGCCGAGACCGGGGCGTCGCTTCATCTGCTATCGTTTTGGAACGCTGTCAGTTGATTTGAGCCTCGGGTGAAAGTAACGGCGGAGTTCCCGCGCGTTGCTTGGAAGCAACGCATAGGACCCCCACCGTCACTCTCCCCTTGGTGGCCTTTGGGTTTGGTACTCGGGAGGATGTAACGGCGGTGACCTACCGCGCCGCTTGGAAGCGACGCGCAGGGCCCCTACCGTCACATTCCCCCCTGCACCTGTGAGTTGGAACTCGGGAGGGAGTAACGGCTGGAGACCAGCGCGTCACTCTTGATGTAACGCACCAGTCCCCGACCGTCACTTCCAAGTAGCGCGTGGGCCTCCGACCGCCGCTTGCCCGTCAGTTTGGTTATGTTCCCAGCCCATTGCTTATGCGTTCCGTTCTATACTCATGCCATAGTTGTATTGTTTTACTATATTGTGGCGTGTTTTATATGCCAATAGAGTAGCTTTTCTTTCCATGCAATGGAGCCACTGTTGTTGCCCTAAGGTCTGTTGAGTACCGACCCGCTTGAGGATGGCGGAGGGGTATGTTTCCCATTCACGGTTTGTAAGCTAGTTCCGTGGGCTCCCAGCCAATGGTAGCGTCCTGCCAAGGGAGAAAACTAGTTAGAGGGCCTGGCTCAGGCTAGAGTCAGTGTGTGCACACGTGGTCGGAGACTGTGGACTGACACCGACGGGTGCCACTCTGACTGGTCACTTGGTTTGGTACTGTTTACGCGCTTAGCTTGTCGCTTCGTCGACTGTGAGTGCTTGAGACGCAGTGTAAGCCGTCAGTGGACGCTTCTGGTTTCTGCTCTAGTGGTTGTCCGTCCTTGTTGTCTGGATTAGTTGCAGCTTATCCTATTTGGTAGTTTTGGCTTCAATCGCTTGCATTTAATTAGTAGTGGCATGTGTTAGCTGTTATACCTGCTTAGATAGAGCTTACAACTTTCTTGTGATTAGATATTCATGCCATTGCCTGTGTATTTATTTAAATGCATGCTTTAATTACTGTTATTTATGCATGTTCGCTTGTTTAGTGCGAGGTAGGGATCCGCGTGACCCCTACTGAGTCTGGCTGTGACTCACCCTTCTCCTTTCAGGTGAGCCACGCCCGACGTCTCCCGGAGTTTAGCGTGCTGTTTCGGGACCGTCCCTAGCTGCCAGCTGAGCACGAGCTACCTTTTTGAGGCTTGTGTTGTACTTTTGCCGAGGTATGCCCCGCGTAGTTGTACTTTGAGGACTAGTGTTTGTCACTCTGGACTAGTTATATATTTATCACTCTGGTTATTTTAAATTGCTTCCGCTCTTGTGTTTAAATCTTAATACTTAATTGTATTGCGCGCCCCAATTCACAATTTATTATGCATATCCCTCAGCTAACCCCCCACTAACCCTTCAGGGGCCTCATCAGCCTCTTGGGTGGCCTCCCCAATTCTTGGTATCGGTGTATCGATGTTATCGGTATATCGGTATCCTGAACTCTGGGTCGTCACAGTCATCGCCTAGGATCAAGTGCCAAAAGCTTGAGCTTCGAACCTGGGTGTGAAGGTTTCATGGCAGACACAAGGTTTAGCCCTACGAGCTATTTGTCAGCCCTAACGAGCTATTTGTCACTGTTAATGCCCATTTTTCTACCTTACCCTTGCATTTGACACCCTTATCTTTTGTAAGCCGTTGCCTTGAACGTGTGTTACCGTAGAAGGCTTTGCAAGTCCATTTATGACATTCAAAGCTATTTGCTACCCCTGAGTGACTGCATTTCACCCTTGAAGCTTAGAAAGTTGCTCTCTTGTGACATTGCTATCAAATCAGCTCCTCTTCTTCTCTTCGTGTTCATGCTCTTCTGCTCTTCTCATTTTCTTCTGTTCTTGGTGTTGGAATGAGCTTCACGAAACTCCTTTAGATCACTGAGAATAAATTTCTTCCTTTGATCTTAAAAGGTGTTTATCACTGTCGTCCAATGCTTAAGGAGGCTCCAGATCTGAGATGGTTGGGTTAAGAAACCCATGCATAGTTGATTTCATTGAACAAGCTTGATCTTTCTTCATGTTTCAATGCAATCGGCCATTTGTCATCGTTAACAGGGTATTTTACACCCTTACCAAGCTATTTGTCACCCTTGTGTGACTATTTGTCACCCTCAGACTTCTTCAGCTGGCAACAGCTTCTGGAGTGCACTGAAGTCGACTCCATTTGTGACTTGAGTCGACTCTTCTTCTTCACTTTCCATGTATTCAGCCTGGCCACCTATTGTTCACCCTTGGTGAGCTATTTGTCACTGTTAGTTGGGTATTTGTCACTGCTAGCTGCTCATTTGTCACCCTTATTTTACCTTTAGCCATTGCCTTAGCGCCTTGGCTAGCGGGTGGTCTTGGCATCAACAAGAAGGCTTCAACTCTGATCATTCTTCAACGTGCAAGCTATTTTACACCCTTGGGGACCTATTTGTCACCCTTAGCCGATATTTTTCACCTTTGACTGGCCATTAGTCAGCGATAGCTTGAGGTGCTCTCTACTTGGCGAAGTCGACTCTTGTTGAACACGGAATCGACTTTGCTTCTTGATTTTCATGCATCTGGCCATTGCTTTGTCCAAATTCAAACCTGTCTTCACAGAGCTCATGGATATTCATGAATTAACATTAACAAAAACATTTGGCTGCATCAAAAATATATTAACCTCAAAGATTCAAACATTGACATCATCAAAAACATTACGAGACTTAAGGATGACTCATAGTGTGTACATCATCAAAACACTTCAAAACCACAGGGACACAACAAGGCGTGCTTTCACCATTGAAGGGAATATAGCCTCAAGCCATGACACGATCTCAACAAAGACCACGGCCTTAAGCCGGAAGATGAACTCATGCATTCCCAATCCCTTACGACTCACGCTCACACGTGGGATTCACACATGAATACAACTATATGGATTGGCCTCGTATGATCAATCATAGGGCCCACATCTTGTAATCTCGCGTCGGTCAACCCTACTCATTCAGGTAGAAATAACCCAAATAATAACATTTAAACATTTTGGGATAAAACCCAAATCCCAGACACAAACCGAACTGACTAGGCCCCTTAGCCAGTCAATCTCAATCGAACAACACCCCACGGACAACATGGATGAATGCGGTTGGGGGTTATGCCGCGTTAAGGTGATCGTGGTCAGCATGGGCACCGCGATCTGCCAAGGACGCGGTTGGTCATCTGACCATGTCAACGAACCACCTTTCCAGCCCCTTTCAAGTGAATGCGGTGTCTAGTCACGACACGTTCCCTATCCAGAAGCTTAACGCGGTTTGGGACTCGACCGCGTTCTCGTTTCCGATCCGAACTTCAACGAACCAACAAGAGATCGCTTGTTCCATGCCCCGTTCGTGTCGTACGACAGGGAAAACATACAAAAAACATTCCTTTGCCTTCCACACACTGGAAGGACTCAAGAAAACATAAAAATGACCAAGGAAATGGGTGATTACGTCATTTGCCCTAAAAACATTCATCACATTCCACAACACACATTCGGCCTTGTCTCAGCCTCAAATCACAAGGAAAGCACAATGGAATGGAGGGGAATCACATCCTGCCACTCTCACATCTCAGAATCTCATGATTGATTAAAAAATTGCCACCTAAATTGGCGAAAATCGCCGCTCATCCCCAAGCATGGAATTCAACCCAACAATGGCCAAACTCGCTCATTCTCACCCGTACCGGCTCGAAATCACGGGGAATCATCACACAAGAGCTAAGGATCCACCCCCTACCTCATACGACGCCATACCGCATTAGGGAAGCCGAATCCTCGTAAATATACCATGTTCTAGCCCGCGAAATCCTTGAAACGCCACCACCACGTGCACTTCCGTGCCCGCCACACGCCGTCCACATCATCTTCCGCACTTCTCCACACCTCCATGGCCATCGGAGTGAAGGAGAGAGAGGAAGAGAGGGAGAGGCACAACGGAGAGAGGAGAAGAGTGGGAGAAGAGAGGGGAGAAATGTGGGAGAGAGAGGGGGGCGATCAAAGGTTTAGGGAAAAAGAAAAAAATGGTTTTCTTCTAAACCCAAAAAATACCAATATTCTGCATATGCCCATTCTTTTATCATTTTTCAAAATATCATAATTAAGTTCCATTTATTTTTCGAATCAAATGATCCAAACCCACAGAATTATTTCGAAACCCGTAATTGTTGGATCTGCAAACCCGAGTCATTACAAAGGTTGATGAAACTAACCCTCTTCCAAAGGAAGAGAAAGGTCTCTTTGTAATGATGATGCCAATGAGCTGATAAAATAAGTGGAGGATCTCTCAATTCAAGAAGGAGAACAACAAGATCCACCACTAGAAGAACTTCAGCAAGAAGAAGAAGAAGTTTACCAAGGGCTACCGAAGGAGTGGAGATATGCTAAATTCCATCCTAAAAAAAACATCATAGGGGATCCACAGGTCGGGGTAAGAACAAGAAGAAATCATTTTACTTATGACTACTTGGGTTTTGTTTCTCAGGTAGAACCCAAAAATGTGGATGAAGTCTTGGAAGATGAAGCATGAGTTTTAGCTGTTGCATTCTACATTTTGATGATGTCAATGGTTTTATGATGTCAACCATTATGACTATATTTGACTGAAAATTAGAAAAGGGTGAAGTATGATGAATTACTTGAATTGAATGATGATGATGATGTTATAAGTATTGAGCTGTACTTTTTTTCTTGTGCATGATGTCATAATTGTTGAATGATTTCATTGATAGATAAGTCGGTGCACATTGTTGTAATCATGTGGTTTTCATGATGATAAACACTATGACTCATGTGATCATATGTGTTGCTTTGATGTTGTAAAACTCATGTGAGATGTTGTTGATATGAAGTGTAGTTTTACACTTGCACAATTGATTTCAAAATCCATGCACATCTGCCTTCTTGCTTTAGGCAGTCGATGCATATTCGATTTCATGCATTGGATGGTCTGTGCTAGTTACTGTTTGATGCATAGCCATGGTCGGTGTTAGTTGTGTTCTTACACAACTAAGGTCTATGCTAGCCGTTGTTGTCTCATGCATTAGAGTCTGTGTTAGCTGGTGTACACTATGCATCCAGGTCGATGCTAGTTAGTCTTGCACAGAATGCAAGTCGATGCATGTTTCATTAGCACTAGATAAGGTCGATGCTAGTTGCAGTTTCAAGCAACTAAGGTCGGTGCATGTTTTCCTCCTTCACACAAGGTATGTGCACATGTGTATTAAAGGTCCATGCACGATTCAACAAGGTCAATGCACATTTGCTTTGCGCTTGACTAAGGTCAGTGCTAGTTGGGTTTTCACATACATAAGGTCGGTCCTAGTTGTGGTTTCACACAACTAAGGTTAGTGCTATCACTATTCATTCCTTCACAAAGGTCAGAGCACATTTGCTAGTCTTCATAAGAAGGTCTGTGCACATCACTATAGTATGCATGTAGGTCGATGCTAGTTTAGGCTATATACACACCAAGGTCCGAGCATGTCTTGGGTCTATGCATGATAAAGTCCGTGCATGTTTTTCATACCGCATTATTAAGGTCAGTGGACATTTGCCCCCTGCATGACAAGGTCTGTGCAGATTCTGTCTTGACCATACATAGGTCGGTGCACATTTGTCCATGTGCGATACAAGGTCCGTGCATATTTCGCTTCAAGCCATATCAAGTCAGTGCACGCTTCTTAGAACGGCATATAAGGTCTGAGCAAGTTGCACATAGGTCGGTGCTAGTGTGTTAAGTCTCCATATATAGTCCATGCACGTTTTCATTGAACGCTTGATAGGTCTGTGCATATTATCAACAGCTAACACTCTGTCTGTTATCTTGCCAGGCCAGCCAATGATCAAGCATCTACTGAGCAAACTGCACGTGTTACATAAAGTATCAGGTCGATGGCTCGTGACCCAAGGCAAGGACTGGAATAGTTGATCCTGCCACGTGGACTACTACTATTGCACGATTCTGACACGTGGAATAAAAAAAGATCAGATCTGCGTGAAAGGATTGGGCGGGAATCGTGGTATCCATGCGCCCATCATCTGCTTATAAAAAGGGATCGAAGGCTAGAGAGAAGAGTTCTGAAGATAGAAATAGGAAGAAGAGGGGAGAGTAGTGAAGAAGATAGCATAAGCATAAAAATAGAGAAGAGCTTCAGAGATGAATAAGAAGAGCGAGATAAGGGAGCTGCAGAGAGTTGAAAGAAGAAGAGGGTGATCGTGAGATCGAGAGAAGAAAAGAGAGAGAGTAGGGGAAGTAGAAGGAGAAATTCTGAGAGAGGAATTACAGAGAGAGAGAAAAGAGAGCCAGAGTGAAGAAGGAAGAAGAAGAAGAGAGTGCAACAGCAAGATTGAAGGAGAAGGAAGATCAGTAGCTTCTGGATCAGATCCAAGCTACACTACTCTTGAGCGAGCTACAATATTGTTCTTTATTTCCAGCTTTCTGTAGCTAAACTTTATCCTTCTTATTTTTCCATTTTACATTCCATTTCTTAAGCTGTGTATCAGCGAAGGCGAAGCTGTAAGGCCCAGCGGTTTGAAGCTGTGAATCAGCGGTGGATTAAGCTGTAATTCCCAGCGGAGCAAGCTATGACGCTCAGCGGTTGTAGGCAAGTTGTGAGGCCCATCGGTTTAAGCTGTGTATCAACAGGAATCCACACTCGAGTTGAGTGTGGGGTGGATGTAGGTCTGGAGGACTGAACCACCTAAAAAATCATCTGTGCAGTGGTTTGTTTGATTTGAATGCAATTCTGACTATCGATAGATGTATGCTTAGGTTCGTTTCTGTTGTATAGATTTAGCCTAAGCAATTCCACGTTCAAATTACATTGGCTGCATCATATCTGCTATCTGGTGTTTCACCAAAGTTGCCATCTGAGGAAATATTCTTACTACTATCCAAGTACTCTAGTGAGAATCACATTAGAACTTCTGGACAAGTGTTCTAGTGTGAATCTCAATAGAACTTCTGTCTTGCTGATCTTATCAGATTTCATTTCCTCAAAAGTTTATTAGTACAATTTCAATTGGGCAAAATTTTTAAAGGGGAGATTCATTCACCCCCCCTCTGAACCTGGTTTGCACCATCCTATAGACTCAACAATTGGTATCAGAGCAGGTCTCTGATTGTCCAGATCCAACGATCTATAGAGGATCCTGCTATCTTCTTGGGTGCTTTATTATTTTCAGTTCATTGCTCTGGATTTGCTTAATTGGTTTTCAATGGCTCATCCACCAGTTTTTAATGGTTCTAACTTTTATTCCTGACTCAAGAACATCCGCAAGTATGTTAGATCTATTGATCCTGATCTATTGAAATTACTTTCACATGGTCCATATAGATTACCTAAGGATAAGTCTAAATGGACTAATAATGATAGATCTAAACATGGTGATAATCTTAGAGCTTTAATCATGGTAAGAACTGCAGTTGATACTAATGTTCTTTCATCTATCCCAAACTACAGTACAACCAAAAGCATACTGGATGAACTCTCTCGTATCTACACAAAGCAGGTAGAACAATGCTTAATGATTAATGGCAGCGAATCAGGCAACAACCAAAATGAAGAGGAGGACGACGAACAGGTAAATCCATTCGAGAACTTCTCCTTAGATGATTGGCAGGAAGCATATGCTAATTTGTTAGGAGCATATGAAAAATTAAGAAAATAACATGGAAAGCTGAAAAAGAAAATTGATCAGAACAGTACAAACTCATCTTGTGAAAATTGCTTGAGTATGAAACAATTGGATGATGCTTGTCTATCTGATGTTCATATGCATAAGAGACAAATCTGCTTGTTGAAAAATGAAAATCAAGAACTTCTGAACAAAATTTCTGAATTAAAAGACAACCTTAAGGCAACTAATGATGAAATGTTGAAACTGGAGGAACTAAACACCGTCAAGACTGACAGATTGCTTAGCCTCGAGAAAGAAAAATCTATAATTTCCTTTTGTGAAAAAGAAATTGAAAATTTGAGAAAAGAAAATAAATCATTGAAAGAGGAACTGAAATTTGTCAACTATGCTGTATCTGATAATGTAGAAGATGAAGTTCTGAGAGCTAAAATTGACAAACTTAAAATGAGATTACATGAGTTTAATAATGAGAAATCTGAATTGAATACCTTGAAATCTGATAATGATAATCTTAGAATTAAACTCCTTGAAGCTAAAAAATCATGTTCAAATGAATCTATATGTGATGAATGTGTCTTTCTAAAGGAATTAATAGATGATCTTAATTTCGATGATGAAATGCACAAAAATCTGATTGCTTCCTTAAAAGAAGAAAATGAATGTTTGCTTGAAAAGAAAAGGAAGTTGAACAATCTGAAGAAACCATGATGGAAGAAAATGGCAATCTGAAAGAACAAAATAAGAAACTCATAGTTTTAAACACTGTTATATCAGAAAAATTGTTGACAATTGAAAAAGGGAAATGTATTTTGAAAGAAACTGAAGTCAACACGGAAGAAGAGCTAAAACATGAAATTGAAATATTAAAAAATCTAAATGATGCACTCCATTAATAGGTCATTTCATGTGAGACTGAAATTGTTGGCTATGAACTTAATGTTTCATCTTTACAATCTAAAATCCAGGATCTAAGAAGTTCACTGTCCGAAGTTGTTAAAGGGAATGACAATCTTGATAAGTTCTTTGGAGTTAAAATAAAGTTTCAGAAGGAAGGGTTGGGTTATAATCCTATCAATAAAAAGAAATTTGAAAATAAAACTCAAACTTCTTGTGTTTCTAGTTCTACTACACCTATTTTCCAATTTACTGTTCAAAGAACTGGAAACCAAAATAAGAACTTGAAAAAGACTGAAAAGCAGAAAAAGAATGCCAATCTGGATAAATTTAGAGTTGTTTCTGCTAGTGCTATGAACTCTATTCATTCTGCTATTTCTGAGAATCTTGGTAGTTCATCAATGCATGCTGTTAAAAAGTTTCAAACTCATTTACATGCAAACTCAAAAATTAATTCATGTCACTATTGTGGTAGGGCAGGGCATATGATGCATGACTGTCATGTTATGAAAATTGATGATATGAATGCTTGTAAAAATGTGAATGCTGCTAAGAGTAAGGGTAAATTGTATTCTCATCATACAAATCCTTATGAGAATCAACATGTCTTTGGTAAGAATAATTCTGCCTCAATGAACCAGCATGTTGTGTGTTTCAATTGTGGAAAGCTAGGCCACAGGGCTACTCACTGCTGGTCGATTGTTGAAAGAATAAATTCTTCTTATTGTTATAACTGTGGTAAGAAAGGCCACATGGTAGCCAAATGTTGGTCTGCCAATCAGAAGAAGAAACCTCACTTTCATAATGTTCATGTTGAATATTTTGTAAATCATGATTTTCAAAGAAATAAATCTGTTTCAAACAGTCAGCATATTCAGTGCTTTAATTGTAGAAAATCAGGTCATAAGGCTAGGCTGGTTTGCTGACTATGATAAAAGAAAATCTCATGTCAAAAATGAAAACATGCCTGCTTACTCACAAAAATATAATAGTCATTCATTTAAGTGAATTGTGAGAACCTCAGGTTATTGTCATTATTGTGGTAGGTTTGGGCATGACATGGAGAATTATTTCATGCTGAAATTTGATGATAACAATGTCCTGAAATCTTGGAGAACTCCTGCTAGAGGAGTTGCTAACCAGGGAGGGCCCAAGAATTCTTGGGTACCTCAATATGCAAAATGAGATTCTATTTTTGCAGGGGTGCCTTGGAAGCTGATGAATAAAGGGGTTTTATAAGCCAAGGCACCCAAGTATGGTAAAACCCCATTTTTGTGCTTTTCTGGTCTGATATTTGAATTTACTAAATTCTGATTAGATAACTGCAAAATCATGATATTTTGTCATCTGAAAACTCATGAATACATGTTCTCATGTATATCTTTAATTTGCAGTTGAACCTCTCAATGCATATGATGTGTTGTCTGTGGAAGTCTTACATCAGAAATGAATTACATGTCATGAAATTCTGAATTGCATTTGATATGGACATGTGACAATTGCATTTGGTTGATATTGGTCTTAATCGATATAGGACTACATTGACACTGTGTTGCACAGTTTGACCTACTGGTATATCAAATGGTATGTTGGGAGAAGGGCAGACACTGCTTGTCTGGAAACCCACATCATGTGTGTGGTGGCCCTTTGGACCTAAGTACTCCGCCAAGTACCATGGGTCAAATTGCATATAAAGCAGTCTAAGTTTTAATGATCATAACTCTTTAAATTCCCTACATAAATTTCATTACATGTAATATACTTAGATTTCAGTCATGTAGTGCATAATGTCAGGGGGTGTTTATGTCAAGAAAGCATTGTGTTCATTGCATATGTTGCATACTATTTGTTCACATCAAGAAAATTTCTGATTATACCTTAATGACTGTTGAACACATCACTACACTTATCTTGTTAGAAATGTCGACACCTTGAGTCGACATTGCTTTGCAAGTGTTCTGTCTTTTGCTGTAAGATACTTCACTATCTGCTCATGTGCATGTGTTTTCATGCATATAATGATTTCAGAATTGAATGCATTCCATTCATATGAATAATTCCAAAAAGATTGATTGATTCATGCACACATTTAGGGGGAGCAAATCATATTCTTGAAATTGCTTGACTGACATTCATCTTCTGTGCTACAGTTAATCAGGATAATTCCTGTGTCATACATATGTGTTTAGATTAAGTCCATGCATTATTCTCATGTCATATATGATGACTCAAAGCATTCTGTGAAAAAGAGTTAATGGATATGCATACATATTTCATTGCATATCATTTATCCAGAAAATTCCAAAAAGATTGGTTGTTTGCACAATTCAAAGGGAACATATTGTTACATTTTTGTCCAGTTTGGTCAACCGAAGCTTCAAATTTTCATATAATTAAGTGATATCTTTACTGCTTGGTTTTATTCTTAACTTCTGAACTTTGAATGATGATTTTCTTCAAACTCTGTCAGTCCGACCAAGCTAGTTATCTGCTCTGAAATTCCTTTGTGCTCATCTTTCCCGTCACTCTTGAATCCACTGTGTTGCATTTGCTAAGGGGGAGTTGATTGTCTTAGACTTTGCTTTGAAGCCTTACCTGACTTAATTGTCATTCATTGAAAATCTTTTCTGGCTAATGAAATTCTTCAATTGATCGACCAACTTCTATGATTAATCTTTGATTATCAGTCCTTCTGAAAACTTTTCACAAATTTGCATACCTTCTAATGATCTTAATTCTGAACTCTTGACTATTGCTAAAAATTTATGTTAGAAATTCATGAAGATTCTAATGGGGATATCTTGATCATAAATCTGAAAATATTTGAACTAGGATTCTTCCCTTACATGGAACTATGAATGTCTAAACTATTCAGCTGGTTTAAGTCCTATGTATTTAATGAGTTTTGATTTGAACATCTTGAAAATATAAGAATCAAATCTTTTAATAAAATTTAACCAGGTAGTTCATGTTATATCTTGTAAAATCTTCTGAAATTTAAAAATTCTCATATCATGGCTAACTCTAGCAGAGTTATATGTAGTGAGTATTGTCTTTAAGTATCTGAAAATCTGAAAATGTCAAAAAGATAAGAGTTGGCAAGAGCAATGACTGTGGTTACTGAGAAACCATGTCCAAAGGACTGTGTCATGATGTACCATAGTTAACTCTACTAGAAAATTATTGCAATATCGAATTAAGGCAGAGCAATGACTGAGTTGTACTGAGAAACTGGGTTATTCATCAAATAAATGGAATAAACCTATGTCATGAAGTGCCCTAGTTATCTCTGTTCATTATGAAGCATGACAGTTAGTCATACTGAGTACTTAGGAATACTTGCGTCTAAACAACGTGTATTCTATAGCTACAAGGTGTGAACTAAAACTTGAATGCTCTTGAAAAACATGACCAACTATTAGTATGAAAAGATATTCTGCTTTGAAAAAATAATTCCTCAGAAAAATTTCAGAAATGGTAGATATAATCAGATGCATTCTTGTATGTTTAACCTCAATACCATTGCATGTAACTCCTAGAGGGGCCATAGAAATTGAATGATTAAGAAGAAGGGAGGTTTAAACTAGATGTTAATATGGAGGCTTGGTTCACTTGTATTAAAAAGATTGATTCTTAGATATGATTACAAAATTTATGAACAAACTTTAAATACATCATATTTAAACCAGGCTATTCAATAAAGATTATTTCACAAGTTTTTATAGTGGAAGAATCTGAAATACCTTTAACTTTGGAATTATGACTTCGATAACTCATTGAAAATCTTCTCTAAAACTTTTGGAAGCTCAGTGGAACTTCTCTTGTTCCTGTTCTGATTCTGTTGCACCTCATCTTGTCAAATTGCTCTTGTGCTCAATCTGTAAACTATCTGATTATTCATATCATATTATGTGTGCTCTCCAGTGTTTTTTGCTGAACTTATGTATGATGTGGTTTCCATATCTTATCATATCATATAATATAATTCCTTTATTGTCACAGGGGGAGCATATGTTTACCTTCTGAAATTTCTCCATTCCTACCCTTGTTTTCTCTTCACTGATCTTCATTTCTTACAAGGAGTACAGTTGCATTTATAAAGGGGTAGAATGTTACACGACATCACTGCATTAATCAAATTATTGATTTCTTTTTGATGAAGTCAAAGGGGGAGAATAATTTGATATGAGTCTGGATTTTATTTGTGCATGACTCATAGTGTTGTCATCATCAAAAAGGGGGAGATTGTTTTAATCCTGTGATTTTGATGATGATAAACACTATGACTCATGTGATCATATGTGTTGCTTTGATGTGCTTTGATGTTGTCAAACTCATGTGCGATGTTGTTGATATGAAGTGTAGTTTTACACTTGCACAATTGATTTCAAAATCCATGCACAACTGTCTTCTTGCTTTAGGCAGTCGATGCATATTAGATTTCATGCATGTGATGGTCTGTGCTAGTTAATGTTTGATGAATAGCCAGGGTCGGTGTTAGTTGTGTTCTTACACAACTAAGGTCTATGCTAACCATTGTTGTCTCATGCATTAGAGTCTGTGTTAGCTGGTGTACTCTATGCATACAGGTCGATGCTAGTTAGTCTTGTATAGAATGCAAGTCGATGCATGTTTCATCAGCACTAGCTAAGGTCGATGCTAGTTGCAGTTTCAAGCAACTAAGGTCGGTGCATGTTTTCCTCCTTCACACAAGGTCTATGCACATGTCTATTAAAGGTCCGTGCACGATTCAACAAGGTCAGTGCACATTTACTTTGCGCTTGACTAAGGTCAGTGCTAGTTGGGTTTTACATACATAAGGTCGGTGCTAGTTGTGGTTTCACACAACTAAGGTTAGTGCTATCACTGTTCATTCCTTCACAAAGGTCAGTGCACATTTGCTAGTCCTCATAAGAAGGTCTGTGCACATCACTGTAGTATGCATGTAGGTCGATGCTAGTTTAGGCAAGATACACACCAAGGTCCGCGCATGTCTTGGGTCTATGCATGATAATGTCCGTGCATGTTTTTCATACAACGTTATTAAGGTCAGTGCACATTTGCCCCCTGTATGACAAGGTCTGTGCAGATTCTATCTTGACCATACATAGGTCGGTGCACATTTGTCCGTATGCGATACAAGGTCCGTGCATATTTCGCTTTGTGCCATATCAAGTCAGTGCACGCTTCTTAGAATGGCATACAAGGTCTGAGCAAGTTGCACATAGGTCGGTGCTAGTGCGTTAAGTCTCCATATATAGCCCGTGGACGTTTTCATTAAACGCTTGATAGGTCTGTGCATATTATCAACAGCTAACACTCTGTCTGTTATCTTGCCAGGCCAGCCAATGATCGAGCATATACTAAGCAAACTGCACGTGTTACATAAAGTATCAGGTCGATGGCTCGTGACCAAAGGCAATGACTGGAATAGTTGATCATGCCACGTGGACTGCTACAGTAGCACGATTCTGACACGTGGAATAAAAAAGGATCAGATCTGAGTGAAAGGATTGGGCGAGAGTCGTGGTAGCCATGCTCCCATCATCTGCCTATAAAAAGGGATCGAAGGCTGGAGAGAAGAGTGTTGAAGATAGAAATAGGAAGAAGAGGGGAGAGCAGTGAAGAAGATAGCAGAAGCAGAAAAATAGAGAAGAGCTTCAGAGATGAATAAGAAGAGCGAGATAAGGGAGCTGCAGAGAGTTGAAAGAAGAAGAGGGTGATCGTGAGATCGAGAGAAGAAAAGAGAGAGAGCAGGAGAAGTAGAAGGAGAAATTCTTAGAGAGGAATTACAGAGAGAGAGAAAAGAGAGCCAGAGTGAAGAAGGAAGAAGAAGAAGAGAGTGCAATAGCAAGATTGAAGGAGAAGGAAGATCAGTAGCTTATGGATTAGATCCAAGCTACACTACTCCTGAGCGAGCTACATTATTGTGCTTTATTTCTAGCTTTCCGTAGCTAAACTTTATCCTTCTTGTTTTTCCATTTTACATTTCATTTCTTAAGCTGTGTATCAGCGGAGGTGAAGCTGTAAGGCCCAGCGGTTTGAAGTTGTGAATCCATGGTGGCTTAAGCTGTAATGCCCAGCGGAGCAAGCTGTGACGCTCAACGGTTATAGGCAAGCTGTGAGGCCCAGTGGTTTAAGTTGTGTATCAGTAGGAATCCACACTTGGGTTGAGTGTGGGGTGGATGTAGGTCTGGAGGACCGAACCACCTAAAAAATCATATGTGCAGTGGTTTGTTTGATTTGAATGCAATTCTGACTATCGATAGATGTATGCTTAGGTTCGTTTCTGTTGTATAGATTTAGCCTAAGCAATTCTACGTTCAAATTACATTGGTTGCATCATATCTGCTATCTGGTGTTTCAGCAAAGTTGCCATCTGAGGAAATATTCTCACTACTATCCAAGTACTCTAGTGATAATCACATTAGAACTTCTGGACAAGTGTTCTAGTGTGAATCTCAATAGAACTTCTGTCTTGCTGATCTTATCAGATTTCATTTCCATAAAAGTTTATTAGTACAGTTTCAATTGGGCAAAATTTTTAAAGTAGAGATTCATTCACCCCCCCTCTGAATCCGGTTTGCACCATCTTATAGACTCAACACACATACATTCATTGTGTCATATAAGGTCGATGCATAATGCCTTCAGGTCTTTGCACATAATACTAAGGTCGATGCTTCTTCAGTCTTTGCAAAACAAAGGTCGATGCACATCTAGTCTGCACGGGACAAAGGTTGAGACACATCTTGGCAACGAAGAAGAAAGGTCGATGCACCTTGGTGATTTCAAGATGAAAGGTCGGTGCACATCGGGTAACTCTAAAGAGAGGTTGGTGCACATTTGAGCAACTTCAATAGGAGGGTCGGTGCACATACTGTTCAGGTCGGTGCACATTTGAGCAACTTCAATAGGAAGGTCGATGCACATTGGTCAACTCTGAAGAGAGGTCAGAGCACATGTGTTCACTGGGCTATGTAAATGTCAGAGCACATGTTCAAAGTTGCATAAGGTTAGAGCACCTCCATTTTAGGTCGGTGCACATAGCACTTGCAAAGCATGAAGGTCTCAGCACCTTCACACAAGTCAGTGTACATGCTCGCATAAGGTCGGAGATCACATCTTTAGTTTGTGAAGGTCAGTGCACATGCACTACTTTGCTCTGACAGGTCGTGTTGTGCCCCTGTGGTTTTGATGATAGCAAACAGTATAAGTCACCATATGCATGTGTGCATGAAAGATCTTGTTGATTCATTTAAGTGCATTCATATATGTTCATGTAACAGAGTCAGCACGATTGCATTGAGCATACAGTTAGTGCACTGCATACAGAGTCTGCACACTGGTTGATAGCAGCACACTGGTTGATAGCATGTTCGTGAATTCAGCAAGTCTATACATTGCATTGTTCAGTGCAATTCTAGTTCACATGCATAATAACAATGGTGCATAACACAAGTCTATACATCACTGCACATGCCTTCCAAGAAGTCTATACATCGCATAACATGTCTCTCCATACAGTCTATACACTGCATGCTCACATAACCACTCAAGTCTATACATCGCATTGCATTGTCAAGTCTGGACATTCCTTAGTGGCAAGTCTATACATTCCTTCCCATCTTTACCTACGTTCTGAACTGAGCAAGTCTATACATTCCTTTCCTTTGCCTACGTTCAGAACACAAGTCTACACACTGTCCTGTAGCTTGCATGAGTCATTGAAGTTTGTACATCGCTTGGCCCTCACCAAGTCTATACATCGCCTTGGCGCTCACCAAGTCTATACATCGCTTGGCGCTCACCAAGTCCGTACATCGCCTTGGAGCTTTCCAAAGTCTATACATTAGCCAACAGTGCATCGTCTCATGCATCATCTCTCTCAAAGTCTGTACAGCCAGTTCTGTCTCACTTAGCGTCTTGTGCATGCATCGTCTTACATAGTATGTACATCGTGAGTCTGTCCAAGGCATTTCACTAAAGTCTATACACTCCCCTGTTTCATGTCTGTACAGCGGCTTCCTTCATGCTTTAGCTTGGCATCACACAAAGTCTATACATCGCTGTGCATCCCTTGATTTCGAAGTCTGTACATTCTGGTTTCTTCAACGCAAGTCTATACATTCTGGTTGTCTCATAAGTCTACACATCCCCCCCATAGCAAGTCTGCACATCGTTTGAATAGCTCAACAAAGTCTATACATTCTGTTGCATACCTTGCACACAAAGTCTACACACTCCTATATGCCTTGTGCATTGTTCATCAAGTCTATACACTCTGTGTGTCTGCATCACATTCATCAAGTCTATACACTCCTTAACTCAGTTCGCAGCTGAGTCTGAAGTCTCCATAGCTTTTGCATTGTGCATACTTTGAAGTCTATACATTGCTTGTGTAACTCCAGCCTTTACTTCAAAGTCTATACATTGGATATGCTTGTGCATCACAAAGTCTGTACACTACTGTCTCATGCATTCTAAGTCCATACACTGATTTGGGCATTGTTCTTCACAGCATGTCTGTACACTGCATTTGGGCATTGTTCTTCACATCATGGCTGTACACAATTCAGTCTTGCATGTATGAAGTCTGTACATGGGTCTAGCTCTGCATTCATATAGTCTGTACAGTCAGTGTGTTGCTCGAACCAAGTCTACACATTGTCTCAGCACACACACGCAAAGTTTGTTCACTGCATCTGGCAGTCTGCACAGTAAGTCTATACAACGTCCCACGACAGCACTGCAATGTCTATACATCGCTGGCAGCCATCACTGCAATGTCTATACATTGCGTCCCACAGCCTGCACATCATGTCTATACAACGTCCAGTTGCCTGCCGCAAAGTCTGTACATTGCGTCCCACAATATGCAGCAAAGTCTATACATTTGCTATCGCTTGTTCTTGCATCCCCCGCAAGTCTGTACATTGAGGTCACTTGAAGGGCTTCAAGTCTATACACTCTCACCAATGTACATACTTGCCTATATGCTGCATCTAAAGTCTGTACATGCTCATGCATTATTTCATTAAGTCTATACATTGTTTGTTGATCGACTGAAGTAATTCTTTCATTGTACAGGCTGATGAATGGGCACGTGATCTGAGGTTGACACCTAGCACGTGATCCTAGGTTATCTGGACAGAGAGGGCACAAGCCCTGCACGCCCTACATCGGCTGCTGATATAAATAGTAGCGATCGAGCAAGAAAGATCAAGACAGAAAAGAGAAAAGATAGAGACTGTGATAGAAGAAGGTGAGAGCAGCAGAGAAGAAGTGAGCAGCAGAGAGTGATAGAGGAAAAGAGCCGCAGAGAGGCAGAAAAAAGAAGAAGAAGAAGAAGAAGAAGAAGAAGAGTGAAGATAGACTGAGAGCTCGTGAAGAAGAAGAAAAAGAGAAAGAGAGATAGAGAGAGGGTTCGTGAAGAAGAAGAAAGAGGATTCATCAGAAGTTTTGTTCACTGACATTTGGATCAAATCCAAGCCAGTTTTGATCCTGCGAGAGCTACACTTTGTGCATTGCATTTCCAGCTTTCTGTTTGCTCTATTTTCGTTTCTTATTTTCTTTTCTTTCACTCGGCTTGTTGTTCTTCCAATCCTCTGGACTGAGGTCGGGTTCCTCTGTGGACTCAGGAGAAGGGGGACATTGGGTCTCCGGTTGCAAGTGGCTGGGAGTCACTTGTGGGTTTCCCTCCGGGTTGGAGGAAGGGAGATTCGTCTCCGGTTCTGGTCTTGTGGGTTGCAAGTCCAGGTGTTCCCTCTGGGTTTCAGAGGAAGAGAGACCTCGGTCTCTGGTTTGCTAGTGACTGGGTGTCACTAGTAGTTCCCTCCGGTTGGGAGGAAGAGGGGAGGTTGTTCCCCTGGTCAAGCTGTTTGGCAGCAAGTGTTTACAGACTGAGTCTGCTGTTCTAGCGTTGCTAGTGGAAGCCTCACTCCGGTTGGGAGTGAGGGGTGGACGTAGGTCTTGGTGACCGAACCACCTAAAAATCTCTGTGTAGTGTGGTTGTGTTTTGCTCCTTGTCTTCTACCTTCTTCACAGGCTGCCTTAGCATTCTCGTTTCTATCTGTGCTGCTTCCGCTAGTTGCTTGTTTAGGCGCGCCTTATATACTTGCTCAGTGGTTTAAAAGAGAATTTAACTTGTTCTTCAGATTGTCTATTTGCATTGATAGTATTCTAGTTTTTTATTGTGCGAAAAGTTTTTTAAGGGTGGGATTCATTCACCCCCCCTCTGAATCCATCACACCGATCCTATCAATTGGTATCAGAGCGATTGTCTGGTTAGAAGGTCCATCGGCCTGCAGATCCGATCCTGCTGTCTTCGGTGCATTTTTGTTAGAGTTGGTTTATCGGTTTGAATCCACTGCTTTGAATTAGTTTTGATCTGCTTCAATGGCTTATCCACCCATCTTTAGTGGTTCTGATTTCAACCAGTGGCACAATGCTTTCCGTGCTCTTGTTAAATCTGTTGATCCAGACTTGTGAAAAGTGATTTCACATGGTCCGCATAGACTACCAAAAGATCATTCCAAATGGACTAACAAGCATCGATCTATGTGTGTAGAAAATCAGAAAGCACTGGAGTTAATGAAGGCCGCGACTAATCGAGCTCTTCATTCATGTTTCCTTGGTTGCAGATCTGCAAGGGATATATTGAAGATGATAAAGAGAGTCGGGAAGGAAAATCAAACGAGCTGCATGATGGCTAACAGAAGTAATCAAAGTGGCAGCGATCAAGGCAGCAATCAGGATGAAGACGATAATGATGAGGAGGTAAACCCTTTTGAGAACTATACTTTAGATGATTGGGAGAATGCATATGCTGAATTATTAGAGTCACATGAGAGGTTAAGAAGACAGTATAAAAAATTGAAAAAGGGTACTGGGTTAGAAAGTTCAAGCTCTTCTTGTGAAAAATGTCTAGAGTTGAAACAATCTCATGATGCGTACTTTTCTGATATTCAAATGTTGAAAAAACAAATTTCGTTGCTGAAAATTGAGAATCAAGATCATGTAAAAGAAACCTCTGAACTTGAGAAGAAGCTTAGCTTAACTTGTTATGATTCTGTTCAGAGTAAGGATTTGCTGAAAGATTTTGAATGTGTTAAGTCTGATTTAAACAAGCTGAAAAGTGAGAATGACTCTCTCAGAAAGTTCTCCAAAGAAAATGAAGAGAGTTTAGAGAAACTTAAAAAGGAGAACACGTTGCTGATTGAAAAATTTGATGCCATCAAATCTGTAAACATGGAGTTGCAGAAAAACATTAAAAACTTGCAAAGGGAGTATGAAACTCCAAATAATCCAAAAGTATCTCAAGATGACCAGATTCTTCTTGATGAGTTAATTCAAAATGATACTCTGGTTAAAGAAAATGAGAAGTTAAAATAGCTGAACTTCACTATGTCTGAGAGACTTCTAGCCTTAGAAAGAGGAAAAATTGTTTGCGTTGAAGATCCTGAAAAACTGAGTAATCTGGAACAAGAAATTGAAATATACAAAACAACTAACAAAGTTTTGAACGAAGCTATCAATTGCAGTGAGCAAGAGATTGCAAGTTATGAAATAAATGTTGCATCTCTCTAAAATGAAATTCAAGATTTGAAGAGTTCTTTGTCTAAGTTTCTAAGTGGGCAAGAAAACCTAGACAAGCTACTAGGTGTAAAAGTCAATGTCAAAAAGGAAGGGTTAGGCTACAATAATCTAAATAAAAAGGCTTTTCAGAACAAAGTAATGACATCATTTGTAAATGCTTCAAATGTAGCCACAACATCACAGGTCAAACAGTAAATTGTTCAGAAAACAGAAAAATAGGATAAAAATCTGAAAAAGACTGGAAAATAGAAAATAATCAAAAAGGGCTCATCAGTGCATGTTGATCATAGTCCTCACACACACTCACATGCATCTAAGAAGAAAATGATTTGTCATTACTATCATAGATTCGGTCATTTGATGCATGAGTGTAAATTGATAGAGAATGATGATATGAATACTAGAAAATTTCATGATAAAAATCCTTCATATCAGAAAAAGAAAATTGAATGTTCTCACTGTGGAAAATTAGGACACACAATTACACAATGTTGATTTGCAAGTGATAAGAAAACATATCATTCATATCATGCTAAATTTCATGCAAACAGTCATGCTATTAACAAGAACAAGTTTGATTCAATAAACCAGCATATGACATGCTTTAATTGTGGAAAATTGGGTCATAAGAGATTTGAATGCTGGCTGAATGCTGGTAGGAGAAATTCTAATTCATGCTTTCACTGTGGCAAGATGGGCCACATTGCAGCCCAATGTTGGCATGCTCAAGGAAGGAAGTCTAACTATAAATATGTAGATTCCCTGTAAATAGAAAGTTTTTTGATAAACCTGAATTTATCTTTAACAAAAGTCTCTTGCATGCTCTAACTGTTGGAAGCCAGGCCATCTGGCTAGAGAATACTGGTCACCTATTAAGAGAAGAAATCACTCTTCTCACTTTGAATATGAAAAGTCTGGCTACAAGGCTGTAAATTGCTGGCCGAATGATAACAAAGGACAGAACCTTCATGCAAACAACAGAAACTTTAATTCTCATACACATAGATTTCATGATCATGCTAATGTGTACAATGAGAACAAAAATTCTGTTTCATGTCGTTATTGTGGTGGCTTTGGTCATTTAATGAATAATTGCTATTTGATGAAATCTGATGACCTTCATGCACAAACATTGTTGAGAAAGCCTGCTAGGAATGTCACTTTTAATTCAGGACCCAAGACCTCTTGGGTACCTGTTTGTGCAAAATGAACATTGTTTTGTAGGTGTGCCTTGGGACTGAGAAAATAAACAGAGGGTAATAAACCAAGGCACTCAAGTCTGAAAAACCCCAGGTCTACACTTTTCAGGTCAGTTACGTGAACTCGCTTTAAACCTTGTCATCTGAAATTTCTGGTTTAGATGTTTGCATAATCTGTTAAGCATACATAGCTGCATGTGTTATCTGCACTACTCTGTTTGAATCTTCTTCTTGCATATCTTGTTTGATGTGTTCATGCATATTTGTCATTTTTTAGACACTATGAGTATTCATGTCTCTCAATGCTCATATGAATTGGCTGTTTAGATATTGAAATGAGAATAAACTTGTAATTTCTGAAAATCTGAACTGCATATGAATGTTGTTTGAAACCTGTCTGTTGCATAGCTCACTGAAAATCTGGATTGCTTATAGGACTGCATGTTGAATTATCATGATTGACCACTATGGTATATCAAATAGTAAGCTACTAAAAGGTAGGGAAATCTGTCTGGAGGCTCTTACTGTGTGTGAGATGGTCTTTTAGACAAGGTTCTCCGCCTAGTACCATGGGTCATATTGCTTGATAGGGCAGTCTGAATGTGCATGAGTCTCAAAGACATATGTTCAGTTCTCATGGCAAACATTGCATGTTTTCAGGGGTAGTTAATTGCATGTCTTTGCATAGCATTCAATGTTGAGTCTTTGCATGACTTTGCATACATATAGTTAATTGTATTTCATTACATTGAAATTGCCAAAAAGATTGACTGAATGCATATTGTGGGGGGGAGTCAATGCATTGCATGCAGGTTGTCAAATACATACACTTGTCAGAATTCATTGCATTTGTTGACAAACCTTGATCATATTTTGAAAACACTGGGCTTCAAAATCTCTTCTATCATTTGGTATCAGAATTCTATCAGTCTTTCATGAAGATTTCAATGGGTCTATCTCGATCATAAATCTGAAAAACACTTGAACTAGGAATCTTCTATTATACGTTGTTATGAATGTCTGAAATAACTCGGGTGGTTTAAGTTTGATGTATTCATTGAGTTTGACTTTAAAATCTCTTAAAAATATCTGAATCATATTTAATAAACTTTAACCATCTGTTTCATACTGTGTCTTGTAAAATCTTATGAAATCTGCATTATTGAATACATGGATTTATTTGGTTAAGTACATGAAGTTAGTATTGTTTTGAAGCAAATGAGTTTTTCTGAAATGTCTAAAGGGTAAATTATCAGAGCAATGACTTTGGTCACTGAGAAACCATGTCCAAAGGACTGTGTCATGATGTGCCATAGTTAACTCTGCTTAAGAATGATTGATTATCAAGCAGAGCAATGGCATGCACACTGAGAAATACAACTCACTCATCAAAGAAATGATTTGTAGTGTGTCATGATGTGTAAATGCTATCTATGTTCATATAAAGTATGACTGTTAGTTACACTAAGTACTTAGGGATATTGGCGTCTGATCAATGTATATCCTCTAGTTACAAGGTGTACACTGAACTAGAGTGCTCGTAAAATTTGAAGCATGAAAATTTGTTGAACAAATTGTAATATCTGAATATTGATGCAAAAATCAAATTGCTCCAACCCTAGACAAAATCATATGACTTCATAATTGCTTGATCTCAATACTAGTGCATGTAATTCCAAAAGAAGTCAATAAATCTGATTGTGTAAGAGAAAGGGAGATTAATCAAGATATATATATGAGGGCTTGGTTCATTGTTATTAAACTGTGACTTTAGATATAAATACAGAATTTTATTGACAAACTTAGCATATATCATGTTTAAACCCTGCTGATCAATAAAGTTCATTCATAAGCTCTTATAATGGAAGACTTTAAAAACTTATGTTTTGGATTTATGAGATTGATATCTCCTTGAAAATCTTGTTGAATTTCTTATGATTGGAGCCTATTTGAATTTCTTTTCCTCACTGTCCTTGATTCATCATGACCTGAACTTATCCTTGATTTCCCCTGTGGTCTCCTTCTCATTCATTTCATAAGGTTCCATTTATTGAGGGGGAGCTTCCTTGTCATATGAATCATGTTGCATAAGAATTCTTAAAGGGGGAGAATTGTCTTGCATTCATACATTTAGGGGGAGCTCTTGCACTTGTTGTTGCATCTGCATCTCTGCATTCATACCTCTTCCATGATCTTTTTAACAAAGGGGGAGAAAGTGGTATGAGTCATATTGCTCTTTGGAGAAGAATGTGCTTTCATGTAGTTAAATGGAGAAATGTTATTTCAATCGTTTCATACCTGCTTAATTTTCCTCTCTCTAACTAATGTCTTTTTGCTGAAGTCAAAGGGGGAGAATGTTTTTGACTTGAGTCAGTGTGACTCATAGTGTTGCCATCATCAAAAAGGGGGAGATTGTTGTGCCCCTGTGGTTTTGATGATAGCAAACACTATAAGTCACCATATGTATTTGTGCATGAAAGATCTTGTTGGTTCATTTAAGTGCATTCATATGTGTTCATGTAACAGAGTCAGCACGATTGCATTGAGCATACAGTTAGTGCACTGCATACAGAGTCTGCACACTGGTTGATAGCAGCACACTGGTTGATAGCATGTTCATGAATTCAACAAGTCTATACATTGCATTGTTCAGTGCAATTCTAGTTCACATGCATAATAACAATGGTGCATAACACAAGTCTATACATCACAGCACATGCCTTCCAAGAAGTCTATACATCGCATAGCATGTCTCTCCAGCAAGTCTATACACTGCATGCTCACACAACCACTCAAGTCTATACATCGCATTACATTGTCAAGTCTGGACATTCCTTTGTGGCAAGTCTATACATTCCTTCCCATCTTTACCTACGTTCTGAACTAAGCAAGTCTATACATTCCTTTCCTTTGCCTACGTTCAGAACACAAGTCTACACACTGTCCTGTAGCTTGCATGAGTCATTGAAGTCTGTACATCGCTTGGCGCTCACCAAGTCTATACATCGCCTTGGCGCTCACCAAGTCTATACATCGCTTGGCACTCACCAAGTCTGTACATCGCCTTGGAGCTTTCCAAAGTCTATACATTAGCCAATAGTGCATCGTCTCATGCATCATCTCTCTCAAAGTCTGTACATCCAGTTCTGTCTCACTTAGCGTCTTGTGCATGCATCGTCTTACAAAGTATGTACATCGTGAGTCTGTCCAAGGCATTTCACTAAAGTCTATACACTCCCTTGTTTCATGTCTGTACATCGGCATCCTTCATGCTTTAGCTTGGCATCACACAAAGTCTATACATTGCTGTGCATCCCTTGATTTCGAAGTCTGTACATTCTGGTTGCTTCAACGCAAGCCTGTACATTCTGGTTGTCTCATAAGTCTACACATCCCTTCCATAGCAAGTCTGCACATCGTTTGAACAGCTCAACAAAGTCTATACATTCTGTTGCAAACCTTGCACACAAAGTCTACACACTCCTATATGCCTTGTGCATTGTTCATCAAGTCTATACACTCTGTGTGTCTGCATCACATTCATCAAGTCTATACACTCCTTAACTCAGTTCGCAGCTGAGTCTGAAGTCTGTACAGCCTTTGCATTGTGCATACTTTGAAGTCTATACATTGCTTGTGTAACTCCAGCCTTTACTTCAAAGTCTATACATTAGATATGCTTGTGCATCACAAAGTCTGTACACTGCAGTCTCATGCATTCTAAGTCCATACACTGCTTTGGGCATTGTTCTTCACAGCATGTCTGTACACTGCATTTGGGCATTGTTCTTCACATCATGTCTGTACACGCTTCAGTCTTGCATGTATGAAGTCTGTACATGGGTCTAGCTCTGCATTCATATAGTCTGTTCAGTCAGTGTATAACTCGAACCAAGTCTACACATTGTCTCAGCACACACACGCAAAGTCTGTTCACTGCATCTGGCAGTCTGCATAGTAAGTCTATACAACGTCCCACGGCAGCACTACAATGTCTATACATCGCTGGCAGCCATCACTGCAATGTCTATACATTGCGTCCCACAGCCTGCACAGCATGTCTATACAATGTCCAGCTGCCTGCCGCAAAGTCTGTACATTGCGTCCCACAGCATGCAGCAAAGTTATACATTTGCTATCGCTTGTTCTTGCATCCCCCGCAAGTCTGTACATTGAGGTCACATGAAGGGCTTCAAGTCTATACACTCTCACCAATGTACATACTTGCCTATATGCTGCATCTAAAGTCTGTACACGCTCATGCATTATTTCATTAAGGCTATACATTATTTGTTGATCGACTGAAGTAATTCTTTCATTGTACAGGCTGATGAATGGTCACGTGATCCGAGGTTGACACCTGGCACGTGATCCTAGGTTATCTGGACAGAGAGGGCACAAGCCCTGCACGCCCTACATCTGCTGCTGATATAAATAGTAGCGATCGAGCAAGAGAGATCAAGACAGAAAAGAGAAAAGATAGAGACTGTGATAGAAGAAGGTGAGAGCAGCAGAGAAGAAGTGAGCAGTAGAGAGTGATAGAGGAAAAGAGCCGCAGAGAGGCAGAAAAAAGAAGAAGAAGAAGAAGAAGAAGAAGAAGAAGAAGAAGAAGAAGAAGAGTGAAGATAGACTGAGAGCTCGTGAAGAAGAAGAAAAAGAGAAAGAGAGATAGAGAGAGGGTTCGTGAAGAAGAAGAAAGAGGATTCATCAGAAGTTTTGTTCACTGGCATTTGGATCAAATCCAAGCCAATTTTGCTCCTGCGAGAGCTACACTTTGTGCATTGCATTTCCAGCTTTTTGTTTGCTCTATTTTCGTTTCTTATTTTCTTTTCTTTCACTCGGCTTGTCATTCTTCCGATCCTCTGGACTGAGGTCGGGTTCCTCCTATGGACTCAGGAGAAGGGGGACATTGGGTCTCCGGTTGCAAGTGGCTGGGAGTCACTTGTAGGTTTCCCTCCGGGTTGGAGGAAGGGAGATTCGTCTCCGGTTCTGGTCTTGTGAGTTGCAAGTCCAGGTGTTCCCTCTGGGTTTCAGAGGAAGAGAGACCTCGGTCTCTGGTTTGCTAGTGACTGGGTGTCACTAGTGGTTCCCTCCTGTTGGGAGGAAGAGGGGAGGTTGTTCCCCTGGTCAAGTTGTTTGACAGCAAGTGTTTGCAGACTGAGTCTGCTGTTCTAGCGTTGCTAGTGGAAGCCTCACTCCGGTTGGGAGTGAGGGGTGGATGTAGGTCTTGGTGACCGAACCACCTAAAAATCCTCTGTGCAGTATGGTTGTGTTTTGCTCCTTATCTTCTACCTCCTTCACAGGCTGCCTTAGCATTCTCATTTTTATCTGTGCTTCTTCCTCTAGTTACTTGTTTAGGCACGCCTTATATATTTGCTCAGTGGTTTAAAAGAGAATTTAACTTGTTCTTCAGATTGTCTATTTGCATTGATAGTGTTCTAGTTTTTTATTGAGCGAAAAGTTTTTTAAGGGTGGGATTCATTCACCCCCCCCTCTGAATCCATCGCACCGATCCTATCAGGTCGGTGCATCTATTGTTATCTTAATAAAACAAGTCAGAGCACATGCTTTATAATGCTGCATAATGTCTGTGCAATGAAGACCATCATGCTGAACAAGGTCAAACTAGCTGATTGTTAAGATTAACATTTTCAGCTAAGTCAAAGCACCTAGTGGACATTACAACAAACACGTGGGGAGCTCGTCGAAGATCAAGTTACCATGTGCTATTCAAGGCACTCTATCCAATTCACGTGACAAGTAAAGTGTGCTACCTGGGACTTCTCTTTGCAACAAAAAGAATTGTCCATGTGGCAGACCCTTTGAGAGGCCAATAATTGGGGAATATTCTTCTCCACGTGGATGAGATTGGTTCACTGGGTCTTTAATCTACGGTATTCTGTTCTATAAATAGAGAGCAACCTAGATCACAGAAAGGAGCTGAGACTGCCATAAAGCTTAGAGCTCATGTTGAGAAGAATCCATCTGAAAATAGAGCAGCTCCAGGAAGAAAAGAGAGAGTGAGAAGCCCAGTACGAGGGAAGAGAAAGAGAAAAGAACGTCTGAGAGCAGCTAGCCAGTTCATTTGAAAGCGCTTCTTTGAAGCTACATTAAGTTCTTATTCTTGTTCTTCTGCTTTTATTTTCGCCTTGTTTTTTGCCTTGATTTCTCATTTTGTTCTCTCTGAGTGTTCTTAGAGGAAGGGAGATACTATCTCCGGTTGTGCGTGACTTGGGGTCACTCGTGGGTTTCCCTCTGGTATGGAGGAAGGGAGGATCTGTCCTCCGGTTCTGGACTTGCGGGTGGCAAGGCCAGGTTTCAGGTTCGGTGGGGTGCAGGACCTAGGTCGACGGATTTGTCTGCCTCAGGGCAAGCTGTCAGGCAGCGTTGTGTTACAGATTGAGTCTGCTTCTTCTCCAGCATTTGCTAGTGAAATCCTCGTTCTGTTTGAGTGAGGGGTGGACGTAGATTGCGGTTGGCAATCGAACCACCAAAAAACTCTTTTGTCTCCTTGTATGGTTGTTGCATAGATCATCATTGTTGGCATGAATTTTCAGTATCTAGTTGGTAGATTAAAGGACCCAGTCAGAACGATAGGTCAGGCCTATCTGGAAGATTGGCTTCTTGCGTGAGTAGACTCCCAAGTCAAACCTCCACCGGGTGCCACTGGTTATCTGATGAATTCACATTTGCTCCACCATTGCTCGACTACTGATCGTGTTTTTGTTTTTAAAGAGCTTTATTTACATTGTCTTTCTAGACCCATCTATTATTTGATCATTTGTCTAATCATCTCTGTCTGCTTTTACTGGTTATCATATCATTTGTTAGATTGTTTCGACGTTGCTCAGCTGTGTTTTGGGCGTCAACATCATCATTCTGAGTTCATTAATCAAATTCCCTTGAACTGATTATATTTTGGAGTGATCTATTCATCCCCCCTTCTAGATCACTCTCTGGTATTTCTATCAATTGGTATCAGAGCAGGTTCCCCAACATGTGGTCTAACGACCAGGGTAGACCTGGAACTAACACTCCTCGTAGCTTCATTGCCGAGGGACATTCAATTAACCGTCCTCCCTTCTTTGATGGTGTCAATTTTCTTTACTGGAAGAACAGGATGGAAGTGTTCTTAAGAGCGTAGAGTCACGAACTTTGGAGAGTGATCACCTCAGGACCGTTCAAGCTTCCAGAGGATGAGAGTACATGTACAAGGTAACACATCAGGCTTTCCACTATGAACTGGATGGCATTAGATATAATGTAGTGAGCAATCCATCTAGAGGAGTATACTAGGATATCAGCTTGCAAGATAGCAAAGAAAATGTGGGATGAACTAGAACTTATGTATGAAGGTACATCTCAGGTCAAGGCTACAAGGGTAAACATGCTAACCTCTGAGTATGAATTGTTTAAGATGAATTCTGAGGAGACAATTTCTGAGATTTATGCTAGACGGTCGTTGATCATGAACAGCCTCAAGGGTCTAGTGAAACAAATCCCAGAGGTGGATCTTGTTAGGAAAATTCTCAGGTCATTGACCCCAACGTGGCACACTAAGGCCACAGTCATAGAGGAATCTAGGGATCTATCAAAAATGATAGTCACAGAGTTAATCGGATCCCTAATGACATATGAATTAAATTTCAAGAGAAATGTTGAAGAAAATCATAAAAAGGGCAAGAGCATTGCTCTCAAGGTGTCTCGCAGTGGCAGTGGTAATAGCAGTAATAGTAGTAGTAGTGAGGAGTTTGACAATTTCTCAGATCTTGATCAAGAGCAGCAAGCCATGCTGACTCGTAGGTTCCAACAATTCTTGAGATCCAAGGTCAAGACGTTTAGAAAAAGGTCACAATCGTCTGGTAGGAATTTTAACTGTAAATCTGGCAAATTCAAGACTACTAACAAGCTTACTTGTTTTCACTGTCATAGACCCGATCATAGGAAGAGTGACTGCCCCGATCTTCTGAAGAAGAACACCAAGGTGCAGAAGAAAAAGCCCAAAGCTATGGTCTGCACTTGGAGCGATGAGGAGGATGATGTTGAAGAAAGCTCTTCTGAAGAGGAAGAGGAAAGACTATGTCTGATGGCCGACACAGACACTGAGGTAAGCAATCCTTTTGAAAAATATACTTTAGATGATTGGGAGGATGCTTATGCTGATTTACTAGATAAGTTTAACTGTTCAACAAAGGATTACAAAATGCTAAAGAATAAATTGAATAACATGGTTGAGGAACAGAACTGTTTGAGAAAAGAAAATGATGAACTGAAAAAACAATTTGAAAAATTAGGGTCACTAAGAACTAAAAATAAAAATCTCCAAGTTGAATGTAAATAAGCCAATAAGAATATGGATGAGTTTAAGGTAAAACTTCAGGAGATCCAGAGAGAAAATGCACTTGTTTCTGAGAAATATGAAGCTATAAAAATTGCCAACTCTGAGATACAGAAACATAGTGAAAAACTTCATAAAGACATCGAAGATAAACAAAACACATTGGAGAAATTTGTGCAAGGCAAATCCAACCTAGATACCATACTAGGTATGAGGGTGAACTTCAAGAGGGAAGGATTGGGATATGATCCCACCAATAAAAGGCCGTTTCAGTTTAAAATTGTAACCTTCTGCTTAGAAAAGGGAAAGGAGAAGTTGGACACCCCATCGAGCTCAAACAGCAAATTCCAAAAATCTGTAAAAACAAATTTCATTCCATAAAAACTCATCAATAAAAATTTTCATGCTAAGCCTACAATGCATCAACGTAGCAAGACTACTGCTTCAAGGAATCCCAACATCTATAGAGCTAATACAACTCACTTTAATGGGATGCATCGAGGTAGCAATTTTAAAAATTCGAAGCAGTTGAATCAACACAGATGGCCCGATCAAAACAGAAATTACTATCATTATACATCAAATTGGGCACATTCTAATAATTCACAGAAGCAATTCAATCACAAAAGATTCTGGAAAAATTCACAAAGAAATACTTACAATTGGAACAACTCATTCTACAATAAGAACAAAACTCATCAAAAGTCAATGACTGGAGCCAATAAAATTTTCCATGCTGAAAATAAAAACTTAGTTCACAGGAAGGGAACCATACAGATTTTGATTCCTAAGACTGTTCTGGAAGGAATGAGCAACTTGTTTGGACCCAACCTTTCTTGGGTTCCAAATTCTCTTTGTCTGAATTGATTGCAGGTTGGTCTGGCAGTCGAGCATAACAGATGGTACCTGGATAGCGGCTGCTCCAGGCACATGACAGGTGATAAGACCAAATTCGGTAAATTGGAAATGAAGGTAGGAGGCTTGGTCAAATATGGAGGGAAGAATAAAGGTAAGATCATTGGTGCAGGTACAATTGGTAATTTTCCTTCAAACACAATTGAAAGAGTTATGCTTGTAGATGGTCTTCAACACAACCTGCTTAGCATAAGTCAGTTATGTGACAAGGGTCACAGAGTAATTTTTGATAATAAAGCATGCAAATTTTATGAAGTCAATTCTGACAAAATCATGTTCATAGGACATATAGTGAATAATGTCTACATTGTAGACCTTAATGAAAATTCAGAATCAAACCTTTGTTTATCTGCTGATTTAGATAATAATGCTTACAACTGGCATAGACGGTTAGGCCATGCTAGTTACAGTACCTTAAATAAATTAGTGACACATGATCTAGTTAGAGGGTTACCTAAAATAAAATTCAACACAAATTCAAAAATATGTGATGCATGTGCTCTGGGTAAATAAACTCGAAAGTCCTTGAAACTAAGATCTGAGCCATTATCCTAAGGGCCAATGGAATTGTTGCATATGGATCTTTTTGGTCCTACTAGAACTCAGAGTCTGAATGGTAACAGGTTTGGTTTTGTGATTATTGATGATCATTCTAGGTTTTCATGGATATTTTTCCTAACCAATAAAAATGATGCTTTTCAGAAATTCAAATAGTTTTTTAATAAGATTAAATAAGAAAGAAAACATAAAATCTGTTCAATTCAGTTTGACCATGGAGGTGAATTTGAAAACTCCATGTTTTCTGATTTTTGTGAAAATGAGGGACTAACTCATAAATTTTCTTCTCCCAAGACACCCGAGCAAAATGGAATTGTGGTAAGGAGAAACTGAACTATTGTGGAGATGGCCCGAACTATGCTGATTGAGAGTCAACTACCAAGGATGTTCTGGGCAGAGGCGGCCAACACATCATGTTATACAAGCAATAGGGCCATGGTAAGACAAATCCATAAGAAAACCCCTTATTAACTTCTGAAAGGTAAGAAACCAAACTTAGCTCACTTCAGAATTTTTGGCTCCAAATGTTTTATTCATAATAACGACAAGAAGGACCTGGATAAATTTGAAGCTAAAAGTAGCCCTGGAATCCTTTTAGGATACTCTGAAGTGTCTAGAGCATACATGGTTTTCAATATTTCTGAACAAAAAGTTGAAGAGTTTCCACATATTATTTTTGATGAAACAAAAATTACCACTAATCTTGAAAATGATGACAGGGACTCCAAGCATGATGGAGAGTTTCTAGAGGACCAGCTGAATGAAGAAAATTCAGCACATGCTGAATCAAGGGGTCCTGATCAGGGTGAGTCAGCCGAACCATGTGACTCCTCAATAAATTTAAAATTTCTGAAAGATCATCCTGTACAGAATATTATAGGCAACTTACATGATCCCCCTAGGACTAGGTCATATTACAGAGATGTAAATAACCAAGACTTAGTTGTATTAATGGCTCAAATTGAACCCAAAACTGTAGAAGATGCATTGAATGATGAATCTTGGGTTAATGCAATGAATAAGGAACTAGGACAATTTGAATGAAATGATGTATGAAAACTAGTTCCTAGACTTGAAAATACAACTGTCATTGGAACAAAATGGGTTTTTATGAATAAAATAAATGAAGATGGAATAATTTCAAGCAATAAAGCTAGATTGGTAGGTAAAGGCTACTGCTAGGAGTTTGGAGTAGATTTTGATGAATCATATACTCTTGTTGCTAGATTAGAAGTAATAAGAATTTTACTAGCTTTTGCTTGTTCAAAAAACATTAAACTTCACCAAATGGATGTTAAGAGTGCCTTCTTGAATGGATTCATTAAGGAAGAGGTTTTCGTAGAATAACCCCCTGGATTTTAGATGTCTGCACACCCTAACCATGTTTACAGGTTGAATAAAGCCTTATATGGATTAAAATAGGCCCCTCGGGCCTGGTATGAAAGGCTGACAGAATTTCAGCTTAGCAAGGGCTACAAAAGAGGTAAAGTGGATCAGACTTTATTTTCAAAGGTCCTAAATAAAAATCACATCATAGTTCAGGTATATGTAGATGACATTGTTTTTTGCTCAACATGCACTAAACTATGCATTGAATTCACTGATTTAATATTTAATGAATTTGAAATGAGCTTGGTAGGTGAACTGAAATATTTTCTTGGATTGCAGGTAAAGCAATTGGAGGATGGGTGCTTCATTTGCCAGACCAAGTACACAATGGAAATTCTCAAGAGATTTGGTATGGACAAGTTAAAACACATCTCAACTCCAATGGGTACCAATATATCTTTGGATGCAGATGAGTCAGGTAAAGAAATTGATGCAAAATTATACCAAGGTATGATTGGATCCCTACTCTATTTGACTGCCTCGAGACCTGATATACAATTCAGTGTAGGTATGTGTGCTAGGTATCAATCTAGGCCTACTGAACTGCATCTAGCTGCTGTAAAAAGAATCTTCAGATACATATCTGCTACACACACTTTAGGATTATGGTATCCTACATCACACACCTTAGATCTGATTGCATATGCGGATGCAGACTATGCTGGGTGCAAACTAGATAGGAAGAGCACTAGTGGGCACTGTCAATTTTTAGGTGGGTGTTTAGTTTCTTGGGCTTCCAAGAAATAGCACTCTGTGGCCCTCTCCACTGCACAAGCTGAGTATGTAGCTGTAGGGAGCTATGGTACACAGGTGATCTGGATCAAACACCAGCTTCAGGACTACCAAGTAGATCTGGGCTCTACACCCATATATTGTGACAATACAAGTGCTATTAATCTTGTAAAAAATCATGTCTTACATTCACGCACCAAACACATTGAAATCAGACATCATTTCATAAGAGATGAGGTTTCTAAAGGTACTTTTAAATTGATCCATATTGGCACTGCACATCAGATAGCTGATATCTTCACTAAGCCACAGGACAATGAAAAATTCACCACCTTGAGGAGAGAATTGGGCATCTTTAAATCTTCATGAATTCTAAATTCTTTGAATAAAATGCATCCATGTTTCAGTGTCAACATTGAGCTGCATACCATCCTCATTTGCATGCATCTACCCTTCGCATTTGTCATACTTTAGTGAATTGCATTGGCATGCATAACCTGTTGGTATATCAAATGGAATGCTGGGAGAAGGTCAGATCCCTTATGACTGGAAACCCACATCATGTGTGAGGTGGTCATATGACCTACATTCTCCACCTGGTACCACAGGTTCATTTACATGTAGACCAGGTTTAATGTCCATCAACATTTTTTTTTGCATAGCAGTATATTTTGCATTCGAAGTGTCTGCATTTCTGATTCATAGTGTAAGGGGGAGCTTGGTAAATTTTTCAGTTGGTAAATTTAGGGGGCTGATTCAAAAGATGTTGAGAGATCTAGCTGTTGCAAAAAGCTCATTGAAAATCTTATACAGTCTATTCACAATAGATAGAAACATATGACTCTCTTAAACTTTTAAGTTTGATTAACTGAAATATAGCTAAGAAGCTTATATCTAATAATCCTGCAAAGACCTGGACAAAGAAACTGAAGAATATCTTCCTACATAATTAATGAACATGGATTGAAGTTAAAACTATTATTCCATGATATCTCCTAAAAGCTTGAAACTTAGACTTCTGGAAGCAAATTCTCTAAGGTTTAATACATGTGGTATTGTCTTCAAACATCACATACCAGAATAAAAATTGGGGGTATCAAAATCTCAGAGCAATGATCTGGTTACCGAGAAACTAGAAGATTCATTAAAGAAATGAAAAATACTCTATGTCATGAAGTGCCAGAATATCTCTGTTTAAAAAGTTTGTGGAAAATTAAAATTCATGGCAGAGCAATGGCATTAAAGTGTTGAGTAATTGGGGATTCTGGTCTCTGACCAAGGTGTCTCCTCACGTAAAAAGATACTTCAAATGCTAACTCTGTTCTCTAAAGAGAAGTAATACGGTTATCACACTGAGTAACTGGGGATTCCAGCCTCTAATCAAGGTGTCTCCTCATGTAACAATGTGTGACTTACCAAAATTACTCAATGGCAATTACGCTGCTCAGAAAAGAAAAATCTTCAACCCCTCTATTTTTGAAATAAATTATAGACTGTTTGTCCTCAATACTTTTGGAACAACCTTCAGTGGATGAGTTTCTAGACGTTTGATCAGTACAACATCTAGAAAGATCTCTCTTGGCATAACAGTTAAACCTTGGTTTTCCTTATTATTTCTGTACGATGGTAATCTTCACTCTTACTCTATGTCTATCCTGAATATTAGACCTGAAGAACCTGAGCTTAATTCAGTTCTCTTACTTACTCCATTAAGAGATGGATTTGAAGTCTTCTATATTATGAATTTACTGTTCTCTCTCCACTCCTTTTGATGATGTCAAAGGGGGAGTGTTTTTGGCTGGCATGAGTCATTGTGTGATCTCGCATGAGTCATTGTGTGATCATTGTGTGGGCTTGAGTCTGTGTGTTTTTGTTGATTTGATGGAAAATAGAAGGTTGTCATTGTCAGGGGGAGTGAGTGTGAAGGAGTCAGTGTCATTCTGCATGCATGTCAGGAAGAGTGTGCATACTTCAGTTTAACATCTCATCTTTGAATCTACCTATTTTGATTGCCCAAACTTCACCAATAAAATCTCAATAAAATATTCTTCAATAACTCATATGATTACCATCATCAAAAATGGGGAGTGTGTTGCATTCTACGTTTTGATGATGTCAACCATTATGACTATATTTGACTGAAAATTAGAAAAGGGTGAAGTATGCTGAATTACTTGAATTGAATGATGATGATGCTGTTATAAGTATTGAACTGTACTTATTTTCCTGTGCATGATGTCATAATTGTTGAATGATTCCTTTGATAGATAAGTCGGTGCACATACATTCATTGTGTCATATAAGGTCGATGCATATCACCTTCAGGTCTGTGCACATAATACTAAGGTCGATGCTTCTTCAGTCTTTGCAGAACAAAGGTCGATGCTTCATTCAGTCTTTGCAGGACAAAGGTCGATGCACATCGAGTCTGCACGAGACAAAGGTCGAGGCACATCTTGGCAACGAATAAGAAAGGTTGATGCACCTTGGTGATTTCAAGATTAAAGGTCGGTGCACATCTGCTAACTCTGAAGAGAGGTCGGTGCACATTTGAGAAACTTCAATAGGAAGCTCGGTGCACATACTGTTCATGTCGGTGCACATTTGAGAAACTTCAATAGGAAGGTCGATGCACATCGGTCAACTCTGAAGAGAGGTCAGAGCACATGTGTTCACTGGGCTATGTAAACGTCGGAGCACATGTTCAATGTTGCATAAGGTCAGAGCACCTCCATTCTAGGTCGGTGCACATGTCACTTGCAAAGCATGAAGGTCTGACCACCTTCACACAAGTCAGTGTACAAGCTCGCATAAGGTCGGAGCACATTCACATCTTTAGTTTGTTATGGTAAGTGCACATGCACTGCTTTGCTCTGACAGGTCGGTGCATCTATTGTTATCTTACTAAGACAAGTCAGAGCACATGCTTTAGAATGCTGCATAAGGTCTATGCAATGAAGACCATCATACTGAACAAGGTCAAAGCAGCTGATTGTTAAGATTAACATTTTCAGCTAAGTCAAAGCACCTGGAGGACATTACAACAAACACGTGGGGAGCTCGTCAAAGATCAAGTTACCACGTGCTATTCAAGGCACATAATCCAATTCACGTGACAAGTAAAGTGTGCTACCTGGGACTTCTCTTTGGCGCGAAAAGAATTGTCCACGTGGCAGACCCTTTGAGAGGCCAATAATTGGAGAATATTCTTCTCCACGTGGATGAGATTGGTTCACTGGGTCTTTAACCTATGGTACTCTGTTATATAAATAGAGAGCAACCTAGATCGCAGAAAGGAGCTGAGACTGCCATAAAGCTTAGAGCTCCTATTGAGAAGAATCCATCTGAAAAGAGAGCAACTCCAGGAAGAAAAGAGAGAGTGAGAAGCCCAGTACAATGGAAGAGAAAGAGAAAAGAACATCTGAGAGCAGCCAGCCAGTTCATTTAAAAGCGCTTCTTCGAAGCTACATTAAGTTCTTATTCTTGTTCTTCTACTTTTATTTTCGCCTTGTTTTTCACCTTGATTTCTTATTTTGTTCCCCTTGAGTGCTCTTAGAGGAAGGGAGATACTATCTCCGGTTGCGAGTGACTTGGGGTCGCTCGTGGGTTTCCCTCTGGTGTGGAGGAAGGGAGGATCTGTCCTCCAGTTCTGGACTTGCGGGTGGCAAGGCCAGGTTTCAGGTTTTATGGGGTGCAGGACCTGGGTCGAGGGATTTGTCTCCCTCAGTGCAAGCTATCAGGCAGCGTTGTGTCACGGACTGAGTCTGCTTCTTCTCCAGAATTTGCTAGTGAAATCCTCGTTCTATGTGAGCGAGGGGTGGACGTAGATTACGGTTGGCAATCGAACCACCTAAAAACTCTTTTGTCTCCTTGTGTGGTTGTTGCATATATCATCATTATTGGCGTGAATTTTCAGTATCCAATTGGTAGATAAAAAGACCCAGTCAGAACGATAGGTCAGGCATATCTGGAAGATTGACTTCTTGCGTGAGTAGACTCCCAAGTCAAACCTTCGCCGAGTGCCACTGGTTATCTGCTGAATTGACATTTGCTCCACCATTGCTCGGCTACTGATCGTGCTTTTGTTTTTAAAGAGCTCTGTTTACATTGTCTTTCTAGACCCATCTATTGTTCGATCATTTGTCTGATCATCTCTATCTGCTTTTACTGGTTATCATATCATTTGTTAGATTGTTTAGACGTTGCTCAGCTATGTTCTGGGCATCAGACTCACCATTCTGAGTTCATTAATCGAATTCCCTCGAACTGATTATATTTTGGAGTGATCTATTCATCCCCCCTTCTAGATCACTCTCTGGTATTTTTATCATTAGCTATGCAAGAGGAACTAAATCAGTTCAAAAGAATCTAGTCTGGAGTTTGGTGAAAGACCAAAAGATCACCCTGTTGTTAGAACTAAGTGGGTATTTAGAAATAAATTAGATGAATCATGGGTGATTATAAGGAACAAAGCCTGACTAGTGGCACATGGCTATTCTGAAGAGGAAGGGATCAACTATGATGAAAGTTTTGCACCTGTGGCCAGACTTGAAGCTATAAAAATCTTGCTTGCATATGCGGCTGCTCGTGGGCTAAAGCTATACCAAATGGACATAAAGAATGCATTCCTAAATGGATTCATCAAGGAAGAAGTTTATGTAGAGCAGTCACTAGGATTTGAGGATCTAGGTAGGGTGGAGCATGTCCACAAACTTCATAAAGCACTCTACGAATTAAAGCAATCCCTTAGAGCTTGGTATGAAAGATTGAGCTCATTCTTGGTAAGCCATAATTTCTAAAGAGGTAAAGTGGATACCACTTTATGTTGTGTCCCTGATTTTGATGATGTCTGACTATGACTCATTGATGAGTCTAATATAGATTTGATGATGTCAACATGTATTGAGCTCAAGTTATCTAGGTGTCTGCATTTCAAGTCCAATGACATGTCAACACGTGTCAACATATATGCCTAACAATCAGCATAAGAGAAGTGAAATCAGTTGACTCAAGAAGCTTGGCTTGGGCAGTCGGTCGATCGACAAAGGAAAAGTCAGTCGACCGATTACAAAGTCAGTCGACAGATGTGCAAGTCAGTCGACTAAAGTTTAGAAAATCAGTCGACCTGAATGGTGATCCAAGCAGCAGTAGTAGGGCAAGTCAGATCTCAAGGCAGATAAGTCTAAAGGAACAAGAGCTCCAATTATATGTTAACCAAGGCTGAAAGAAGTCCAAGGTGCAAGGGGCTCGCAATTTGTTGAAATGAAGCTATAAAGGCCTGACCAGAACTATCTAAGGTCAAAGTGTTCAAGTGTGTCGACCCACTTCTCAAGTGTGTCGACCTACATGCTTACAAGAAGCAGAACTGCCAAGTGAACAACTAGCTGCGTCGACACAACACCTTCGGTGCGTCAACACACCTTTAGATCTAGCACCAGTCATGCGGGCAATGCTCTTTAGGCTGCGTCAACACAAGTCCCTCACTGTGTCGACACACCTTCAAACCCAGAAGAGCTTCAGGAGCTTATTGCAAAAATGCGTCGACACCATCCTCTTGATGCATCGACATAGGATTGATTTTAGGAGCTGCTTAAAGAGCACGTTACAAGAGTGCATCGACTCACCTCACTAGGTGCGTCGGCCTAACTGGTGTTCCAGCAATAGCAAATAAAAGCAGCCAGTAGCCAATGGTGAACCAGTAAGCATTAACCAGGCTACATGAAGCTTTTGTCGACACAACATACGTATGGAGTCGACGCACCCTTGAGCAATGAAGCCTTGGCGTCGATGCAACAGTAGCATAAGCAACAGCATCAGCAAGGTCAGCAGCTAGCAGCGCTAGCAGCATCAAAGAAACAAGGCTCTGCCAGGCAGAGGAGTCGACCCTTGGGGTCGACCCCCTAAAGTCTAGGTTCTGTTCTGCCCAGACTCTGCACAAAATGATTTGGTTCAAAGGAAGAGTCGACCCAGGGAGTCGACTCCTTTTTATCTATGTTCTGTTCTGGCCACTCTTTGTACAAGGACTCGTGCACAAGGTTCAAGTGTTGACCCAGGGAGTCGACCCTTTTTGGGGTGGACCAGAAACGAAGGATCACGTGATCACTTACTCCAGTCAACGGCTCACACCTCCAGGACACGTGCCTCAAGGTATGAAAAAGGTCCTAGGATAAAGATCTTGCCTTTTTCATCATGGGTCAGTCAGAATACCTTTTTGTGAGAAGGATCTATCAGAAAATAGATTTGGGAAAATCACTTTCCATGGTGTCCTCCTTTTTACAATGGACCAATCAGATTACTCTTGTCAAAGAACCTGACAGTATGCAGATCTGGAAAAAGATTTGGTCCATGCTCTCATATAAAATATGGACCAATCAGAAAACCACCATGGAAACGGTTTCATGACAAAGAACCTTATTTTATCCTAGACCAAATAGATTGCAGATCTGGGGAAGAAACTTTTCGTCCCTTCTCTTCTATAAATATGAACCTCCGTCTGAAGAAGAGGTCGATGCTGCCCTGAAGAAGAAAAGAGCGGGAAGAGAGTAGAGACTGTTTGAGCCATTAGAAGAAAATCTGTGAGGGAGAAAGGAAAACAGTGGAGTAGCTCAGCAGCTGATCTAAGTCAGTCCAGCACTCAGAAGAAGAAGGAGACGTCTTGAGCATTTGAGAAAAAGAAGAGAGACCAGATCTGACCAATCTTCAGATCTGAGTCTAGACTTGCAGCCATAAGCTTCTAGATCTTGACTTGAAGCTACAGTGGAGTTTATCAATTTCATTTCTTATTTATTCATTTGAAACTCGCATCAATTTTCAGTTTGTAGTGCTGTTTTGACAGCTTGATTCCGGTGCTCTATTTTAGAGACTAGAGTGGTCTTTGGCTGCTCTGCAGCCGTGTGTGTCTGTGGGGTTTGTCCCTGTGTTTTTCCGCATCCTTGCAGTGTGTTTTCTTTTGGGGCTTGTCCCGGTGTGGTGTTCTAGCTCTGCAGCATGTGGGTGGGGCTCGTCCCCATTTGTTGTTACGTGTAGCAGCGTGTGTGTGTGTGGGGTTCGTCCCCGCATTGTGCTGCGAGTAGCAGCATGAGGACTGTGTCCTTGTGAGGATTGTGTCCTCGTGTTAAGTAATGTATCAGCGTGCATTGGTGACTTGTCCCCGTTACTGCATTTACAGAGTGGTAAAGCCTCGTCGGGTTTTGTGAGGGGTGGACGTAGGTCTGCGGGTTTGCAGACTGAACCATCTTTAAAATATTCTGTGCAGTGGTTTGTTCTTGTGGTTTGATCCTTCTCTTCTACCTTCATTCACAGGAACTTGCGTGCTTCCGGTTTACACATTCTATATGTTCTTACACTGCACATGCACACTATGAGTTGATAATACACACGCATGAACTCAAGTGTTTGGTGGTTGTCCTGTGTTGGGACAGTCTTTAAATTCCCACATTCTCAGCATTGTGATCACGCACATACTCACTGGGTGTTCGATCCAGGCTCAATGTGAGCCATCTCTTTATTGAGTGCTATCTTTATTCCCTGTAAGTGGCATCTCAGTCCGGTTTGACATATCTTGTTAGAGAACATCAGTGTTCCTTTGATCAGCATTTCATTAAGTGATCGGATTGATTTTTAAATCGGGTATAGTTTTCCAAAGGATCTATTCAACCCCCTCTAGATCCTACTGTGCACCCAACAATTGGTATCAGAGCGGTTTTCTATTATACTCAGATCCAACGATCTATAGAGGAGATCCCGGTGCGCCTACTATCATGAGTTCATTCGCTGAACAGGTTTCCATGATTTCTCCGCCAATTTTTGATGGTTCTGATTTCACTAGCTGGCTAGAAAAATATGTGTGTTTGTTAACACCTTTGATTCAAGATTATGGAATCTCATATCTCATGGTCCTCATGAGCTGCCATCAAGTAAATCTGAATGGTATGCTGAACATAGTACCAAAAGTATTAACAATCTTGCTGCTTTAAACTTGTTAAAGGATGCAGTTGATTCCATGTCATTTCCATTTGTTTCTACCTGCAGCACGGCCAAGGAAATCTGGGATGACTTGGTTAGCATCCACAGAGAAGAAGAAAGGCATGACTGTTGAATGGCTGACAGTAATAATCAGCCCAGTGATCCATCATCTCAGGCAAGTTCTGATCCTGAAGACTTTACTTTCGATGAGCTTATGGATGCATATGATGAGTTGGCAAAGTAATATAAGAAAATGAAATCAGAAATAAAAAGTTGAAAAAGAAATTGCAAAACAATTCTAATGATAATTCCTCTTGCAAAAATTGATTGGTTCTAGAAGAGATTGTTGTGCTATGTGTGTGATTTTGATGACAACAAAACTTTATGTATGTGTGAGAAAGTTTGGTTGAGAATGCCTTGCACTGAATGAGAATGAAGTTGTGGAAACATGTGTACATGAATGCATATTTACATATGTGTGTGATGCAAGTGCAACAAAACTTTATGTATGTGCGAGAAAGTTTGGTTGGGAATGTCTTGCACTGAATGAGAATGAAGTTGTGGAAACATGTGTACATGAATGCATATTTACGTATGTGTGTGAAGCAAGTGATGTGTATGCCTTTTCATGAGATGAGAATGATTGTGAAAATTGTGGAAACATGCTTGCATGAATGCATATTTGCATATGTGTGTATGATGCATGAGTCTTGTTCCAAGGTGACTGCACTTGAACTCTATGAACATGTCAAATTGAGCCTCATGATATGTATGCATACTTCGACAAATGCTAATTGAATGATTGAGCTCCCATACCATTGTATATGCCTTGGATGCAACGGAAGATTCAAAGTTCATCAAATGCCAAAGCTTGTGACTTATGTGTTTATGGAAACATTTCTTGATGAAATGTGCATTTTGATGGTTGTGAAGTTATGGACCTTTATGTCAAAGAATCAAGTTCAAATGTAAGGACTTCTTAACTTTTATACCTATGCTAACTTGATGTTCTTGTGATTTTGTAGGTTCAAGGATGGTCTTTAAACCTTCTCTAATCTAGAAGATCATGGTAACATTTAACCTTTTGTTATGCTTGAAATGCATGAGGTTTAATGCATGTTTTTGACCCTAATAGACAGGGGTCGACCCTCACTGCCCTTGGTACAGTCCAGGGGTGGTAGAAGGCAAGGTGGAGCAGTCGTCGACCCATAAGGTCGACCCCTATGGCCCTGCTTGTTGTTTGGTTCTCCTGAGTAGAGAATGCTCAGGGGTTGACCCATAGGGTCGACCCTTTTTAGACGGGACTTGCGAAAGTGTCTAAAACACATTGTTTTGACTTGAAAACTTTACCATTTTGCCCCCTAATGGTTGCTAGACATATGAGGGTGTTTTTAACACATTTTAGAAGGGGTAGATGGGTCTTTTGGCCACTCTTTGTTGTATATATATGTTTACTCCGAATTTTGGAGACAACCCTAATGTGCTTATGTTTTCTATCTTGTAGGAGAAGAAATAGAAGAAGGAAAGAAGGAGCTCAAGAGGAGAGGATTTCATCTACCTCAAGGCATTTTTGGAGCTCGTGCAAGAAGAGAAAAAGGAGCAGATTGAAGAGGAATGAGAGGACGCTAAAATCGCGACCATCTGACTACGAACCAAGAAGAACTTGATCATTCCAAGAAGGGGGAGCTTTACACTTGATAGATCTTCTTTCTCTCAGTCTTTAGAATTTGTCTTGGGCTCATTGTATCTATTTGTGCACACTTCGTTAATTTCTAAACGAATAATTTGTGTGGGTGTTCAGAGATTTGATCTCCGAGTGTCTGTGTTGACGCTTGTGCGTCATTTTGTGCGGAGGATCTAGGCGTGTGGTTTGGGGGTTGTTCCCCATGTGTGGTAGGGAGTTACCTCCCGTGTGTATGCAGGTGGTTGCCTATGTGTGTGTTGGAGCGTCGCTCCGTGTGTGCTATCTTGTAGGGAAATTGTAAGATAGTGGAATCCTCACCGGGTTCGGTGAGGGGTGGATGTAGGGGGCACTTGTGCGAACCCGATCCACCTAAAAATCTATGTGCCTTGTGGTTTGCTTGTGGGTTGATTATGGTTTGTGCTTCTACTATTTTAGTTCTTTGCTATTCGAGGTCTCGACTTAGCATTGTTTACACTCTCATATTCACATCATTATTAATCACACGCAAGCGAGTTTTGAGTGCGTGATTCAACTTGCTATATCTCGTTCATTGTTCGTCTAGACTTAGTGGAATTAATTGCTCATCTATCTATCAATCTTTAAAAATTGTCTTAATTATTTGGAAATTAATTTTTAGTGGGCCAATCAATTCACCCCCCCTCTTGATTGACGTTGTCACAAGACCCAACAATTGGTATCAAAGCCTCAGCTCTATTTGTCTTGAGATCTCACGATCTATAGAGTGATCCTAGGCAACGGTAACCTTGAGCAAAATGCCCAAAAACTGTTTAACCTCTTGTCCTCTGTGCTTTAGTGGCTATAATTTTATTTCTTAGAGAAATGGGATGTGTGTTTGTCTTGCTTTGCATCAACCTCAAGTTTGGAAAGTGATAAGTGAAGGTCCACACAAACTTCCTGCTGAACGTAACAAATGAGATGATGAACATGTTAGAAAAAATGTCATAAATTGTAGAGCACTAAATCTTTTTAAGAATGCCAGAGTCTGATAGACTTTTACGAATTCCAATGTGCCGGTCAGCAAGAGAGCTTTGGTACGAGTTGGCGCGAAAATATGAAGAAGAAGTAATGGATCCATGCTTAATGGCTCATGGTGAAGAAAATTCAGATGAGGTAAACTATAACTCTGAAGAACTTTCAATTGAGGGATGGCAATTATCATATGCTAATTTGTATGACAAATGTAAGAAATTCAAATCTGGAAACAAGAATCTGAAAAAGAAAATTAGAGATATTGTGCATGCATCCACTCCATGTGAAAATTCTAAAACGTTGGAGTCACAAATTAAAAGTTTAGAAAGTCAAAATGAATTTCTGGAATCCAAATCAAATTTATTTGAAGAAGATATTTCTGACATGCGTGAAGAATATGCTTTGCTTGAAAAATCTCATAACTCTCTTGCACTGGAAAAAGAATATCATGAATTGAGTGAATAGAATAAATTTTTGTTGTCTAAAATTTTCTTACTTGAGAAAACTGAAGGAAGGCTTGAGAAGTAAATTGGCTTCCCTATCTAATGATGAAAAAATATTTGAAAAACTACTTGATACTGAAATTGAGAGCAAGGGCATCATGGCTGAAAATGAAGAACTTAAAAAGAAAAATAGTGCCATGTTAATTCAAATTTCTCTACTGGAAAGTAGTTTGAAAATATTTGATAAAATTGAAAAAGAAAATTCATTATTGTGAGAATGAACAATTGCTTGAAAAGAGTTTAAAGCTTGATGAAACTAAAAAAATCCTTGAAAAGCTAACAGAAAAACTGCACTTGATAAATGCTAAAAGCAAGGAAGTCAAGGAAGAAAATGAAAAATTCAGAACAATGAATTGCCTGTTGAGTGATAAAGTGTGTGCTTGCGAGGAAGAAATCACATGTGGTGAATTACATAGTTCTGCTCTAGAAGAAGAAGTGCAAAGGCTGAAAAATGACTTGTCAAGATTTGTAAAGGGGAAAGAAAATTTAGATAAAGTGTTGGGTGTCAAAGTGAATTTTTCAAAAAGAGGGTCTTGGATATAGCCCTGTCAACAAAAAGTCATTTGAATGTAAATTGAAAAACTTCATTTGTTCATGCGTCTGATATAACCAGTACTTCCAAAGCACCTCCTCCCATTACACAAATGAAAAGTTCTGAAAATATGTTTGAGAAAAAGAAAAATATCAACACAAAGGCCACAATGCCAAATAGGTTTCAAAAAGTTCAAAGTGGGCGGAAAATGAAAACTAATGTTGAATGTTTTTGTTGTGGTAAACTTGGACATGTCATGGATGATTGTAATATCATGAAGAAAGGTGACCAACGTGGATGCAAAGGAAAATTTGTTTTCAAAAGATAAAGAAATATTTCTTATTTTTACTGTGGATTGTATGGTCACATCATGAAAAATTACTTTTCAAAGAAACATGATGACTTGTATGCTATGAATGTGAAATCTTCTCATCAAAACAAATTTAATACTAAGCACGTCATGCATGAAAAAGGAGTTGCATCTCATAAAAGAAATTTGTTTGGAAAGACCACCCACTCTTGTTGCTTCTATTATGGAAAATGTGGTCACATGATGAAAGATTGTTGGTCAAAGAAAAATCATGATTTTCATGCTTATAAAATGAATGCAAGATTTAGTTTTGTTAAATCCACACCATTTGTGAATAGCAAAAACTATTTTGTGAGAACTCATGAATATGCAAAGAAGCCCCATGCTAGAGTTGCTTCTCCACGCTACTTCTATTGTGGAAACAGTGGACATGTGCTTGAGGATTGCAAGATCATGAAAAATGATGATATGGAGGTAATGAAAATGGGGAAGAATTTGTTTGGCAAAAATGCTACTAACCTCCAGGGACCCAAGAAAGCTTTGGTACCTAAATCTTTCATGTGAGTTAGTTTTCATGTATGTGTGCCTTGAGGTAAATAGAGAATAAAGGGTTTCCAATAAATAGGAACAAGGCACACTCATCCGGTAAAACCCCAACCTTGCCTTTCTCAATTATCAAATTTGGTGATTTTGATGTTTTTACTTCTGTTACTCTGTTATGTTGCTGGTATAATGTCTTGATTTCTTCACAAGTCATACAAGGTCTCATTGAATGAATATTTGGTATATCAAATGGTGATATGTAAAATGACAGATCAGGTCTATCACTGTCAGGAAGCTATCACTATGCGTGAGGTGATCTTAGGATCAAAGTTCTCCGCCTAGTACCAAAATTCTGAAATTCAATTTGTTTGGCTTATGAAGAAGCATTTATTCTGAATGAACTCAATTTGCCTTTGATTTGCAATCTCTTTGAATTGAATCTAACAATTTCTTATTTCAAGAAAGGTAAATATTTCTGATTTGTAAAATTCCTCACTGTTTGCTGCCACATTGTTTCTTTGAATGATCATGGTTAAAAATTTTGGGGTCTGAAAAATATGGTTTTCATGAAGAAGCTTGAAAGAAAAGTTCATAGTTTAGTTTTGTGAATATTCATCTCTTGCACTTAATGATTTCACGATTAGCCTGTATATAGACTATAGATTTTGTAAATAAGATCAAATGTCTATATGCACTGAAAATTGCATAAAAAGTCATTGGTATTTCTGCACATCAATCACATCCTCTTCATATGTTAAATCATACATAACATTCTCGGAAGCATTTCATGCATACCTTGATTCATGTGTCCTTGCATATTATCTTGCATGAATATATTTCTAATCCTTGCATGCTTGTTTGTACTTAGCTTACAAAGCAATTTCTTGAATAATTCTAAGGCCTTATATTCCTTGATAAACAAATGCTGCGATGATTCAGACTAGGTGTATTACATGCCATACACTAAGGGGGAGAAGCCTTATATGGTGAGTGCATATACTCAAGAGGAGGAAATCTCATGTCTCTAGCATAATTCACAGTATATACTTGAAACAAAACCCCTACACTTTGAAAAACTTGTGTATAATGTCTTTTAACCATAAAGATTTTGGAAATTCTTTTTAGCACTTACATGCTATTGGAAACTCTACATGGACATTAGGAGTAATCGTGAGGAAAAAGTTACATGCCCCTACAAAAGTTGAATAAGTTAAATGTGAAGCCAAGTAACTAGGAATCCCCACTGAAATAAATGAGGAGACTCGAGTGAAATGGTGAAACAAACTCCACAAGAAGAAATTGCAATGAGTGATTGATCATAGTAATCGAGAAACCCTATTGAGACACATGAGGAGACTCGTGTTGAACGGTAAAGTCCAATTTAAAAACAAAAGAAATGGGCTGTGTGAAGCTACTGATAGTCGAGGATCTTAAATGAAATTGTAGAGTGAAAAGATATCGATTAGTGTTATTTGGAAATTGTTTATATCTTTAAGTTTAAGATTCATTGCACACTCTTGAGCACATGCACTTCACAGAGTTTCTGTTTTGGGCATATTTTGTGAATTTATCTATATACATGATTAAACGAACCCTTTATACATGCACAGTTTCTTTAGTTTTGGCTAATGTTATGCTTCTAGTTTTGAATCTATTGCATTTTTTCTTATCCCACTCTCTAAGGGAGATCTATCTAATATATGCTTATATTTGCATGTCTATGAAGAATGCTTGTTTGTTTGCATGTCATTGCATAATCATTACTTCATTGCATTCATTCACCTCTGAACAAATTTTTGAAAATAGAATTCTTGTTGATTGAATGTTGAGTTCAGGAAGCTCTGAGTGTGAAAATTTAATGTGCATATCTCTCATACTTGATGTTTTATCTTCAATAAGCGGTGCTTCAGTTCCTAATAGTTGATATCAATTTATCTCCATAGGTGGTCTGAATGTTTTAATGGGATATGGTTCTTCTGGCAACTAAGAAAAAATTGAGTTGACTTGTTGATTCTCCACAACTCTTTATCTCAAGATATGAATGCATGATTGTGCTATGCCCCACTTTTTGATTATGCCAAAGGGGAGAAGAACCATGTAATTGTCATAAAGTTTTGTCATCATCAAAAAGGGGGACATTATTGTGCTATGTGTGTGATTTTGATGACAATAAAACTTTATGTATGTGTGAGAAAGTTTGGTTGAGAATGCCTTGCACTGAATGAGAATTAAGTTGTGGAAACATGTTTACATGAATGCATATTTACATATGTGTGTGATGCAAGTGCAACAAAACTTTATGTATGTGTGAGAAAGTTTGGTTGAGAATGCCTTGCACTGAATGAGAATGAAGTTGTGGAAACATGTGTGCATGAATGCATATTTACATATGTGTGTGAAGCAAGTGATGTGTATGACTTTTCATGAGATGATAATGGTTGTGAAAATTGTGGAAACATGCTTGCATGAATGCATATTTGCATATGTGTGTATGATGCATGAGTCATGTTCCAAGGTGATTGCACTCGAACTCTATGAACATGTGAAATTGAGACTCATGATATGTATGCGTACTTTAGCAAATGCTAATTGAATGATTGAGCTCCCATACCATTGTATATGCCTTGGATGCAATGGAAGATTCAAAGTTCATCAAATGCCAAAGCTTGTGATTTATGTCTTTATGGAAACATTTCTTGATGAAATGTGCATTTTGATGGTTGTGATGTTATGGACCTTTATGTCGAAGAATCAAGTTCAAATGTAAGGACTTCTTAACTTTTATACCTATGCTAACTTGATGTTCTTGTGATTTTACAGGTTCAAGGATGGTCTTTAAACCTTCTCTAATCTATGGTATCATGGTAACATTTATCCTTTTGTTATGCTTGAAATGCATGAGATTTAATGCAGGTTTTTGACCCTAACAGGCAGGGGTCGACCCTATGGGTCGACCCTCTCTGCCCTTGGTACAGTCTAGGGGTGGTAGAAGGCCATGGCCCTGCTTGCTGTTTGGTTCTCCTGAGCAAGGAATGCTCAGGGGTCGACCCATAGGATCGACCCTTTCCAGACGGGACTTACGAATGTGTCTAAAACCCATTGTTTTAACTTGAAAACTTTACCATTTTCCCCCTGATGGTTCCTAGACATATGAGGGTGTTTTTAACACATTTTAGAAGGGGTAGATGGGTCTTTTGGTCACTTGTTGTACTCGGGAATTTCCTCGAACACCTTCAAGGCACGGGCTACCCGGCCCCTCCGACAACCCAGTGGGCCCGACCAACGGCCCCGACCCGCTAGCCGAGGTATACGGTGGCACTAGTAATCAATCGGGAGCACTCACTACTCATGAGTTGCAGACTTTGCCCTCATTCTACACAACCACCGGGCCATCCCAGGGACACTCCGACTATAAGCCGCGCCACGTGGCATCAGGTGAAAAGGCTAGGGGCCTACCCCGGGACACCTTCTTTCAACCCTCCATGGTCAAAGGGAGACCCAAATAGGTCAACCACAGGCTCGGGAGGCCCGCAGCACGTGTGTACGGCTCACACACGTGTGTTCGGCATTTTGCCGAACACCTTGTGGGCGCACATGTTTCAACCTTTCTACACCAACCCACGGGCCACCCCTTGGTTCCAGTATGTTAATTGGGTCCTACAACGACCCCCCAGCAAGTTGGGGCCACCCCCGACCCTCAAACACGTGGTAATATGCCACCCAACTTTAGCTCTCGGGCCAACCCGAGGCTACCCTGCCAACCCACCGTACAATGTGGCACGTAGCACGAGGCAAGGCCCATGAGCCCAAGGTGCCTCCTCCCAGCCCCTATGGACTTCTACCCTTGGCCCTAGGTCAAATCCAAGCCCGTCTGCTACCTACGCAGCCCATTTTGCAACCCGAGGTGTGTGGGCATTTGCCCGAACACCTTGCGAGCGGCTACTACGACTCGAAGAACAACGGCCCCATTGGGCCATCTCAGTATCCCGGAACTCCGTGTCCTTCAAAGGACATCCCCAGACAATGAAAGAAGACCCCCGGGGGCGATCCATTGGGGTTGCAGCTCGCCCTGGGCCAGTTCGCCCCAGGGCGTGGCCACGCCCCCGGGGAGGGTGAACTCCCCGGGGGTGGGGGGGCGCCCTCGCCCCAGCTCGGAGGCCCGACGGTCCTCCCTAGTCTCGATTGATGCAAATTCAGTCCGAGGTTCGTGTAAAGTTCGTTCGCCATACCCGTACGTAGAAGAATTCGTGAAGACAGATCCCCAGGATTACGTCGAGTTGCACACGTCAATCCCTCGATCAACGTGCATAAGTAGCCAGTCAACCAGTCCGAGCCCGTATCCTTTGTCTTCTAGGGTTCAAACTGAGTCAAAGTGGGGCTAAAAATAACCAAATATTGAATTTTATAGACGTGGGGCCACTTCCCCTCTCTCTCTTCCAACCCGGTCCGCCCAAACCTGCCCTGGGGAGGGGTTTAGGAGGACCAGCCTGGCCCCCCCAGGTTGGTCCGCCTAAACCCTTGGATAATAAAAAAAAGATTTTTTAAAATTAAAAAAAAAGTGGCCACTTTGGTCCGTCCAAACCCCCCTGGGGAGGGGTTTAGCCGGACTAGCCTGGACCCCCAGGCTGGTCCGCCTAAACCTCATCAAATATTAAAAAAAAGGTTTTCTCCCTCCGAAGATGGGTTTAGGCAGACCAGACCAGCCCATGGGGATCTTCCGCCTAAACCCCCCTGGAGGAGGGGTTTAGGCGGACCACACCAACCCCATGGGCTGGTCCGCCTAAACCCCATCCCCTCCACTCCGTTACACATACAAAAACACACAAAAAATACAAATAAAATAAAACAAAAACACTATTTGGGGGGTTTACCCGAACCAAGTTGAACCCTTAACTTGGTCCGCCTAAACCCCACGCCCCACCCCTTCAAATTCCTATAAATTCCCCCCTTAGAAGCTCAAGGGGCAATAGATGATGCATGCATACATAGCAAGATAGCATGGTGGACAACACACGGACGAACGAACTTCCCCGGCCTAATTGTCGCACCCTCGGACTCCCGAGGCCTTCTGCAATGGTCGGGGATGCGAGAAGCTAAGTGCACAGGCGGTTGGCTTGCTAGTCGGCTCACACACCCCGAGGGTATTTCCCACGTACTCCCCTCACGCGGTGTTTAGCCGTATCACACCTAGTCCATCCCCGCCGCATGTAACATGACTATGCCAACGACAAAAGCACCCGCATCCCAGGTCCGCCTGTGTACGCCAACTTATGACCGTGACAAAGGGTACTCCGCAATGCCGTAACGGACCCTGACATGGAACCACGTGCCCACCGTTCACCTTCCAGTAGGCCGTTGGCCCCTCGGATTAACAAATCATGTCTAGTCGGACCTCTGGCCTGGGAATCATAGTCCCGGGGCCGACCTCGACTCTCCAGCGTGACAACACTCACCGTCCGAGACCCGGACCCGACCGCTCACCTCGAGCCGCGTCTGACCTCTACTAGGCGCCAGTCCATGTCCGCTCTGGCCACCAAGGCAGTCGGACCCACACCAACACCTCTGTAAAGAGTCCCTGTAAAACACGCGGATATCCGCTTTGTCACGTAATGACCTGGGGACCGACCCACGTGCCAGAATTGTCCGGCGGCTTGCGCCAATTGTACTTTGGCCACTTAGGCCCGCTTGTAAAGCCCATCTGGCCCATCATAAAGCTAGTGAAATGCAAGTGCCTGCATTTCGGCCCCCAGCTTCCTACCCACATCACTCGGCATCCGTGCCTAACACCCTAGCCCCAGCAAACACCCCCAGTCTAATGTGCACCCATAGCTGCTGAATGGCCCTGGTCCTCTACCCACGGCTTCAAACATATATATAGACTTTTTTTCAGCGCAGAACGAAGGTATTCGGATTCAATCCGATGTAAATAAACACCGGTTGCTTACGGCCAGTGGGGAAAGACGTCCAGTACACGATTCCCACAATCACCTACGCACTCGCACCCATGGAACCCCTTTTCTCCATGTGTCGTCCCATCACTCGGGCCCACGTGCTGCGCCCTGGTGGCGCTTCCCCGGTCAACCCTTGGTTCCATGGGTGATTGTCGAGAAATCGACTGGCACGCCCGCACCCTGTCTGGTCAACCCTTACCCTGACACTTTCGTTCCATTCGACCCTTTTTGACTTTCCGTAAAAGGAGAGTGCCCGATACCGCCGTGAGTGGTATGCAAATGTAAGGAGTATACCCGAGATATATCAAACTCTCGTATTTTCCTTCCCCGCTGTATCCCTTCCTTCACCCCGATTATTCGGCATAAAAACCCGCACAACAGAGAGGATGGCACGCTCGCTGGGACGTCTCCCGCCTTCCTTCTTTTTGTAGAAGAAAAGTATGTGCCAACCCTGAAGCCCTAGTGCCCTTTCCCTGTCCTTGCAGAAGAGGTAGAGAAGGGTACTCACGCGCGCATTCTCTAACAGCTTCTGGTTCGCGTTCTGATCGTCGCACCGCCCTTGGCGACTGTAAGCAACCGTCGCCTCCGTAGCACCCAACACTCCAGTAACCATGGTGGCCGTCACTTACTGTCCCAACATCATCGCCACCCACGCCCGGCTGGGCTACTTGGCGACGCCTATAGCTTTCGACAGCTTTGCCCCTATTATCGGATCGCCCTACTTCTTGGGTGTGATCCCCGTGGCTGCTCTTCAGCCAACTCCGATTTCTTCGTTGGCTCCCGCAGCCAACGTGCCACAGGCACTCCCAGCACCAGTGTCCCGCCTGAGTGTCGGGCGCCGGACTGTCACCACTGGCCCTTGCAGGGCCCCCAGATCAACGCCGGCTCGGGTAAGCGTTAGCTCCCGGGGCCAGGCTCGTCCGATCTCCAACACGGGCCCCGTGCCCCGGACTTCGGTCACTATCACAGCATCCCCCTCGGGTTCCCAATCCTGAGCCGCAGCAAGGCCTGCACCCAACACGGGCTCCCAGCCCCGTGTCCACGGCTTCCCAACATCTTCCTCGGGTTCCCAATCCCGAGCCACAGCGAGGCCGGCACCCAACATGGGCTCCCAGCCCCGTTTCCACGGCTTCCCAGCATCTTCCTTGGGTCTCCAACCCCGAGACGCAGCGAGGCCGGCACCCAACACGGGCTCCCAGCCATGGGTCCACGGCTTCCCAACATCTTCCTTGGGTCTCCAACCCCGAGCCGTAGCGAGGCCGGCACCCAACACGGGCTCCCAGCCCCAAGTCCACGGCTTCCTAGTGTCACGCCCCGAACCGATAACAGCGGAACGTGTAGTTCGGAACGTGGCAGTGATACAGTCGTGAATAATCAGAGCGAACGAAATTACAACCTGGACAATGTGGGCCAATTTAACCTTGACCTCTTTTCAGCCACGGGAAAGTCTTTTTCCTATTAGGCCTTAAGGCTTTTCAAAGTTCTTATATATATATTTTATGTGAGCTTTTAACTATGTATTTGGTTTTATTATTTTGAGTTGGGCTCCCATTTTAATTTATTTGAAGACATATTTTACTTTAAACTTTATATATATGAATTTTATTTCATATAATTTATCGGGGTGCTACATCCTCTCTCACTTAAAAGAATTTGGTCCCCATTTTCACATGAAATTTATTTTCATATAATAATGCGGTATCTAATTCTAGTCTTTAATCATCGACGAGGTCACATAAGCATGCTTGCAAAGCAATCTACATCTTAAGGAAAGAAAGGTAAGCTAAGGTTAAGGGGTACCTCTAGCTACTTCATTGTGAGCAGATTCGACTTGTCTCATTGCTTGCAATTATCCTTGACGTCGCTCTTTATTATGATCCTTTTCCTACTGAGGTTGATCTTTAGGAAGGGGACAGTCGGCTACCTTATGTTCTTGGCTTCCACAACGGAAACAAGCTCCATTCTTCCAGCGACATTTCTTGGATTGATGACCTTCATTGCCACAATGCTTGCACTTTGCTTCTTTAGGCTTCTTGCCATTCGAAACTCCATTCCCATTATTGGGCCTTTTGTTGCCATTATCTACCTTCCTCTTTTCCATTTTTTCCCTAACTTTGTCAGATAATTCCATTGCGTCTTCCAATAGCTGAGCTCTCTTAACCATCCCGACATATGATTGAACGTCCTTCGGTGCTAATTGGGGTATATATTGCAATCTTAAACCATTCAAAAATCTCCTAGCTTTCATTTTCCCTGTTAGAATTAAATGAGGTGCATACCGTGATAACCTCGAGAACTGAGCCTCATATTCTGCCACAGACAGGCTTCTTTGTTTGAGCGAGGCAAATTCTCCTGCCTTTCTCTCCCGAACTCTCTCCGAGAAATACTTCTCGTTGAAGTGTTCTAAATATTCTACCCAAGTTACTTGAATGTTTGGCAGAGTGGCTTCTATAGAATCCCACCAAGCCCTCGCATCCGTCTCTAGTTGAAATGTTGCTAAAAGGGCCTTATCTTGGTCCGAACATTGCATCACTCGGAAAATTCTTTCCATCTCCTTCGTCCAATCTTCCGCTATGTCAGGATTAGGGGTTACACTAGACCTAGGGGGATTGAGGCTCCGGAACTCATGATGTAACTCTCCAGCTCCACGATTGGCTCCACCCTCGGCTACCCGCTGAAGAGCCTGAGTCAATCCTTGAACCGTCCTTTGCATTTCACGCCAATGGGCACGCTCGGTGGGCATTGTTATCTATCTAGTTCTACAAGACACAAATAATTAATGTAAGATTATCAAGTAATTCTCGTGAAATTTTGCTAAACTATCTTCATAAGCTAATCTTATTAATATTTTAACATCCTTTTTAGCTCTTAACCCAAGGTTCTACCCAATCTCACTGGGAAATAATGGGGTTCAACCTAGAACTTATGGCAACCTATAGTCAAGACCTAGGGTTTAATATACCTAGGCTCTGATACCACAAACTGTATTGCCCCGAACCGATAACAGCGGAACGTGTAGTTCGGAACGTCGCAGTGATACAATCGTGAATAATCAGAGCGTACGAAATTACAACCTGGACAATGTGGGCCAATTTAACCTTGACCTCTTTTCAGCCACGGGAAAGTCTTTTTCCTATTAGGCCTTAAGGCTTTTCAAAGTTCTTATATATATATATTTTATGTGAGCTTTTAACTATGTATTTGGTCTTATTATTTTGAGTTGGGCTCCCATTTTAATTTATTTGAATACATATTTTACTTTAAACTATATATATATGAATTTTATTTCACATACCACAAACTGTCACGCCCCGAACCGATAACAACGGAACGTGTAGTTCAGAACGTGGCAGTGATACAGTCGTGAATAATCAGAGCGAACAAAATTACAACCTGGACAATGTGGGCCAATTTAACCTTGACCTCTTTTCGGCCACGGGAAAGTCTTTTTCCTATTAGGCCTTAAGGCTTTTCAAAGTTCTTATATATATATTTTATGTGAGCTTTTAACTATGTATTTGGTCTTATTATTTTGAGTTGGGTTCCCATTTTAATTTATTTGAAGACATGTTTTACTTTAAACTATATATATATATGAATTTTATTTCACATACCACAAACTGTCACGCCCCAAATCGATAACAGCGGAATGTGTAGTTCGGAACGTGGCAGTGATACAGTCGTGAATAATCAGAGCGAACAAAATTACAACCTGGACAATGTGGGCCAATTTAACCTTGACCTCTTTTCAGCCACAGGAAAGTCTTTTTCCTATTAGGCCTTAAGGCTTTTCAAAGTTCTTATTTATATATTTTATGTGAGCTTTTAACTATGTATTTGGTCTTATTATTTTGAGTTGGGCTCCCATTTTAATTTATTTGAAGACATATTTTACTTTAAACTTTATATATATGAATTTTATTTCATATAATTTATCGGGGTGCTACACCCAGCATCTTCCTCGGGTTCTCAATCCCGAGCTCCAGCCAAGCTGGTACCCAACACAGGCTCCCAGCCCCGGGTCCATGGCTCCTCAGCATCATCATCGGGTTTCCGACCCCAAACCCCAGCAAAGTCGACTCTCGATACGGGCTCCCAGCCTCGAACTCGCGGCTTTCCGATATTGCACTCGGGACGCCGGGCCAGAGCCCCAACTGAACCGGCTCTCCCCGTGGGTCTTCTACCCAGGGGGTAAGGTTCCTTAGCACCCTCCTCAGGCTTTCCGACCGGAGCCCGGACTACATAGGCACCTACTGCGGCTCTTCGACCCAGGGGCGTCGGTGCCTCAGCACCTTCGACGGCATTGCCCCCGGGTGCAAGAGTGCCATCTCGAGCATCGCCGACACTTCTATCGGCGCGGGTGAAGGCGTACACCCGAGTCACCCAACCATCCACTCCCGGCATGGGTTACATATCCCGGGGGCCGGTCCCAGCACCTCAAACTGACAGCTTCACGCTGCTGGTCGCTCCAGGCCGGATCTTCTCGGTCTACCATCTTGGGGCGGAGTGTTCCTCAGCTTCTCAGAAGAAGCGTCGCCATGGCCGCAGAGGCAGACGGCTGGCTGCCGCAACCAACAACTTCGGAAAGACGGTTCTTATCGGTGACTTGTGGATCCGTCTCCATGGGGGTGAACCAATCATACCCTAGGAACAGACCGTTCCCACCATCTCCACCTCCAATCATTTTGACCTCTTGCATCAAACACGAGAGGACGGGGTGAAGCTCAAAGGAGCAGGTTCCTCCGTGGCAGTCCGGGGGCACCCACCGTAGCCAGACACACGGCCTCCCAAGACACCTCGTCGGAAAGGCGGCGACGAGGAAGACCAGCAACCTGACTTGAGAAGAATCTGGGTAACTCTAGAAGAAGCTCAGGCTATTCGGAGGGTGCGTATAAGAAACCCCTGGCGAGCACTTAGACGCTGCATCGGACGGGATGCGACTGGCCCCACAGTGGCATCGTCTGACGACGCCCAGTCATCCAATGTCCCTCGCACAAGCAAGCGAAGGCAAAGGGGAGCCCGTTTTGGGCCCTCCAGCAACCAATCCGGGGTTCTCCTCTGGCTAACATCGGGAGTGAGCCCCCTCTGCATCGCGCCTCGGTCTTTGATAGACTAGGGGCGCCTGTCCGCCCCGCGCGACACATGCACAGGAAGCGGATGGCCCGGTCCATCAACGACGCGGTTCGAGTGTTTACGTGTTACACCACCGGATACCAGCCAGACACCCAATCTGATGACTTGAACCAGCCTCTGTCCCACTTCAGGAGGCTGCGCCATCAGGCTCTGCCGCCTCCCCCAATAGGTAACGTCAGCACTTCTGCCGAGCCGCAAGCGTCGGAACGCGCGGAAGAGGTCCCGGTGGAAGACCGCGACCCTCCTATAAACGCAGAGCCGGTCAACAATGACCCTCCTGCGAACGAGGCTCAGGAAGTGACCCTCGACACTCTTATGAAGGAGAACTAGCATCTGAAGGCCCTCCTACAAGACCTCCTCCAGGAACGAGACCTTTATCCTCAGCAACTTGCTAGGCCCCAGGCCGAGGCACCGGCACCCCCGGTGGCCCGCGATGCGGTCAACACCTCAGCGGCGATTGTTTGAACCCCGTTGGCAGCTGGGTTTGCACGCCTCCGATCGAGACTCAGTCACGAGCCTCCAATACCTCAATGCCAGAAAATCTCCTGGCACAACGCTAGATGATCGAGCGCATTGTCGAGACAAAGCTCGCTCAGTATGGTGAAGGGGCCGTCACGGTAGATCTCTACAGTGTACCCTACCCGCTTCACCACCAGCTGAAAAAGCTTCCCCCAGAGTACTCCAAGCCCCCGAAGCTTCAAAAGTTTGATGGGCAGGGGTCGCCGCATGAGCACTTGGCCTACTATGTTATGACCATGGGCGAGTTAGCGCTAGATGAATCATATCTCCTCCGCTACTTCGCCACTTCACTCACGGGAACGGCCTTCCAATGGTACTCCCGCCTAAAGCCCAACTCAGTCATCGACTGGCCCGATCTCCAGAAGAAATTCCTCAACCACTTTCAAACGGCTGAGCGAAAGGTCTCCCTAGCCGAACTATGTTATCTCCGACAGAAAAAGGGTGAGGGCGCCCTCGATTTCATCAAAAAGTGGCGAGACCTCAGCATGAGGTGTGTCAACCCACCTGTTAAAGAGGACGCCATCACCATATGCCGTCGAGGTCTCGTGGTCGAGGTCAGTGAAAAGCTCCTCGGCACCAATATCAAAGACTTCGACCAACTCAATTCGGCAGTCGCCGAAATAGAGATGTTCTTCGCCGATAACCCGAGCTATACTACAGCAAGGGGTAAGCAAGCGCGAGAACGCCAGCCCAGCAAGGAGGTGAACATTATAGAGTTCACCCCTGCCGCCAAGGCCAGTAAGGGAGCCGAATCCAGCGACTATGATAAGAAGCCAGCGGACAAGCCGACTGCTCCTTCCGTCTCAGAGCGCATGAAGACACTGGTGCGGACACCCGAGCAGTTGAGCGGCGCGACACGCCGAGCCACCGGTACCGCACCCGGAGCACGACTCGAGCCACCTCAGCGTCCATCTGGCTCGGAGATAGCTTGGAGACTCCGCCTTGAGCCTCCCCATTTATCATATTTAGTTAAACTTTATTTGTGTGTAATTTGTGTTTATTTCATTGTATTCGGTTTGCTATTTTGATTGTAAGAGGGGCTTATGTACAATTTGGACCCCGTGGGCCCCACGGGCCCCCCAGGCCCCATCCCATTGAGCCACCTCAACCCATGGGCCCCATGTGGGGTGAGTCAACATGTCAAATGGAGGCATCTAGAAGTTTGAATGGTAAAAGGCACAAGGGAGACAAGTGGACTTCAAAGTCCAAGGTGGCTACCAACTTGTCCCCCCCTTGCCACCATAGTCAATAGGCCGCCCCCCTCCCCTTTTTTTTATTTATTTTTGTGTGTGTGTGTCTCATGCCATCCCAGCCCTTCATCTCCCACTCCTAGATCCTACGGTTGTGGATGGATGTGAGATGTAACCTATTTAAGCTTGTATTTTCCATTTTGGAAAACAAAATGCCATTTGAATCAAAGTAATTCTTGGAGCTCCAGCTTGGTGCTCACCCTTCTCCTCTCCCTCTCCCCCTTGGATGCTGTGAAGGCTTCCATTCTGAGGTGTGACTCCTCGTGTATCGGTTCCGACGATCGCCGCCGCCGCCACGAGCCGCTACCGCACCGCCAACACCATCAACGGAGTTCTGCCTGCGCAGTACCACAGCAGCTTGTTCGAAATTCACAAGTCTTCCCCGAGCTCATTTGGCTACCAAATTTGGAGGAGTTGTTCCTAGGATGTTCCTCTCCACCCACAAAAATCAGGCCAGCATTCAGATCACGTTTGCTAATTTTTGATTTTCGTCCACCCTTCCATTTCGGTTCTTCCAGAGTTCTGTCCAGGTTCACCTCCGTCCTGGGTTTCATGTCTTAGAGCCACTTTTTGATTTCTGTTAGTTCGCCAAAATTTTTTGGGGGTTCCATCCATCCACCCCTTCATCCATAATTTTTCTCAATTTTTGATTCGCCCATCTCATATTTTCTAAAAATCGTTCTCAGACCCATCTACAGTTCTGTCCACCTGTTCCCAGATCCGACCACCAGTCACCCCCAAACTCATAACAAATCGCATCCACCTCCAAATCAAATTCTAAAAATAGTCTCTGTTCCGTGGTTTGATTCTCTACAACTCCTAAGAAGAGCTCAAGAGCTGAATCGGAGGTTTACTAGGCGGTCAACGGTGGTTATCAGACAAGTGCCCTGCAGATCTGAGATTTCGGTTACTGTACAACATGGACTTGTAAATTCAATAAAGTTCTGATCCGACCAGATCCAGCAGATCTCTCTCAGTCTAGATTGAAGTATTTGAAAAGAGATTTCCAACGATAGCTCATGCGTCCCAATCCGACGTCGGGATTGATCGCAGTGGCCATTTTCGCCGGAGCACGCGCCGGAAGACAACAACCAAAATCCGTGGATTATTAGTTCAAGAGTTGGGAATCGGGGCCGATCGACCCCCGATCGGTGTTCCCGGTCGACCGCCGTCCGTGGAGGCACGCCACCAGGGGTCCCCATCACAGTGGGTCCCACCCCCGTAGATCCGGAGGACAGCGCCGTCCGTGGGCCCCGCGGGCCCGTAGAAGCTGCCGTTCGGAAAGCACGAAAACGCGGAGTTCGGCACCGCCGGGCGACATCAAGGTGCTGCCCATCAACCCGAGTTGCGTGATTCCTGGACCCCACATGTGACCTTTTACCTCCCTGCGTGGAGTGGGTCGACTTAGTGTATTGCTGTAATCATTGTTAACCGGGAGTCCGTAATTCGGCCGGGGTTGTCTTCGCCACGCCGGGTGCGTGGAGGTAATGGTCCGAACCTCTTGGCGTTCATTTGCTTAGCTAGTATATGGTCTTTTACCGCTACCGAGACTGTAGGTACTAGCCCGTGTGTCCATGTCACCGCTGTGAGAGTGAGAGTGACCCGTCCCGCGACTCGATCCGAGTCCGAAAGTTGAGTCGGACTACCCTTGACCTCCGCCGGTTCCTTAACCGCGCACGGTCCGCGCTTTCACTCGCTTGGGACGACGAGTGAGCTTCCACTTCTATTAGCGACGTTTCGCCACTAGGAGCTCGTAGTGTCGGGCTTAGTATCTCCCTGGTGTGTGTTGCTGGTCATGTCTTCACCTAGAGTCCGAGGGTGGCACAATATAGTGTCGTCTCCCGTGTCCGTCCCGCATCAGTTTGGTATCAGAGCGAGTTGAGTCTAGGGTAGTCGTTGCATAAGTCATGCATCATGGTCTAAGTCGAGTCTAGGATCATCATTATTTTCAAAACAAAAAAAAGTGTGTTTTAAATTGCATTTGCACCCTTTACCCGGTATATTAAAAGGTGTTGTCCGAACGTTAGGCTACGCCTATCGGGAAGGCCGCACACTTGCGGGAGTGATCTTCGGATCGATTAACTCCGCCACGTACCGGATATTGGTTTAGGTCTAAGTGCATCATTTAGTGTGTGTTTGCATTAGTCGGTGTCTTCTAGGTCGTGTGTTAGTTGCATGCCCACCCGTCGAGGTACCCAATACTCGCCACCACTACCTATGGCGGATTCCCGGGCCCGTAGCTCCGATGAGTCCTCGACGGCCGAGATGTTCCGAGCCATTATGGAACGTCTTGACACGCGTATAGATGGTCTTAGTACGCATATGGATGGCATAGGAACGCGTCTAGAAGGGCGGATGAAAGCCCTCGAGGATCGGGCTGAGTCTTCAGATCAGTCCATCCAGGGTCTAGTTGGGAGAATTTCCGTCCTAGAGAGAGGCCCAGTAGCGGCGCAACCCGCGCCAACGAACGGCCAACAAGAGCCGGTGCAGCAACCCGCTGTGCCAAGGGCTCAGGTGGAGGATGTCGGGAGGCAACAGGCGCCTATAGTGAATGATTATGCTTCCGACAATGATCAAGGGGGTAACGGTCGTCGTCATCAACGACGGAATCGTGATGACGAGGATGACGACCGCATTCTTAGGGGTGTGCGTGCGGACCCTCCCACTTTTAGCGGGTCCTTGGACCCTAGGGTGTATTTAGATTGGGAGGCCGGCATGGACCGATACTTCGAGTGGTTTGAGATGACGGACCACAGAAGAGTCGATACGCAAACATGAAGCTGCAAGGGCAGGCCCAAACTTATTGGATCAATGTGGAGAGCCTGCTCAACCAGCGACGTCAACCCCAAATCGGTACTTGGGATGATATGAAAATCAAATTGAGGGAGAAGTACCTTCTCGCCTCATATCGCCAGCGTCTTATAGACAAGTGGTAAAGCATCTCCCAAGGGAACCGATCCGTGACCGAGTACACCGCCGAGTTCGATGAGTATTACTTGCGGTGCGGGGTCACGGAAGAGAGCACCATGACGATATCCCGCTTTCGGAGAGGTCTGCGGCCCAATTATCAATATGAACTCTTTCGCTGCAACGTGACCACTTTGGAGCAGGCGTATCAGATTGCTCTCGAATTGGAGCAGTTCGAGGCCGAGTTCGAGTCACCCCACCGGCTTGGCTCTTTTCCCCTTCGTAGTGTCGAACCCCGTTGCTCTTCTGGCACGTATCCGAGGGCCCCCATGGCTCGACCTCAGGAGCCCGCTCGTCCCCAGCCGTTTGCTCCTAGGCCTCGTCCTCCACCCCCGAGGGACCTCCCTCGTCCCCAGCATCTTACGGCCCCACCCACAGCCCGTCCACCGGCACCCGCACCTCCTGCACGTCCTTTGTTGCCTACGCCTCCTATCCGTCGGGAGGATAAAGGTAAAGGACCTATGATTGGGGAGCCTAGTGGATCACGACAGCAGTGTTATCGCTGCAATGGGTTTGGCCATTTCGCCAACCAGTGTCCCACCCGCCCATCTCTTCACATTGGGGACACACAGGCCGAGGATACCACCCCTACGGGCCTCGAGTTAGTCAGCTATGAGGCAGATGAAGAGCTAGCTGACGAGTACTATGAGATGGGAGGTGAGGCCCAGGATGCCCAGCATTCGGACGATACCCACGTGGGGGTCGTCAGGTGTATCCTCACCCAGCCGCAGGTCAGTGATGACTGGCGTCGGACTACTATCCTTCATGTGTTCTGCAGGCTGGGAAAGCAAATTTGCAAGGTGGTCATCGATAGCGGGAGTTGTATCAATGCAATCTCCACGAACGCTGTCGCTCGTCTTGGTCTCACACCCGTAGACCATCCTTGTCCCTATCAGGTATCATGGGTGGATACCACTTCCATTTCGGTCAGGCTGCGGTGCTTGGTTCCGCTGCAGCTCCACTCCTACAGTGACGAGATCTGGTGTGATGTTCTACCCATGGAAGTGGGCAGTATCATTCTCAGTAGGCCGTGGTTATTCGACCGGGATGCCACGCTCCATGGCCGGTCGAACACCTGTACCTTCGACCACGCTGGCCAGTGGGTCACCCTCCAACCCGTTCGGCCCAGGAGCCCATCAGTCAGGGGTCCTACTGGCCCTAGTACTCCGAAGCCTTCCGTTCCCGGGCCTAGTACCCCATCCCCAGCTAGGGCTATGACCGTTACCTCTGGCCCAGGAGAGCCCTCTACGAGGAGATTGATGATGATTAGCTCCCGGGAGATGGAGCAGGAGCTTAGTTAGGGTTGTCCGGTGTTTGCCATTACGGTCCGAGAGGTGGAGCGGGAGTCCGAGGGTGAGCTCCCACCCGAGGTTGTTCCCATTCTGCAGGAGTATGTTGATGTCTTTCCCGATGAGCTTCCCGAGGGACTCCCACCTATGCGGGATATTTAGCATGCCATCGACCTTGTTCCGGGCTCTTCTTTGCCCAACCTTCCTCATTACCGCATGAGTCCCACGGAGCATGCCGAGCTTAAACGGCAGGTCGATGAGTTAGTGCAGAGAGGGTCTGTTCGGAACAGCATGAGTCCATGTGCTGTACCCGCATTACTCGCTCCGAAGAAGGATGGCACGTGGAGAATGTGCATTCATAGTCGTGCCATCAACAAAATCACCGTGAAGTACAGGTTCCCTATTCCCCGCCTTGATGACATGCTGGACATGATGGCAGGTGCCACTATCTTTTCGAAGATCGATCTTAAGAGTGGCTACCATCAGGTGAGGATTAGGCCAGGTGATGAGTGGAAGACCACATTTAAGACCAAGGACGGTCTATATGAGTGGTTGGTCATGCCTTTTGGGTTGACCAATGCCCCTAGCACTTTCATGCGACTCATGAGTCAGGTCCTTCGACCTTTCATTGGAGTCTTTATAGTGGTGTATTTTGATGATATCCTTATCTATAGCCGCACCACAGGGGACCACTTAGACCACCTTCGGCAGGTCTGTCTACTTCTTCGGCGAGAGCAGCTGTTTGCGAACCCACAGAACTGTGCCTTCATGACACCTCAGCTTACTTTCTTGGGTTTCATTGTGTCTAGTACGGGGGTCTCCGCCGATCCGGAGAAGGTCCGGGCCATTGTTGAGTGGCCGGAACCCCGTACCGTTCATGATGTCCGCAGCTTTCATGGTCTTGCGATGTTCTATCGTCGCTTCATCCGCAGATTTAGCTCCGTCACCGCCCCGATCACGGATTGTATCTGAAAGGGCACATTTGTATGGACGAAGGCCGCATCTGCCGCCTTCAAGGACATCAAGGAGCGCATGACCCAGACACCTATCCTTCGACTGTCTGATTTCTCGAAGGTGTTTGAGGTCTCTTGTGATGCGTCAGGCGTGGGAATTGGAGGAGTTTTGAGTCAGGAGTCCCACCCGATCGCATATTTCAGCGAGAAGCTGAATGACGCGAAGCTGCGATATTCCACATATGATAAAGAATTCTACGCAGTTGTTCAGGCTCTTAGGCATTGGAGGCACTATCTTTTACATCAGGAGTTTGTCCTATACTCCGATCACGAGGCATTGAGGCATCTCCACTCCCAAAAGAAGCTGAACTCGTGTCACAGTCGTTGGGTCGAGTATCTCCAGCAGTTCACCTTTGTGCTTAAACATAAGGCTGGAGTGGAAAACAAGGTGGTTGATGCCTTGAGTCGGCGAGCATGTTTGCTTACCACCATGAGTGCCGAGGTCATAGGGTTAGAGAAGATGAAGGAGGCCTATGTTGATTGTCCTGACTTCGGTCAGATTTTTACCACTCTCCAGGCCGGACCCTCGAGAGACCTTGATGAGTATGTGCTTCAGGAGGGTTACCTCTTTCGAGGTAGCAGGCTATGTGTTCCCCAAACTTCGGTTCGAGATTTCTTAGTGTGGGAACTACATGCGGGAGGTCTAGCCGGCCACTTTGGTCGGAACAAGACTATTGAGGTAGTGGAGCATTGATTTTATTGGTCGAGCTTGAAGCGCGATGTTGCTAACATCGTGGCTCAATGCCGTACATGTGCTACGGCCAAGATGAAGAAGCAAAGCTCGGGCCTTTATACGCCTCTACCCGTGCCTAATGCCCCGTGGCAGGATGTTAGTATGGACTTTGTTTTGGGATTGCCACGTACCTCTAGGAAGCATGATTCGGTCTATGTGGTGGTTGACCGTTTCTCGAAGATGGCCCTCTTTATCCCTTGCTTGAAGACTTCGGATGCTTCTAGGGTAGCCCGCCTATTTCTTACTCATGTGGTGTGCAAGTTCGGGTTGCCTCGCACTATAGTGTCTGACCGTGATGTTAGATTCACTTCCTATTTTTGGAAGACACTATGGCATATGATGGGTACTCACCTCAAGTTTTCTACTACATATCATCCCCAGACAGATGGCCAGACTGAGGTAGTCAATAGGAGTCTGGGAGATCTTTTGAGGTGTCTAGTTAAGGACCGCATTGGGGATTGGGATCTCATTTTACCCATGGGTGAGTTTGCATACAATGATTCGGTGAATAGGTCTACCGGCATGAGTCCATTTGAGATTTTCACAGGTCGCAGGCCTAGGAAACCCATTGACCTTGTCCCCATGCCTATCCATGCTAGAGTGTCGGAGTCGGCCGAGTCGTTTGCTAGGCATGTTAGGAATTTGCATGACGACATCCGTCGTCACATTGAGGCCAGCAATGCACGGTACAAGGAGTTAGCCGATGCCCACCGACACCACCGAGAGTTCCACGAGGGCGAATACGTCATGATCAGGGTAAGACCTGAACGGTTTCCCTCTGGAACCGTTAAGAAGTTGCAAGCTCCCGGAGCCGGTCCCTTTAGAGTGTTGAAATGCGTTGGATCCAAAGCGTATGTTGTGGACCTGCCCGAGGAATATGGTATAAGCTCTACCTTCAATGTATCGGATCTTGTTGCATATAGGGACCCAGCGGTGATCCCTAGTGAGCCTTTTGAGCCATCTCCTCCCCTTGAGAGTGATCCCACACTTGAGTGTCCACTTCCACCTCCAGCCCCTTTTTCACGGCAGCGTGAGCATATAGATCGTATACTGGACGAGCAAGTGACAGTTACCAGCAGTGGATCTTACCCGCGCTACCTAGTGCGATGGAAAGGACGGCCCGCTACTGAGGACACATCGATCACACATGGCGAGTTGCAGCGGATCGATCCGGACCTTCTACAGCGATACAGGAGCGATGCAGACCCTTACTCAACAGGGTCGAGTTTCTCCCACCCGGGGAGAATTGGTGCGGACACCCGAGCAGTTGAGCGGCGCGACACGCCGAGCCACCGGTACCGCACCCGGAGCACGACTCGAGCCACCTCAGCGTCCATCTGGCTCGGAGATAGCCTGGAGACTCCACCTTGAGCCTCCCCATTTATCATATTTAGTTAAACTTTATTTGTGTGTAATTTGTGTTTATTTCATTGTATTCGGTTTGCTATTTTGATTGTAAGAGGGGCTTATGTACAATTTGGACCCCGTGGGCCCCACGGGCCCCCCAGGCCCCATCCCATTGCGCCACCTCAGCCCATGGGCCCCATGTGGGGTCAGTCAACATGTCAAATGGAGGCATCTAGAAGTTTGAATGGTAAAAGGCACATGGGAGACAAGTGGACTTCAAAGTCCAAGGTGGCTACCAACTTGTCCCCCCTTGCAACCATAGTCAATAGTCCGCCCCCTCCCCTTTTTTTTATTTATTTTTGTGTGTGTATGTCTCATGCCATCCCAGCCCTTCATCTCCCACTCCTAGATCCTACGGTTGTGGATGGATGTGAGATGTAACCTATTTAAGCTTGTATTTTCCATTTTGGAAAAAAAAAATGCCATTTGAATCAAAGTAATTCTTGGAGCTCCAGCTTGGTGCGCCCCCTTCTCCTCTCCCTCTCCCTCTTGGATGCTGTGAAGGCTTCCATTCTGAGGTGTGACTCCTCGTGTATCAGTTCCGACGATCGTCGCCGCCGCCACGAGCCGCTACCGCACCGCCAACGCCATCAATGGAGTTCTGCCTGCGCAGTACCATAGCAGCTTCTTCGAAATTCACAGGTCTTCCCCGAGCTCATTTGGCTACCAAATTTGGAGGAGTTGTTCCTGGGATGTTCCTCTCCACCCACAAAAATCAGGCCAGCATTCAAATCACGTTTGCTAATTTTTGATTTTCGTCCACCCTTCCATTTTGGTTCTGCCAGAGTTCTGTCCAGGGTCACCTCCGTCCTGCGTTTCATGTCTTAGAGCCACGTTTTGATTTCTTTTAGTTCGCCCAATTTTACTGGGGGTTCCATCCATCCACCCCTTCATCCAAAATGTTTCTCAATTTTTTATTCGACCATCTCTTATTTTCTAAAAATCGTTCTCAGACCCATCTACAGTTCTATCCACCTGTTCCCAGATCCGACCACCACTCACCCACAAAATCATAACAAATCGTAGCCACCTCCAAATCAAATTCTAAAAATAGTCACCGTTCCGTGGTTTGATTCTATACAACTCCTAAGAAGAGCCCAAGAGCTGAATCGGAGGTTTACTAGGCGGTCAATGGTGGTTATCAGACAAGTGCCCTATAGATCTTAGATTTCGGTTACTATACAACAGGGACTTGTAAATTCAATAAAGTTCTGATCCGACCAGATCCAGCAGATCTCTTTGGGTCTAGATTGAAGCATTTGAAGAGAGCTTTCCAACGATAGCTCATGCGTCCCGATCTGACGTCGGGATTGATCGCAGCGGCCGTTTTCGCCGGAGCGCGCGCTGGAAGACAGCAACCAAAATCCGTGGATTATTAGTTCAAGAGTTGGGAATCGGGGCCGATCGACCCCCGATCGGTGTTCCCGGCCGACCGCCGTCCGTGGAGGCGCGCCACCAGGGGTCCCCATCACAGTGGGTCCCACCCCCGCAGATCCGGAGGACAGTGCCGTCTGTGGGCCCCGCGGGCCCGTAGAAGCTGCCGTTCGGAAAGCACGAAAACGCAGAGTTCGGCACCGCCGGGCGACATCAAGATGCTGCCCGTCAACCTGAGTTGCGTGATTCCCGGACCCCACATGTGACCTTTTACCTCCCTGCGTGGAGTGGGTCGACTTAGTGTATTGCTGTAATCATTGTTAACCGGGAGTCCGTAATTCGGCCGGGGTTATCTTCGCCACGCCGGGTGCGTGGAGGTAATGGTCCGAACCTCTTGGCGTTCATTTGCTTAGCTAGTATATGGTCTTTTGCCGCTGCTGAGACTGTAGGTACTAGCCCGTGTGTCCATGTCACCGCTGTGAGAGTGAGAGTGACCCGTCCCGTGACTCGATCCGAGTCTGGAAGTTGAGTCGGACTACCCTTGACCTCTACCGGTTCCATAACCGCGCACGGTCCGCGCTTTCCCTCGCTTGGGACGACGAGTGAGCTTCCACTTCTGTTAGCGACGTTTCTCCACTAGGAGCTCGTAGTGTCGGGCTTAGTGTCTCCCTGGTGTGTGTTGCTGGTCATGTCTTCACCTAGAGTCCGAGGGTGGCACCATATAGTGTCGTCTCCCGTGTCCGTCCCGCATCCTTGATTTCATCAAAAAGTGGCAAGACCTCAGCATGAGGTGTGTCAACCCACCTGTTAAAGAGGACGCCATCACCATTTGCCGTCGAGGTCTCGTGGTCGAGGTCAGCGAAAAGCTCCTCGGTACCAATATCAAAGGCTTCGACCAACTCAATTCGGCAGTCGCTGAAATAGAGATGTTCTTCGCCGATAACCCGAGCTATACTACAGCAAAGGGTAAGCAAGCACGAGAACGCCAGCCCAGCAAGGAGGTGAACATTATAGAGTTCACCCCTGGCGCCAAGGCCAGTAAGGGAGCCGAATCCAACGACTCTGATAAGAAGCCAGCGGACAAGCCGACTGCTCCTTCCTTCTCAGAGCGCATGAAGACACCCTTCTCCTTTAAGAAGGAACATACGAAGATGCTCTTCGACCTCTGTATGGCCCAGAAGATCGTCGAACTGCCAGAAATCCGCAAGCCGGATGAGGCTCTGAAGACCGATGATCCCAGTTATTGCCTGTATCATCGCATGCTGGGTCACTCAATCGAAGATTGCTACGTCTTCAAGACTCATGCGTAAAAATTGATCCGAGACGGCCTCGTCAAAATGAAGAGTGGTCTCGTTGATCCTCCGCAACCACATACGTGGGCCAGGCCAACTAAGGCAGCACGCGTGGCTCGCCCCTCAGCCAATGTCATCCACATGATGGCCTCATTTTCTCTTTCTGATGATGAGTCAGAGGAGCCTAGCGCGAATCGAAGGGGACGTTTGATTTGGTACCCGGGGTGGAGGCCCTAGCATGATCCGAGACCTCTCTCCTTCCCCAGGGAGAGAACCCGGTGACTCTTCGATATCGTCGTCAAGAATGGGCAAATCATGCCACGCGACTCGCCTGTCGACTACACCCATTGGGACCGTAGTCACCCTCAATACTGCCCCTTCCACGCTAGAATTTGCCACCCGATCGAGTCCTGTAAGGAAGTCCAACACCTCATGCAGGAACAGATCCAATGGGAGCAGATCGATACGGAAGGAAACTCCATGTCGCTCGTCAGGCTTCAGCAAGCTATCGAAGAGACCCTGAGCACTGCCAGGGATGCGCCAGAATGACCATGCTCCCCTCAATAAAATGGGCACGGGCTGCCTTACCAGCATCCTCCAGAATGTCTCGAGTTCCAGACTGACAACCGAGAGGTGCTCGAGTGATTGTGGAGGCGTAGAGAGCATGATGCCAGTCAAGAGACGGAGCCGATCGACTTCTCGGTCAACGCCATCCATTCCCCGGCTCCTTCGGCCCCTTCGGGCTCTCAAGCATCAACACCTAGCCAGCCAGCCCCAGTCACTTCGGCCGTGCGGTGGCGGTCTTGGCGGGAGCTAAAGTCTCTCCCTTTCCCTGAAGAAGACACAGCCAGGCTCCTCCGAGTCCTTCTCGGCTGAGAGGACATTCTAGTGAGCGAGACGATAACGGGCTCTTCAGTGCTCTCTCGTCCTCCTCTCATCCTATCTCCGTCGCCGGCATTTGTGGATAGGAAGGGAAAGCAAAAGCAGGGTGAGGCCCCGCCCCAGCCTCGTCACATCCCCTGAGCGGATGGGTCATCAGATCCTCTCCGCCTACCCGTTAACATAATCCAAAGTACAAAGAAGGCATCTTCGGAGTCTTTAGCGGCTTCAATTCAAGTGGCGGGCCCACCGCCACAAGGTTCAACCAGTCCACAGAGTCGGGATAGCTATGCAGAGCAATAATGTCTCACGACGCCGTCAGTCGTCGCCAGACCCAACTCTCAGCATGATCACAAAGGCAAGGCTAAGGAGTAGGACAATAAGCAAGTCTCTCGATCCGCTTCCCAATAAAAGCTGTCGCCACCGTGGCTAAGGCATCAAACCGCGCACACGTCTTTGGACGCCAGTATTAGCCTACCGACTCCTCGTAGGCTCCAGTCGCCACCATAGTTAAGGCATCAAACCGCGCACACATCTTCAGACGCCAGCACCAGCCTACTGACTCCTCGTAGGCTCCTGTCACCACCGCGGCTACGGCATCAAGCCGTGCACACCTCTTCGGACGCTAGCCCCAGTATCCCAGCATACCAGGAATTGTCGCTCGAGGTAATCGAGCAGGTGATCGATGCCACCTTCCAAATACAACAAGCGGAAGGCACCTGAATCGAAATCCAGGCGAAGAAGAGTCATCAACCTCGCCCTGTAAAGAAGCCAGCTCGGAGATATCCTCACTAGGATTTATCAACTCCAGCCCCAGCACCTCTCCCTCCTACGCTGTAACGACCCGAGAATCCGATTACCGGGAAGGCCCGATAACCCGAGACTCGCACCGCCACCCACGAGCCCGAAGACTCGGAAGGGTTAAAAGGATGGTGTGGAGACTACACAAGTATCACAAATAATTGCAGAAATTAAACAGTTGTAATATTAAGCAGGAAATAAATTAACATTTTACATGGTCCACAATAGAAATTAACAACAATAACAATAGTCCACGACTAGTACAGTGACAAGGAAGAAAAGTACAGCTACACGGGACATACCTCGGCTCTGACCTCTGGCACTACCTCTGGGCACCCGCACCACGCTGCACCCCAGACGCGCTCCCCCGGGGTGGCGCCTCACCTGAAACACGGTGAAAACACGTAGGGAATGAGTCTCGGAACAAGACTCAGTAGGGATCACTCGAACCCTACCTCGTAAAACGAGAAACCACTACACTAGCGGTAGGAGAGTACCTCGGAAAAGAAAGCCCTGTACTCTACAGAACAAAGGTGCCATGGCATGCAAACCGACACCCGTGCCACGGTAAGAAGACCGAAGCTCAACGGCCAACCCGATAAAACCCGAAGGTCGGAAACACACGACTGACAGACTGCCACTCCGTACTCGACAGGAGTACCACCCACTAGAAGCACAGCCGGTAGCGTCCCCTGACGTCTTACGCCGCGCCGCAGGTGAACCGCCTGGCGTGGTAGCTCCTACCAGAGGCGCGAACACCATACAAGTAACCACAACAAGTGACTAGCTAGGGTCACGCCCGTCGACGTGCATCCACTGTCCCCAACCACGTGTGCACACACAGACCACGCGTCCTAGGTCTGGCCCTCTGACCGGTTTTCCCCTGGCACTGGACTCTGATGTGACGAGGGGCCCGACGGTAACCAGTCTAAAACCATCCTCAGGGTAAGCCCGTACACCACTCCCTGGTGCGACCAGCACACGCGTACTAATAGGCTACGACTAGTGGAGGGTCACAAAGGAGTAGGCTCTCGAGTCAACGGAAAACAACGTCTGAATCTGACAACGTGTGGGAATCACCCCACGCACCAGCCCCGTCGCACGGTGGCCACAGTCGGAGTAAAAACGGGGTTGCCACCCTCATGGGGCAACCAGGCATGTGACGGTCCACCCTAGGGCCGTCACAAGCAAGTAACGGTCTAGGCGAGACCGTTACATGCACCTAACGGTTCAAAACAGACCGTCACACGGTCAGAGGGGAAAGGGATGTAACGGCCTGGTCCAGGCGCGTTACAAGAATGTAACGCGCTTGGCCCCATGCGTTACACACCCCCACGCTCCCAAAGCCAAAAGGGATGTAACGGCCCAGCCCCGGCGCGTCACACGCATGTAACGCGCTTGGCCCAGCGCGTTACATGGCCCTCACACTTGGGGTGAAAACAGAAAGTAACGCGCATGCCCCAGCGCGTTACACGCATGTAACGCGCCTAGCCCGGTGCGTTACATGGCCTGACCCCCAACGGTCACAAACCAACGGTCGAAAGCCCCTGACGGCCCTACCCAAGCGCCTCATAGGCAAATGGCGGTCTATCGTGAGGCCGTTACAGCCCCCGACCCCCAAAAACACTACTCAGGAATGTAACGCACCCCTCTAGGGGCGTCACAAGCATGTGATGGTCACTGGAGTGACCGTTACACACTCCCGAGCACGCTACGGCGAAAAACCCCAAAAACTTCGACCACGCCCCCGTGCCTCCACCGGAGAGGGGGAAAACAAAGGGGAAGACCCCTGGGGACCCCTAGCATGCATCTAAGCCATCCAAACGTGAAATCGCAGGCTAAAACCATAGATCAGGCGAGCTCTCCCCAAATCATGGAAAACCCCAAACCTGCTCAATCAAGCCCCTCTCGGCCTCCCCGCGGCCTACAAACCATGGAAATGAACGGCAAGAGGCTAAGGAACGTCACCCTACCTCAATGGAGTGAATGCTCCGCCGGATCGTTCGTGAATCGCGAAAAATGCCTTAGAAAACCCTCATCCTTCAAGCTTCCGGCGAGCACCGCACGCCCCCACAATCGCCTCGCCGCCACCCACGTCACCGCACCGTCGCCCCGCCGGCGTCTGCAGCCGGAGAGGGGTCCGCCGCGGTCAACCGGGAGGAAGAGAGGGAGAGGGAGAGGGTTACGGTGGAGGAGGAAGGAGGAAGAAGAAGAAGAAGAAGAAGAGGGTGGGGGAGAGAGAGAAAATAGGGGGGTTTTATAGAAAATCCAGAAATTCCAAAAAATTTCAAAAAATAGAAAATTACACCCCCGCGATCCTCGGAACGCACCGATCGCAACGGTACCACTCGTGCCCAGGTGAACGGCCCGGTTCACCCGCAGCGAGCTTCCGAAGTAAAAGCTGAAACACACACCGGAAATCGGAAAACACACACGGAAAAGCCGCGGAACGCCTCCGGGCCTCTGAAACAACTCCGGATCGCGCCGATCCGAACACGAAAGATGTCCAAAATGAAATTTTGGACACAACAGAGCCAGACACTCCAAAAACCAAATCCGGGACCCACGAAGAAAGGATCCGAAAGGTCCGGGATATTACATACGCCCTTGGAGGCAGCTATTGCCAAGAGACAAGAGAAAAATAGGAGGAAGAACCTCAGAAGGTGGCTCAAGAAACAAGCTGAACAAGCAGCCGCCCTACAATTCCCAGTTGAGCCAACGCCTCTCCAAAGGCTCCAGCGGCTCATTGATGACCTGGAGGAATACGTTCCTCCTCGTCCTACCGGAGCTCTCCCACTCGACATCTACATCCCATGGGAAGAAATGCAGAAACGAGCCCGCCTCAGAAATTGGGTCCAAGAGATGATCCAAAAGCTTAAGGACGGCGAAAGACTCGTGATCCCAAATGAGCTCTCCTTGTGCTATAAAGACAAGGAGATAACCACATAGCAGCTAGAAGAAATGCTTTGGCACTGCACCTGCAACATGGTGACCATCCCACCTCCTGACAATATCAACGCTTCTCGGCGGGGCAAGCCAGTAGCCTCCCGGACAAGACAAAGAACCACGGCTCGTCTTGGGCCATAGCCAGCACCTGAGTACACCGGCCGCGGCCGAGGTCGTGGCCGGGGACGTGGTAGAGGCCATGGGAGAACTCCCGAGTTACCCCTCTCTCCGTCCACTTTCGACCCGGAGCGGATCATCCTCTTTCGAGGAGAGGAACCGGCTCCCATTCCGGAAGTAGAAGTTCGGGGTAGACTCAGAATATTCGATCCTTCCAACATCGACGAGGCTACTGCTGGCCTCTCTGCCCCTGTGCCAGTACCGATTGCCGCAGCAGAGCAAGCGAGACCATCCGGCAAGGATGAGCCAGTCCGCCAGCCACACCCAGAAGAGCCATCATTGGCATCCCTGTTCCAAGAGTCCGCTGGCGATCAAGATCAGTTTGATCCCGGTGGTAAGGGAAAGGCAGTGCAACTTCCCGAAGGGGAACAGCACGGCAACTCGCAGAAGGCTCAGCCTGACATACTACCCTCCTTGGAGGATGCTCGAGCTCGAGCTGACCGAAAGGTCCTCCACCAGATGAAAGGCTTCCCTGCCAGTATTTCAATTTGGGAAGCCATCGCTTGGAGTAAAGACCTATGGGAAACCCTTATGAAAATACTCCAAGAGCCAGAAGTCTATGAAGAACATGCCGCGGAAATGAAGGCGGCTGCCTATGGAGCCTTCATAGCTGCCATCTCCTTCATGGAGAAAGACATGTTGCTTTCTCCTCCGTGCCACAACCGTCCTCTCTACATGAAGGTGAAGATCAACGGGCATGATGTGAACCGGATCCTGGTGGACGCTGGTGCCGCTATTAACATCATGCCGCTCAAGACATTCAAGTCTCTATATCTCACCCCATACCTCCAGAAGATTCAGGCGGTTAAGATATGCAGCTTTAACCAGAACACCGAGGACGTCCTCGACCTGGTGGATGTCGATCTGGTGCTTGATGATTTCGCCTCTAAGGTGACATTCTACATCATCGACTCCAACACGTCTTATAAGATGCTACTGGGCAGACCCTGGCTCCATAAAAACTGGGTCATCCCATCAACTCTCCACAAATGCATCAAGTATGCCAAAGATGGGGAGCAACATAAGGTCTTTGCAGACCTGTCACCGTTCACACCGGCAGAATGCAACCTGGCCGATGCTGCGCTCTACTTCAAGGGGATTAGTCTGTACCCCCTGATCAAGAGCAAAAGCAAGGGCTGGCTCTCAGAGGAAGATGATGATGATCTCTTCTCTTTCGACGAGGAAAAGGCCAAGCTTCACCGGCTGCGCCTCGGCTCCAAGTCAACTCCAGATCGCCTTGAGAGGCGCCAGATCGACTTCGAGGCTAATCTCATTAGCCGAGCTATCGGCAAGAGTATATGCTTGCCACCAGACTGCATCCAGCTTCCATGTGCATCCAAGAAGCACAGCGTCGAGTCGCTGATGACATTTATCGTCACCTTCAAGCGACAACGCTGAAACAAGAAGAGGGCTAACAAGGACAAACCTATTGTCTTCTATAAAGGAGACATGGTCCCCCAAGTCCTGCCGGATGATGACTTTGGGTGGACCAGGCAAGCCGATGACACCCCCGAAGCAGTTCAGGTGTGGGGCGATCTGTCCCCGCATATTCAAGAAATGTGTCTGAAGCAACACATTCCCCTGTGGCAGACGTCTTCACAACAAAGATACTTCCGTCAGCTCTGGACCCCATCCCAGGTCTGGGGGCAACCCCCGTCCTTCCATAAGGATACCAGGGGACTTGGCTATGACCAAGACCTAGACTTTTACGTCCACTATGCAGTCAACGCCATAGGCTTGGCACAACCAGCCGACGACAGAGCTAGAGTCGAAGCCAAATTCGACAGCTTCGGGGATAAGGAAGAGGAAATTCTGATCTCGATCCCCGTCAAAGCCGGAACCCCGACTCAAGCCATCGAGGGACCTTCCTCGTCTCCCTGCCAAGACAAAGGGGGAGAAGAAGCTCCTCCGGTCTCTCAGCCAGTTGAAGGACCTAGTTCAACAAACCGTCCTGAAGGGGGGGATATCTCTGGTCTTGACCGTGAAGGATCGTCAGCTTCGCCAGGTAACCCTGGGGAGATCTCAGCAGCCCTAGTTGACAACTGCGGGCTAGCAACCGCCAGTCCAGAACCATCCTCAATGGATCCCAACAACAACGACTCTCCAGTCCCATCGACGTCGACCAATGACTTCGAGAACCAAGAAATACACGAAGCCGACACCGATGATGAGGATTTCATCGACTTCCAACCCGCTCCTCCCGAGCTGGAGGACGATGGCCAAGCGACCGTGCATGAGCTCGTTGAAATCAACTTGGGCGAAGATAAAGCCCCTCAGCCTACATTCGTCAGTGCCCTCCTCACCAAGGCAGAAAGGCAGGATTACAAGCAACTCTTGCTTGAATACAAAGACTGCTTCGGCTGGACATACAAAGAGATGCCAGGGTGAGATCCCTCCGTAGCGGAGCACGACCTAGCCATCTCTCCCTCAATCATCCCGGTCAAGCAACCATAGCAGTGCATGCGCCATGAGTTGGAGCTCCAGGTTTCAGCCGAAGTTCATAAAATGGCGGAGGTCGACTTCATCGAGCCGTCCATCTACCCGATCTGGCTCGCCAACATAGTCCCCATCGAGAAGAAGAATGGTCAAGTCCGCATCTGCGTCGACTTTCGGGACCTCAACAAAGCTTGTCCGAAGGACGACTTTCCAGTCCCAATTATAGAAATGATGATCGATATGACCACCGGCCATGAAGCCTTGTCTTTCATGGATGGGTCGTCCGGTTATAATCAAATCCGGATGTACCTTAAAGACAAGAATCACACAGCCTTCAGGTCCCCCAAAGGGATCTTCAACTACAAGCGCATGCCCTTTGGTTTGAAGAATGCCGGCGCTACTTACCAAAGGTCCATGACAAAAATATTCAACGAGATACTGCACAACACCGTCGAATGCTATGTCGATGACCTCGTCGTCAAGACCAAACGGTGAGAAGACCATTTACGCGACCTTCATCAAGTCTTTGAGCGTCTCCGGCAATACGGGCTCAAGATGAACCCCATGAAATGCACCTTCGGCGTATCCAGCGGCAAATTTCTCAGCTTCGTCGTCAGGTACCGAGGAATTGAGGTGGATCCCAGTAAGATCAAAGCAATTCGGGAGCTTCCACCACCCAGCAACATCACTGAACTTAGGTCATTCCAAGGGAGGCTGACCTACATTCGGAGGTTTATCTCTAACCTCTCCAGTCGGTGCGCGCCTTTCAGTAAGCTGATGAAGAAAGACTCCCCGTTCACATGGGACTCAGAATGCCAGCCGGCTTTCAAGCAAATCAAGGAGTACCTCCTTACTCCCCCAGTCCTAGGGGCACCAATCAAGGGTAAACCCCTCATCCTTTATATTGTCACCATGGACGCTTCGCTGGGAGCTCTGTTGGCGCAAATCAATGAGGAAGGTAAAGAGCAGCCCCTCTATTACCTCAGTCGGAAGCTAATCAGTGCCGAGTACCGTTACTACCGTATGGAGAAGGTCTGCTTGGCATTGGCATTCGCAGTTAAGAAGCTACAGCATTACCTCCTGTCCCATCAAGTCGAGCTTATATCCAAGCACGACCCCCTGAAGTATCTCCTTCCGCGTCCTGTCCTCTCAAGTAGACTGGGGAGGTGGACCCTCCTCTTGATGGAGTACGACATTACTTATGTCCCCAGAAAAGCAATCAAGGGACAGGGCATGGCTGAATTTTTGGCAGCCCATCCAGTGCCAGACGACTCACCTTTCAGCTCGGAGCTCCCGGACAAGGAGTCCCTTGCTGCTCAATCACAACAACTTGTTGAAGAGAGCGGAGATGTCTTACATTATTGGTAGCCAAGCACTCTCACAACCAGCATATCTTGCTGGGAGCTCTACTTCGATGGTGCTTCCCGAGGGATCACCTGGAGCAACCAGAATCCAGCCACCACGGCAGGTGCTGGCATAGTTTTCCTGACTCCTCAGGGCGGAGTTTTGTACAAAGGGGGCTTAGTAGTGGACTGACCCTCAACAGTTAACCCTCTAACATCCATTCTAAACTCTCCGTGATGTAAGGCCCTAAGGGAGAGGTTGGCTCTGATACCAAGTGAAGGGTGTGATGAATAGATCTAGAGGGGGGGTGAATAGATCCAACCCCAAATAAAAGGTAGCACAAGCAGTTAAAAATAAACAGTGCGAAAATAGACTGAACTGCTATAGACTCGCCCACAGATTCAGAAAAAGAATGATCCAAGAGCACGTGAAACCAACCAGCAGTAGAAACTCGATTAAGAACGCAAGATGAAACCAATCAGAAGATAACAGTAGATGAACGATTAAATAATCAAACCATGCTAAACCATTTAGGAGAGCCTAGGCATTCATCTACCGAGGAGAAGACGCACAAACAATCGCACAGGAGACAAAAGTTTTTAAGGTGGTTTGATCTCTGTCCAGAGATCTACGTCCACCCCTTACTCAACTAAGTAAGGCTTCATGCTGCCACACAGCTTGAATACCGGTGATCCATAGCTTTGGGGATGGAAATCTCTACAACCGCAGAGCCTCACAGCTTGCTGTCCGAGGAACACCCTTCCTGCTGAGCAATACAGCTTAGCTCTGCTGATTCACAACTTCTAAAGGTTTCAAAAAGAAAAACTGAAGAAACGTAAGACACACGGATGAAAGAAAACAATGTAGCTCTGAAGATAGAGCAAGCTGACCCTAGATTTGATCCAGAGGTCAGAAAGAGACTGCAGCTCACACTTCTTCTCCTTCTCACTCTCTCTCTTACGATACTCTGTTTTCTTCCTGAAGGTGGCTCTCTCTTTCTTGCTCTCTCTTCTCTTCTCCTTCTGGACTCTCCTCTACTCTTCTTCTTTCTTTTCTTCTCTCGAGCTTTTCCTACCCTTCTTCTGTGCTTCAGTGACGCCGCATTTGATCGCATGAGCGGCCTTCTTATAGGGCTGTAGGTAGGGTTTCCACGACTTCATGCGTCCGGCGTGTGTAGGGCTCGTCCCAGCCTTTCCCAGAGAAGCCACGTGTCAAGAGAGGATTGGGGCGTTGATCCACGTGGCAGAATGTCAGAAATAATGTCTTTTGGGATCACGTGCCAATCATTGAATCTATTATCTCCCACGCGCTCATACTTCATGCGTGTTGTGAGGAAGACCACGTGCACTGTAGACGTTCGATCATGTGCCAGTCTGCGAGACATAAGTGTCAACGTGAAAACATGCACATACATATAAGACATTGCACAGACCTTGAATGTAAACGCACAAGGCAAAAACTTGCACCGACCGTCTTGCCCAGACTAAATCATGCACGTACGTTGATATGCACTAACCTTCGTATGAATAACCAAAGACATGCACCAAGGTAAATAATGCACTGAGCTCTATATGAACGTGTGAACCGAAGTGACGTGCACAGACCCTCTATCATGAGTGCATACAGCACTGGGTTACCATATGTAGCAACCCTATGTTCACTAGGCCAAAACCTGCACCGAGTGCAAATATGCACCGAGCTCTATATGCGTGCATGTAAAACATGCACCGAGTTAGAGAATGCACTGACCTCCTATATGCTTTAGAAAAGCATTGAGGCGCAGGCATGCAATGAGACGCAGAATGAGACGCAGACGGGGTCGCAACTGTGCATGAGACACTAACAGAGACGCAAGATGAAAATAGCACCGACTTGTCTGAGCCTTAGACGTTGCATGAGATGCACTGACTTTATATAGTCACAATGCTGAGACGCAAACGTGCACCGTCCATGTGCAATCTCAACACAACTTGCACCGACCCGTATGTGCATTAGACATAAATGTAGACGCACTGTGAGACGCTAAGACTATAAAATAGCACCGATTGCATGCAAGCCAACGCTTGAAATAGCACCGACCTATCATGCGTTAGACGTAACATGAGACGGATATGCACGGACCTCTACAAAGATTGCACCGAGGTTGTATGTGTATAAAGAAGACTTTGCATGTAATGTCGAACGGGCTCTGCTAAGCATAGGACAAAAATAGTATGCCTGAACTCAAACATGCACCGACTTGGTCTTGCAGCAAAAGCTGCACCGACCTTCAGGCGTGCGTGCTACAACCAACTATGCACCGACCTAGCATGCTGACAGATGAACATGCAAAGACCTTGCATATAGACAAGGCGAAAACATGCATCAACCTGCATGCCCATAACTTGCACCGACCCTGCAGCATGCAAGGGTCAAAAGGTGCATCGACCTTGTAATGCCCCAGAATTTTTATAAAATATTTCTGATATGATTAAGAATTTTCTGGAATTATTAAGGGTCTAAATGAATTAATTAATGAATATTGGGTTGAATAAATCATTATTAAGGCCCAATTGTGTTAAATAATTAGCCTCGCCTATTCAAGTAAGACTCAAAAGGTTTAAGGACCGAGCCCATTAAGTTTGGCCCATATTCTAGAAGGTTATTTAGCTTATTCACAGATTTTAAAGGATAAATATCCCTTAATTAGATAATTATATAGATAAAATGAATAAAAAAGTTTTATTAATTTGAAATTCTGCACACGTTGGTTGTAACGGTCTATCGGGCGATCGCCACATGAATGTAACGCTTGAGGACTGGACCGTCACACCCTGTTAATTCTGTGAGTTGAAGAACTTGCAAAAAGATGGGATCTTTGGGATCCTATCTGTAAGAGACCTAATTAGGAGAACCTGTAAGGTTACTAGGGACTCTTAAGGATCAGGTTTTGGCCAACTAAGCACTCTAGAATCGATCTAATCCTCAAACCCTAGCCAAATCCCTATAAATAAGACCCAGTTCTGAATTGAGCGACCCTTACTTTTGGCTCGTGAAGAATCAAGGTAAGGAGATAGAATTTCAGGTAAGTTCTTTAGAAGGTTTTATTTATAATACTTTAGACTAATAGCTCTCCAAATTTCGTGCTAAGAGATCAACCAACCAAGGAGATTGAAGCTTCCAAAGTTGCTGGTCGGACCTTAGCAACCCAGGAAACTGAACGCAAGTCCTCTGAAGATCAGAAGATTAGGACATCTAAACGTGGTAATTAGAGTTCGGTTATTTTGAACTTGTTGTTCCCCGTAGTTTCATCTTCTTACCCTAAAAATTTCACGTCCTTAGGTCAAGAGGCTGAGGAGCTAGAGCAATGTGAAGTTGCTGGAAACTCACAGGAAAGGGAGAACTAGGGCACGTCTTTCAGACTCAAATTAGAAGTTTTAAGCCCAGTTAAGCGGTAGGTCATCTCATGATTGGTAAAAACATCTCGTTAGGCAAAAAAGCCCTCTGATTTGACTTGATTTCATGCACTATAGATCATGGATTTCATGTTTTAGTAGAGTCATGCATACATGTGTATTCTTAGCCTAACTAAGTTAAACGGAACTTTCTTGTCAAATTCACAGAAAACCCATGCATGCTATTAGTTTAGCCTTCATTTTATCATGTGAAAGTTTATACATGATTTCCAGACATGATGTAAGTTGAAACCTTAGATCTTTTTATCTATTGTTGTCAGCAGAAGCTCTGACAGATTAAGGTAGGGCCGTCACAACATTGTAACATTCTTACGATAAGCCGTCACACCCTCTGTTGGATTCAAAGCTCTCTGTGGACTCTGTGATGGGGGCATCCCTTGCCCCTCCACTTTTTTTGAGGCTCGGACCGTCGTCGACTTATGCCATTATGTCTGTCATGTGTTCGTGAGTCTAGTCATGTAATTTTTATATTTTATTTGAGTCTTAAACCATGTAATTTTCTTATTATTTGAGTCATGTACCTAGGTTAGTAGGTTATCTACCAAAGTCTTATGTCATTATGTTGGTTTGTTAAGCTATTGGGCCCAACTAGTGGGCTAGGCCCAGGGGCACCCCTCCCTTGGACTGCTTTGGTCATTAGTTAGTTTGTCAGGGTCATTATGGTAATATGAAAGTATGGAGCCTATAAATAGGCCTCCCCTCCCTCTCATTGTAACAACTTTTGATGAATCCATTTGAATAGCAATATTTCCAACATCTCTTCCCTCCACTAAATTTCTCTTCTCTTACTCTCTCATTACCTCTCTCTCTCTCTATCTCTCCTTCTCTCTCCCACCAGGAAAGGGGCGAACTCCTCCTCTCTCCTCCCCCTCCAAACCACTTCCAACCCCCACCTACCTCCACTAACTCCACACAACTTCCAATAGCCCATCTTTACTCCACTTCTAGTCCCAAGAGCCTCTCCTCCAATCCTCTCCCCACCTTCCAACCCCCAACTACCCCACTCTCCTTCCCTAGGCACCCCACCACCTTCCCAAGGCTGAATTAACCTCTCCCAAAGCCCAAATTCGAAATTCCCTCCCGTCTCCCATCCCTCCCACACCCTAGGTCGACCCAAACCAGACTCCCCTTGGTCTGGTCGCCCTCCTCCTCCTCCTCTCCATCTCACCCTCTCCCTAGTGCACCACCACCCCTATCACCACCTCCACCAGCTGCAGCCCCCTTCACCCACCTCCTCCCTGCTTCTCCAGCCATCCCAACAGCCATCCTTCAACCCCTAAACACCTCACATTCCCCTCCCATAGCCATTAGACACACCCTCCACCTCTTACCTTCTTGGCTAACACCTTCCCCACACCTTCTTCTTCCCCTCATTCTGTCTCTGTTTCAGGCAGCATAGTTGCAGTGACTTGCAGAGGCAGCCACGACCGTCTCTCAAAGATTCAGGTGGCAAGGCCTACATTTCTGGAATCGTCTACGAGTTAGCTTCCCAACCGTGGTTGTCTCGCCGTCTTCCGAGGTCGGAGCTGTTCGTAGGAGCAGATCTCGTCCGACTGCGTCTGTTGTCCCTGTCTGAGGACCTGAAGCTGAAAGCTGGAGCCACCACGACCAGCTCGGGATAGGTTTGGGAGCCATTTTCGGAGGGCAGGAACTATGTCCAGTTAGCTTTCATCTCCAAGAGTAAGGACCTCAATCGGCCACCGGAGCTATTAGTTACCATTTTCTTCGCCGGAGTGTGCAGTCTGCCACCTGTGGGTCCAGGTTTGACCTGTCTTCACTTATCTGGCCACCATTCTCCTCTCTAACCTCGGATTGTGCCCCCGTCAACTTCTGCTCGAAGCTACTCTGACCACGATCGCGTCACCACCAGTTTCGTTCGATTTGGAGTTCAGGAGCGACCGCAGTGCCTTCTGCAATCCACTGCATCAGTTCTGCATCAGTCAGAGGCAGAGTGTTGCTGTCCTGCTCCAGTCGCCGGTCCGATCAGCCCCGAGTTCCAAAGCTTCCGAAAAAATTCAGGCATCATCCTCTGCCAGTTGGGGAACTTTTGGCGCCAGTTTCATCAAATTGGGAGCTCGGTTGAGACTGTGGCGGCAGCTTCATCGACAACCTGTTCAGCAAAACTGAAGAGTGGCAGAACCGGCGAAGCTTGGAGAGTCGGCTTTCTCTTCATAGTTTCCCCACCCCGCTTGGCCGGCTGAAGGCCCCTCCCTGCGTGGATGTAATTTTGGTTTTAATAAGTCTAACCCCCACCCCAAGAGCCCCCCTCCTGCGAGAGGCGTAGTTTTGTAATTCATTAAACTTTCAGGTCAAGCACTATCACCGCAGCGTTCGGGTTCATACCCACGCTTCCCGGCGCGCCCACGTCTTCGAACGGGATCGGTGTTTTCACACCGATCAGGTGAGTGACTGATACAACCCTTGCTGGCCTATATTTTGCAAGTTTAGTATCACCTTGAATGCTCATCGGACGGTGAGAGAGTGGCCAATTCCGCATATACTCAATTGTGTGCCCACCGCGGCTCGTGAGTGAGAGCTACCCAATCCCACGCCCCGAGCGTGCCGACCTCCCACAAAGTTGGGAATCCCAGACCCTTTGGGGGTTAGCCTAAGCCGACTTAGCCACTTAGAATCATTGGGTCCCACCTCGGACCCTCGCCATCATCCCCGGTGCCTTCGGGAGATTGCATGTGTCGTACGAGTGAGCCGCTAGTGTGAGTCCGTTGCTCAATCTTGAATGCTTGTGGGTCTAGGTCCGAGGTCCATCAAGTCAACCGTAGTCAAACTTGGGCTGTGCCACATCAAGTGATATCAGAGCGGTCATAGGCTTGTCCTCACAAGTCTAGTCTTGGGTCATCATACTAGGTCAAAGGTGCATCCGCACACCCGTGCATAGCCCACCCAACCTTGCATGACCACTCGTAGTGGTACTCACTATCAACCCAATACTTCATCTTCCAATCCCACTATGAATCCAAAACCCCAAGGGATACCTACCACTAACACCCATGACTTCCTTGGCCACGTCAGTTACCTCATGAAAACCTTGACCCATGCCAATGGCAAGCTTGATAACCTATCTAGATGACTTGACCAACTAGAAGAAAATTGGCCCGCCCCAAGGATGAATGATAGTAGGGCTCCTCCCTCACCTCTCACCTTTGATGGGACTCATCATAATGATTATTTAGAATGGGAGGCTTCCATGGACCATTATTTCACTTGGTATCCAATGACTGAAGAAGAGAAGGCCCAATTTGCCAAAATGCAACTTTCTAAACGCGCCCAAACTCAATGGTTGCAAATTGTCGGGATAAGGGTGCTTAGAAGGGAACCTTCCATCACCACTTGGGGGGACATGAAAGAACAACTTAGGGCTAGATATGTTTCCCCCTCCTACTCAAAACACCAAAGCCTAGGAGCACTTCAACTCCTTCACCCCCTCCTGGCCAACCCATGACCCTAATCTCCCATTCCCCACCATTTCCCACCTATCCTACCCCGACCACCACATCTACAACCTACCTACCAGTCCTCACCACAACCATAGCTCCACAAACCCAATTGAGCCCCATGTCCACCCCTTCACCAAAACCCATAATGTCCACCACTCCCCAACCCAAAACCCCTCACCAAATTCATACCCTACAAAATCCCTTGGAATCCACCACTACCCCTCCATCATCCCCCAAAAAAGTCACACCTCTTAAGACCAACACTTCTCACCCAACCCATCTCCCACTCCCAACCCCAACCCCACCATATCCTAGGCCCCCACTACTTCCCCTACCTATCCCAACCCCAGTCCACCCTTACTCACTTCCCCAGGCGCGCACATTGCCGGCTATCACCAACCCACTTACCATAAACCTTCATACTCCACTGTCCTTGAGAATTGTGACCCCCACACCCACCCAAGTGAGGGTGGTTGCCAATCCGGATCTACCTCCTACCATAGGCGAAATCCAAGAGCCACATGTCTCACCCACCCCTCCTCCTCCAAGTACACTAGAGCCACACACCCTCATCATGGATGAAACCATACTCCAATGGATAAAACAAAACCCCACCCTCCATGACTTGAACCCATACCTCCTAGCCCTGAGACACCAAACCCAACTAGTGCCCCTCCGGCCTCCCCATATCACCTATCAAACCTCCTATCTTGTAGAACATTTGGGAGACTTAGTGGATTGCCTATACTGGCAAGTCCACTTGACCGGTCTGCTAGCTAGGGAGTCGCCAAGGCTTAGCACCATTAACTTCACTTGCCCTACCTTTGGCTCCATCACTACTATCTACACGAGAGGCCACTGCACTAGTGAGATCATCCTCCTTCTCCCCATGAAGGAAGAACCCATCACAATCCACTCCCCTACCATTGAGATCCCAAGGACATTGGCCAACCCACCCACTCACTACACCGGCCCAATCATCCTAATAGATGAGGAAAACCCACCTTGTGAAGACCTTGAGAACATAGGGCACTTCTCCCTAAGAAGCCTAATCCACGACCCCTTCGATCCCTTCCAAAGGGAGCCTAGTTACCCATATGGCCCACCCACCTTACCCACAACCCACCTTTCCCGACCCACCATGTTGGACCGTGCCCACCTCTTCCAAGACTCGAGCCACACAAAGGGAACCATCGCCATAGGCGACATATACCTAGGAAGCAAGGAAGAGCTCCTCTCCATAATGTCCACCTTCCTAGATCCCTTTGACCCTTTCACATGGAAGTTCAAAGGCCATTCCCCACCCATACACATCAAAGACATCTTTGGGATAGGAGTACATAAGTCTTGGCACAACACACCACTTCGCATGATTAGAAAGTTGGGTCCATTCATTCACATCACCCACATGTCAAGTCGGAAGCATGAGTGGTCCCTATTTGGGTGTAATGGTCCTCCCCAACTCAACATTGGTCTTATGAATGATAGGCGCATCCTTGGATGTCATGGTCCCCCAACATTGGTCACACTTATGCATGATAGGTTCACTTGTGGGTGCCTAGGGCCTCCCTCGTCTAGCAAGCTTGATTGTTACCACTTACGTGATAGATCCACATATGGATGCCCAAGTCCTCCCATTCTAATCAAGTATAGGCATGATAATTCCACTTTTGAGAGTTCGGAATCTTGGAAATCTTAATTCACAAAGTCCATTATGCACCACCCCTCAAAGTTGTCTGATGTCATCCACAAGCATATAGGAAAGAGCAATGAGACTTACAAAAGGCAGGCAGATGCTCGGCAGCGCCACTGTGAGTACCACGTGGGAAACTCGGTGATGGTGTGAACGGAGCGGCTCCTTTCGGGGCTTGCCTCCAAGTTGAGGGTACGGGGTTCGGAACCTTCTCGAGTTCTGAGTCGACTTGGTAATAATGCTTATGAGCTGGACCTACTTAAGGGTTTTGGGAGACACCCTACCTTCATTGTGGCAGACTTGGTACCCTACAAGGGCCCCGCGGTGGGACCCAGTGAGGAGCTCGAGCCTTTACCCCCCCTTGAGAGAGACACCCACGGTGGGACTCCACTTCCTAGCCTGAGAGGCCGACAAGAGCAGATAGAGGCAATACTGGACGAGCAAAGTACCATCACCAGGCACAGGGTGTATCAGCACTACTTGGTTAGGTGGAAGAACCGTCGCCCAATTGAGGATACTTAGGCGAGTCGGGAGGACCTGCTGCGACTTGACCTCGACATTCTGGAGCTGGTACTACAGCCAGGCAGACACATACTCGATGGGGTAGAGTTCTCCCCACCCCGGGGGTATGATGGGGGCATCCCTTACCCCTCCACTTTTTTTGAGGCTCGGATCGTCGTCGACTTATGCCATTATGTCCGTCATGTGTTCGTGAGTCTAGTACTGTAATTTTTATATTTTATTTGAGTCTTAAACCATGTAATTTTCCTATTATTTGAGTCATGTACCTAGGTTAGTAGGTTATCTACCAAAGTCTTGTGTCATTATGTTGGTTTGTTAAGCTATTGGGCCCAACTAGTGGGCTAGGCCCAGGGGCACCCCTCCCTTGGACTGCTTTGGTCATTAGTTAGTTTGTCAGGGTCATTATGGTAATATGAAAGTATGGAGCCTATAAATAGGCCTCCCCTCCCTCTCATTGTAACAACTTTTGATGAATCCATTTGAATAGCAATATTTCCCACATCTCTTCCCTCCACTAAATTTCTCTTCTCTTACTCTCTCATTACCTCTCTCTCTCTCTCTATCTCTCCTTCTCTCTCCCACCAGGAAAGGGGCGAACTACTCCTCTCTCCTCCCCCTCCCAACCACTTCCAACCCCCACCTACCTCCACACAACTTCCAATAGCCCATCTTTACTCCACTTCTAGTCCCAAGAGCCTCTCCTCCAATCCTCTCCCCACCTTCCAACCCCCAACTACCCCACTCTCCTTCCCTAGGCACCCCACCACCTTCCCAAGGCTGAATTAACCTCTCCCAAAGCCCAAATTCGAAATTCCCTCCTCTCTCCCATCCCTCCCACACCCTAGGTCGACCCAAACCAGACTCCCCTTGGTCTGGTCGCCCTCCTCCTCCTCCTCTCCATCTCACCCTCTCCCTAGTGCACCTCCACCCCTATCACCACCTCCAGCAGCTGCAGCCCCCTTCACCCACCTCCTCCCTGCTTCTCCAGCCATCCGAACAGCCATCCTTCAACCCCTAAACACCTCACATTCCCCTCCCATAGTCATTAGACACACTCTCCACCTCTTACCTTCTTGGCTATCCCCTTCCACACACCTTCTTCTTCCCCTCATTCTGTCACTATTTCAGGAAGCATAGTTGCAGTGACTTGCAGAAGCAGCCACGACTGTCTCTCAAAGATTCATGTGGCAAGGCCTACATTGCTGGAATCGTCTGCGAGTTAGCTTTCCAACCGTTGTGGTCTCGCTGGCTTCCGAGGTCGGAGCTGTTCGTAGGAGTAGATCTCGTCCGACTGCGTCTGTTGTCCCTGTCTAAGGACCTGAAGCTGGAAGCTGGAGCCACCATGACCAGCTCGGGACAGGTTTGCGTGCCATTTTCGGAGGGCAGGAACTATGTCCAGTTAGCTTTCATCTCCAAGAGTAAGGACCTCAATCGGCCACCAGGAGCTATTAGTTCCCATTTTCTTCGCCGGAGTGTTCAGTCTGCCACCTGTGGGTCCAGGTTTGACCTGTCTTCACTTATTTGGCCACCTTTCTCCTCTCCGACCTCGGATTGTGCCCCCGTCAACTACTGCTCGAAGCTACTCCGACCACGATCACGTCACCACCAGTTTTGTTCAATTTGGAGTTCGGGAGCGACCGCAGTGCCTTCTGCAATCCACTGCATCAGTTTTGCATCAGTCAGAGGTAGAGTGTTGCTGTCCTGCTCCAGTCGCCGGTCCGATCAGCCCCGAGTTCCAGAGCTTCCTCAAACATTCAGGCATCATGCTCGGCCAGTTGGGGAACTTTTGGCGCCAGTTTCATCAAATTTGGAGCTCGGTTGAGGCCGTGGCGGCATCTTCATCGACAACCTATTCAGCAAAACTGAAGTGTGGCAGAACCGGCGAAGCTTGGAGAGTCGGCTTTCTCTTCATAGTTTCCCCACCCCGCTTGGCCGGCTGAAGGCCCCTCCCTGCATGGAGGTAATTTTGGTTGTAATAAGTCTAACCCCCACCCCAAGAGCCCCCCTCCTGCGAGAGGCGTAGTTTTGTAATTCATTAAAATTTCAGGTCAAGCACTATCGCCGCAGCGTTCGGGTTCATACCCACGCTTCCCGGCGCGCCCACGTCTTCGAACGGGATCGGTGTTTTCACACCGATCAGGTGAGTGACTGATACAACCCTTGCTGGCCTATATTTTGCAAGTTTAGTATCACCTTGAATGCTCGTCGGACAGTGAGAGAGTGGCCAATTCCGCATATACTCAATTGTGTGCCCACCGCGGCTCGTGAGTGAGAGCTACCCAATCCCACGCCCCGGGCGTGCCGGCCTCCCACAAAGTTGGGAATCCCAGACCCTTTGGGGGTTAGCCTAAGCCGACTTAGCCACTTAGAATCATTGGGTCCCGCCTCGGACCCTCGCCATCGTTCCCGGTGCCTTCGAGAGATTGCATGTGTCGTACGAGTGAGCCGCTAGTGTGAGTCCGTTGCTCAATCTTGAATGCTTGTGGGTCTAGGTCTGAGGTCCATCAAGTCAACCGTAGTCAAACTTGGGCTGTGCCACATCACTCTGACGCACCATAACTGGAGCGTTATATGACTTTGACGGTCCCACGCTAAACCGTTACATAAGTGTAACGCACTTAGACTAGACCGTCAGAATGCTTTGTTCAGGCAATTCGAGACAGAATTGAAGAACAGACACATTAACTTATAAATATGCCTAGTTATCTAAGTTTTGACCTATTAGAATGACTTTAAGTTTATCTACTGATTCATAATAGGAATTGCATGATCTTGAGTTATTTTAAAGCATATGTTGATTTTATTGACTAACTTTATAGTTTTGTATTTAAATCATGATTTTTCCAATGTTGTATTGACGGAGTTTTATTTTGGTTTCACATTGCTACATATTCTCTCACTATCAATAGAGTCATTTTCTTTAAGTACATGGCGCATATTCCGGTATGTTGTCGATTAGTTCACACTTTACACTATAGGAACATTATTCTTGGACATGAGGACCTCTCTATTGGATATTCCTTCCAATGGACTAGAAAATCTAGTTTCAAGGCCTCTGTAATTCTCCGCGAGCCTGGGATTCTCACTAGGACAGAGTTGGTTGTACCATGAAAGCCCAATCATTAGAAAACACTATCGATGGTTTCTGGTTTTCGGATATGTAACGGATCAAGGTTGGACCGTCAGGTTCATCTAACGGCCCAATAAACGACCGTCACATATACTGAGTCCATCTTTATTTCTTCCGGATTCAGACCGTTGTAATGGCCCAATACTGGAGCGTCACGTTATGTAATGGGCCTGTACAAGACCGTCACAGTTCTATATTTTGTTAACCCGAGGTTTGACCAAGGGGTTGATATTCTAAAATTCTTAGTTGGATTGATAATGGTCTAGGACTTACCAAATTGATTCAAGATACCTAATTTAATTTATGGAAAGTAAGAAATGTACCGTTATGCTGCCGATTTTTTTCCATGAGCATAACATAGTATAAGTCATTCTTGATCTTCCTATTCTAAATTGAAGCGTTCATTCATTGATTATTATTATCATGATCTTATTGAACTTATTACATTCTTGGCCATACTTTATTGTTACATGCGTGGAAATAGCTTGATTTATACTTGAAGATGCGATCGAGCACTAATTGTGTTCAAGGGCTCTATGCTAGTCCCCTCGGCTGATTGTCAGAAACATACTATTATAAACCATGGGGTATGATGCTACTGGCGTTGCATTACGCTGAGAATACTTTCTGTTGTGACTCCTCTGTGTTGATGATGTTGACATATGATTTATTTTATTGGCAACACCTTGTTTTGATTGATTGGCAACTATTTATGTTTTGATGAAATTATTTTATCAGATTGTCTGTGTGTTCTATGCATTTTCACAAGTCTACACATTGCACACACACACAAGTCTACACACTCAGCATAATCTATACATCGTGTTGTGTTTGTGCATTATTGAGAACGTAAGTCAATACATCCATGCACAGTCTGGACAGTAGTGGGTCGACCCCCTTCCTTGATGGGTCGACTCCCTCAGAACATTCAAGTCTATACACTGTCCATCTTCTTAGTGTCTCATGTAGCATCAACGCAGTAAGTGTGTACATTGCATTGGCTAAGTCTGCAGCGTCAACGCAGCATGTCTATACATTGCATCGTGGCGTTTGTGCTCTAAGTCTATACACTGCATGGCGAGCCCAAAGTCTATACATTGCATTGGCTAAAGTCTGCACAACGTCCGTCTCATTTAGAGTCTAAGGTAATGTCTATACAATGGACTTGAAGTGTGTACATTGAGCGTCTCATTGAGCGTCTCATGAAAGTCTATATAGTGGTTCAGGCTAAGTGTGTACATCGTCCGTCTTGTTTGAAGTCCATACATTGCATTGTATTGGCTAAGTATGTACACTGTCTGTCTGACTTAGCGTCTTGTGCATTGAGCGAAGTCCATACATTGCAGCTCGCACATTCAGCAAGTCTATACAGTGGTTCAGGCTAAGTCTGTACATCGGACTGTGTTAGGCGATGTATGTACAACGGACTTGTAGCAACCCTGATAAATGAATATTTGAAATGAATTAAAACATATATATTACAGAAGTAATACAGATAATAAGAATAGGGTTAATTGGACGAAATAAAACATTTTACAAATAACGCCTCTTAGTAAGGCGTTAATTTAAAAAGAAACGCCTCTATATACGGCGTGACTAAAGAAAGGACGCCCTCACCTGACGGCGTCAAAACCAAACGCCAAAAAAGGGCAAGGCCAAGAAACGCCCCTGTCTTGGGCGTGTTTTAAAAATAAGGAATGCCCTTATATAAGGCGCTTCTTAAGAAACGACCTGAACAAGGTCGTTAATTAAAGAATCGACGCCCTGACCAAAGGCGTTAATTCTGTTCGTGAACCGTTCAAACCCAGAGCTTATCCAGGGAAAGATTAACCTAATCTAGTAAGTGTCTAATAGAGTAAGGACTCTATTAGGGATATACTACCCTCACACAATCACTAACTCTAATAGGACTTCCAAAGTCTTATAAATAAACCTGTTCGGCCAACCCTAAATCTATTTGGACGAACTACTGCTGCACGGTATGTGAAGAACAAACTGTTCTTCTTATTCCCTTTTATTTTTCTTGCTTCAGATTATATGAAGAATAATTAGTCTTCTTCTTGTTCAGGAAACTCTGCTACTGCCGTCGAAGAATAGGTAATATTCTTCTATCTTTTTCCTTAAACGTCGATTATAACTATGAAGATTATTAACATCTTCATCTTCCTTCTTTTTCTCTTCCTCTACAGGTTCTGTAGCGTGAAGATCTTTGAAGAACATTTGTTCTTCTTCCGGCTGCTGCTGCTGTTGCGGATTTTTTTTTTTTCGTTGCAACAGAGCTCATCTTCTATCTCATCCTTCACGTTCCATTAAAGGTAAGATTTTCTCAAGATACTGTAGCCCAAATGAAATTAATGCAAGATATATATAAGCATGTCATGCATACGGTTATTATAGTTTCCATTCGTTTTTCTGAAATATTTTGAAAGAGACGCCCCTGTCAAGGGCGCTATTTCACATGAAACGACCCTTCCCAGGTCGTTACTTTAATATATAACGCCCTGTACTCAGGCGTTAATTTCTTTAAACCGTTAATCACCCACCTTAAGAACTGATTATCTATGAAATCATGATTATAAACAATGCATGATCCTCTGTCTTCAACCTGATAACGTTACTGTCTTGATATTATCTTCGTTCCTCTGTTATCCTAAAATTATTACTGTCCTTCAAATTTCCTGCAGAAACTTTAAGTAACGACCTTGACAAAGTCATTTTCCACATGTTAACGCCCTACCGTAGGGCGTAAGTTGAAAAGACACGCCCCTTCATAGGGCGTTTATCGGTCAAAATCCTGAAATACATATATTCTGTAATATAGAATTAAACAGTAACGCCCCTTTCCAGGGCGTGTTTTAGACAAATCGTGAAAAATTATTAATATTCTGTCAAAAATATAAATAATGAGACGCCTGCTACTGTAGTCGTCAACTCTTTAAGAAATGACCCCGTCCAGGGCGCGTTTTAGATAAATTACTGAATTATTGAAAATTATGCAAAACGGAACATATGTAAACGCCCTTCTCTTAGGCGTTACTTACTTGAGAAACGACTTGACCTAAGTCGTTATTTTCTGTAAACTGATTTTTATCCTGATTCTATAACCGATGGTTTCATATTATACATATACGTATATATCGGCACTATTCTCCACTCCGTGAGTATAGTCCCACTTTTCACGTTGTTTCATCGATCACACTCAACTCTCATTGACATACAAGCTCTCCATTGGACATTCCGTTCCTTTGGACTAGCGAGTTAGTCATAAAGACCTCCGTAAGACTCCTCGTAGCCTTGGATTCCCTCAAGGCCGACTGAGCTGGTTGTACCCTAAAAATCCATTACACGATCCTTGCCATGTCAATCTAAAGAAACATGGTATACCGGCCCTTATGATCATACAAAGAGTATAACATAAGAAATTCTTAATGGGATGATGATATCATGCCATATCATGTCATTCTTGTAAAACTCAATTCTATGATAAGAATGAGGGTATCTTACCTTTGATATACTGTTCATGTGGACCTCAATTCTATATAAAGAATGTCCATATTGATTTGTCATGGTACCCAAGTTAAGGGAACCATATTCTACCTAGATTGTTATCGATATCGTGATTATACCGTTATTATCGCCATTCTATGTCCTTTGTCATATTTTGGACTCTATTCTATCAAAGTTGTCATACGTGTCTACAAGCTTGATTATTGAAATTCTATGTTGGCTATAAACAAGAGTGGATGTCAAAACACATGATAAATGCCTGCGCATATAGGGCCCGATCTGGTCCTGGGAGGAGCACCCAAAAGTACTTGTGCCCATGGGAGTTAAAATGATAAGGTATCTGGCATTATACCGAGTACTTGACTTGCTTGATTGGACATTCCACACACATCTTGTACTTGAAATCGTACTTGACTTGACATGAAATGCGTGGCCCGAAAAAGGGTAATTTACTTGCTTGATACATGATAGCCAAAGTTCTTGACATGACTTGTTAAACGTACTTGCTGGAATATCTTGAATAGACTTGTTATCTTATTTGAAAGTTCATGATTAAGTTCATCTTAGTTCCTTGATATTACATTCTCTCTATCTTGTCGTTTTATGCGAGCATGCATAGCCTTATTGCATTCTTGAAATACGTAATTACTTAAACCCCTTGCTAGTACTTGAGATATAATTTCATACTGAGCGTTCGCTCATCCCGTTTGTCCCTTTTTACTTTTCAGGTAAGTCCGACGACGATGGAAGTCAATCGGATGGGAATATTCAAGAGTGAAAGTGATAGAGCTGCTCAAGTGTCATCTAGTCCTTTCTATAGTTTCTTGAGTCAACTATGTACTTTTCTTTTTATTAAACAGAGTATTGGATTTGTAATAGTCTATTATAAAGGAATAAAGGATTGGGTTATCTTGCTATTTTGCGCATCTCTGTCTTTGTGTCGAATACACGACCACTCTGATTGACATGATTGATATAGACACGTCGCGCACCTCCGGGTATCTTCCGCGCTCGGGGCGTGACAGTCTTTGTGGTATCAGAGCCTAAGGTATTCAATTCCTAGGAAAAACCCAAGTCCAAGGATAAGTTTGAACCTTTCAACCAGTGAGATTGGGTAGAACCAAGGGTTAAGAGTCAATAAGTCTTTTAATAAGATCACAGTGATATAATACTAACGTAGCTATTGTAATTGTAGGATAATGGCTGCCGAACATGCTCAATGGCGCAACATGCAGCGTACCCTCCAAGGGATGACTCAAGTGCTACAACAGGTAGCACAAGGTGGTGCTCCACGAGCTGGAAGTTTACACCAAGCATTTAAGAACATGAATCCCCCGAAGTTCATGGGATCGATCGATCCGGACGATGCCGAGCATTGGGTTCGGGAAACCGAACGCATATTCCGTGTCATGCAATGCACGGATCAGGACAAAGTTCTATTAGCTACATTCCAGTTAGAGAAAGATGCTAGATGCTGGTGGGAGTCTATTGAAGCAACCATCGATCCTACTCAAGTAACATGGGAAGAATTTGTGGAATACTTCAATGCTAAATATTTCTCGGACCGAGTCCAAGAAAAGAAGGCTGCAGAATTCGCTGCATTAAAGCAACGATCTTTATCATTAGCAGATTATGAAGCTCAGTTCTCCAGGTTGTCTAGATATGCTAAGCATCTTATTAGCACGGAGAAGATGAAAGCCCGTAGATTTCTTAATGGGCTTAGGCCCCACTATATTACTCAACTGGCGCCTATGGACATCCAAGTTTATTCTGAAATAGTGCGCCGAGCTCAATTACTTGAAGATGCCACGGAACTATCTGATAGGATCCGTGGAAAAGACAAGAAGGAACAAGTTACGGGTTCAGGTTCTTTCAAACCCAACTTTAAGAAGAGGCCCAATAATGGAGGTTCTTCCTCTCAAGACCATAAGTTCAAAAAGACCAAGCCTTTCTCTATCACAAATACCCCTTCTAATACAACATGCAAGCATTGTGACAAGGCTGGTCACAAGACCGAAGAATGCTGGAGGAAATTAGGAGCTTGTCTCCGTTGTGGGAGTCGCGAACATCGGATTCCCGATTGTCCATTAATGAATGACCAAGCCGGTGACGGTAAACGCCCGGTGACGAAGAATGCTCGTCTTCATGCAATCCAGGAGACCGAACCTGAAGAAGAAGGCGGATTAGTGGAAGGTACATTGAAAATTTGTTCCAAAAGTGCTTATGTCTTATTTGATACGGGTGCATCGCATTCCTTTATTTCTAAGAAGTTTGCTGACCCGTTACCGTTAGAACCAGAATGGATAAAAATAGTTCTAACTACTCCTCTGGGAAGTGAAAATGATATTACTCATCACTATCAAAACTGTGAGGTAATGGTTCAAGGTAGGAATTTACCTATAGATCTCATATGCCTCGATCTAAAGGAGTATGATGTTATACTGGGAGCGGACTGGTTATCCAAATACCATGCAACGGTTGATTGCCGCAATAGCCAAATTGCTTTCAAAGATATTCCAGAATTAGTCTTTACTCGCTCCAAGAGTCGGAGCAATTCTCCTCTTATTTCGGCCCTCCGAGCTAGCAAGCTCATCAGGAAAGGATGTACGTCTTTCCTTGCCTTTGTCACAATTAAAGAAGCTAAGGAAACCAAGCTAGAAGACATTCCAGTAGTGCAGGAATTCCCGGACGTGTTTCCGGAAGAGTTGCCGGGATTACCCCCTCAAAGAGATGTGGCCTTCACCATCAAAACTGTGAGGTAATGGTTCAAGGTAGGAATTTACCTATAGATCTCATATGCCTCGATCTAAAGGAGTATGATGTTATACTGGGAGCGGACTGGTTATCCAAATACCATGCAACGGTTGATTGCCGCAATAGCCAAATTGCTTTCAAAGATATTCCAGAATTAGTCTTTACTCGCTCCAAGAGTCGGAGCAATTCTCCTCTTATTTCGGCCCTCCGAGCTAGCAAGCTCATCAGGAAAGGATGTACGACTTTCCTTGCCTTTGTCACAATTAAAGAAGCTAAGGAAACCAAGCTAGAAGACATTCCAGTAGTGCAGGAATTCCCGGACGTGTTTCCGGAAGAGTTGCCGGGATTACCCCCTCAAAGAGATGTGGCCTTCACCATTGACTTAGTACTTGAAATCGTACTTGACTTGACATGAAATGCGTAGCCCGAAAAAGGGTAATTTACTTGCTTGATACATGATAGCCAAAGTTCTTGACATGACTTGTTAAACGTACTTGCTGGAATATCTTGAATAGACTTGTTATCTTATTTGAAAGTTCATGATTAAGTTCATCTTAGTTCCTTGATATTACATTCTCTCTATCTTGTCGTTTTATGCGAGCATGCATAGCCTTATTGCATTCATGAAATACGTAATTACTTAAACCCCTTGCTAGTACTTGAGATATAATTTCATACTGAGCATTCGCTCATCCCGTTTGTCCCTTTTTACTTTTCAGGTAAGTCCGACGACGATGGAAGTCAATCGGATGGGAATATTCAAGAGTGAAAGTGATAGAGCTGCTCAAGTGTCATCTAGTCCTTTCTATAGTTTCTTGAGTCAACTATGTACTTTTCTTTTTATTAAACAGAGTATTGGATTTGTAATAGTCTATTATAAAGGAATAAAGGATTGGGTTATCTTGCTATTTTGCGCATCTCTGTCTTTGTGTCGAATACACGACCACTCTGATTGACATGATTGATATAGACACGTCGCGCACCTCTGGGTATCTTCCGCGCTCGGGGCGTGACAGTCTTTGTGGTATCAGAGCCTAAGGTATTCAATTCCTAGGAAAAACCCAAGTCCAAGGATAAGTTTGAACCTTTCAACCAGTGAGATTGGGTAGAACCAAGGGTTAAGAGTCAATAAGTCTTTTAATAAGATCACAGTGATATAATACTAACGTAGCTATTGTAATTGTAGGATAATGGCTGCCGAACGTGCTCAATGGCGCAACATGCAGCGTACCCTCCAAGGGATGACTCAAGTGCTACAACAGGTAGCACAAGGTGGTGCTCCACGAGCTGGAAGTTTACACCAAGCATTTAAGAACATGAATCCCCCGAAGTTCATGGGATCGACCGATTCGGACGATGCCGAGCATTGGGTTCGGGAAACCGAACGCATGTTCCGTGTCATGCAATGCACGGATCAGGACAAAGTTCTATTAGCTACATTCCAGTTAGAGAAAGATGCTAGATGCTGGTGGGAGTCTATTGAAGCAACCATCGATCCTACTCAAGTAACATGGGAAGAATTTGTGGAATACTTCAATGCTAAATATTTCTCGGACCGAGTCCAAGAAAAGAAGGCTGCAGAATTCGCTGCATTAAAGCAACGATCTTTATCATTAGCAGATTATGAAGCTCAGTTCTCCAGGTTGTCTAGATATGCTAAGCATCTTATTAGCACGGAGAAGATGAAAGCCCGTAGATTTCTTAATGGGCTTAGGCCCCACTATATTACTCAACTGGCGCCTATGGACATCCAAGTTTATTCTGAAATAGTGCGCCGAGCTCAATTACTTGAAGATGCCACGGAACTATCTGATAGGATCCGTGGAAAAGACAAGAAGGAACAAGTTACGGGTTCAGGTTCTTTCAAACCCAACTTTAAGAAGAGGCCCAATAATGGAGGTTCTTCCTCTCAAGACCATAAGTTCAAAAAGACCAAGCCTTTCTCTATCACAAATACCCCTTCTAATACAACATGCAAGCATTGTGACAAGGCTGGTCACAAGACCGAAGAATGCTGGAGGAAATTAGGAGCTTGTCTCCGTTGTGGGAGTCGCGAACATCGGATTCCCGATTGTCCATTAATGAATGACCAAGCCGGTGACGGTAAACGCCCGGTGACGAAGAATGCTCGTCTTCATGCAATCCAGGAGACCGAACCTGAAGAAGAAGGCGGATTAGTGGAAGGTACATTGAAAATTTGTTCCAAAAGTGCTTATGTCTTATTTGATACGGGTGCATCGCATTCCTTTATTTCTAAGAAGTTTGCCGACCCGTTACCGTTAGAACCAGAATGGATAAAAATAGTTCTAACTACTCCTCTGGGAAGTGAAAATGATATTACTCATCACTATCAAAACTGTGAGGTAATGGTTCAAGGTAGGAATTTACCTATAGATCTCATATGCCTCGATCTAAAGGAGTATGATGTTATACTGGGAGCGGACTGGTTATCCAAATACCATGCAACGGTTGATTGCCGCAATAGCCAAATTGCTTTCAAAGATATTCCAGAATTAGTCTTTACTCACTCCAAGAGTCGGAGCAATTCTCCTCTTATTTCGGCCCTCGGAGCTAGCAAGCTCATCAGGAAAGGATGTACGTCTTTCCTTGCCTTTGTCACAATTAAAGAAGCTAAGGAAACCAAGCTAGAAGACATTCCAGTAGTGCAGGAATTCCCGGACGTGTTTCCGGAAGAGTTGCCGGGATTACCCCCTCAAAGAGATGTGGCCTTCACCATTGACTTAGTCCCTGGTGCTGGTCCAGTTTCAAAGGCACCCTATAGGATGTCCCCTGCGGAACTCAAAGAGTTGAAGGAGCAGTTGATGGAACTAATTCGAAAAGGGTTTATTAGACCAAGTACTTCCCCGTGGGGAGCACCAGTCTTATTTGTGAAGAAGAATGATGGATCCATGAGATTGTGCATCGACTATCGACAGTTGAATCATCTCACTATCAAGAACAAGTATCCACTGCCGAGAATCGATGAGTTATTTGATCAAATTTCCGGATCCAAATATTTTTCCAAGATTGATCTCAGGTCGGGATATCATCAGTTAAGAATCAAGGATGATGACATTCATAAGACTGCGTTCAGAAGCAGGTATGGCCACTATGAATTTGTTGTTATGCCTTTTGGACTAACCAATGCCCCTGCTGCCTTCAGGCAGTTAATGAATAGCATATTCAGGCCTTACTTGGATCAATTCATAGTAGTCTTCATTGATGATATATTGATATATTCAAAGACTAAGGAAGAACATGAAGAGCATTTAAGGATCGCATTGCAAGTATTGAGGGAAAATCAATTATATGCAAAGCTCAGCAAATGTGAATTCTGGCTTGAAGAAGTGGCTTTTCTAGGACATGTGATTTCAAAAGATGGATTATCAGTAGATCCGTCAAAGGTCGAAGCTGTTAGAAACTGGGAAAAACCAACCAATGCTAGCGAGATCAGAAATTTCTTAGGTCTTGCAGGCTATTATCGGCGATTCATCAAAGATTTCTCTAAAATCACCGTACCACTTACAAGATTAACTCGTAAGGAGATCCGATATGAATGGAGTGAGGAATGTGAAAGAAGTTTCCAAACTCTCAAGGATCATCTCACTACAGCTCCAGTGTTAGCTCTACCAATAGAAGGAGAGAAATTTGAGGTCTACACAGATGCTTCTGGCATTGGCCTCGGATGTGTCCTAATGCAACAAGAAAAGGTCATAGCATACTCTTCACGTCAACTGAAGAAGCATGAGGAGAATTACCCCGTCCATGATTTAGAACTGGCCGCGGTGGTATTTGCCCTAAAGATATGGAGACACTACTTATATGGAGTGCAGTTTACTGTATACTCCGATCACAAAAGTCTCAAATATCTATTTTCACAAAAAGAGCTAAACATGAGACAAAGACGCTGGCTAGAATATCTCAAGGACTTCGACTTCAATATACAATACCATCCCGGAAAGGGTAATTATGTTGCTGATGCCCTTAGTCGAAAGCCGAGAGCAATGATAGCCAATTATATGATACAAGAATGGAGGTTGCTAGAACAATTCTCCGAGCTCAATATAAGCTTGGACAAGGAAGCCAAATGTGTCACCTTATCTCATGTAAGCATACAGTCAGATTTATTATCTGAGATACAAGCCCTTCAGGATGATGATCCTATATTAGTGGAAATCAAAGGCAGATTAGAAGGACAATCTGATTTTCAATTAGCTTCTGATGGAAGATTATTATTCAAAGGTAGAACTTGTATACCCGACTGTCCAGAATTAAAGAAGAAGATCTTAGATGAAGCTCACCGATCAAGGTACACTATTCATCCAGGATCAACCAAAATGTATCAAGATGTAAGGAGGAACTTTTGGTGGCCCAATATGAAAAGAGAAATCGCGGACTATGTATCACGCTGCCTCACATGCCAACAAGTCAAGGTGGAACACCAAAAGCCTGCTGGAAAACTACATCCTCTAGATATTCCTAAGTGGAAGTGGGAGGATATTGGTATGGACTTCATCATGGGTTTGTCTAAATCTAAAGGAGGACATGATGGAATCTGGGTTATCATTGACAGATTAACTAAATCGGCACATTTCTTGCCAATAAAAAGCCGATGGTCGATTGATGTGCTAGCTGCACTATACATCAAAGAAATAGTCAGGTTACATGGAATTCCTGTCTCAATCGTGTCTGATAGAGATCCCCGTTTCACTTCTCATTTTTGGAAAGGATTACAACATTCGTTGGGAACGAGGCTCAACTTTAGTACTGTTTTTCACCCACAAACGGATGGTCAGACCGAGAGAGCTAATCAAGTTGTTAAAGATATGCTAAGAGCTTGCATCATTGACTTTGGTGGAAGCTGGCATGAACATTTGCCACTAGTGGAATTTGCATATAATAATAGCTACCAAGCTAGTATCCAAATGGCACCTTTCGAAGCTTTATATGGAAGGAGCTGCAGATCACCCATATGCTGCAACGAAGTTGGAGAGAAACAACTATTAGGTCCAGACATGGTAAGGGATGCAACTGAGAAGATACAAGTAATCCGAGAAAGATTACAAGTTGCTCAGACCAGACAAAAGACTTATGCAGATACAAGAAGGAGAGATCTTGAATTCCAAATCGGAGATCATGTATTTCTCAAGATATCACCTGGACGTGGCATACGAAGATTTGGTGTTAAGGGCAAGCTTACGCCAAGATTCATCGGACCATTTGAGGTACTCGAAAGAGTTGGCGAGGTTGCTTATCGCATCGCGTTGCCTCCTCAATTGTCCGAGGTACATAATGTATTTCACATATCCATGTTGAAGAAGTATGTACACGATCCATCGCATATTATTGAACATGGAGATCTGGTGATCCAGAAAGATCTCACATATGAACAGAAGCCTATGAAAATCTTAGATCGTGAAATACGAGCTCTAAGGAATAAGGTTATTCCCATGCTTAAAGTGCAATGGAATAAGAATACGGAACACGAAGCAACATGGGAGACCGAGGAATCTATGAAGAAACGATTTTCCGAGTTATTCTAAGAGGTATATATTCTACACTCTCCGCGTATATACATAATATGCAATGGAATTTGGGGACCAAATTCTTTTTAAGTGGGGGAGGGTGTAGCAACCCTGATAAATGAATATTTGAAATGAATTAAAACATATATATTACAGAAGTAATACAGATAATAAGAATAGGGTTAATTGGACGAAATAAAACATTTTACAAATAACGCCTCTTAGTAAGGCGTGAATTTAAAAAGAAACGCCTCTATATACGGCGTGACTAAAGAAAGGACGCCCTCACCTGACGGCGTCAAAACCAAACGCCAAAAAAGGGCAAGGCCAAGAAACGCCCCTGTCTTGGGCGTGTTTTAAAAATAAGGAACGCCCTTATACAAGGTGCTTCTTAAGAAACGACCTGAACAAGGTCGTTAATTAAAGAATCGACGCCCTGACCAAAGGCGTTAATTCCGTTCGTGAACCGTTCAAACCCAGAGCTTATCCAGGGAAAGATTAACCTAATCTAGTAAGTGTCTAATAGAGTAAGGACTCTATTAGGGATATACTACCCTCACACAATCACTAACTCTAATAGGACTTCCAAAGTCTTATAAATAAACCTGTTCGGCCAACCCTAAATCTATTTGGACGAACTACTGCTGCACGGTACATGAAGAACAAACTGTTCTTCTTATTCCCTTTTGTTTTTCTTGCTTCAGATTATATGAAGAATAATTAGTCTTCTTCTTGTTCAGGAAACTCTGCTACTGCCGTCGAAGAATAGGTAATATTCTTCTATCTTTTTCCTTAAACGTCGATTATAACTATGAAGATTATTAACATCTTCATCTTCCTTCTTTTTCTCTTCCTCTACAGGTTCTGTAGCGTGAAGATCTTTGAAGAACATTTGTTCTTCTTCCGGCTGCTGCTGCTGTTGCGGATTTTTTTTTTTCGTTGCAACAGAGCTCATCTTCTATCTCATCCTTCACGTTCCATTAAAGGTAGGATTTTCTCAAGATACTATAGCCCAAATGAAATTAATGCAAGATATATATAAGCATGTCATGCATACGGTTATTATAGTTTCCATGCGTTTTTCTGAAATATTTTGAAAGAGACGCCCCTGTCAAGGGCGCTATTTCACATGAAACGACCCTTCCCAGGTCGTTACTTTAATATCTAACGCCCTGTACTCAGGCGTTAATTTCTTTAAACCGTTAATCACCCACCTTAAGAACTGATTATCTATGAAATCATGATTATAAACAATGCATGATCCTCTGTCTTCAACCTGCTAACGTTACTGTCCTGATATTATCTTCGTTCCTCTGTTATCCTGAAATTATTACTGTCCTTCAAATTTCCTGCAGAAACTTTAAGTAACGACCTTGACAAAGTCATTTTCCACATGTTAACGCCCTACCGTAGGGCGTAAATTGAAAAGACACGCCCCTTCATAGGGCGTTTATCGGTCAAAATCCTGAAATACATATATTCTGTAATATAGAATTAAACAGTAACGCCCCTTTCCAGGGCGTGTTTTAGACAAATCGTGAAAAATTATTAATATTCTGTCAAAAATATAAATAATGAGACGCCTGCTACTGTAGTCGTCAACTCTTTAAGAAACGACCCCGTCCAGGGCGCGTTTTAGATAAATTACTGAATTATTGAAAATTCTGCAAAACGGAACATATGTAAACGCCCTTCTCTTAGGCGTTACTTACTTGAGAAACGACTTGACCTAAGTCGTTGTTTTCTGTAAACTGATTTTTATCCTGATTCTATAACCGATGGTTTCATATTATACATATACGTATATATCGGCACTATTCTCCACTCCGTGAGTATAGTCCCACTTTTCACGTTGTTTCATCGATCACACTCAACTCTCATTGACATACAAGCTCTCCATTGGACATTCCGTTCCTTTGGACTAGCAAGTTAGTCATAGAGACCTCCGTAAGACTCCTCGTAGCCTTGGATTCCCTCAAGGCCGACTGAGCTGGTTGTACCCTAAAAACCCATTACACGATCCTTGCCATGTCAATCTAAAGAAACATGGTATACTGGCCCTTATGATCATACAAAGAGTATATCATAAGAAATTCTTAATGGGATGATGATATCATGCCATATCATGTCATTCTTGTAAAACTCAATTCTATGATAAGAATGAGGGTATCTTACCTTTGATATACTGTTCATGTGGACCTCAATTCTATATAAAGAATGTCCATATTGATTTGTCATGGTACCCAAGTTAAGGGAACCATATTCTACCTAGATTGTTATCGATATCGTGATTATACCGTTATTATCGCCATTCTATGTCCTTTGTCATATTTTGGACTCTATTCTATCAAAGTTGTCATACGTGTCTACAAGCTTGATTATTGAAATTCTATGTTGGCTATAAACAAGAGTGGATGTCAAAACACATGATAAATGCCTGCGCATATAGGGCCCGATCTGGTCCTGGGAGGAGCACCCGAAAGTACTTGTGCCCATGGGAGTTAAAATGATAAGGTATCTGGCATTATACCGAGTACTTGACTTGCTTGATTGGACATTCCACACACATCTTGTACTTGAAATCGTACTTGACTTGACATGAAATGCGTGGCCCGAAAAAGGGTAATTTACTTGCTTGATACATGATAGCCAAAGTTCTTGACATGACTTGTTAAACGTACTTGCTGGAATATCTTGAATAGACTTGTTATCTTATTTGAAAGTTCATGATTAAGTTCATCTTAGTTCCTTGATATTACATTCTCTCTATCTTGTCGTTTTATGCGAGCATGCATAGCCTTATTGCATTCATGAAATACGTAATTACTTAAACCCCTTGCTAGTACTTGAGATATAATTTCATACTGAGCGTTCGCTCATCCCGTTTGTCCCTTTTTACTTTTCAGGTAAGTCCGACGACGATGGAAGTCAATCGGATGGGAATATTCAAGAGTGAAAGTGATAGAGCTGCTCAAGTGTCATCTAGTCCTTTCTATAGTTTCTTGAGTCAACTATGTACTTTTCTTTTTATTAAACAGAGTATTGGATTTGTAATAGTCTATTATAAAGGAATAAAGGATTGGGTTATCTTGCTATTTTGCGCATCTCTGTCTTTGTGTCGAATACACGACCACTCTGATTGACATGATTGATATAGACACGTCGCGCACCTCCAGGTATCTTCCGCGCTCGGGGCGTGACAGGACTATTCATGCATCAACATTCAAAGTCCATACATTGGACTGTAGCATGCACGAAGCTAAGTCCATACATTGGACTGTAGCATGCATCAGTGAAGCCTGTACAGCGTCATGCATTATTTTTCAAGTCCATACACTGCACTGTAGATTGCTTGAGGTGAAGTCTGTACATCCATAAGTGATCTTGCAAGTCTATACATCGGTAGCTTTACCAGCGTTGCACTCGAAGTCTATACACTGATAGCTTTACCGTCGTTTCCCTTGGCAAGTCTATACATCGCAGTTGAGTGGAAGTCTGTACAGCCCAAGCCTGTACATTACATCATGTGCTTCATGCAAGTCTATACATTCGTTTGTCTTGCATCATTCATCAAGTCTGTATAGCCTTGTCTTTAGCAAGTCTGCACATCGTGAAGTCTATACATTCAGATAAACTTGGAATTTGACGACCACCAGAAGTGGCGTCACTTTTGAATCAAACGCCTAGGAAGAAGGCGTCTTTTACGTTGTGCATACTTTGATGCCATAGCCAAGTCTATTCACTCGCTAGTGTGCATATGCATAGTCTGTACATTGCCCTCATGCATACACAAGCATCCAAGTCTATACAGAGTCATCTGCATTCCTACATATCCAAGTCTATACAGCCAGTGTCTGCGTTGCATTGCATGCATCATGTTTGAAGTCTATACTTTGAGCTAAAGGATGCCTAAGTCTATACGTTGGCTACTGAATGTTCTGCAGAGTCTGTACATTGCATTCGACGAGTTCACAAAGTCCATACAGTGAAGTCCATACATCGTCAGTTGTCTGTCCAAGGCTTTACATTGTCTAAGTCTGTACAGCCGTTGCCTTCTTATATGAAGTCTACACATTGGGGAGAGTCTGTACATTGCATTCCCATTCACGAAGTCTATACAATGCATTCTAGTTCACAAAGTCCATACAGTGAAGCATATACAATGCATTGCTTCTCACAAAGTCTGTACAGAGTTCTAAACTTACAACTGATAATCCGATACTCTGTCTGACAGGGATTCTTTACAGAGATTGGTGACTTGGCTCGTGATCCAAGGAGGACGAGGTGCTGTGATGGTGACACGTGGAAGAAGCCCATCCCAGGATGCTGCCATGTGGATGAAATGTCCTCGGTTCTGGCGAATTCTATGGGCGGGAAATGTGGATGCCACGCGCCCTTATCCAATCTGCTGCTGATATAAAAGAGTGTCTTCATCTTCAGATGAAGGTTGATCGATCAAGTGGCAAAGTATATACAGTGAGGCTGAAAGACTGAAGCAGCAGAGAGCCACCGATCCACAGTGAGAAGAAAAATAGAGAAGAAGAAAAAGAGAGAAGAGAAGATCGAGAGAGATGAGTTGAGAGAGCTTAATTGAGAGAGTGAGATTGTGAGAGTTTTGTTTGAAAGGTTGTATCTCAGTCTCTTGGTTCAGAAACCAGAGCTGAGCTTTGCTCATTCGAGCTACATTCCCATTTGGGCTTTCCATTTTCGTTTTGCTTCTGTCTTTAAATTTCGAACACTTGTTTCTTCAAGCTGTGAGTCAGCTGTTAGCAGAGGTGCTGCCTCTGGACGGGTAAGCTGTAAACCCCAGCAGTTGCAGTGGAGGATTCCACTGGACAGGTGAAGCTGTAATCCTCAGCAGGCGAGACTTGTCTCGGACAACAAGCTGTGTTGCTCAGCGGTTTGTAGGCCAAGCTGTAGTGCCCAGCAGACACAAGCTATACTGCGCAGCAGTAAGCCATACTCGGTTGAGTGTGGGGTGGACGTAGGTCTTTGACCGAACCACCTAAAACTCCTGTGTGCCTTGTGTTTGTGTGATTGTCCATGAACTGTGTGCGACTGGATCTCATGTTTATCTTCACAGCTTGATTCGCTTCTGTTCAATTCTAGTATTCGGGTTAGTGATTCAATAAATTTGCCTATATTCCGCATTAGAACCTCTTACTGGTTTTTAATTAGGCAGTAGATCTATTCACCCCCCTCTAGATCCACACTTCGTAGAGATAGACTGCGTCCATCTAACATAACACTTGGTATCAGAGCCATACTCTTCTACAGGGACTCATCGCCCGAAGAGGAAATGCAAGATGGATGCTCGAGGGATGATAGCTGAAGGACACTCAACCACAAAGCCCCCATTCTTCGATGGATCTAACTACGCATACTGGAAGAACCGTATGCAAGTGTTTTTGAGGGCTAAGGATTACGAGATCTGGAAGGTTGTCAGCAAGGGACCTTATGAGCTGTCTCCTAATGAGGAAGTCTGGACCAAGGAGGAGATAAGGAGGTCTACACTGAATTGGAGTGCCATAAACGCCAGTCAGTGCTCTCTGCACCCTACAGAATTCTCCTGCGTATCAGCCTGCAAATCAGCTAAGGAGATGTGGGATGCACTAGAAGTCATTCATGAAGGGACCTCTCAGGTTAGAGAGCAGAAGGCTAATCTCCTTGTGTCAGAATATGAAGCATTCAAGATGAAGCCGAACGAGACCATCAGTGAAATGTATGCTCGATTGACAATCATTACCAATGGTCTCAGAGGTCTCGGGAAACCTCAGACAGAATACGATGTAGGGAGGAAGATACTGCGCTCCCTGACTCATGCTTGGCATACGAAAGCTACAGTGATGGAGGAGTCAAGGGACTTGCGAAATACAAGAGCTGATGAGCTAGTTGGCTCGCTGATGGCATATGAAATTAATATGCCAAGAATAGAAGAAGCTGAAAGGAAGAAGAAGCCGAAAGCGCTGAAGGCTGGTTCCAGCAAATCCAGTAAATCCAGCTCCAATAGTTCATCATCAGAGGAGACCCTGAATGAAGAAGACATAACTCATTCTGAGATGGCCATGATGACCAGAGAGTTCAGGAGATTCCTCAGGAAAGGAGCATGACGATTCAGCCAAAAGAAATATGGTGGTGGCCGAAAGGATAAAAGGTACAAACATAACCCTGCTAAGAAAACTGAAACTAATACTTATTATCAATGCAGGAAACCAGGCCATATGAAAGCTGACTGTCCAGAGAATCAGAAATACAAGGACAAGTCAAAGAAGAAGAACACGAAAGGGAGAGCCATGGTTAGCACCTGGAGTGATAAAGACGAAGGCTCTTTTAGTAGCAGCTCAGACAGTGAAGCCGAATCTGAGAAGCCCATTTGCCTTATGGCAACAAGCTCCGAAGACAGAGAGGAGGACTCAGATGAGGTAATCACTAGATTTGAAAATTTCACTATTGCTGATTGGGTAGATGCCTTCCATGACATAGCTGATAGAGCTGATGATATTAGAAAGAAAATAGGCATCTTAGAAGAAAGATTAACTCCATGCAAAAAGATACAACTCTAACTGATAAAATTGCATGCTTAGAATCTGAGAATAGTAAGCTGAAACTCACATGTTCTAAAATTGAAGAAATCAAGCAAGAGCTGAAAATTTCTAAGGAAGAAAATGTGAGGTTAGACAATGAAATTGATGCATGGAAACTGAAAATTCAAAAATATGAAAGTGAGATAAAAATTGTTTCTGAAAAATATGAAGCTGTCCTCAATGTAAATAATAATTGAAAAAGTCTATTGATGAAATTCAGAAAGACAATGAGGATAAGTTGAGAACCATTGAGAAAATGACCCAAGGATCTGAAAACTTAAATGCTTTATTGGGGTCGAAGGTTAATTTCAGAGAGAGGGCCTAGGATTTAACTCTAGTGCAACTAAGAGCTTTGGAATGAAAACTATTTCCTTTGTTGCACAAAAGGAGAGAGGACCTCTGATTAACATGAATTCTAATAATGCTGTGAACACAAATGTGAATCTGAAACAGCCCACTTCAGAGGAGAAGGGCAAACAGAAAATTGGTGAGCCTAGTAGAATTGGCACTTCCAAACCTAACTCTAGTGCTCAACCCAAGGTTAGGGGTCAGCCTGCTCAGACAAACAAACCCCATGTCAATGCCAAAAAGTCCTCACCACCACCATCACAGAAAAAGACCCAACAAAAACCTGTGAACAAGTCAGCAGGGTCAAGGGTGCAGGGAAGACAAAATGCTTTCAGGAGTCAGCCCAACAAATTTAATCCACCTAGAGTTCAGTCCTACTACCCCACACGGTCAACCTATCCTAATGGGTTTGGGTGGACTAGAACTCAAGGGATGCATACAGGGTATGTTCATCAACCTACACAATTTTACAGACCCTATGTCAGAAATTGGGATAATGGGTATGGTAGTCGGATACCTAGGAATTTCCAATCTTTCAGCCAGCCCAAATATCACTTTGACCAAAACCTTATGAATGCAACCTGGCCGAAGCAGTGGCATAACAACAATAATTTTGTGAATAACTCTGTTGGTGCTAATAAGAAGAAAAACAACAAAAATAAGAGAAAGAATAACAGAAGGAAAACTGCAAAATCCACTAACAAAGTTCTTTTAAACAAATGTGGATTCCGAAAAGTCTGCTTTCTTGCTTTGCTTCTATTTCATCTATTCTGGAGCCCAATCAGTCTTGGGTTCCAAACCTCTCTACCTAATTGTGTATGCAGGTATGCCTAGCAGCCAAGAGCAACTTGTGGTACCTGGACAGTGGCTGCTCCAGGTATATGACAGGAGATAAGGCCAAGTTCTGCATGCTGACTGAGAAACTAGGAGGCCTTGTCACCTTTGGAAGCAACACAAAGGGTAGGATTATTGGATCAGGTAAGGTAGGTAAGTGTTCTACCTGCTGCATTGATGATATTATGCTGGTTGAAGGGTTAGCTTATAATTTACTTAGTATCAGCCAGTTGTGTGATAAAGGATATAAAGTTTTATTTGATTCTCAATGCTGTAAGGTTTTTGAACCTGATTCTGAAATTGTCAAATTTTCTGGAAAAAGAATAAATAATACATACATGATAGATTTAGATGATATTCAACATTCTAACCTATGCCTTACTGCTAGTAGAGAAGACTTAGCATTTTTATGGCATCGTAGGTTAGGTCATGCTAGTTATACTATTTTGCATAAACTGAATAAGCATGGCATGGTTAGAGGACTTCCTGAAGTTTCCTTCAAGAAAGAAAATAAAATCTGTGATGCATGCACTCAGTCAAAGATAACTAGAAAGTATTTAAGTCTAGAACAGAAAATCTGTCTTCTAAACCCTATGAGCTGATACACATGGACCTTTTTGGGCCAACCAGATCTGTCAGCTTATCAGGGAGGAAGTATGGGTTTGTCATGGTAGATGACTTTTCTAGGTATACTTGGGTTTATTTTTTATCTCATAAGAGTGATGCATTCTTAGAATTTCAGAGTTCTATGTTAAAATAAATCAGAAAATTGAAAATATCTTGACTGATCATGGAGGTGAGTTTGAAAACTCACAGTTTGATGAATTATGCAGGTCAAATGGAATTAACCATAGGTACTCCTCACCAAGGACACCTGAGTAGAATGGAGTAGTGGAGAGAAGGAATAGAACCCTAGTGGAGATGGGTCATACACTCTTAGTTGAAGGTGGTCTACTAAGGAAGTTTTGGACTGAAGCAGTAAATACTGCATGTTATGTAATTAACAGAGCCATGGTAAGACCTTCTACTCAGAAAACACCTTATGAGATCTTAAAGGGTAAGAAGCCTTCTATTGCTCATTTCAAGGTTTTTGGTTGTAAATGTTTCATTCATATTAATGATAAAAGAGACCTTGACAATTTTGAACCTAAAGGTGAACCAGGAATCTTTCTTGGTTATTCTGAAAATACTCGAGCATATAGAGTGTATAATATGAATTCCAAAACTGTTGAAGAATCTCCACATATAGTGTTTGATGAATCCTTATTAAAGACTGATGTTGGTCAATGCAAGAATGAAGACAGTGGTGATATTCTGAAGGAAGGAAATTCTGCAGACCAATTCAAAAATGAGGAAGGAAATGAAGAGCCTATAGCTCAGGGGGAGGTAAATCAAACTCATGATAATCCAATTATTAACATTAGATATCTTAAAGATCATCCAGTAGATAATGTAATTGGAAATCTGCATGATCCCCCTGGGACTAGAGGCCACTTGAGAATTCAAAATGAATTGAATGCTGATGCTTTTGTTTCAAATGTTGAACCCAAGTTCATTGACTGTGCTCTCAAAGATGTGCTTTGGATTAATGCCATGCATGAAGAGCTCAATCAATTTGACAGGAATAAGGTGTGGCATTTGGTTCCACCTCCTGATCATGAAACAGTCATAGGGACTAAATGGGTGTTTAGAAATAAAACTGATGACTCAGGGAATGTCATTAAAAATAAAGCTAGACTTGTAGCTCAGGGGTATAATCAGGAATTTGGTATAGACTTTGAAGAGTCTTTTGCCCCTGTAGCTAGGTTAGAAGCTATCAGAATATTATTGGCTTATGCATGTTCCCTAGGAATTAATCTTCAGCAGATGGATGTGAAATCTGCTTTTCTAAATGGGGAAATTAGTGAGGATGTCTATGTTAGGCGGTCTCCTGGGTTTGAATGCTTAGACTTCCCCAATCATGTTTATAAACTCAAAAAGGCTCTCTATGGTTTAAAGCAAGCTCCTAGAGCTTGGTATGACAGGTTGAGCAAATTCCTAACTGACAAGAACTTCACAAGAGGTGTAGTTGATCAAACATTATTTACCAAGGTGAGTCATTCAGATATTCTTACCATTCAAATTTATGTGGATGACATTGTGTTTGGGTCAACTAACCCCAAATTATGTGAGGAATTCTCTCAGATAATGACTAATGAGTTGAAATGAGCTCAATGGGCGAGCTCAAATTATTTCTTGGATTGCAGGTTATACAAACATAGGATGGAACTTTTATCTCTCAGTCCAAGTACATAAAGAATTTATTGAAGAAGTACAAAATAGACAACCTCAAGGAAATAGCTGCTCCAATGGGTACCTCAACCAGTTTGGATGAAGATCCTAAAGGTAAACCAGTAGATCAAAGGCTATATAGAGGTATGATCGGATCCCTTCTATATCTTACAGCATCTAGGCCTGATATTCAATTTTCAGTGTGTTTATGCTCTAGATTTCAGGCTAGTCCTAAAAAATCACATCTTAAAGCTGTGAAAAGGATTTTTAGGTATTTACTAGGCACCCAAGAGCTAGGTCTATGGTATCCTGCTAGGTGTGAGTTAGAACTTCTAGCCTACACTGATGCAGACTATGCTGGGTGTCGAGTAGATAGAAAAAGCACTAGTGGCTATTGTCAATTCCTTGGTGGCTGTCTAGTATCTTGGGCATCTAAGAAGCAACACACTGTAGCCTTGTCTACAGCTGAAGCTGAATATGTTGCTGCAGGTAATTGTGCTGCCCAAGTACTATGGATCAAGCACCAACTGGATGATTATCAGATAAAATTAGGATGTATTCCAATGTTATGTGATAATACTAGTGCTATATGCCTTACTAAAAATCCTATTCATCATTCTAGGACTAAGCATATAGAGATAAAACACAATTTTCTGAGAGATGTTGTAAATAAAAATGAAATTGAAATGAACTTCATTGAAACTGAAAAATAAATTGCTGATATTTTTACTAAGCCTCTTGGGAATGAAAGGTTCAAATTTCTTAGAAGAGAACTTGGCTTATGTAAATTTCAGCATGATGAATAATTTTTTCAGCTGCTTTGAATAAAATTTCTGATTTGGACTTGCATCTGATAGCTTGAATAAAACTCTATGATTGTTGAATGTTAGACTAGACCATGCATGCATGACATATTTTTTCATGACATATTATTCATTGCATATCATTTAGTTATGATTGTGTCTAAGCTTTCTCATCTAAACCACATGCATATAGAACAGAGCAGAGCAATGCATATCATAACAGTTGGTATCTAATTCTTGCCATTCATTTGCAAAACTGCATGCATATAGACAGGGGGAGTATTATTAGAAATTCAGAGTGGTCATCAACTTACTTGAATTCATTCATTCTTTGACCCTGAATGAGTTGAATCTGACATATGGCAATATGTTAGTCAGTTCTGATTTCTAAGCAATAGAAAACGGACTTCTTCAGTTATAAGAATTTCAATTGCTTAAAGACTGACTTAATGGTTTAAAATTTATAATTTTTGGAGTTTAAAGATTACAATCAGTAAATAAGAAAGCTGAAACTTGATAAAACTTTCAACCCTTTTCTTATTTCATGTCAGACAAAGCTACTTATATCTGAAATCTGAAAACTCATCTGAAATCATGTTAGAGAAGCTAAGTATGTGTATTACTCTTAAACAAGTCATTCTGAAACAAATACAGGGCAGCTAAGAAAGATATTGAAAAACATTGAAAATCAATTGAAAAATAACATTGGCAGAGCAATACTGGTAAATCACTGAGAAACTGAGTGATCCATCAAAGAAGTGGACAACACTCATGTCATGAGTGTATCAGCTATCTCTGTATAAAATGATCAAAACAGTAGGTTGGTTTCACTGAGTATCTGGGGGTAACTGGCGTCTGATAACATGTACTCTCACACAAAAAGGTGCAAATCAGTTTTATTGTGTTTGATCATAGGCAGAATGGTCATGATGTTGAGTATCTAGGGGTATTGGCGTCTGATAACGTATACCCTTACGCAAAAAGGCAAATGGTACCTGAATGCCCTAAATGAACTAATATTGAAAATGCTGTTCCTTCACAAGAAATTTCTTGGCTGTCAATTTGTTTATTTTCAATACATGACCTGGTATCTCTAATCATCTTTTTAATGATTCTATGAAAGTAAGATATTTTAAAATTGAATCTCTCATGCAAATGTGATTCTGGTTTATTGTTTTATCATACACATGAAACTTATCCATTTATTGTAGTGTATGAACTCAAAATTTTATAGTCTTTAAACCAGAATTCTATCTGAAAGTAGTTTATAACTTCATATGACTGAAGACTCTGTGCTTTAAAATGCTTATTCCTGAACTACTTGTTCAGAATGCCAGTCAGATGATATCTCTTGTTCCTTCCCTTGTACTCACTTTCCCTCCTCTTTGTTGATGGCAAAGGGGGATAATATTGTATGAATTCTGAATTCATTCCAGGGGAAGTGCATGCATTATGTTATGGCAAAGGGGGAGATTTTGTTTGCAGGGAGTTGCTTACATTTCATAGTATGCATCCATAGCATCTGCATGACAATCTGAATAACAAATCATGTCTCTCAGACAATCTGAATAACAAATCATGTCTCTCATCATCTGTGTGATAGGTAATTGCTATTCTATATGATAGGGGGTTGCCATCATTAAAAAGGGGGAGATTGTTGTGACTCCTCTGTGTTGATGATGTTGACATATGATTTATTTCATTGGAAACACCTTGTTTTGATTGATTGGTAACTGTTTATGTTTTGATGAAATTGTTTTATCAGATTGTCTGTGTGTTCTATGCATTTTCACAAGTCTACACATTGCACACACACACACAAGTCTACACACTCAGCATAATCTATACATCGTGTTGTGTTTGTGCATTGTTGAGAACGTAAGTCAATACATCCAAGCACAGTCTGGACAGCAGTGGGTCGACCCCCTTCCTAGATGGGTCGACTCCCTCAGAACATTCAAGTCTATACACTGTCCATCTTCTTAGTGTCTCATGCAGCGTCAACGCAGTAAGTGTGTACATTGCATTGGCTAAGTCTGCAGCGTCAACGCAACATGTCTATACATTGCATCGTGACGTTTGTGCTCTAAGTCTATACACTCCATGGCGAGCCCAAAGTCAATACATTGCATTGGCTAAAGTCTGCACAACGTCCGTCTCATTTAGAGTCTAAGGCAATGTCTATACACTGGACTTGAGGTGTGTACATTGAGCGTCTCATGAAAGTCTATACAGTGGTTCAGGCTAAGTGTGTACATCGTCCGTCTTGTTTGAAGTCCATACATTGCATTGCATTGGCTAAGTATGTACATCGTCCGTCTTAGTTGAAGTCTATACATTGCATTGCATTGGCTAAGTGTGTACATCGTCCGTCTCACTGGAAGTCTATACATTGGAAGTATGTACAACGGACTGTTCATGCATCAACATTCAAAGTCCATACATTAGACTGTAGCATGCACGAAGCTAAGTCCATACATTGGACTGTAGCATGCATCAGTGAAGTCTGTACAGCGTCATGCATTGTTCTTCAAGTCCATACACTGCACTGTAGATTGCTCGAGGTGAAGTCTGTACATCCATCAGTGATCTTGCAAGTCTATACATCGGTAGCTTTACCGACGTTGCACTCGAAGTCTATACACTGATAGCTTTACCATCGTTTCCCTTGGCAAGTCTATACATCGCAGTTGAGTGGAAGTCTATACAACCCAAGTCTGTACATTGCATCATGTGCTTCATGCAAGTCTATACATTCGTTTGTCTTGCATCGTTCATCAAGTCTGTACAGCCTTGTCTTTGGCAAGTCTGCACATCGTGAAGTCTATACATTCAGATGAACTTGGAATTTGACGACCACCAGAAGTGGCGTCACTTTTGAATCAAACGTCTAGGAAGAAGGCGTCTTTTACGTTGTGCATACTTTGATGCCATAGCCAAGTCTATTCACTCGCTAGTGTGCATATGCATAGTCTGTACATTGCCCTCATGCATACACAAGCAACCAAGTCTGTACAGAGTCATTTGCAATCCTACATATCCAAGTCTATACAGCTAGTGTCTGCGTTGCATTACATGCATCATGTTTGAAGTCTATACATTGAGCTGAAGGATGCCTAAGTCTATACGTTGGCTACTGAATGTTCTGCAGAGTCTGTACATTGCATTCGACGAGTTCACAAAGTCCATACAGTGAAGTCCATACATCGTCAGTTGTCTGTCCAAGTCTTTACATTGCCTAAGTCTGTACAGCCGTTGCCTTCTTATATGAAGTCTACACATTGGGCAGAGTCTGTACATTGCATTCCCATTCACGAAGTCTATACAATGCATTCGAGTTCACAAAGTCCATACAGCGAAGCATATACAATGCATTACATCTCACAAAGTCTGTACAGGGTTCTAAACTTACAACTGATAATCTGATACTCTGTCTGACAGGGATTCTTTACAGAGATTGGTGACTTGGCTCGTGATCTAAGGAGGACGAGGTGCTGTGATGGTGACACGTGGAAGCAGCCCATCCCAGGATGCTACCATGTGGATGAAATGTCCTCGGTTCTGGCGAATTCTATGGGCGAGAAATGTGGAAGCCATGCGCCCTTATCCAGTCTGCTGCTGATATAAAAGAGTGTCTTCATCTTAGATGAAGGTTGATCGATCAAGTGGCAAAGTATATACAGTGAGGCTGAAAGACTGAAGCAGTAGAGAGCCACCGATCCATAGTGAGAAGAAAAATAGAGAAGAAGAAAAAGAGAGAAGAGAAGATCGAGAGAGATGAGTTGAGAGAGCTTGATTGAGAGAGTGAGATTGTGAGAGTTTTGTTTGAAGGTTGTATCTCAGTCTCTTGGTTCAGAAACCAGAGCTGAGCTTTGCTCATTCGAGCTACATTCCCATTTGGGCTTTCCATTTTCGTTCTGCTTCTGTCTTTAAATTTCGAACACTTGTTTCTTCAAGCTGTGAGTCAGCTGTTAGCAGAGGTGCTGCCTCTGGACGGGTAAGATGTAAACCCCAACAGTTGCAGTGGAGGATTCCACTGGACAGGTGAAGTTGTAATCCTCAGCAGGCGAGACTTGTCTCGGACAGCAAGCTGTGTTGCTCAGCGGTTTCTAGGCCAAGCTGTAGTGCCCAGCAGACGCAAGCTGTACTGCGCAGTAGTAAGCCATACTCGGTTGAGTGTGGGGTGGACGTAGGTCTTTGACCGAACCACCTAAAACTCCTGTGTGCCTTGTGTTTGTGTGATTGTCCATGAACTATGTGCGACTGGATCTCATGTTTATCTTCACAGCTTGATTCGCTTCTGTTCAATTCTAGTATTCGGGTTAGTGATTCAGTAAATTTGCCTATATTCCGCATTAGAACCTCTTACTGGTTTTTAATTAGGCAATATATCTATTCACCCCCCTCTAGATCCACACTTCGTGGAGATAGACTGTGTCCATCTAACATAACACTTTCTTTATAAATAAGTGAAAATTCATGGCACGACATGACTTTCTTACTTGATTGCTTGATATTCCACAAAAATTCACGAAGTACTTGCTCATAAGCAAACGATGCTGCAGTGATGATTATGTGGCTTGCTAGTACATTCTCGATACATTCTTGTTTATGAAAGGCCAATATCATATTCTTGTTATGTTCTTGCTAGTTCATTCTTGCTCTCATTCTATCTTACATGATCGTTTTGTTACTTTGGTTACTCACATAATTGATCGCATTTCGCATGATTTTACCTAAATTCTTTAGAGCTAAAATGTTAATTATTTTAATAGGGCTAATCATGTTGATGCGAAGATACCTACTGGACAAGTGTGCTCATTATCTATTTCCAATCTTTTTCAGGAGATGGAAGTGATACAAATTCGGATTTGGGTTATACAAGTAGCGGGTCCGAGAGCGAATGAAAATCATATCAAATTGAGAGTGAAGACTTAGGAAGTCTACAATGTTTAGATCGCGTCTTTGTAATTTCTTATTTCTTGAGTATAGTGGAATGGAAAAAGGATGAAAAGGTTATTGTACTTGAATACTCGATTACCAATGAAATAAAGTTGGAGTTTGATTAATTATTATGTGATTGCAATCTTATGTGTGATTGCCTTGCGCTCTGATCATTCTTGCTTGCAAGAGGATTACCATGTCGGCTGTTCGCATTCCTCGAGCGAGTATTCCGCTGTAATAAAGGCTCGGGGCGTGACAGTTAAGTTTGTATCAGAGCCTAAGTCTCAGGACTTAAGGAGAAGAATTATGTCATAGGATAAGTCCAAGGTTTAAGGACCCCTACCTATGAACTAAGGAAGAAATTTCCTCACCCACGTGAGAATTGGGTAGAATCCGGGATGAGATAGTTATATAGAAATTATCTTAGGGTAAATCTACCCAACCCTAAATAACTAAAATGTCCATGATTCTCAGGTACGTTGATTCTCAATGGCTCATCGTGTGAACTGGGACGAGATGCAGCAAACTGTTGCCGGACTTACTCAAGCCCTACAGACAGTGGCCCAAGCAGGTGGAAGGGCTGGCTCGGGTAACTTACATGGCAATTTCTGAAGTTTAAATCCCCCACGATTCTCTGGATCTTCTAACCCAGATGAAGCGGAAAATTGGATCGACGAGATGAATCGAATATTCGATGTCATGCAATGCACCAACTAGGAGAAAGTTCGACTTGCCACGTTCCAACTCAATAAGGATGCTCGTACATGGTGGAAATCCATTCCGGCACCACCTGCAGATGCACCTCATACATGGGAGGGCTTTCTTACACTTTTTCGAGCCAAGTACTTCTCTGAGCATGTAAAGGAGAGGAAGGCTATGGAACATTCCTCCTTAAAACAAGGCACGATGTCCGTGACAGAATATGAATTACATTTCTCTCGACTAGCACCGTATGCTCCTCACTTGATAAGCACAGATTTATTGAAAGCCAACCGATTTATGGATGGTTTAGGACACGGATTTATCCAACAACTTGGAACGCAGAATATCCGCACCTACACCGAGATGGTTCAAAGAGCGCGTCTATGTGAAAGAACCATGGAGAAGGTGGAAAGGCTCCGAGGAGAAAGGTCAAGCTGAAAACATGATAGGCAAGAAGAGAAAGAAGTGGATGAGGATGAAAACCGTCACGTTAAGAGGTCCCGTAATGGGAACAGTAACGGAAAAAGAAACGGAAATGGAAACGGAAAGAATAAGAAAGTTAAAGAAGAAGAAAGAATGCAAGTCTCCACGACTTGCTCATTTTGTGAAAAATTTGGGCACTCGACAGAAGAATGCTGGAAGCGTCTTGGCGCTTGCCTCAAGTGTGGATGTCGGGAACACCGCTTGCCCGTATGTCCTCGCATCAACGAACAATCTTCAAGGGATAACAACGGATGCGGGAATCGAGGTTGATTAAATGCCATTCTAGATAAGGAAGGTGAAATGATTAAAGGTACCCTCTTAACCCATTCGCCTTACGTTAATTTTTAATACCTTAAAATACATACACTCTCCGTAAAAATCTATATATATATTAAATTTGGAGACCAAATTCTTTTAAGTGAGGGAGGGTGTAATGCCCCAGAATTTTTATAAAATATTTCTGATATGATTAAGAATTTTCTAGAATTATTAAGGGTCTAAATGAATTAATTAATGAATATTGGGTTGAATAAATCATTATTAAGTCCCAATAATGGTAAATAATTAGCCTAGCCTATTCAAGTAAGATGCAAAAGGTTTAAGGATCAAGCCCATTATGTTTGGCCCATATTCTAGAAGGTTATTTAACTTATTCACGGATTTTAAAGGATAAATATCCCTTAATTAGATAATTAAATAGATAAAATGAATAAAAGAGTTTTATTAATTTGAAATTCTACACACGTTGGCTGTAATGGTCTATCGGGCGACCGTCACATGAATGTAACGCATCAGGACTGGACCGTCACACCCTGTTAATTCCGTGAGTTGAAGAACTTACAAAAAGATGGGATCTTTGGGATCCTATCTGCAAGAGACCTAATTAGGAGAACCTGTAAGGTTACTAGGGACTCTTAGGGATCAGGTTTTGGCTAACTAAGGACACTAGAATCGATCTAATCCTCAAACCCTAGCCAAATCCCTATAAATAAGACCCAGTTCTGAACTGAGCGACCCTTACTTTTGACTCATGAAGAATCAAGATAAGGAGATAGAATTTCGGGTAAGTTCTTTAGAAGGTTTTGTTTATAATACTTTAGACTAATAGCTCTCCAAATTTCGTGCTTGGTGATCAACCAACCAAGGAGATTGAAGCTTCCAAAGTTGCTGGTCGGACCTTAGCAACCCAGGAAACTGAACGCAAGTCCTCTGAAGATCAGGAGATTAGGACATCTAAACGAGGTAATTAGAGTTCGATTATTTAGAAATTTTTGTTCCCCGTAGTTTCATCTTCTTACCCTCAAAATTTCACGTCCCTAGGTCAAGAGGCTGAGGAACTAGAGCAGCGTGAAGTTGCTGGAAACTCACTGGAAAGGAAGAACTAGGGCACGTCTTTCAGACTCAAATTAGAAGTTTTAAGCCCAGTTAAGCGGTAGGTCATCTCATGATTGGCAAAAACATCTTGTTATAAATAAAATCCCTCTGATTTGACTTGATTTCCTGCACTATAGATCATGGATTTCATGTTTTAGTAGAGTCATGCATACATGTGTATTCTTAGCCTAACTAAGTTAAAAGGAACTTTCTTGTCAAATTCACAGAAAACCAATGCATGATATTAGTTTAGCCTTCATTTTATCATGTGGAAATTTATACATGATTTCCAGACATGATGTAAGTTGAAACCTTAGATTTTTTTATCTATTGTTGTCAGCAGAAGCTCGGACGGATTAAGGTAGAGCCGTCACAACATTGTAATGGTCTTACGATAAGCCGTCACACCCTCTGTTGGATTCAAAGCTCTCTGTGGACTCTGACGCACCATAACTGGAGCGTTATATGACTCTGACGGTCCCACGATAAACCGTTACATCAGTGTAACGCGCTTAGACTAGACCGTCAGAATGCTTTGTTCAGGCAATTTGAGACAGAATTGAAGAACATACACATTAACTTATAAATATGCCTACTTATCTAAGTTTTGACATGTTAGAATGACTTTAAGTTTATCTACTGATTCATAATAGGAATTGCATGATCTTGAGTTATTTTAAAGCATATGTTGATTTTATTGACTAACTTTATAGTTTTGTATTTAATCATGATTATTCCAATGTTGTATTGATGGAGTTTTATTTTGGTTTCACATTGCTACATATTCTCTCTCTATCAATAGAGTCATTTTCTTTAAGTACATGGCGCATATTCCGGTATGTTGTCCATTAGTTCACACTTTGCACTATAGGAACATTATTCTTGGACATGAGGACCTCTCTATTGGATATTCCTTCCAATGGACTAGGAAATCTTGTTTCAAGGCCTCCGTAATTCTCCGCGAGCTTGGGATTCCCACTAGGACGCCGAGTTGGTTGTACCATGAAAGCCCAATCATTAGAAAACAATATCGATGGTTTCTGATTTTCAGATATGTAACAGATCAAGGTTGGACCGTCAGGTTCATCTGACGGCCCAATAAATGACCGTCACATATACTGAGTCCATCCTTATTTCTTCCGGATTCAGACCATTGTAATGGCCCAATACTGGAGCGTCACGTTATGTAACGGCCCAGTACAAGACCGTCACAGTTCTATATTTTGTTAACACGAGGTTTGACCAAGGGGTTGATATTCTAAAATTCTTAGTTGGATTGATAATGGTCTAGGACTTATCAAATTGATTCAAGATACCTAATTTAATTTATGGAAAGTAAGAAATGTACCGTTATACTGCCGATTTATTTCCATGAGCATAACATAGTATAAGTCATTCTTGATCTTCCTATTCTAAATTGAAGCGTTCATTCATTGATTATTATTATCATGATCTTATTGAACTTATTACATTCTTGGCCATACTTTATTGTTACATGCGTGGAAATAGCTTGATTTATACTCGAAGATGCGATCGAGCGCTGATTGTGTTCAAGGGCTCTATGCTAGTTGTAATGCCTCGGATTTTTCGGATCCTTGTTCGTGAGTCCCGGATCTGGTTTATCAGAGTGTCTGACTCCGTTGTGTTTAAAATTTCATTTCGAAATCTTTCGTGTTCGGATCAGCACGATCCGGAGTTATTTTGGAGGCCGGAAGCGTTCCGCGACTTTTCCACGTGTGTTTTTCAATTCCCGGTGTGTGTTTCAGTAATTCATTCGGAACCTCGTTGCGAATGAACCGGGCCGTTCACCTCGGCGATTGTGGTACCGTTGCGATCGGTGCGTTCCAAGGATCGCAGAAACGTGATTTTCCTATTTTTGGTATTTTCTAGATTTTTTGGATTTTCCTATATCTATAACCCTTTTCTCTCTCTCCCCTCTCATTTCTCTCTTCTCTCCCTCTCTCTTCTCACTATCTCTCCTCTCTCCCTCTTTCTCCGACGATCGATGGGGTGGAGCGTGGGCAAGGTGGGGATGGCGCGGGCGAGGCACGGGCGAGGATGGATGAGGATCGAGGCAGTGGAGGCGTGGTGAAGCTCGGCCGTGGGTTCGTGGAACGGCGAGGCTTCAATGACGTTTTCCTCGTCGATCGACGTCCACGGCGCGTCGTTTCTTCGGTGGAGGTAGGGAGATGGACCCTCAACCCGCGTACTTCATCTCCTGTAAGTTTTGTAGGCCGTGGTGAGCTGAGCGGGCTTGTTTGGGCGTTGTGGGGAAAATGCATGTTTTGGGGTGTGTGAGCCGAAACTTTTGTTTTGATCGTGTTTTTGGGGTTTAAATGGGTCCTCTCGGTGCTGGAGAGGTTGGGGAATGTTTTCCCATTTGTTTCCAGTTCACCTGGGGGTGAATGGGGCGTGGAATGGATTTCCCACCACTTTCCCGTTCTTCCGGTTTCGGACTGAAAACGCGCTAGTCTCAGGTAGCGCGTTCTTGAAGGTCGCGCCACCCCGATAGGGCACGTTCATCGGAGAAGATGAACAGTTAGGCGGTTCCTATCACGCTATAGGGTCCCATCGCGTTCTGCCTTGTTGCGCTAGGGGTTCCTAGCGCGATCTGCTTAGTCGCGCTAGGGGATCCTAGCGCATTCTTCCTTGTCACGCTAGGGGTTCCTAGCGCGATCTGTCTTGTCGCGCTAGGTGATCCTAGCGTGATCTGTCCTGCTGTCTCGTGCTCCCCTTGGGTCGTGTGTGTCCCGGACACCCCGTGGAGTTCCGTGACCGTATCTTTGGGTGTCTAGAGGTACTATGTTACCTCGATACGTGTGCCCGTGGGCTTGTTGGGTCCGGGTGACCCCAGGTGTTCCGGGCTTCCTTGTTCTTGCTAGATCGAGTCACCGTGTATATGTTCGAGTGCGGTGAGGTTTCCCCGCAGGTCGTTGCTTCTCTGGAAGGTGGCTTCCGAGTGGGCCAAGCGTGTGGCCTTGGACTTTGAGTCCAATCTCCCAGCCTGAGGCTGGAGGTCGTTTAAGTTTTCCTCCTTGAGGGATGGGTCTCGGCGGTTGTGAACTGCCTTGTGAGTTATCGCATTGTGGTTTGGACCTAGGGATTAGACCAGATTGATGGCACAGTGCTGTCGTGTGCAACGATCTTGACCTCGAATCTTGTGACTCAAAGATCATTGGGTTTTGTAGGTCTAGTGGGCCATCTAGAGTCTGGTGGTGTCGTGCCACCTGTTACTTCGTGTTACTCGTAATGAGTGTGTGCATGGTTTTCCGTGTCCACATTTTGTGACACGTCCACTAGTCGTAGTCTTCTTACGGCCCGCGTGTGCTGACCCACCTGGGAGTGGTGGAGCGGCTGACCCGAGAGAGGCGGCTTTAGGCTGGTTACCATAGGTCCCCTTGCCTTTGCCACCAGAGTCCGGTGGGGGGGAAAAACCAGCTAGAAGACCTGACCTAGAGCAGATGGTCTGTGTGGGCACACGTAGTTGGGGGCTTAGGACACGCGCTGACGAGCGTGACCCCAGCTAGTCCTTGTTGTGGTACTTGTTGCGTGTCTGAGTCTCACGCCCAGGGCGTCGTAGCTAGACACTTGTGACGCGGTGTAAGACGTCAGGGGACGCATCCGGTCATTCTTCTAGTGGGTGGTGCTTCTGTCACGTGACTTGAGTTTTCGTGCACCGGGTTCTGTTTCTGTCCGCGAGATGGAACTTCGTGAGTGGTTTCGGGAGTGTTCCTGGATTTGAGGTCTGGGGTTTCCGGTGAGCGTCACCGAGGGCCTTTCCCCAGACAGCGTTGTGTTCACGATGGTGAGGTTGTGACCGTGTTCCCCGACCGTGTGGTTTTGGCTCGGGCCCCTTGTGAGGGTAGGTCTCTGTTACGGAGGTATCATGGCGTTTTCCTAGTAGCGTGGCTAGGGTGGTTCGTGTCTGGTGGTCCCCGATCGTGGGATCGGGTGGTCGGGTGCGTGGCTTGGTTGTCCCTCGACGGGAGGCTAGGTCGTGTTTTCTGGTACAATAGGAGTAGCTGTAGAGCCGAGGTTTTGCCGGCCACCGTAGTTACTTTCCTGCTTTCGCAGTTACTACTTTTTGTGCCGCCATTGTTCTCAGTTGGGGTTCCGCAGGATCCCTACTAGGCCAGTGACAGGAGGCTCACCCATGCGTTTCAGGTGCGGTGGTTCTTCCTCGAGGTTCGAGGGTGCAGTACGGAGGTTCTTAGTTGCCAGCTTGCCGGGCCTAGTGTTCACTTGGCATGTGGTACGTTTTACTGCTTTAGACTGTACTTTCTGTTGGACTAGACTCTGTTGTAGTTGTTCATTTATTTCTGTTAATTGTTGAATTATCCTACCTTATTTCCAATTTCTTTGTTCCCCCACACTCCTTTTTAGCCCTTCCGAACCTCCCGCTCGTGGGCGGCGGGCCGGGATTCGAATGGTATCGGGCTCCTCCCGGTATCCGGATCTCGGGTCGTCACAGTTGGTATCAGAGAGTTGTTATGGACGTACATGGGAATTCGAGATATTGCAGTGATCAGAGTCCGTAAGGTCTAGTACAGTCGGTAGTTGGCATAGGGTTTCGTGCATGTTTTTCGCTTTGTTTCTCGCTTGGGAGCTTGAGTGCGCTGTGTGGCGCGGTGAGGGTGGTTGTTGTTCGTGGCTTTCGTGCCGGCGTGGGGTCTGTGGATCGAAGTCGAGAGCCTTCTCCCTTGGGTGGTGGCCCCGGTCGTGCTGCGTTGGGCAGAGGTTGCCGGCGGATGTGTTGCTGTGGTGCTGCGTTTGAGGAACTTACAGCGAGGTCAGGTGGCTGGCGAGGATTGCTTGTGGTTAAGTGGCTGTGGGCATGCTCCGAGGGAGTTGTTATTGGTGTTTGGCCACCCCAGCGTTGGTTTTACCCAGCCCCTGCGGTGTTGAGGTTGTGTTTTGAGGTGTTGGAGCGGGTGCTCTGGTCGAGGATTGTGCTCGGGTGAGCGGAAGGTTTTCTGTTGAGCTGCTGATTTGTCGAGCCTGATGTCCTTGTTGTGCTCAGTGGCGTAAGAAATGACGTGTCAGTCCCAATTATTTTTGCGGATTTCGAGGCATGATTGGGCTGTGGTGTCCCAATAAGTCTTGCTCCTGCGCTCTGGTGTGCGAATGGGTTGTGTTCGACCAGGATTTGGCTCGAGATGTGAAGGTTCCGTGGCGAGTTTCGGGACTCGAGGATGAGCGTTGGCGGTTACCGGTTATGGCTCGTGTTGCGACTCTTGGCATGGCGTGTTGCAGTTCGGGGAATTGCAGCGGTGGTGCATCGAGAGATGTTGTGATCGTGGTCCGACGGGACACTTGGTAAGTGTTGTCGGAGGAGCTGACCTGACGGAAGTGATGGTTTTTCTTGGTGCCGGAAGGTGTTGTTCCCAGCATGCGTGAGGCTCGAGGTCAGGTCGAGTGTGGAGTTTTCCTTCCATTGGTCAGAGGTGTGATTGGTTTCTCCTTTGGTTGGAGAGATTGCATTTGGTTAAGGTTCGTCGTCTTGCACTGTGTGTCAGGATTGGTTGGCCTTCGTGTGCCATGAAATCAATGCAAGACGCGTCCCGCGTTTTGGCAAGGTGGTTGCCTGTGAGAAGCGTTGCCCGTTCCCTAATGTGTAAGGGTGTTGGCGCTGTTCCGGAAGGACGAGTGCCGGCTGGGCGGTGTTTTTGAGATTTGTGGTTGGTGTTGTGGTTCCCGAGGTGCGGAGGATCGGAGTCTGCGGGGTTGTAGATGGTTGTCGAGTTGGTGGATCCCGAGCTGTCGATGTGGTGGCTGTGCGTGTGGATCAGAGTGCGCGGATCGTAGCGTTGGTTGCTATGGGCGGATTTCTTGAGAATGAGTAGAGCAGCAGAGGATTGGTTCATCGGTGTGTGTTGTCTCCGGCGGCGTGAGACGTGTTGTTGCCGTGCCGTTGCTTGAGATATTGTGGTTTATGGCATTGGCAGGTAGAGAGTTGGGGAAATATGCTGGCGAGGTTGCTGAATGAGTACCCTATTTTTGCGTTGGAGGTTGCGTTCGCAGATGAGATCGTGTTTTAGACAAGTGTGTCGTGGATTGTAAGAGGTTGTGTGTCCCGTGGCTCTGTGATAAGAGCGGGAGTCGGGATAGGCAGGCGTCCTCTTGGATTAATTGAGATGGAGGTTTCGGTGAGATAGGATTCGATGAGACAGGACGGTGGTCGATGCCTACGTGTGGAGGTCTCTGATGAGATGTTGACGTGGGATATTGATCCTCAGTCTGCGGCCGGCAAGGGAGGATTTCCCGTAAGTTTGAGTTGAGTGACGTGAAGACCGAGGGGAGATGGAGTCGTTTGATTTCGCCGTACTCCCCTGAGAGGGTAGAGTTGGCATGATGATAGGTTTGGGTGTGGTGTTGGTTTGTGCGTGAGTCAGCAAATGGCCTGTCATGAGTTGAATCGTGCCTGCTGGACCAGTGGAGGTTTCCTGTTGATGAATGTCTGGTGACCAGTGGATGGTCTTTCATGGACAAAAGATGCTGGTTGTAGGGGCTCGAGAATGGAGAGAGTCGCGTGCCAGCGAGGCCTTTTGGTGGCCGTTTCTGAGGTGTCTTTTCCCAGATGGGATCCGAGCTTTGTCTAAGTTTGAGTTCTGATAGAGTTGGTCCCGTGCTGTTGTGGCGTTCGGCTTGTCGAGTGGGGAGTGGTCCTCGGCGTGGAACCGACAAATTTGTGGTGGTCAGCTAGCAGAGAAGCTGGTGTTAGGTTGGTCCGCCGAGCGTGGGCGTTGACCGGTGGATTGGTTTTTGTGGCAAGGATTGCGTTCCCTCGGTGATCGAGAGGGTGGCAGCGATGCCGTGAGTGGTTTTCGTTGTGTCTGAGGTGATACCAGACTTGTGCCTTTGTGTTATGCCTACTCTGGTGGCCGATGTGTGTGTGGTGTACGGAGCGTGGCATTGTTCATGATTATGGTCTGGCCGTATCCCCCATGATCGGTGTTTTTGTAAGAATCGAGGTTTTTCTATGCTGGGGCCCTGACAGCGTTGTCAATTGGTCGAGGCGTTCTTCCCCTGTTCCTATGCTTGTCCTGAATTTCGAGGACAAAATTTCTTTAAGAGGGGAGGGCTGTAATGCCCCAGATTTTTTTGATCCTTGTTCGTGGGTCCCAGATCTGGTTTCTCGGAGTGTCTGACTCTGTTGTGTCTGAAATTTCATTTCGGACATCTTTCGTGTTCGGATCAGCGCGATCTGGAGTTGTTTCGGAGGCCGGAAGCATTCCGCGGCTTTTCCGCGTGTATTTTCCGATTCCCGGTGTGTGTTTCGGCAATTCGGGTGAACCGGGCCGTTCACCTAGGCGAGTGTGGTACCGTTGCGATCGGTGCGTTCCGAGGATCGCAGAGACGTGATTTTCCTATTTTTGGTATTTTCGGGATTTTCTGGATTTTCCTATATCTATAACCCTTTTCTCTCTCTCCCCTCTCATTTATCTCTTCTCTCCCTCTCTCTTCTCACGCTCTCTCCTCTCTCCCTCTCTCTCTGGCGGCCGACGGGGTGGAGCGTGGGCGAGGTGGGGACGGCGCAGGCGAGGCACGGGTGAGGATGGATGAGGATCGAGGCGGTGGAGGCATGGTGAAGCTCGGCCATGGGTTCGTGGAACGGCGAGGCTTCAACGGCGTTTTCCTCGTCGATCGGCGTCCACGGCGCGTCGTTTCTTCGGTGGAGGTAGGGAGATGGACCCTCAACCCGCGTACTTCATTTCCCATGAGTTTTGTAGGCCATGGTGAGCCGAGCGGGCTTGTTTGGGCGTTGTGGGGAAAATGCATGTTTTGGGGTGTGTGAGCCGAATCTTGTGTTTTGATCGTGTTTTTGGAGTTTAAATGGGTCCTCTCGGTGCTGGAGAGGTTGGGGAATGTTTTCCCTTTTGTTTCCCCTTCACCTGGGGGTGAATGGGGCATGGAATGGATTTCCCACTGTTTTCCTGTTCTTCAGGTTTCGGACTGAGAACGCGCTAGTCTCAGGTAGCGCGTTCTTGAAGGTCGCACCGCCCCGATAGGGCGCGTTCATCAGAGAAGATGAACAGTTAGGCGGTTCCTGTCGCGCTATAGGGTCCCAGCGCGTTCTGCCTTGTCGCGCTAGTTGTTCCTAGCGTGATTTTCTTAGTCGCGCTAGGGGATCCTAGCGCGTTCTTCCTTGTCGCGCTAGGGGTTCCTAGCGCGATCTGTCTTGTCGCGCTAGGTGATCCTAGTGCGATCTGTCCTACTGTCTCGTGCTCCCATTGGGCCATGTGTGTCTCGGACACCCCGTGGAGCTCCGTGACCGTGTCTTTGGGTGTCTGGAGGTACCGTGTTACCTCGATAAGTGTGCCCATGGGCTTGGTGGGTCCGGGTGACCCCAGGTGTTTCGGGCTTTCGTGTTCTTGCTAGATCGAGTCACCGTGTATCGGTGTGAGTGCGGTGAGGTTTCCCCGGAGGTCGTTGCTTCTCTGGAAGGTGGCTTCCGAGTGGGCCAAGCATGTGGCCTTGGACTGTGAGTCCAATCTCCCAGCCTGAGGCTGGCGGTTGTTTAAGTTTCCCTCCTTGAGGGATGGGTCTCGGCGGTTGTGAACTGCCTCGTGAGTTATCGCATTGTGGTTTGGACCTAGGGATTAGGCCAGATTGACGGCACAGTGCTGTCGTGTGCAACGGTCTTGACCTCGAGTCTTGTGACTCAAAGGCCTTTGGGTTTTGTAGGTCTAGTGGGCCATCTAGAGTCTGGTGGTGTCGTGCCACCTGTTACTCCGTGTTACTCACAATGAGTGCATGCGTGATTTTCCGTGTCCACGTTTTATGACACGTCCACTAGTCGTAGCCTTCTTACGGCACGCATGTGCTGACCCACCTGGGAGTGGTAGAGCGGCTGACCCGAGAGAGGCGGTTTTAGGCTGGTTACCGTTGGGCCCCTTGCCTTTGCCACCAGAGTCTGGTGGGGGGGAAAAACCAGCTAGAGGACCCGAGCAGATGGTCTGTGTGTGTACACGTAGTTGGGGGCTTAGGACACGCGCTGACGAGCGTGACCGCAGCTAGTCCTTGTTGTGGTACTTGTTGCGTGTCTGAGTCTCACGCCCGGGGCGTCGTAGCTAGACACTTGTGACGGGGTGTAAGACGTCAGGGGACGCATCCGGTCGTTCTTCTAGTGGGTGGTGCTTCTGTCACGTGATGTGAGTTTTCGTGCACCGGGTTCTGTTTCCGTCTGCGAGATGGAACGTCGTGAGTGGTTTCGGGAGTGTTCCTGGATTTGAGGTCTGGGGTTTCCGGTGAGCATCACCAAGGGCCTTTCCCCAGACAGTGTTGTGTTCACGACGGTGAGGTCGTGACCGTGTTCCCCGACCGTGTGGTTTTGGCTTGGGCCCCTTGTGAGGGCAGGCCTCCGTTACGGTGGTATCATGGCATTTTCCTAGTAGCGTGGCTAGGGCGGTTCGTGTCTGGTGGTCCCCAATCGTGGGATCGGGTGGTCGGGTGCGTGGCTTGGTTGTCCCCCGACGGGAGGCTAGGTCGTGTTTTCTGGTACAGTAGGAGTAGCTGTAGAGCCGAGGTTTTTCCGGCCACCGTAGTTACTTTCCTGCTTTCGTAGTTACTGCTTTTTGTGCCGCCGTTGTTCTCAGTTGGGGTTCCGCGGGATCCCTACTGGGCCAGTGATAGGAGGCTCACCCCTGCGTTTCAGGTGCGGCGGTTCTTCCTCGAGGTTCGAGGGTGCAGTACGGAGGTTCTTAGTTGCCAGCTTGTCGGGTCGAGTGTTCACTTAGCATGTGGTATGTTTTACTGCTTTAGACTGTACTTTCGGTTGGACTAGACTTTGTGGTAGTTGTTCATTTATTTCTATTAATTATTGAATTGTCCTACCTTATTTCCAATTTCTTTGTACCTGCATACTCCTTTTTAGCCCTTCCGAGCCTCCCGCTCGTGGGCGGCGGGCCGAGATTCGAATGGTATCGTGCTCCTCCCGGTATCCGGATCTCGGGTCGTCACACTAGTCCCCTCGGTTGATTGTCAGAAACATACTATTATAAACCATGGGGTATGATGCTACTGGCGTCGCATTGCGCTGGGAGTACTTTCTTTATAAATAAGTGAAAATCCACAGCACGACATGACTTTCTTGCTTGATTGCTTGATATTCAACATAAATTCACGAAGTACTTGCTCATAAGTAAAAGATGTTGGATTGATGATTATGTGGCTTGCTAGTACATTCTCGATACATTCTTGTTTATGAAAGGCCAATATCATGTTCTTGTTACGTTCTTGCTAGTTCATTCTTGCTCTAATTCTATCTTACATGTTCATTTTGTTACTTTGTTTACTCGCATAATTGATCACATTTCGCATGATTTTACCTAAATTCTTTAGAGCTAAAATGCTAATTACTTTAATAGTGCTAATCATGTTGATGCGAAGATACCTACTGGACAAGTGTGCTCATTACCTATTTCTAATCTTTTTCAAGAGATGGAAGTGATACGAATTCAGATTCGGGTTATACAAGTAGCTGGTCCGAGAGCGAATGAATATTATATCAAATTGAGAGTGAAGACTTAGGAAGTCTATAATGTTTAGATCAAGTCTTTGTAATTTCTTATTTCTTGAGTATAGTGGATTGGAAAAAGGATGAAAAATTTATTGTACTTGAATACTCGATTACCAATGAAATACAGTTGGAGTTTGATTAATTATTATGCGATTGCATTCTTATGTGTGATTGCCTTGCGCTCTGATCATTCTTGCTTGCAAGAGGCTTACCATGTCGGATGTTCGCGTTCCTCGAGCGAGTCTTCCGCTGTAATAAAGGCTCTGGGCGTGACAGACCTGGTATACTGACCAGCCAACTATGGACGGACTTCATATGCTTTAAGCTAGATGTGCACAGACCATGGATGTGCCTTAGACAAAAGCATGCACCGACTAGGATGTGCACTGACCTTAGTGTGTGCAAATGACTAACATCCTGAGAGAAATGTGTGAACACAACCTGATCGAAGAAATGACTGTGCATTCAATCTGTTGAGGTTCTATTCATATCTGAAAATGCAATGACCCAAAAATGAAACTGGGAGTGATTCTGACCTATAGAAAGTTGATGTTGCCAAAGTCAACGATTGGTCAAACCACTATTGCCAATGGTCAAACCATTATTGCCAATCATTAAAACAAGACAAGGATAGCGCCAATTCAGAGGAGACACAACATTCTCCCCCTTTTTGATGATGGCAACAATTTATACTTTGATGGCAACACAAATGCAATAAGAGTCAAAAAATGCAAAGGAAATATATCCCCCTTTAGACATTCCCCCTTTCTCTCCCCTTTTCACTAAAGAATAGATAAGACTCAAACTGCCCATCGAGTTAAAACTCATCAAATTCTCTCCCCCTTTGCCATCGGCAAACAAGGTACATGAGAGAGACAAGGGAATTGAGGCAATGAAGAGACACAAAAATGAGAAGGGTTTTAGAGTATGGAATCCATGAGATCTGGTGACAAACTGAAGTAAAATCTCATTAAACAAGCATACTTAGATCAGAATCTATTAGAATAAGAGTTCACGAAAGACAACCTCAGTAAAAGTCTGATTTAAGTGTAATGAGAGTTAGAGTTTAGCAACTAGACTCGTTGTAGAGGGTTGCATGAGATGTTAATAGCAATAAACTAGGCATACAAAATGAGGTCAGAACAATCAATCTTCAACTTACTTGAGTATAAAATCAGAGAAGTTGATAGGAGCAACTAGAGTAGGTATTGAGGTTAAGCAAAATCTGATATATTTCTTCAGGGTTACAACTGGATTTAACTTATTGACCATAAATGTGTGAACAGGTAGGTATGATCCAAACCTTTGTACATGGAGGTACACGTTGATCAGACGCCAGCACCCCCAGTTTACTCAGTAGGATTTACCATTCTGTTTCAATTTTTTGAATAGAGGTAACTGAAGCACTTCATGGCATAGGTGCACTCTATTTCATAGATAGAGAGCCCAGTTTCTCTGTGCAGCCAGCCATTGCTCTGCCAATTAGTTTTTGAATCAAAATTTTATCCTTTTTTTTAAACAGAGTTAACTAATGCACCTCATGACATGGGTACATCCTCTTTCTTTGATGGAGGACCCAGTTTCTCAATGACTTCAGTCATTGCTCTGCTAAATTGTTTTTGACACAAAAAAAATTATATAGCTGCCCTTTTTTTGCTTAAAAACAATACTTATATCTATGTTTCTCAACTACGATTTCGTGAGTTTGTAGACTTTCAGTTTCAGAATGACAGAATCAGACATAACATGTAAAGAATGGTTTAGAGCTATTAACTGAGCAACTCTTTTTCATTGAGTTAAGCCTTTAGACTCTAGAGTTTATTAAACCTAAATCATCAGTTCAGACAAGGTGCATTCAGATTCTTATAGGAGTAGATATCTGATTTTAGAAGCTTAGTATAATGAAATGATCATCCGTTTATCTTTATTTCAGAATCTCAGGGATAGCAAGATTTTCAAGGATGAGAGTGAATGAATTTTCTGAAGTAAAGGCAGGTCAGATGCCAAGTGTGTTACCATGAGAAGGTATCAACTTGATATAGAGGGATGCCAGGAGAAATGATTTCAAGAGAAGTTGGTTCAGAAAAAAAAAATCAGAACAGACAGACAGATTTCTGAACTTCCTCTAACACAATGCATGTCAAGGTAGACAAACAACAAGAATGGAGAACACATGCTCCCCATGTCTATGTGTATCATGATTGGTCGAAACAAGGTGACATATGAATGCATAATGAAAATGCTTGACACAAATGCACTACACAACTATGACTCTATTAACGGACAGAGTGCAATGCATGCAGTTAAACTACTGACAGAGTTACTTAATTGATGGTCTGTGACATGTGCAGTTGAAACATTTATGAAGAGCATTTATTCAGAATAGATAGGAATGAAACATTAATCATCATGCTGAAATTTACATAAGCCTAGTTCCCTTCTTAAAAATTTAAATCTATCATTTCCAAGGGGCTTAGTAAATATATCAGTAATTTGTTTTTCAGTTTCAACAAAGTGAAATTCAATTTCATTCTTACTTACTTCATCTCTCAAGAAGTGATGTTTAATTTCTATGTGCTTTGTCCTAGAGTGATGAACAAGATTTTTGGTTAATAAAATAGCACTAGTGTTATCACACAAAATAGGTGTGCATCCTAGATTGATGTGATAATCAGCAAGTTGGTGCTTTATCCATAAGACTTGTGCTGCACAATTCCCTACTGCAACTTATTCTACTTCAGCAGTGGATAGAGCAACAGTGTGTTGCTTATTAGATGCCCAAGACACAAGACAACCGCCTAGGTATTGACAATACCCACTAGTGCTCTTTCTATCTATTCTGCACCTAGCATAATCTGCATCAGTGTAAGCTACAAGGTCAAGCTCACACTTAGAAGGAAATCATAAACCTAAGTCAGGGGTGCCTGAGAGATACCTAAAAATCCTCTTCACTGCACTCATGTGAGATTCTCTTAGACTAGCCTGAAATCTAGCACATAAACATACTGAGAATTGAATATCAGGTCGAGATGCAGTAAAGTACAAAAGGGATCTGATCATACCTCTATAAAGCTTGGTGTAAACCAATTTACCTTTTGGGTCACCATCAAGACTGGTTGAGGTGCCCATAGGTGCTATTATTGCTATGAGATTTTCCATTTGATATTTCTTCAGTAGGTCCCTTGGGTACTTGGACTGTGTGATGAAGCTTCCCTCCAATGTTTGATTGACCTGCAGACCAAGGAAAAACTTTAATTCTCCCATAGAATTCATTTCAAATTCATCTGTCATTAATTTAGAAAATTCCTCACACATTTCAGATTTAGTTAACCCAAACACTATATCATCTACGTAAATCTGAACAATAAGAATGTCATTGTTACTGACCTTGGTGAATAGGGTCTGGTCAACTTCTCCTCTTGAAAAACTCATACCTGTGAGGAAGGAGCTCAGCCTGTCGTACCAGGCCCTGGGAGCTTGCTTCAGTCCATATAATGACTTATCTAATTTGTAAACATAATCAGGAAAATCAAGGCATTCAAAACCTGGAGGTTGTTTAACATACATATCCTCCTTTATCAACCCATTCAAAAAAGTAGATTTTACATCCATCTATAGCAATTTTATTCCTAGGCTACATGCAAAAGCTAAAAATATTCTAATAGCCTCTAACCTGGCAACAGTTGCAAAAGATTCTTCAAAATCTACCCCATATTCCTGGTTGTAACCCTATGCCACTAGCCTAGCTTTATTTCTTACTACCTTACCTTGCTCATCTGTCTTATTCCTGAAAACCCATTTAGTGCCTATAATCGAGCCATGTGAGGGATTAGGAGTTAGGTGCCATACCTTGTTCCTTTCAAATTGGTTCAGCTCATCATGCGTGGCATTTATCCAATGCACATCTTCTAAGGCACTATCTATGTTTTTTGGTTCTATTTGAGAGACTAGTGCAAAAGAATTCAACTCATTTTCAATCCTAAAGTATGATTTAGTCCTAAGGGGTTCATTCAGATTACCAATTATATTCTCTAAAGGATGATCTTTAATAACTCTAACATTGGTAAGCTGATTACCTGGTTCTGCATTTTCCTCCCCCTTAGTTCTAGACACACTAGTCTCACCATCTTTTGTAGGTTCAGGATTTGGTTCTTCTTTACTCTCAAGGATATCACCATAAGCCTCGTATCTGTAAAAACCAATTTCAGATTTATTAGAATGTTCATCAAAGACAACATGAGGTGATTCCTCAACAGTTTTTGAGTTTAGGTTATAAATCCTATAGGCTCTGGACACTTCGGAATATCCTAAAAAAATTTCAGGTTCACTTTTAGGTTCAAACTTATCAAGCTCTCTTTTAGAATTTATATGGATGAAACACTTACATCCAAAGACCTTGAAATGTGCTAGTGAGAGTTTCTTACCTTTAAGTATCTCATAAGGAGTCTTTTGTGTGGAAGGTCTTACTAGAGCTCTATTAAATATATAACAGGATGTGCTTACAGCCTCGGCCCAGAACTTCCTTGGCAGATTCCCTTCAACCAGCATTATCCTAGCCATTTCCACCAAGATTCTATTTCTCCTTTCAACTACTCCATTCTGCTCTGGAGTTCTTGGAGATGAGAACCCATGGTTGATTCCATTATCCCTGCAAAAATCATCAAATTGTGAGTTTTCAAACTCACCTCCATGATCAGACAAAATGTTTAAAATTGAGTGCTCATTGGTCTGAGTTATTTTATGGTAGAATTCCTGAAATTCCTTAAAAGCATCATTTTTATGTGTCAGGAAATATACCCAGGTAAATCTAGAGAAGTCATCTACTAAACCATAACCATATCTCCTACCAGATAAGCTGGCTGATCTAGATGGTCCAAACAAATCCATATGAATCAGCTCAAACGGTTTAGAAGATAAGCTTTCAGTTCTAGACTTAAATGACTTTCTAGCTTGCTTGCATTGAGTACAGGCCTCACAAATTTTATAATTTGTTTTGAATGAAATTTCAGGGAGACCTTTTACCATGCTGTGTTTTGTCAGTTTGTGCAATACATGATAGCTAGCATGACCTAACCTACGGTGCCACAGACAGGCTAAGTCATCCTTATTAACAGTTAAGCATAAATCTGTATGTGCTGCATCATCTAAATCTACCATGTAGATATTATTGACTCTCTTACCATAAAATTTGACACATTCAGAATTTGGTTCAAATATGGTGTATGCAAGAGAATGAAAAACTACCTTGTGACCTTTATCACATAGCTGGCTAATGCTAAGCAGATTGTAGGCAAGTCCTTCTACCAATAACACTTCATCAATGCAGCATGAAGAACACTTACCTACTTTACCTGATCCAACTATTTTCCCTTTGGTATTACCTCCGAAGGTAACATGACATGCATCCTTCTTCACCAGCATGCAAAATTTATCTGTATCCCCGGTCATGTTCCTGGAGCAGCCACTATCAAGGTACCATCTGTTCTGGTTGGCTGTCAGGCATACCTGCAAGGAGAATCAAGCAGAAATGTTTGGAACCCAAAATTGTTTGGGCCCCAAAAAAGCATTTATTTCATGCAGACTAGAAACCAAATGTTTTGGTATCCACATCTGATTTGGTTTCTTCGTAGTGGATTTTTTATCATTCAGTTCAGTCTGCCTTTTCTTACCACTTTTAGTCTTTGGAAGTTGTTTATGTACTGTGGCTTGGTTCATCTTTTTAAAATCATTTTGAAACTTTCTTTGCCAGTGCTTAGTCCGATAGGCTTTGGGAGTAGTGGGTGCATCGAAGACCCTAGGCTGACTGAACATCGAATGGTAAAAGCCATAGGGGTTCTGACTTATGATTTTCTTGTGCATAGGTTGCACATAGGAGTTCCAAGGTTGAGGTTGATGCATCTGAGTAGTGTAAGGGTTTAGAAAATGATATTGCATCGTCCTCATATAGAAACTACCTTGACCTCTCTCATGGGAATTGTAGTGAGAAAAGTTATGACATGAAGAGTAGGTTGGAGCAGTGTTGAAGTAGCCTCATCCTGAGGTACTTCTACTCGGCCCAGAGTTCCTAGAGGACTTGTACCCAGAAGTAGTAGAAGTCGAAGCACATGCATGGTTGCCTAGACCTTTCTGTGGAGACTGGGTAGTTTTGGACTTGGGGTTTTCTTGAGTTCTAACATTAGAAAACTGACCCCTAGCATGTCCCTTGAATTTAGGTGTGGGAGTATGTGAGCATGATCCCCTAGACACCTCTATCTTCCCTTTTTCCTTGTCCTTGGCACTGGGCTTAGTTTTCTCAATATTTTTCATTTTGCTCTTTTTTTGACCTTCTCCAGAAGTCATGTTTATCAAGGGTTGAAATGTCCCCTTTTCTGCCACAAAGGAGATGGTTCTCACATCAAACCTCTCCTTATTAGTTGGGTTGAAACCCAAACCACCCTTTCTGAAATTAATTTTTGTTCCCAAGATGACATTCATATTTTCTGTACCTTGTGTCATGTTTTCAAGGGAGTTTTGTTTGTCTGTATTTTCTTTTTCTAATTTTTCTATTATCTTTTTCAATTCAACATTCACACCATTGATAGCTTAATATTTTTCAGTGGCTATCCTAGTTTCTTCCTGAAATTCATGTATTCTAATTTTGAGTTCATCAATGGTGTTCATCAGATTTTCATTTTCAGATCTTAAGTCAATCAAGATGACTTTATCATATTCAGCTTCATCAAGAGATTTTTTTAAATTGATATTTTCAATTTCCAGACATGCAATTTTATCATTCAAAGAGGTATCATGAATTACAGAATTAGTTTTCCTTTTCAAACGTTTGTATTCTTTTTTCATATCATCATATTTATCGAGTAACTCGGCATATACTTCTTGCCAATCATCATGAGTGAAATTTTCAAAAATTGAAGTTACCTCATCACTGTCCTCTTTGTCTTCACCACTTTTGGCCATCAAGCATAGCTTGTCTTCCTTCTCACTGTCAGAGCAGCTGCTCTGACTTCCTTCATCTTCATCGCTCCAGGTGCTAACCATAGCCTTTCCTTTCCTGTTCTTTCGCCTGGGCTTAGCTTTCTCAACGTTTTTCAACTCCGGACAATCTGCCTTGAGATGTCCTGCCTTCCTGCAAGTATAACAGACAGTGCTATCAGTTTTCTATGCAGTATCAAATTTATGCTTTGACTGCCTTTTTCCAGAGAAATATTTTTTCTTAAAGCTATTTCCTTCTTTTCTCAGAAACCTCTTAAAATTCCTAGTAAACATAGCAAAATCATCACTGTCTTCACCTGAACTGGATGAGCTGTGTTCACTATCAGACCCTTTGTTACTAGCTGAGACTTTAAGCGCTAGGGGTTTCTTTCTTTTCTCAGACTCATCTACCTTCTTAAGGTTTAGCTCATAAGTCATAAGAGAGCCAATGAGCTCATCAATGATCGTGGTAGCAAGGTTCCTTGACTCCTCTACAACGGTGGCCTTGGTATGCCAAGTAGGTGTTAGAGACCTCAGAATTTTCCTAACCAGCTCGTACTCAGTGTATACTTAACCCAAGTTTCTCAAGCCATTAGTGAGCACCCGTAGACGAGCATACATTTCAGACACTGACTCATTAGGCTTCATTCTGAATGCTTCATACTCGGAGACCAACATGTTGGCCTTGGTTTCCCTAACCTGTGAAGTCCCTTCATAGATAACCTTCAACTTATCCCACATCTCCTTGGCTATGGTACAGGAGGAAATCCTGGAGAACTCGGTGGGATGAAGTGCACATTGTATGGCATTAATGGCCGCCCAATTCAAGGTGGACCTACGGATGTGCTCCTTGGTCCAGAACGTTTCATCTGGGGGTAAATCGAAAGGACCAATACTGACTACCTTCCAAATCTCATAGTCCTTAGCCCGTAGAAATACCTCCATGCAATTCTTTCAGTAAGAGTAATTAGACCCATCGAAGAACGGGGGCTTAGTAGTGGACTGACCCTCAACAGTTAACCCTGTAACATCCATTCTAAACTCTCCGGGATGTAAGGCCCTAAGGGAGAGGTTGGCTCTGATACCAAGTAAAGAGTGTGACGAACGGATCTAGAGGGGGGGTGAATAGATCCAACCCCAAATAAAAGAAAACACAGGCAGTTAAAAATAACCAGTGCGGAAATAGACTGAACTACTATGGACTCACCCACAGATTCCGAAGAAGAATGATCCAAGAGCACGTGAAACCAACCAGCAGTAGAAACTCGATTAAGAACGTAAAATGAAACCAATCAGAAGATAACAACAGATGAATGATTAACTAATCAAATCATGCTAAACCATTTAGGCGAGCCTAAGCATTCATCTACTGAGGAGAAGACGCACAAATAATCGCACAGGAGACAAAAGTTTTTAAGGTGGTTCGATCTCTGTCCAGAGATCGAAGTCCACCCCTTACTCAACTAAGTAAGGCTTCCTGCTGCCACATAGATTGAATACCGCTGATCCACAACTTTGGGGATGGAAATCCCTACAACCGCTGAGCCTCACATCTTGCTGTCCGAGGAACACCCTCGCCTACTGAGTAATACAGCTTAGCTCTGCTGATTCACAGCTTCTAAAGGTTTCAAAAAGAAAGACTGAAGAAACGTAAGACACACGGATGAAAGAAAATAATGTAGCTCTGAAGATAGAGCAAGCTAACCCTGGATTTGATCCAGAGGTAAGAAAGAGACTGCAGCTCACACTTCTTCTCCTTCTCACTCTCTCTCTTACGATGCTCTGTTTTCTTCCTGAAGGTGGCTCTCTCTTTCTTGATCTCTCTTCTCTTCTCCTTCTGGACTCTCCTGTTCTCTTCTTCTTTCTTTTCTTCTCTCGAGCTTCTCCTGCCCTGCTTCTGTGCTTCACTGATGCTGCATTTGATCGCAGGAGCGGCCTTCTTATAGGGCTGTAGGCAGGGTTTCCACGACCTCACGCGTCCGGCGTGTGTAGGGCTCGTCCCAGCCTTTTCCAGAGAAGCCACGTGTCAAGAGAGGATTGGGGTGTTGATCCACATGGTAGAATGTCAGAAATATTCTCCCTTGGGATCACGTGCCAATCATTGAGTCAGTTATCTCCCACGCGCTCATACTTCATGCGTGATGTGAGGAAGACCACGTGCATTGCAGACGTTCGATCATGTGCTAGTCTGCGAGACATAAGTGTCAATGTGAAAACATGCACATACATATAAGACATTGCACAGACCTTGAATGCAAATGAACAAGGCAAAAACTTGCACCGACCGTGTCTTGCCCAGACTAAATCATGCACGTACATGTTGGATATTGTGTTTTGATGATGACAAACACTATGACTCTCATATGTTTGATGTCATATGTGTTTAGTTATGTTTTGATGATGACATAGTTTACGTGTGTTTTGATGATGACAAATTGATGTCATATGTGTTTACTTCATTCAGAACTGCTCATTCAGAACTTGGTACATTGCTTAACTGTGAGCATGGCATAGACTGTACACTCGTCTGTCTGCATGAGTCACCAAGTCTACACATTGCATCGTGTGTTTTTCATGAAGTCTATACACTGGCATACAGCGTCTCATGAAGTATGTACATCCTCTTCAAGCATTTCAAAGTCTATACATTGTTTGGAGTTCTTTGAAGTCTATACACTGGTCTGTCACTCAAGTCTGCACAGCCTTCTGATTGGACTTAACGTCTATACATTGTGCATCATCTCCATTTGCGTCTCATGCCAAGTCTATACAGCCTGCCTTCATGTTCAGAGTCTATAAATCCACAGTGGATCTTCAAAGTCTGAACATCCGTTCACTTCACTCAAGTCTATACAATGGTATTCAGCTAAAGTCTGTACATCAGACTTTCACTTAAAGTCTGTACATCGCTGCTTTGTCAAAGTCTGTACATCACAGCTGTGTTGAAGTCTGTACAGCCATTCTCTTATCAAAGTACATACATCCTTCTGTTGGAATTCCAAGTCCATACATCAGACTGTTTGAGCAAGTATGTACAACATTTCATTCACACCGGAAGTCTATACATTAGACTGTGGCCTGCTTAGCTGAAGTATGTACATCACCTTTAGACTTTTAAGTCTATACACTCCATGCTCATTCAAGTCTATACATCCAGAGTGCAACTCCAAGTCTGCACATTGGAGTCTTTACCTACGATCAGCTATGAAAGTCTGTACATTGGGAGCTTTACCGACGTTGCCTTGCCAAAGTCTACACACTGTGAATCTTCAAGTCTGTACAGACTTCGCCTTGTTTCAAGTCTGTACATCGTCCAGCTCTTTGGCAAAGTCTACACATCTTAAAGTCTGTACATCCGTTAGGCTTGCTCATGCATTGTTCTTCTGAAGTCTGTACAGCCGTGGCTTCTGCCTCAAAGTCTGTACATTTGTTTCAAAGGTGAACTCTATACATTGTGTATCCTTGGGTTAAAGTCCATTCATTGGATGTCTGTACAGAGTTTCTCTTGTCTTTAAGATGAAGTCTGAACATTGCATAGTCTGTACATTACTTCTTCAGTCTGCCTCGGCCAAGTCCATACATTGCTTGCTTAGCAGACTGTGAAGTCTATACATCGGTTGTTCAGCAGTAGACTGCTCAAGTCCATACATTGGCTGCATCATATGCATTGAAGTCTGCACATTGCTGAATGCTCTTCAAGTGTGCATATTCATTCTAAGGCATAGTCTATACATTGCATTGCATTGCATTCATCAGTTGTGAAGTCTGTACATCGAGTCAAAGTCTGCACATTGCATTCTCTTCAGCAAGTATGTATAGCCCTTCATATAGAAAGTCTATGCAGGCTTCTGCTTGTCAAAGTCTGTACATTGGTCTCAGACTACAAAGTCTATACAGTCTGTATCTGCATTGTATTGCATGCATCATGGTTGAAGTCTATACACTGGCATTGAGCTGAAGTCTAGACATTGCTTCAGGCTGAGCAAGTATATACATTGCATGTTCTTTTAATAAAGTCCATACACTGAGCAAGTATATACATTGTCTGCCTGTCGATTGAAGAGTCTATACATTGCTGTTTGTCTTGTAAAGTACATACATTGATGTCTGTACATTGGCCTCAAACTGAAGTCCATACAATGTGTTCTCATTTCACAAGTCTATACATCCTGTTAGTCTTTACAAGTCTATACAGAGTTCTTCACTTAACCTGACAATCTGATACTCTGTCTGACAGGATTAATAGACAAGGTTATTAAGACTGGCACGTGATCCTAGAGGCTGAGATGCTGACACGTAGACTGAACCTTCTGGGCGGGAATCATCAAGAGCTCACGCCCTAGCTGCCTGCTGCTGGTATAAAAATGGAGCTTCCTCCATCGACTGAAGAATGATCGAAGAGCAGTGAGCCATCAAGAAAAACAGAAGAGCAGTGAGTTCCTCCACGATACAGAGAACAGAGAAGAAGATGAAAAAGAGAAAGAAAGAGAGTGAGAGCAGTTGAAGAAGAAAGAAGAAGAGTGAGCCAGAGAGCAGACGAGAGATCGAGAGATCCAGCAGAAGAAGAAAAAGAGAAAGAGAGAGGGCTCGTGTAGAAGAAGAAAGAAGCTTCAGTTGAAGATCTGCCTACTGGAATTTGGATCAGATCCAATCCAGTCAGCTCCTTCGAGAGCCACATTCCTTGTATTTCATTTACAGCTTTTCAGTCGCTGTGACTCTACTTTCTGTTTTCCTTTTCATTTGATATCTAGTCATTCCGATACTCTGTAGAGAGGTCGGGGTCCCTCCTGTTGGTTCAGGAGAAGGGATATTGCTATCTCCGGTTGCAAGTAGCTGGGTGCTACTTGTGGGTTCCCTCTGGTTAGAGGAAGGGAGGCTCGTCCTCCGATTCTGGGCTTGTAGGTTTCAAGTCCAGGGGTCCCTCCGGTTGGGAGGAAGAGAGGTCCGAGACCTCTGGCTTGCAGGTGACTTAGTGTCACTTGTGCTTCCCTCTGAGCTTCAGAGGAAGGGAGACTTGGGTCTCCAGGTGCAGGTAGTGTTGCTACTTGTAGGTCCCCTCCTGGTCTGGAGGAAGAGAGGCTTGTGTCTCTGGTTTGCTAGTGACTGGTGTCACTAGTGGTTCCCTCCGGTTGGGAGGAAGAGGGGAGGTTGTTCCCCTGGTCAAGCTGTGTGGCAGCATTTGTTGCAGACTGAGTCTGCTGTGCTAGTGTTACTAGTGGAAGCCTCACTCCGGTTTGGAGTGACGGGTGGACGTAGGTCTGTTGACCGAACCACCTAAAAATCCTGGTGTCCCTTGTGGTTTGATCTTCTTATATGTTCACTTAATTGCTGCGCATTAGATGCTTGCTTAGGATCTTTTGAGGGCTTATTGAGTTGTTGTCTTGCTTTGATCCTTCTAAGTTTCCTCAGTTTATTTCTGCAACAGTTTTAATTCCGCATAACTGAGCTTTAGAGTTTTAATTAGGCTATATTTGTAGAGGGATACATTCACCCCCCTCTGTATCCGGACCTTGCATCCTAACAATTGGTATCAGAGACAGGTTCTCTGATTGATCAGATCCAACTATCTACAGAGGATCCTGTTGTCCCTTGGTGCATTTCTGATTTTACTCTTTGATGCATTAATTTGCTTACCGATTTATTCAATGGGCTCTCCACCGGTTTTCAATGGCTCTAATTTTAACTCATGGGTTGCCAGTCTCCATAACTATGTGAAATTGATGGATCCGGATTTGTGGAAGTTAATTTCACAAGGTCCTCATAGATTACCAAGGAAAGAGTCCAAATGGACTGACAGTCACAAATCAAAACATGGAGAGAATCAGAGAGCTTTGAATCTAATGGAAGAAGCTACTGACAAGGCTCTACATTCTTGTTTTTATGACTGCAGGTCCGCTAAGGACATTCTGGAAAAGCTGAAGCTAACTCAGAGGAGAGATGAGGACAGTTGCCTGATGGCTGACAAGAGTAACCATAGTAGTGACCAAGATGAATTTGAAGATGCTGAGGAGGTAAACCCTTTCGAGAACTTTTCTTTAGATGATTGGGGAGATGCCTATGCCAATCTGTCAAGATCCTATAAAAAACTATGGAAGAAGTATAAAAGTCTAAAAAAGTAGCTAAAGAATCATGAGAATGCTAAATCTCGAGGTGAAAGTCCTGAAATTCTGAAAACTGAAAATGAAATCTTTAGAAGACAACTACAATATTTTGATTCTATTACTACAGATCTAGATCATTTGAAATCTGAAAAACAAACTCTTATGAAACAAATTGGTTTACACAAAAAGGAGAATCAGGAGCTTGTTTGTGAAATTTCTGAACTAAAGGAGAGGCTTAGTTTAATTGATGATCAGGTTCATCACAATAATGCAGTTCAGAATGAAAAATTAGTGAGAGAATTAGAGTGTGTCAACTCTGAATTGGAAAACATGAAATCTGTAAATGAAATACTCAATAATCAGCTCAAGGAATTTGAACACAAATCAATAAATCTTGAAAAAGAAAATAGATTGATTTCTGAAAAATTAGAGGCTGATAGAGTAACAAATTTAGAGATTCAGAAAAATCTTGACAAACTTCAATCTGAAAAACAACAAGAAATGTTTTATGAATGTCAGCCTTCAACAGATGACTGGGTGGTTGATGATGATCTCCTAGAAAAAAATAGGAAATTGGAAGAAGAAATCAACAAACTGAAACATGTAAACACCCAGCTGACAGATAGGCTATTGACAATTGAAAAAGGCAAGGGTGTGAGCATAGATAATTCTGATAGGTTGATGAATGCTGAACAAGAAATTGAGAGTCTAAAAACCATCAACCTAATGTTGAGTGGAAATGTCAAATGCTGTGAAGAGAAGGTAGCTAATTATGAGCTCACTATCACATCCCTTCAACAAGAAGTTGATGATCTTTATAAGTCCCTATCTGAAGCTGACAATGAAACAAAGCTAAAATAGGAAGTTGAAAAACTCAAAAGTTTGAATGATGCCTTGCATCAACAACTCATTTCCTGTGAAACAGATTTGTCCAAATATGAAGCTAATACTTGTGGCTTAAATTCTGAAATTCAAGACTTGAAAAATTCTTTGTCAAAATTTGTCAAAGGAAAGGACAATCTGAATAAGCTTCTTGGAAATAATGTTAGCTTTCAGATAGAGGGACTGGGTTACAGTCCGACAAACAAAAGGAGTAATGGGAATAAAACATCTACTGTTTTTGTCAAAGCTTCTAATCAGAACACAACCCCTGCTCCTTCTGTTTTTCAATTCACTGCACAAAAGTCCACTGTGAAACCCAAAACTGTGGAACAAACTCGAAAACTGAAAAGGGGTGAAAATTCACAGAAAAAGGAAAAACCCAAAACTGTGGAACAAACTCAAAAACTGAAAAAGGGTGAAAATTCACAGAAAAAGGAAAAAGACACTCCTGTTGTTATAAAGAAGACTGCACACAATTCACATGATCTCTCACACACTCACATTAAAAAGGGTTCATGTTATTATTGTGGGAAAGGAGGTCACATAATGGAGGATTGTGGATTGATGTTAAAGGATGAGCATGCTAATGGAACTTTACATTCTAGAAATTTTTCTGATAGAAACCATGCTGCTAGGAAGCCTGATGCTTCATGTTATTATTGTGGGAAGCATGGTCATCTCATGAGTGAATGTTTTATCATGAAAGAAGACAATAAACTGCATGCCAGATCTTCCATTCATTTTCATGGTCCATATAGATCTAAACACAATTCTAGTCAGCACATTGTGTGCTTCAACTACAATAAGCCCGGGCACAGGGCTACTGAGTGCTGGTTTAGATCCACTTGGGGTAAAAGTGGTTTCAAAAGTAAGCAAACCAGATGCTTTGAATGTGGGAAAAATGGGCATACAGTCAAGGACTGTTGGTATGTTCAAAAGAATTCTGTTAAACCCCATTTTGTCAAAATCCCTGCAAAACCTTTTGTGAAAATTTCATGCTATAACTGTGGGAAGCCAGGCCATAGATCTGCTGAATGTTGGCTAGTTAGGAATAAGAACCAAACTGTTCATGCATATAACAGAAAATATTATGATCATGCTTATAAACCTCATGCAGCTGTTACTATGCATCATAAAAACCAGAAATCAGTCACTTCATGTAGATATTATGGGAAGTTAATGTTGAATCTCTGTAGTTTTGATGATGACTAACACTATGAATCAAATTATTTGCATGCACATCTTCTGATTAAAATGTCTTTCATCATGCTCTTCTGATTAAATGCTTCTCCAACTTGTTCACTCATTAGCTCGTATCTGTTTGTCTTCATTTATATGGGTTCCGTGCCTTCAGTGCGTTGACGCACTTGGCTAGCTGCGTAGACGCAATTGTGTGTCTTTCGCTTGCTGTCGTGTTCACTGTGTCGACGCTGTCACCTGATGCGTTGACGCATTGGCTTGTTGCCAAGGGCTTGAGCGTCTCACCTAAGGAGCTGAGGCGACGCTGCACGATGGAAGTGTCGATGCCTTGAGCTTATGACCCAAGGTCTTATGATCAACAACCAAGCAGACGCGTCGACGCTGTCACTAATGCATTGACGCATTGGTGTGTTTTGTCAATGGACCTGTTCTCCATTATAAACTCATTACGTTAACGCCTTGGCTTTACTACGTTGACGCGTTCTTCAGTCCCTTGATTAGTTCCGTGCAATCTGTGTGAACAAACGTATGACTTGAATATTTTTGAGATTGACTGAATGTTCTCTGAAACCTTACAGGGACTTAAATACAAATTGGAACTTTATTCCAATCATGTGAGCACGTGATTTGAGGGAATAATCGTCTAACACGTGGCTCGGCTCATCTGGAAGCATCTTCTTCGCGCGTGTCTCCCACACCCTCAGTCTCTCGTGAGTCTGGATATATATAGGAAGGTTTCTGCTCCTGAAACGTTGCTGAAGCCACAAGAAAAAGGGTGAGGCCAGAGCGAGAGGAAGGAGAGGAGAAGCCATCCTGATCCATTCATTGAGCGTACCTGGAAGAGAGAGAGTGATGAAGGTGAGGATGGTTTTCTGCTACATTTTGTCTATGCTTCTTTAAGAAGCTACATTGTTTCTCCGTTCGATTATCTTTCAATATTTCTTTATGTCTTCGTTTGTTCGTTCTCAAATTCTGATACTCTATTTTCGTTCCCTCTTGGTGTAGAGAAGAGAGGTGAATCCTCTAAGTCACAGTGTGGCATCCCTCTGATTTAGATCAGAGGAAGGGAGGAGTTCTCCGAGGTTTTGTGTTCAGGTAGTGAGAAGGCTACCTGGGTTCTTCCCTCCAGCTGAGGAGGAAGAGAGACAGCGTCTCTGAGTTGCAGTGAGGGTGGGTCACTGCTGGGTTCCCTCTTGTCTAAGAGGAAGGGAGAGTTATCTCCGGGTCAGGTCTTGTGATGTGAGACCTGGGTGCAAGCTGTGAGTTCAGCGTCTGTAGGGATTTCGATCCCCAAGCTGTGGATCAGCGTGTTGTTGGCAGACTGAGTCTGCGATTCTTTCTTGTGAAAGGGAAGCCTCACTCTGACTTGAGTGAGGGATGGACGTAAGTCTACAGGTTGCAGACTGAACCATCTAAACCTCTTGTTCTCCGTGGTGTGGTTGTGCGCATCTATTTTCTTTATGCTTCTGTTTGTCTTCATGAAGTAAGTGTGATTGTTGATGATCGAAACCTTGGTCTGACTGCTCGCTTAGTGCTTGTGATATGTGCTGATGAAATTCTGAGTGATATATGTTATGCGCTCGTGACCTGCTTTATCTTGGTTAAGGTTCCGGATCATTTTACATATTGTCAGTCTTCCTAGCCAATCTCATCTTCTAAGATCTCCTTGTCTCGGACAAATATTTTTTAAACGGTGATCTATTCATCCCCTCCCCTTCTAGCTCACCGTCCTCCTATTTAACAGTTGGTATCAGAGCGGGTTTACCCGAGATGTGGTCCAACGACCAGGGTAATCCTAGAACCAGTGGTCCTCGCAGCTACATAGCTGAAGGACAGTCAATCTCCCGTCCCCCATATTTTGATGGTTCTAACTATTTCTTTTGGAAAAATAGGATGGAAGTTTTCATCCGATCTCAGAGCCACAAGCTGTGGAGAGTCATTACAACTGGACCTTATGATTTACCTCCGAATGAGGAGATGTGGTCTGAAGAACAAGTCAAATTATCCGGACTGAACTGGTCTGCGCTCAACATCATCCAGTGCGCAGTTCACCCTGAAGAATATGCCCGAATTTCGGCGTGCAAGACAACTAAGAAGATGTGGGATGAACTAGCGCTGATTTACGAGGGTACCTCTCAGGTCAGAGCTACCAAGGTAAACTACCTAACCTCTGAGTATGAATTATTCAAGATGAAGTCATAGGAGAGCGTGACTGATATGTACGCTAGGCTGTCACTGATCACAAACAGCCTCAAGGGATTTGGAAAGGAAATATCTGAAGGGGATATAGTCAGGAAGATCTTAAGATCCTTGACTCCAGCGTGGCACACAAAAGCTACTATGATAGAGGAATCAAAGGATTTAACAACCATGACCGTCACTGAACTCATAGGGTCCCTTATGACCTATGAGATAAATCTCAGGAAAACAGGAGAAGGAAATGACAGAAGGGGCAAGAATGTTGCTCTTAAAGTTGAACGACATAGCAGCAGCAGCAGCAGTGGAGAGTCTAATGGAATTCCAGACCTTGACAGAAGTGAAAAAGCACTGCTCACACGTCAGTTCAGGAAATTCCTGAAAATGTAGGGAAATTCATATAGGAAAAGAAGAAACTACTCATCAGGTAAATATCCGAACAATGGCAATGACAAGGATAGGAATGCTAAAGGTGTGATGTGTTATCATTGCAGGAACTTTGGGCACATGAAGCAAGATTGCCCTGAGCTTCAGAAGAAGACACCGGACTACCACAAGAAAGGCTCCAAAGTGTACAAGAAAAAGCCAAAAGCTATGGTATGCACTTGGAGCGATGAAGAAGAAGACTCAGAGACTAATTCCTCAGGAAAAGAGACTGAAGGAGTATGTCTGATGGCCAACGAGGAAAATGAGGTAACCAATCCCTTTGTAACTTACTCTATTGATGACTGGGAAGAGAAATATGGTAAACTGCTAGATATGTACAATGCCTTAGCTAAAGAACATAGAGTCATCAAACGCAAACTCAATATGGTTAATGAAGAACAAGAACTCGTCAAGATAGAAAATTCCAAACTGGTAGCTGAATTAGCTCAGATGGAAAATGTAAGAAATGAGAATAATCTTTTTAAGAATGAACTTTAAAAATTTAGAAAACAGCTTGATGAAACCAATCAACATACTGAAGAAAACCTGAGACAAATTGACTTAATCAAGGAAGGGTATGAAGCTGTTATAAAGGTCAATGATGAATTGCTGGAAAACAACATATCTCTGCGGAAGGAGTTGGAAGATAAGAAGAAAACTCTTGAGAGGCTTGTTTTGGGAGAAAGCAACTTAAACGCCTTGTTAGGCACCAAAGTAAACTTTAATAGAGAAGGTTTGGGTTTCAACCCAAATAAGAAGGAAGCATTTGGGATAAAAACCACCACATTTTGCACTGAGAAAGGAAAAGAGAAACTGGACATCCCATCCAGTTCCAAAAGTACTGAACAACAAAAGAACATCCATAAACAACAGCCTGATCTTGGAAGAAATGTCTTTAAGAAATTCAACAAGCCCATACACCAGAAACAAGGTGCCTGTCAATTCAACAACTATGACTCTAATAAAAGAATGGGCTATTTGAAAAGAAACATGGGAAGGTCTAACTACACATAGAATACTATCAATAAAATGTCTTCAACTAGACAGTTTAGAAATTATGGTCTGGCTGGGACCCAAGCTTTTATCAACAGAAACTGGACACACCTTGAGAAACAAAAGGAAACAACTAAAATGCACATCAATAGCAAAACTGTCAATTCTCAGCACAGAAAAAAAAAGGGGTGAAGCAGATCCGGATCCCCAAAACTGTGCTTAATCATTTGAGCGGTATTTTTGGACCCAACTTACCTTGGGCTCCAAAGCACACTACTTAAATTGTTATTGTGCAGGTGAGCCTAGCAGCCGAGAACAACAAGTGGTATCTCGATAGTGGCTGCTCGAGGCACATGACAAGGGATCAAAAAAAGTTCAGCAAGCTTGAATTGAAAGCAGGAGGGACAGTCAAGTTTGGAGGTAAAAATAAAGGCCAAATAATTGGGACCGGAACCATCGGTAAGAAAACCTCCAACTCTATTGAAAAAGTATTGTTGGTCGAAGGTCTGCAACACAATTTATTGAGTATTAGTCAGTTATGTGACAAGGGTCACAAGGTCCTCTTTGATGAGCATGCTTGCAAAATTTTAGAACCAAACTCCGATAAAATAAAGTTCATTGCAAATAGAGTCAATAATGTCTATATTGTGGATCTTGATGTTGAGTCTGAGTCTAATCTGTGTCTCTCTGCTGACTCAGAGAATAACATGTTTGACTGGCATAGGCGACTAGGTCATGCTAGCTTTAACACATTGCATAAATTAGCTAAATTTGACTTAGTTAGAGGCATGCCTAGCTTGAAGTTCAAATCATTCTTTAAGCCTTGCGATGCATGTGCTCTAGGCAAGAAAACCCGAGCTTCTTTTAAAATAAGGACTGAGAGCTTGTCAAAGAAGCTTATGGAACACTTGCACATGGATCTCTTTGGTCCTACTAGAACCCAGAGCCTAAATGGTAATAGATTTGGTTTTGTCATTGTCGATGACTACTCTAGATTTGCATGGTTGTTTTTCTTGGCAAATAAGAGTGATGTTTTTCAAAAATTTGAACATTTTTTCAATAAGCAGAAACATGTAGGCCACAAGATCACTGTTATCCAATCAGATCATGGAGGAGAGTTTGAGAACTCCTCATTTTCTAGTTTTTGTGACAAGGAGGGACTGACTCACAAATTTTCTTCTCCCAGGACCCTAGAGCAGAATGGAATTGTGGAGAGAAGGAATCGAACAATAGTGGAAATGGCAAGAACATTACTAATGGAGAGTCAGCTACCGAAGAGTTTTTGGGCAGAAGCAGCAAACACAGCCTGTTATATACTTAATAGAGCTTTGGTAAGACCCATACATAAGAAAACACCATATGAACTCCTGAAAGGTAAGAGGCCTAATGTCTCATATTTCAAAATTTTTGGTTCAAAATGCTTTATTCATAATAACAACAAGAGAGACTTAGATAAATTTGATGCTAGAAGTATTCCAGGAATATTCCTAGGATACTCTGAAACATCTAGGGCCTTCAGGGTCTTTAATAAAACTGATAGAACTGTAGAGGAAACCACTCATGTCATTTTTGGTGAAACAAAAATCTCTAACAGTCTAAATGATGATAACAGGTCTACAAGTCATGATGGAGAGTTCCTGAATCAAATGCAAGAGGAGGAAGTACAACCGGCTGAAGAACCCACTGATCTGAACCCAGTAAGTACAGCCGAACAAGGTGAGTCCTCAACAAATGTCAGAATTTTAAAAGACCACCCTATAACCAATATAATTGGTAGTCTTCATGATCCCCCTAGGACAAGATCCCATTTCAGAAATGTTCAAAATCAGGACTTAATTGCTTTAGTTTCTCAAATTGAGCCTAAGACCATTGAAGAAGCCTTAAGTTATGAGAATTGGGTAACTGCCATGTGTGAAGAACTAGGGCAATTTGATAGAAACAATGTCTGGGAACTTGTACCTAGACCTGAAAATTTCAATGGGAACAAAATGGATTTTTAAGAACAAACTGAATGAAGAAGGTGTCATCTCTAGGAATAAAGCTAGACTTGTAGCTAAAGGCTACAGTCAGGAGTATGGAGTAGATTTTGATGAATCCTTTGCTCCAGTAGCTAGAATGGAGGCTATCATAATTCTATTAGCATTTGCTTGTTCAAACAACATAAAACTTCAACAAATGGATGTTAAGAGTGCTTTCTTGAATGAAAATTCTAAAAGAAGAAGTTTATGTTGAACAACCTCCTGGTTTTCAGTTTTCGACTAAACCTGGTCAAGTTTTCAGGTTAAACAAAGCTCTTTATGGACTAAAGCAGGCTCCTCGGGCCTGGTATGAAAGGCTGACCAGGTTCTTACTGAATAAAGGATATAACAGAGGTAATGTTGACCAAACTTTATTCACTAAGAATTCAAGACAAGATCTCATCATAGTTCAGGTATACGTAGACGACATCATCTTTGGATCAACAAATCCTGAACTGTGTAATGAATTTTCACAACTTATGTCAGCTGAATTTGAGATGAGCTTAGTTGGAGAACTGACTTATTTTCTTGGCTAACAGATAAATCAAATGTCAGATGGCTGCTTCTTCCACCAAACCAAGTACACGCTGGATATCCTAAAAAGGTTTGGGATGACTAACCTGAAGCAAATATCCACCCCAATGAGCACAAGCATGACCCTTAATGCAGATGAGTCAGGTAAACAAGTGGATGAAAAACTCTACAGAGGTATGATTGGATCCCTCTTGTACTTAACATCATCTAGGCCAGACATACAATTCAGTGTTGGCTTATGTGCAAGATATCAGTCTAGGCCTACTGAACTTCATTTGTCTGCTGTAAAAAGGATCTTTAGATATCTGTCTGCCACACACACATTAGGATTATGGTATCCTGCTTCTCGCACATTAGATTTAGTTGCATACACTGATGCAGACTTTGCTTGATGCAAATTAGATAGGAAGAGCACCAGTGGCCACTGCCAATTCTTAGGAGGATGCCTAGTTTCTTGGAGTTCAAAGAAACAACATTCAGTGGCCCTTTCCACTGCAGAGGCTGAATACGTGGCTGCAAGCAGCTGTGGCACTCAGGTTATCTGGATTAAGCATCAGCTTCAGGATTACCAAGTAGAGACAGGTTGCACTCCCATTTTTTGTGATAACACTAGTGCCATAAACATTACAAAGAATCCTGTTTTACACTCACGAACAAAACACATTGAAATCAGGCACCACTTTATTAGAAATGAAATTGCAAATAAAACATTTGAACTAATTCATGTTGGAACTACAAAGCAAACTGCTGATATTTTTAAAAAACCTTTAGATAGTGAAAAATTCACTTCATTGAGAAGAGAACTTGGTATTTACAAACTCTGACTAATCTGTGGAAATGAATTCAGTTTCATGTAATTCCATGTTGATAGTGTTAGTTCTGTCTTACTTTTTCTGATGGGGTCACTATGTGAGGGGGAGCGGGTGTGAGATTTGAAAGGTATCAGATCTGTTTCTCTACTGTTATCAGGGTAGAATGGGAGATAGAGCTACTAGAGAGGGGGAGCTTGACTAATTAAAAATGTTTGAAAGATGGTTGTTGTTGCTGGATTAATTGTCAGAATTGATCTTGAGTATCCCTTTTTAGTAGAACCTCGTTCATTTCCTACATTCTTAAGTTTGTGCAATTAAAGTCCAGCCAGAATCTTCTTCTAGTAAGTCTTAAGAGGCTAAGATTAACCTTCACAAGTATATCTTCTTACTTTGTTTCTTGACTGATGAACAAGCTAGACTCATATGAAATGGGTTCTGTTATACGCTTTTCATTGGATTTCGTGATAAGACCACGAGAAATTGCCCTGGCTTTGTCTTCAAACAACTTCTTGAAGAGCTAGTTAAACTGATCAGTGTTTAAAACTGTATATTGAGAAACTAGGAATCCCATCAATGAAATGGGAACCTTCTAAGTCATGAAGTATCAGTTCTCATAAACAAAAATAAAGAAAAAATTCAATTCAAATTTTTTGTTTGGCAGAGCAATGATGACAATGTGGTGAGTAACAGGGGATTCTGGCCTCTAATCAAGGTGTCTCCTCATGAAAAAAACCAATAGTCACTATCTCTGTTCTCTAACTGAGAAGGTATGAGGCTCTTACACTGAGTAACTGAGGATGCTGGCCTCTGACCAAGGTGCATACTTAATGTCAAAGGTGTAACTGGCCAAATACACTCTATAACAGTGCTTTCTCTCCTTGGTATGTTTGTCCTCAGCGCCTACAGGCTGTTTTCATGGTTCAAACTCTTGTTGTCTTTTTGACGAGCCTTAATAGCTACCTCAATCATATTTGTTGACACTTGCTCTTCTTTCATATTCATCGTAAGTTGATAAACTTCAAGCTTCTTCTGAATCTCTCTCTTACCAGAACTCCAAGATTCCTCACTGACCTTAGAGCCCCACTTAAGCATCTAAGATCTGTTACTGAGATTCTACTGTTGGAATTTTCTCCATCTTTTCTCATCAATCCAGCGTTAACTGCTCTCTTTCTCATCTGTTTTGATGATGTCAAAGGGGGAGAAGGTTGAAAGGGGGAGTGAAGAGGTTGTAAGGAGGAGGTTGAGCTAGTGAAAAGGAAGTTTTTGGTGTTTCTTTTGGGTAAAAGATAATGAGTGCTGAGAGTTCAGATTTTGAGAGGTCACCATTGCTGTTTTTATCGAGAACTATTGCTGTTGCTAATGAGATTGTTTTAGGTTGATGTTTCCTCTTTCACTGAATTTGACTCATGGTGTTGCCATCATCAAAAAGGGGGAGATTGTTGAATCTCTGTAGTTTTGATGATGACTAACACTATGAATCAAATTATTTGCATGCACATCTTCTGATTAAAATGTCTTTCATCATGCTCTTCTGATTAAATGCTTCTCCAACTTGTTCACTCATTAGCTCGTATCTATTTGTCTTCATTTATATGGGTTCCGTGCCTTCAGTGCGTTGACGCACTTGGCTGGATGCGTAGACGCAATTGTGCGTCTTTCGCTTGCTATCGTGTTCACTGTGTCGACGCTGTCACCTGATGCGTTGACGCATTGGCTTGTTTCCAAGGGCTTGAGCGTCTCGCCTAAGGAGCTGAGGCGACGCTGCACGATGGAAGCGTCGACGCCTTGAGCTTATGACCCAAGGTCTTATCATCAACAACCAAGCAGACGCGTCGACGCTGTCACTAATGCGTTGACGCATTGGTGTGTTTTGTCAAGGGACCTGTTCTCCATTATAAACTCATTGCGTTAACGCCTTGGCTTTACTGCGTTGACGCGTTCTTCAGTCCCTTGATTAGTTCGTGCAATCTGTGTGAACAAACGTATGACTTGAATATTTCTGAGATTGACTGAATGTTGTCTAAAACCTTACAGGGACTTAAAGACAAATTGGAACTTTATTCCAATCATGTGAGCACGTGATTTGAGGGAATAATCGTCTAACACGTGGCTTGGCTCATCTGGAAGCATCTTCTTCGCGCGTGTCTCCCACACCCTCAGTCTCTCGTGAGTCTGGATATATATAGGAAGGTTTCTGCTCCTGAAACGTTGCTGAAGCCACAAGAAAAAGGGTGAGGCCAGAGCGAGAGGAAGGAGAGGAGAAGCCATCCTGATCCATTCGTTGAGCGTACCTGGAAGAGAGAGAGTGATGAAGGAGAGGATGGTTTTTTGCTACGTTTTGTCTATGCTTCTTTAAGAAGCTACATTGTTTCTCCGTTCGATTGTCTTTCAATATTTCCTTATGTCTTCGTTTGTTCGTTCTCAAATTCCGATACTCTGTTTTCATTCCCTCTAGGTGTAGAGGAAGAGAGGTGAATCCTCTGAGTCGCAGTGTGGCATCCCTCTGATTTAGATCAGAGGAAGGGATAAGTTCTCCGGGGTTTTGTGTTCAGGTAGTGAGAAGGCTACCTGGGTTCTTCCCTCCGACTAAGGAGGAAGAGAGACAGCGTCTTTGAGTTGCAGTGAGGGTGGGTCACTGCTGGGTTCCCTCTTGTCTAAGAGGAAGGGAGAGTTATCTCTGGGTCAGGTCTTGTGGTGTGAGACCTGGGTGCAAGCTGTGAGTTCAGCATCTGTAGGGATTTCGATCCCCAAGCTGTGGATCAGCGTGTTGTTGGCAGACTGAGTCTGCGATTCTTTCTTGTGAAAGGGAAGCCTCACTCTGACTTGAGTGAGGGATGGACGTAAGTCTACAGGTTGCAGACTGAACCATCTAAACCTCTTGTTCTCCGTGGTGTGGTTGTACACATCTATTTTCTTTATGCTTCTGTCTAGCTTCATGAAGTAAGTGTGATTGTTGATGATCGAAACCTTGGTCTGACTGCTCGCTTAGTGCTTGTGCATATGTGCTGATGAAATTCTGAGTGATATATGTTATGCGCTCGTGACCTGCTTTATCTTGGTTAAGGTTCCGGATCATTTTACATATTGTCAGTCTTCCTAGCCAATCTCATCTTCTAAGAATTTCTTGGCCTCGGACAAATATTTTTTAAACGGTGATCTATTCATCCCCTCCCCTTCTAGCTCACCGTCCTCCTGTTTAACAGTTTAGTCACTCTATGGACAATTGCTATCTGATGGATCATGATGACCCTGGTGCTATGAATTTGCTTAGAACATCTATCAGGGCTAACGCAGGACCCAAAGCTACTTGGGTCCCTGCAGGATCAAGATGATCAAATACTTTGCAGGTGTGCCTTGGACTGAGGAATAAAGAGGGGTAAATTAAACCAAGGCACCCAAGTTAATAAAGCCCCTTTCAGGTAAATTCTCTGCACTTCTTGTTCTTAGAATAACTGAATAGCATGTTAAATCCGTCTTTGCATATTCATTCATCATCTGCATTGTCAGATTCAAATTTTTTGAACTCTCCTCATACATGATTTGTTCTTTTTATGACAGTCTGAATGAGCATAAATTTTAAAACTATGTTTCAGTGCCCTAATTGCATATCATGCACTCTGTAAGGGGGAGTTTGACTAATGCTTGCATATCATGATAATCTCATTTGCTACATGCATACATGTAGTTAGTAGCACTGCATTTTCTTAAATTGAAAAATCTAAAAAGAAATGTCTCATTGCATCTAGACAGGGGGAGCATTCTTGTTTCATCATTTCTTCATATCTTGAACCCCTACTAGCAATCTGATCCATTCTCTTGGCAAATATGTGGTTCACTTGAATTCTCTGTTGTCTACACTGATATAGCTGATCTGTCTGTATTCCAGACTCAGCCATTGATTCTATCTACTATGAATTCAATTGGTAGCTTGTTCCTATCATACACATTTCTTCATATCGTGTCAAGACTGGTGAAAGCTAATTTGACTGATTTTTAGTCTTTAATGCTGGCTTCTGAATTGCTCTATTCTCTCAACTATTGGTATCAGAATTGCTCTCTGCTAATTTCTCTTGACAATGTCATTGATTCAGCCGAATGAGGAAAGATTTAATCAGTGCACCCTAGGCATAAATCAGACACTCTGAAAAGAAGAATCTTCTAGTATACTGGCTTAAGAATGTTTTGATAAATCAAATTGATTTAAGCCTAATGTATTTTCGAAGTTTTGTTGTAAAAGACTTGAAAATATCTGAATCATCATGCTTAATAAGTCTTAACCAATTGCCTCATGAATTTCATGCAAAACTTTCTGAAATCTGAAATTTTAAAAGACATGGCTTTCTTTGGTTAAGATACATGTAGAAAGTATTGTTCTTAATCATTTCAAGTGTACTGAGCTTTGTTTGAAGAATTTGAAAACAATTAAAATTTAAAGCTAGAGCAATGACTGTGGTCACAGAGAAACTGGGTTTTCTATCAATGAAATAGAGTAAGCTCATGTCATGAAGTGCCATAGTTACCTCTTTTCAATATGTTTGAAAATCTGGCAGAGCAATGGCATGGATGTCATGTTGAGTAACTGGGGATTCTGGCCTATGATCAAGGTGTCTCCTCATGTAAAAAGATACTCCATTGCTAACTCTGTTCTTTTTGAGAGGCAATATGGTTGTCACAGTGAGTAACTGGGTCACTTCACCTAAGACGTGTTGTGCCTCACGTAAAAAGGTGTTGACTGAACCAAACTTGCTCAAGGAAAAATAAGTGCTGCTCAATTGGTATCAGAAAATTCTGAAAATCTAAAGACAAGCTCAGTCTCATTTATTTCTGTTTAATCTCAATATGATCTTGTGTATTTTCCATAGGAGTCACTGAATTTAAATGAGTAGGATGGAAGGAGGTTAAACATGAATAACAAATGAGTTGTTGGTTCACCTTTATTAAGAGGTGTTTCAGATATGAGTATTGAATTTTCTTGATAAACTTTGAATACATCTCTCTTAAATCATGATGGTCAGTTTAAACTCATTCATAATCTATTATAATTGAAGAATCTGAAATTCGTTTACAAAGATTTATTAATTTGGTGTGCTAATGAAAATCTATCTTCCTCATTTATTCATTGTGAATACAGTCTGTGTTTTGCTGATAGATGCTCATCACTTCACTATATCAATTGGCTTCACTCAATCATCTAATCAGGGGGAGCTTTCCTGTCCTGTTGAGTGTCTTTCTTAAAGGGGGAAATCTAGTCAGCATTCTTGAGTGTCCCAGTGTTTTTGTTGATATTCTCCCTTCATCTCAATTGGTTTCAACCTTCAAAACGTTTCTGATCATACTGCCCTCTATCAATGTGTTTTGATTGACATTGGTTCTCTTTTATGTGACGCACAACTCTCAGAATTTTTTTTTTTGGATAACCAAAGTTCATCCTTGTAGATTTCTCTTGCATCATGGATCATAAGGGTAGAATTCTCTGGTCTGTTTGAGAGACTATATGCATAAGGGGACAATGTGCTAGATTGTCTGATCATGTTGTTTGTCTGCATTAGCTCTATATCTTCTGCCATGTCAAAGGGGGAGTATTTGTTGCATGTGCATGACTGCATAAGTTGTTTGACTAAGGGGGAGAATTATTTTAATTGCTTTTGATATTGTGTTGCCCTCTTCTGCTGAACTATCTTGAGTGTCACATATGACATCACTAGATTATCAAAGTATTGTTTTCTTTTTGATGAAGTCAAAGGGGGAGAATACTTTGATGAGTCTAGTATGAATATTCCATTTATTTCATTCATAAGACTCATAGTATTGCCATCATAAAAAAGGGGGAGATTGTGGGATATTATGTTTTGATGATGACAAACACTATGACTCTCATATGTTTGATGTCATATGTGTTTACTTATGTTTTGATGATGACATAGTTTACGTGTGTTTTGATGATGACAAATTGATGTCATATGTGTTTACTTCATTCAGAACTGCTCATTCAGAACTTGGTACATTGCTTAACTGTGAGCATGGCATAGACTGTACACTCGTCTGTCTGCATGAGTCACCAAGTCCACACATTGCATCGTGTGTTTTTCATGAAGTCTATACACTGGCATGCAGCGTCTCATGAAGTATGTACATCATCTTCAAGCATTTCAAAGTCTATACATCGCTTGGAGTTCTTTGAAGTCTATACACTGGTCCGTCTCTCAAGTCTGCACAGCCTTCTGATTGGACTTAACGTCTATACATTGTGCATCGTCTCAATTTGCGTCTCATGCCAAGTCTATACAGCCTGCCTTCATGTTCAGAGTCTATACATCCACAGTGGATCTTCAAAGTCTGAACATCCGTTCACTTCACTCAAGTCTATACAGTGGTATTCAGCTAAAGTCTGTACATCGGACTTTCACTGAAAGTCTGTACATCGCTACTTTGTCAAAGTCTGTACATCGCAGCTGTGTTGAAGTCTGTACAGCCATTCTCTTATCAAAGTACATACATCCTTCTGTTGGAATTCCAAGTCCATACATCAGACTGTTTGAGCAAGTATGTACAGCATTTCATTCACACCGGAAGTCTATACATTAGACTGTGGCCTGCTTAGCTGAAGTCTGTACATCGCCTTTAGACTTTCAAGTCTATACACTCCATGCTCATTCAAGTCTATACATCCACAGTGCAACTCCAAGTCTGCACATTGGAGTCTTTACCTACGATCAGCTTTGAAAGTCTATACATTGGGAGCTTTACCGACGTTGCCTTGCCAAAGTCTACACACTGTGAATCTTCAAGTCTGTACAGACTTCGCCTTGTTTCAAGTCTGTACATCATCCAGCTCTTTGGCAAAGTCTACACATCTTAAAGTCTGTACATCCGTTAGGCTTGCTCATGCATTGTTCTTCTGAAGTCTGTACAGCCGTGGCTTCTGCCTCAAAGTATGTACATTTGTTTCAAAGGCTAACTCTATACATTGTGCATCCTTGGGTTAAAGTCCATTCATTGGAAATCTGTACAGAGTTTCTCTTGTCTTTAAGATGAAGTCTGAACATTGCATAGTCTGTACATTGCTTCTTCAGTCTGCCTCGGCCAAGTCCATACATTGCTTGCTTAGCAGACTGTGAAGTCTATACATCGGTTGTTCAGCAGCAGACTGCTCAAGTCCATACATTGGCTGCATCACATGCATTGAAGTCTGCACATTGCTGAATGCTCTTCAAGTGTGCATATTCATTCTAAGGCATAGTCTATACATTGCATTGCATTACATTCATCAGTTGTGAAGTCTGTACATCGAGTCAAAGTCTGCACATTGCATTCTCTTCAGCAAGTATGTACAGCCCTTCATATAGAAAGTCTATGCAGGCTTCTGCTTGTCAAAGTCTGTACATTGGTCTCAGACTCCAAAGTCTATACAGTCTGTATCTGCATTGTATTGCATGCATCATGGTTGAAGTCTATACACGGGCTTTGAGCTGAAGTCTAGACATTGCTTTAGGCTGAGCAAGTATATACATTGCGTGTTCTTTTAATAAAGTCCATACACTGAGCAAGTACATACATTGTCTGCCTGTCGATTGAAGAGTCTATACATTGCTGTTTGTCTTGTAAAGTCCATACATTGATGTCTGTACGTTGGCCTCAAATTGAAGTCCATACAATGTGTTCTCATTTCACAAGTCTATACATCATGTTAGTCTTTACAAGTCTATACAGAGTTCTTCACTTAACCTGACAATTCGATACTCTGTCTGACAAGATTAATGGACGAGGTTATTAAGACTGGCACGTGATCCTAGAGGCTGAGATGCTGACACGTGGACCGAACCTTCTGGGCGGGAATCATCGAGAGCTCACGCCCTAGCTGCCTGCTGCTGGTATAAAAATGGAGCTTCCTCCATCGACTGAAGAATGATCGAAGAGCAGTGAGCCATCAAGAAAAATAGAAGAGTAGTGAGTTCCTCCACGATACAGAGAACAGAGAAGAAGAAGAAAAAGAGAAAGAAAGAGAGTGAGAGCAGTTGAAGAAGAAAGAAGAAGAGTGAGCCAGAGAGTAGAAGAGAGATCGAGAGATCTAGCAGAAGAAGAAAAAGGGAAAGAGAGAGGGCTCGTGTAGAAGAAGAAAGAAGCTTCAGTTGAAGATCTGCCTACTGGAATTTGGATCAGATCCAATCCAGTCAGCTCCTTTGAGAGCCACATTCCTTGTATTTCATTTACAGCTTTTCAGTCGCTATGACTCTACTTTCTGTTTTCCTTTTCATTTGATATCTAGTCTTTCCGATACTCTGTAGAGAGGTCGGGGTCCCTCCTGTTGGTTCAGGAGAAGGGAGATTGTTATCTCCGGTTGAAAGTAGCTGGGTGCTACTTGTGGGTTCCCTCTGGTAAGAGGAAGAGAGGCTCGTCCTCCGGTTCTGGGCTTGTAGGTTTCAAGTCCAGGGGTCCCTCCGGTTGGGAGGAAGAGAGGTCCGAGACCTCTGGCTTGCAGGTGCCTTAGTGTCACTTGTGCTTCCCTCTGAGCTTCAGAGGAAGGGAGACTTGGGTCTCCGGGTGCAGGTAGTGTTGCTACTTGTAGGTCCCCTCCTGGTCTGGAGGAAGAGAGACTTACGTCTCTGGTTTGCTAGTGACTGGTGTCACTAGTGGTTCCCTTCGGTTGGGAGGAAGAGGGGAGGTTGTTCCCCAGGTCAAGTTGTGTCGGCAGCATTTGTTGCAGACTGAGTCTGTTGTGCTAGTGTTACTAGTGGAATCCTCACTCCGGTTTGGAGTGACGGGTGGACGTAGGTCTGTTGACCGAACCACCTAAAAATCCTGGTGTCCCTTGTGGTTTGATCTTCTTATATGTTCACTTAATTGCTGCGCATTAGATGCTTGCTTAGGATCGTTTGAGGGCTTATTGAGTTGTTGTCTTGCTTTGATCCTTCAAAGTTTCCTCAGTTTATTTCTGCAACAGTTTTAATTCCGCATAACTGAGCTTTAGAGTTTTAATTAGGCTATATTTGTAGAGGGATACATTCACCCCCCTCTGTATCCGGACCTTGCATCCTAACAGTACATTGATATGCAGTAACCTTCGTATGAACAATCGAAGGCATGCACCAAGGTAAATAATGCACCGAGCTCTATATGAACGTGTGAACAGAAGTGACGTGCACATACCCTCTAGCATGAGTGCATACAGCACTGAGTTACCATATGCACGAACCCTATGTTCAATAGGCCAAAACCTACATCGAGCGCACATATGCACCGAGCTCTATATGCGTGCATGTAAAACATGCACCGAGTTAGAGAATGCACTGACTTCCTATATGCTTTAGAAAAGCATTGAGGCGTAGGCATGCAATGAGACGCAGAATGAGACGTAGACGGGGTCGCAACTGTGCATGAGACGCTAACAGAGATGCAAGATGAAAATAGCACCGACCTGTGTGAGCCTTAGACATAGCAAGAGACGCAGACGGGGTCGCAGCTGTGCATGAGACGCTAACAGAGACGCAAGATGAAAATAGCACCGACCTGTGTGAGCCTTAGACGTAGCATGAGACGCACTGACCTTATACAGTCACAATGTTGAGACGTAAACGTGCACTGTCCTTGTGCAATCTCAACACGACTTGCACCGACCCGTGTGTGCATTAGATGCAAATGTAGACGCACTGTGAGATGCTAAGACTATAAAATAGCACCGACTGCATGCAAGCCAATGCTTGAAATAGCACCGACCTGTCATGCGTTAGACGTAACATGAGACGGATATGCACGGACCTTTGCAAAGATTGCACCGAGGTTGTGTGTATATAAAGAAGACTTTGCATGTAATGTTGCATGGACTCTCCTAAGCACAGGACAAAAACAGTATGCCTGAACACAAACATGCACCGACTTGGTCTTGTAGCAAAAGCTGCACTGACCTTCAGGCGTGCGTGCTATAACCAACTATGCACTGACCTAGCATGCTGACAGACTAACATGCAAAGACCTTGCATATAGACAAGGTGAAAACATGCATCCACCTGCATGCCCAAAACTTGCACCGACCCTGCAGCATGCAAGGGTCAAAAGGTGCACCGACCTGGTATACTGACCAGCCAACTATGCACGGACTTCATATGCATTAAGCTAGATGTGCACAGACCGTGGATGTGCCTTAGACAAAAGCATGCACCGACTAGGATGTGCACTGACCTTAGTGTTTGCATATGACAAACATCATGAGAGAAATGTGTGCACACAACCTGTTCGAAGAAATGACTGTGCATTCAATCTGATGAGGTTCTATTCATATCTGAAAATGCAATGACCCAAAAATGAAACTGGGAGTGATTCTGACCTATAGAAAGTTGATGTTGCCAAAGTCAACGATTGGTCAAACCACTGTTGCCAATGGTCAAACCATTGTTGCCAATCATTAAAACAAGACAAGGATAGCGCCAATTCAGAGGAGACACAACATGGGGCATGGACATCGCGGGGCCTTTCCCGCCATCTTCCAAGGGCCATAAATACATCTTGGCCGCCACTCACTATTTCTCTCATTGGGCGGAGGCTCTACCTTTGCGAGAGGTCACCGGTGAAATCGTTGACAGATTCGTCCGGCACAACATCATATACCGATTCGGTACTCCCAGTTGTGTAGTGTCTGACAACGGGACACCCTTCAAAAATAAGGCTGTATACCAGCTAGAGGCCAAATTCCACATCGACTGGAGAACCTCTTCGGTCTACAACCCCCAGGTTAATGGCTTAGCGGATACCTTCAACAAAACCCTCTGCAAGCTCCTAGCTAAGATGGTTAGCCACCGAAAACGTGATTGGGGTGAGAAGGTCTTCGAAGCATTATGGGCCTATCGGACGGTCTACAAAACCCCCACGGGGTGCTCGCCATTCTCCCTTGCCTACGGAACATAAGCAGTTATCCCCATCGAAATCCAGTTAGCTTCTTATCGTGTGGCGATCCACACCGGCCTTGCCGGTCCTGACGAAAGTGAGTACCAGAGAAAGCTAGAAGAGCTCGCCGACCTAGAAGGAAAGCGACTCGAAGCCTACAAACACCTGCAAGTATACCAGGCCCGCATGGCCTGGGCCTACAATAAGCTCATCAAGCAGTGAGCTTTCAAGCAAGGCGACCTTGTCATGATCAAAGAAAAAGAAGTCATGGTAGGGCACTCCAGTGGAAAAGTTCAGCCGAACTGGCGAGGTCCATACATTATCCAGAATGTCTATGAGGGTGGGGCCTACACGGTCGTTGATCATAAAGGTCATAGACCGTTCTCGCCTCTCAACGGCAAACACATGAAGCTATATTATGCACCGGAACATGAGTTCGCACGCCAGCCAGACTAAGGCGCATGTCCCAGCTACTACCAGTAAGGCCGGTCCTTCCCTGTGAAGGATCCAACCCGCCAGCCTGCCAGCCTTCAATTCCCAGTCGAGCACCCAGTCCAGTTCCCCAGGACAGCCGCCAGGCGTCCTAGGGGACTAACCTCCTGCCCTCACTCCCGTCACCACGGGGGAACGGGCACTTCTGCACCGACACCAGCCTAGCCGTCGGGCTCCCAGGTCAGTCTAAAAAAAAAAGAAAGCAAAAAAAAATGGGGTTAAAAATAGAGATACCCCGGCAGACCCAGTCATCCTCACCACAATAGGGTGGCTGGGGGCAAAAAGGCTGCTAACCCGGCTGAGGTGTAGACCCGAAAGGGCATCTCAGGCAAAATCGGGTAACCCCTCGGTGTGAAAATCCGCAAGGGCGCACCGGAAAAAGCTAAAGGGGGTCGGCTCTAGTGAAAACCCGAAAGGGCAGTAGAGTCGATAAAGAGAAAATTTTCTTCTCCCTACCAGTCAGAATGGCCTTCCACCTATTCCTCGGTGGGCCGTTAGCCTCACCCAAAGCCAGTCTTCAATCAACTTACACCATTAGAACACAAACCCTCCACTCACCAGTTGGCTTTGCACTACACCGACTCAGTTTGGCCAACCTTAGGCCCTCACCTCAACACACAGATCAACTAGTCCCTGTGATAGTTAAGCTCCCAGTCACCATCTCGGTAAACTTATATCCCGGTACATTCCCAGACATTTATCATTCTCTGCCCCTACATCCTACATCCTTTGCAAATCTAGAGCCTTCAAGTTCATTATAAGCCCAGTTCTCCCATAGAATCCCTGATCCACTAGCCATAACTCCAGTCATATTTTGCCATGACAAAGTGGCCCTTCGCCACCATGGCGTGAGGATTTCAAAAAAAAAAACCCTTGTTAATGGCGGAACAATGTCCGACCATCCACACCTTCCAGTTTCAGGATACGTCCGCTGACAGCAACATGCTATGGATAGTAGTCTCAAGAAAATAAAAAAAATGGGGTTAAAAATAGAGATACCCCGGTGGGCCTGGTCGAATCCATTACAGGGAGCCAACTAGGCGCAAAAATTGCCACTGACCCAGCTAAGGTGAAAACTCGAGAGGGCGTCTTAGGCAAAATCAGGTACCCCCTCGGTGTGAAAATCCGCAAGGGCGGTAGGGCTGGTAAAGAGAAAAAAAACTCTCTCTCCCCCTCTATTCTTCACTTACAAAGTCATCGGCTAAGACACGCCCTGATGGCGAGCTCAACATCACTCCACGACAATGATGGCCACTACACCCCCGAGGGTCGGTCATGTCCAGTGCCAGTTCCGGTTCCAGTCCCCAGTGCCAGTCTCTGGCTACAACGCCTTCACAGGCCAGCATCCCGTCTCCAATTCTAGTTTCGGCTACAACACCTTCACAAGCCAGCCGCCAGTCTCCAGTTCCAGTTTTGGCTACAACGCCTTCATAGGCCAGCCGCCAGTCTCCAGTTCCAGTTTCAATTACAACGCCTTCACAGGCCAGCCGCCAGTCTCTAGTTCTAGTTTCGGCTACAACGCCTTCACAGGGCCAGCCGCCAGCTCCCAGTTCCAGTCCCGGCTACAACGCCTTCACAGGCCAGCCACCCAGCTTCTAGTCCCAATTTCGGCTACAACGCTTCCACAGGCCAGCCGCCCAGTCTCCAACCCCAGTTTTGGCCACGATGCCCTCACAAAGTAGCCGCTCGGCTCCCAGAGCCAGTTTCGGCTACAGGGCCTCTACAGGCCAGTCATACAGCCCAGCGCTAGTTCCCAACTACCGCACCTTTCCAGGTCGCCTAGTTGGCTCCAGCTCCAGTCTCCATTTCAAGTCACAGTCCCAGCTTCAATTTCCAGTCTTTCTCCCAGTCCTGGTCCTGGCTGTCACATCTTCCTAGGCCATCCAGCTAGCTCAATCCCAGCTTCCCAGACACGTGCGAATCACATTTTTTCGGCTAACGGTATAATGCTGGCCGATACTCCACCAGCCATTTCAGGGTCAATATACCCTCCAGAGTCACCTCTACAACCCTAACCCACGTGAACTGCCCCATCCTTGTGGGCCTACGTTGGTTCCCTGGTATCCAGGCTTTCATCCTCCAAGGGGATTGGCCCCCACATATAGCCCTTTCCTTTCCCCTGCTATCTAGTGCTCAGCCTCCAGTCTCTAACATTGAGTTCCTTAAACTCGGTCCCTATTATCCTTTGTCACTCATGCCGATGCATTGTAGAACAAGCAAGCACGACTAACAATAAGTGGTCGTCAGTTCACGCACGTCACTCCGTTCCATCGAGAAAGGAAGGGAACAACCCAGTGAACAAAAGATCTGGAGTTTGCCACTAATACTCTGTAAAAAGAGCCCAAGAGATGCCCTTGAGGTAACAAAATCCCTACACTCCAGACATCAAAAAAAAAGAGGGGAAGAAGAACAAGGAGAAAGATACAATCAAATCTCAAGCTCGGTCCCCTCCAGCGCCGCAAGGTGAGAGTCCGCAGCCACAAGCTCCGCCTCTAGAGTGGAAAAGAGTTGGGCACTAGCTCCGACTGTCATCTCGGCCGCCTGCCACTCAGCTTGGATGCACTCGACGACTGCCTGCTGCTCCTCCCATGCCTTCCTCAAGGCCTCAGCCCGGCTCTCCACCTCCCTCAGTTGTGCGGCGCTCTCCTAAAATGCCAACGCAGTTGCCTCGTCGTGGCTCCTCTGCTCAGCTACGGATGACACAAGCTGAGCACGCTGCTCTTGTGCCTCTCGGATCGTCGCTAGCCTCCGATCCCTCTGCTCCTAAGCCTCGCGGACTCACAGGTACTCGACCAAGATCCCCGCTAGTCCGGACATCCAGAGCTCGCGTGGGAAGCCGATCACGTGGTAGCCCTGGGTGCACTCCCGTAGTCGCTGCCTCAGGTCCTCCGGAGAGGGAAGAGGGTCGCTCTGTGAGTAGCCTCGCGCCTGCTGCAGTAGGGCGGCACCTGCACTCATCTCCAACAGTGGCTCCGACGGAGAAGCAGATGTAGGCCACTCAACTCCTAAACCTAGGGAGAGGTCTCCAAATGCGGCCAGCACTCCAGTGGAACCTGCATAGTTCCGACAAACACCAAAGGGGGTGAGCAATACACATAAGATTTCCTTCGACAAATAAGGTGAAAAACCTGAGAAAAAGAAGGAGACAAGTCTTGGCTCCTCACCTGAAGCAAATCCAGCTGTCCCTGTGGCATCATCTGTGGGGGTCGGGGAGGGCAGCTGCTCGTCCGCCTCAACAGCATCATAGACCGGGGTCGGAGAGGGGAGTGACTCCTCCATTGTCCGGTCATTCCTAGCAAGCACGGGTAGGACAGGGAGCTCCTCCGTCCCGCCCTCATCAGGAGCCGACGAGCGCTCCTCTCCAGGATCTGATGCTGCAGACAACCCAAGAGCGTCAGCACCCTGCCTTATAGAGCTAACAAGCATCAAATGAGGACGGGAAGATCCACCATATACCTCCAGAAGTGGTCCCCGTCGGAACCTCCCTACTAGCAGAGACCCCGGAGGACGAGGAGCTCGAACTCAAACTCTCCGCTGTCTCCATCTCTGAGCTGCCGTCATCCGGAGAGCTCGACGAGGACCCTGAAGAACTCTCGGAGGTGGCCGAACCGGAAGCTCCTGCAAGCCAACGAAGCAAACAAGGTCACCACAGGGCCCAGCTTCATACAAGAGCGGCTCTCCAACTAAGAGCTGCAAATAGAACACTCACCGGCCGGAGCACTCCCTTTCAAAACCTTTTCGATGTCGATGATCTCCTCGTCGCCCTCAACCGGAGCCACCTCAGTGCGCCCCTCCTCCACCACTCCAGCCCCGTCACGGGGTAGCTCACCTTCTTCTAGAGGTGAAGGGGCACCTGTAAACAATGTCAATAGGATCTCAGCACTAGAAGACAATCAACACAAAGGGCTTGATAGAAATGATTAAGACTCCAGCTACGTACCTGAGGGTCCCATGATCGAAGTCCCGACCAGCCCCACAGTACATGCCGACACCACACCTGGTAGGGAAACTTGCTCCACCCCTACCAACAGCTGTGGTAACAGGCTGGATGTTGCTTCGGCCGGAGACGGCATTGAAGCACTCTTCCCTTCAGGCTCCCCCTCAAAAGAGGGAAGGGACACTAATGGGCCGGTACGGACCAGCTCCTGAATCATCTCTAGAGTAGCGGCTAGATCTTCACCTGGCAAATAGCAACATAAAAATAGTCAACCTCTGCAGTCCAGCAATTGTTTAGCGTGAGGGCAATCCCCTCCGTAACAATTCAATACTTAGCCAAGCCATCTTGGGTCGCAGCGGGCTCCTGCCCGTCAATGGGTGGGGGCACCTCGCCTCGCATCTCAGAGGGAGCTGCGGTCTCTGATGTCCCGGCCACCTCTGCATGACGCCAGCAACTATATCAACTCCTAGAATTAAATACAGCCATAATCACAACATGCTCGGTCCTAGAATTATTTACCTGGCTGGGCATCCTTTGAAGCCTTTCATGGCTCAAAATCGGGAAAGGTCCCAACATTGGGAGGAGTCTTGTCAATCAAACGAATGAACCCCTCCATGTCTATCTCCCAATCAACCTCGTCGTTAGGTAGTTGGTCGACCTCCTGAGGTGGCGAGAAGGCCGCGTCAGCCCCGGCCTCCAGTGGCGCTGTGAAAAGCCAATCCAGTTACGCAAAGTTAGCCAATCATAAAGGCTGAATCAATATAAAGCAAGTAGGTGGATATAGCACTTACTCAGAGCCGGTTCTACCTCAATGTTATCCCTGGCAGCGGGCCCCTGAGAGGACTCACCGGCCTCCCTGACTCCAGTCTCTACCCGAGGGCATTTCGATCGGGGCTGAAGGGCCCCGTCACCATCCCCAAAAGACGTCCCCGTGGAGGGGTAATCCCTGTCCGCCACAGAGCCTGCCAATAAACACAACCACATAAGAACTCTCAGCCATGTACCCTAGAAAACAACAAAGCGGGGACAACAGGCTAACGAAGAGGTCTTACCTGAAGCCACAAAGGGAGTCAGTTGCAGTGGAACCAACTGCTCCGGCTTCAAACCCATGACCCATGCGGCCTTCGCGACCGCTTCCTTCACGTCCCTTAGGGTGTAGGCACACTCGATAAGGCACACAAGCTCCACGGGTCCGGCCGACCCGATCGCATGGGCGATATGACGCCTCCAGTCATCAATCACTCTGTCTGTAAAACTACCTCCACGGAGCACTCGATCCAGTGACCCCTCTGCTCAAACCCGAAATCAGCTAGGAACTGGGTCCACCAAGTCCTCGACCCACCGGGTCGAGGCGCCGCCGCTCCAGTACCTCTAGGCGCCGGCCGCGCTTACCTAAGGGGCTTCAGTGCCTCGTTGCTACTCCGCCCTGCAGACAGTGAGCCTCTGCTCCTCGGAGGCGCCTGCTGGGCCAACCGCTCCACCACCCGGTGGATCCGAGAGAAGCGAGTCCGCAGGTAACCGTCATCTAGTCAATGAGAGGGAGATCCTCCCTCAAGAGACGGGTCTCCTCAGCTTTTTGGACCGTCGAGGCCTTCTGTCGATACTGGTGACTGTGCTCGAACCACCACCTGGCATAGTGGACGTCGAACCGTCCCCTAAATCCCAGCACAGGTGTCGGCGGTCACTCTGACTCTCGGCGACTGTAGAAGTCCCACCATGCCGTAGCTAGCAAGTGTGTGTCTCGGCCTCTGTACTGACGACCCGCCAAAGGAAACTCCTGGTTTGACGGGATCCCCTGGTCGTACCCGAAGTTTCGAGTGAACTTGTGCGGGTAGTACGGCTCTAGGAAGCTCGTCACGGACTGGTGTAGAGGCAGCACCGTTGGCCGGGTGCTCATCACCCACTCTGTGTACAATGATGCATCCAGCTCGTGCTGATAAGGAAGGGCGCAGGCCGCCCCACCATTCGAAGGCACCAGAATCAGGTGGGAGTCCCTGGTGGCACTGTCAAAAGGAATCCCCTCCTTGCCCCTGCCGGGCAAGTAAAACAAGACTCTCCTGGCTTCCTCTAGTTGAACAACTGCGTCCCCATCCGGCTGCCTGGTGAAGCTGAACAACAGTGGTGCTGCCTGGTTTGCCACGGACCCATGAGACACCAACCTTGGAAATAGTAGGCCAGCCCATGAACTGAGGTAGTGGGTCGGCAGAAGCAGGCTCCGCTCGCATGGTGCCGGGTGTGCCGCCAGTTCCCCCAGTCCCTGGTAAACATTGGCCAAAGCCGCCTTTGCTAAGGCCAGCCTCCGTCCCTCTGCCAGTTGGCACGCAGGTCACAACAGCTCTACTCTCAGCCGGCCGTCCTCCCCATGTGGGACCACGAACGTCGCCAACCAATATGCCAAGTATGCGGCCAGGTGGGTCACATTTGCCAGTCTATGGGGGTTCCATCCCTCCCGCGGTGCGTAGATGTACCTGGTGTATGTCCGGAAATGTAGCTCCACCTCTGTGTACTTCTCTCAGGGGGTCTAGTCCATCGTAAACTCCTGGTGAAAGCAAAAAGGTCCATTGTAGAAGTGGCAGACCCACGCGTTCTACAGTACCCTAGGAGTCTGTGCTACTCTCTCTCTCCCAGCCAGGGCTAAGTCCCTCCAGGTCTTCAACAAATACCGGTAGCTGTAAGAAACCCGGTATCTCTCATGTCCTTCGGTGTGGCTACGATGGAGGTCATCCAGTACTACCTCCTCGTACCCCTCGCCGCTGATCGGCAGCCCGGAGATCCTGTACAGATACCACAGGTCTAACGAAGTCTCTCCCTCTGCCGTCGCCACGATATTCCACCTACGGTTGAAGCGCTCTGCCAGCGCCTATAAAAGCCCTTGTAGCAGGGGTACCCATACAAGGCCGCAGTCACAGCATATCGGATATCAGATCGGTCTAGCAGCACCCAGTAGTGGTGTACTATGCCCATCAACCACTCGGTAGCTCCCTGGCAGTATCTGTGTGATGAAATCACCGCCCAGCGGCCATACCAGCTAACGGCAGTCTGCCACAGTATCCCGGATAGAAGGCTGTGGTCGTCATAGCCTTCTCTGGCATACTCCAGCCCTGATGGCTCTAGTACTGTCCTTGGACTGCCCTCTGTCTCTGCCCGGTGGTGCCCGTTCATATCCCAGAAAGCGGGACCCATCACTCGAGCATGAACTCCAAACTGGTCTGCTCTGTTGAAGAAGTCCAGGCACCTGGCACTAGGAAACTGACTCTGCCTCCAGTAGTCCACGGAGAAACTTGGAAAGCCACAAAAGACGATTCCGTGCAAATTGTCTCGGCCCACCACGATTGCCTGCTCCAACCGGCGATGGGCTCCGGCGACCCGAGAGTCACTCTCCTCCAGCCCTGGCGGGACAAAGCGCCTGATGAACTCGAACAAGTGTCAGTCCAGAGGGTACTCCACCAGGTAGCAGCCGCTGCGATCATAAGTGTAAAGCCCGCCCGCCTCCGACGCGCGGGCCAACTCCATAATCCCGACTCCGCTATCGCGCTCACCAACGGGGCCCTCCGCCATAGTCGTGTGCCCCCAGTCGAGCCGCTTCACATTCACCGCAGTAATGACTGGCGGACCTAAAGGGGGCATGGGCCGCTCGGTCCTCCTCACCCAGTGGTCCACCTCTCGGACCACACGCCTCGGGACCCACTCGTCCCTACCGAATCGTGCCATGGCTGCAAGACAAAACACCAAAAATGGTCAGCGTGCCAGGAATTCAACACATACAACACAATAAAGCACAAGTATATGAAGCCTCAAAATGTGACTACAACAACTCAAAAGGAGAGGTTCACGGGCCGTATGCCCTCGTCTCCCCCTCTGACGCACGACCCGTGGGGGGCATTTGTTTTACCCAGACAGTTTCTCCAGCAAAATACCCAGAAATAAGGGTTCGGGAAATTTCTCGAACACCTTCAAGGCACGGGCTACCCGGCCCCTCCGACAACCCAGTGGGCCCGACCAACGGCCCCGACCCGCTAGCCGAGGTATACGGCGGCACTAGCAATCAATCGGGACCACTCCTAACTCATGAGTTGCGATCTTTGCCCGCATTCTACACAACCACCGGGGCCATCCCGGGGACACTCCGACTATAAGCCACGCCATGTGGCACCAAGTGAAAAGGCCAGGGGCCTACCCCGGGATGCCTTCTTTCAACCCTCCAAGGTCAAAGGGAGACCCAAATAGGTCAACCACAGGCTCGGGAGGCCCGCAGCACGTGTGTACAGCTCACAAACGTGTGTTCGGCATTCTGCCGAACACCTTGTGGGCGCACATGTTTCAACCCTTCTACACCAAACTAAGGGCCACCCCGTGGTTCCAGTACGTTAATTGGGTCCTACAATGACCCCCCATCAAGCCGGGGCCACCCCGACCCTCAGACACGTGGCAATATGCCACCCAACTTTAGCTCTCGGGCCAACCCGAGGCTACCCTGCCAACCCGCCGTACAACATGGCACGCAGCACGAGACAAGGCCCATGGGCCCAAGGTGCCTCTTCCCAGCCCCTATGGACTTCTACCCTTGGCCTAGGTCAAATCCAAGGCCCGTCGGCCACCTACGTGGCCCGTTCGGCAACCCGGGGTGTGTCGGGCATTTGCTCGAACACCTTGCGAGCGGCTACTACGACTCAAAGAACAACGTCCCCCATGGGCCATCTCAATATCCCGAAAATCCGTGTCCTTCAAAGGACATCCCTAGACGACGAAAGAAGACCCCAGGGGGCCATCTCTCGGGGTTGCGGATCGCCCGGGGCAAGTTCGCCCTAGGGCGTGGCCGCGCCCCCGGGGAGGGCAAACTCCCCGGGGGGGGGGCGCCCTCTCCCCAGCTCGGAGGCCCGACTGATGTGAAACGAGATTGGGAGGGGGTGGCCTTCTTCAACCTTCTGCCCGTAGTCGCGCTATAGGAACATGGCGCCTTCATGAGGATCGCGCTAGGACGATACAACGCGTTCTCAGACAGTCGCCGGAAGAAGAAGTTGGACTTAGGGGCGCTCGTGGATGACTTCGGGGGAGTGATTCACAAGGGGAGGGCACATAGGAGAGTGGATATGACACGGGGGGGATTTTAAACAAAACATGGGGGCCCTAAACATCGATTAAACTAACCTATTGCTAGCTAGGATAACTTGGTGAATGTGGGAGCGGGGGTGGGCGACGAGGGAGAAAGGGGCATGGCAGGGCGAGCTAGGACTAGTAGGGTGTTGGCTGGGGCATCACACCCGATCCCATCGCAGGACCGGTGCAACCAAACTCCGTCTTGATCATAGCCACGTCGTTGGCGGTGGTGGAAGACGTCGATCGTCGGTGGAGGAAGAACGGAGCCCGAATGGGGCCTCATACCCGGCCTCTTCTCAAAGCCGATGCACCCGGAGCTTCGAATGGCCTCCGTGAAGGGGAAAAGGGAGGATTAGAAGAAGAACATGGGCATCGCACCCGTAGAGGGGAGGAGGGAGGAATTCCAAAGATTGGGGGGGGAAGATAAGAGATATAGCCATGCTATACTCACTCATTTTCTCAAATCATTTCTATTCCATTACTTAATCAAACGAGATGGAGTACATATATAGGGGGAAGGGGAAGCCTAAACGACACTAAAACATCAATTACAACAGTGGGAAACAGCGAACATTGAAGTCATTGGGAGTTCCAAGGGCTAGGTAGTTGGGGCGTCTGCAGTTGACCGTCTGCCTGAGAACGCGCTAGGGAAACCTAGCGCCTTCTTCAGGTCGCGCTACCCAAAGGTAGCGCGTTAATCTCCAGCCCAGCAGCTTCGTCGACCGGCTTTGGCGGCAGCTAGCTTGATTTCCATCAAACCCCTCCACTTTGGAAGGTTCGTCCTCGAACCTAGAAGCTCAAGATCCCAGTCTATGAGAACATGCTGGTTCCCTAAGCTCTGATACCATTTGATGTGAAATGAGATTGGGAGGGGGTGGCCTTCTTCAACCTTCTGCCCGTAGTCGCGCTATAGGAACATGGCGCCTTCATGAAGATAACGCTAGGACGATACAGCGCGTTCTCAGACAGTCACCGGACGAAGAAGTTGGACTTAGGGGCGCTCGTGGATGACTTCGAGGGAGTGATTCACAAGGGGAGGGCACATAGGAGAGTGGATATGACACGGGGGGGATTTTAAACAAAACATGGGGGCCCTAAACATCGATTAAACTAACCTATTGCTAGCTAGGATAACTTGGTGAATGTGGGAGCGGGGGTGGGCGACGAGGGAGAAAGGGGCATGGCAGGGCGAGCTAGGACTAGTCGGGTGTTGGCTGGGGCATCACACCCGATGAGGGGAGGAGGGAGGGATTCCAAAGATTGGGGGGGGAAGATAAGAGATATAGCCATGCTATACTCACTCATTTTCTCAAATCATTTCTATTCCATTACTTAATCAAACGAGATGGAGTACATATATAGGGGGAAGGGGAAGCCTAAACGACACTAAAACATCAATTACAATAGTGGGAAACAGCGAACATTGAAGTCATTGGGAGTTCCAAGGGCTGGGTAGTTGGGGCGTCTGCAGTTGACCGTCTGCCTGAGAACGCGCTAGGGAAACCTAGCGCCTTCTTCAGGTCGCGCTACCCAAAGGTAGCACGTTAATCTCCAGCCCAGCAGCTTCGTCGACCGGCTTTGGCGGTAGCTAGCTTGATTTCCATCACTGACGGTCCTCCCTTGTCCCGGTTCTTGCAAATTCGGTCCGAGGTTCATGTAAAGTTCGTTCATCGTACCCGTACGTAGAAGATTTCATGAAGACGGAGCCCTAAGATTACGTCGAGTCGCACAGGTGAATTCATCGGTCTACGCATACAAGTAGCCAATCGACCAGTCTGAGCCCATATCCTTTATATTCTAGCGTTCAAACTGAGTCAAAGTGGGGCTAAAACTAATAAAAAATTGAATTTTATAGAGGTGGGGCCACTTCCCCTCTCTCTCTTCCAACCCGGTCTGCTCAAACCCCCCTGGGGCCGCCTAAACACCCCAAGGGGGGTTTAGGCTGACCAGCCTGGCCCCCCCAGGCTGGTCCGCCTAAACCCTTGGATAATAATTTTTTTTTTAAAATAAAAAAAAGTTGCCACTTTGGTTCGCTCAAACTCCCCTAGGGAGGGGTTTAGGCGGACTAGCCTGGGGGTGGGGAAGGGGGTTTAGGCGGACCAGCCTGGAACCCTAGACTGGTCCGCCTAAACCCCATCAAATATTAAAAAAAAAGTTTTCTCCCTCCGAAGAGGGGTTTAGGCAGACCATACCAGCCCATGGGGCTGGTCCGCCTAAACCCCATCCCCTCCACTCCGTTACACACACAAAAACACACAAAAAATACAAATAAAATAAAATAAAAACACTATTTGGGGGGTTTACCAGGACCAAGTTGAACCCTCAACTTGGTCTGCCTAAACCCCACCCTCCACCCCTTCAAATTCCTATAAATTCCCCCCTTAGAAGCTCAAAGGGCAACAGATGATGCATGCATACACAACAAGAAAGCAAGGAGGATGACACACGGACGGACGAACTTTCCCGGCCTAATTGTCGCACCCTCGGACTCCCGAGGCCTTCGGCAAGGGTCGGGGATGCGAGAAGCTAAGTGCACGCGAGGTTGGCTTACTAGTCGGCTCACATACGCCGAGGGTATGTCCCACGTACTCCCCTCACGCGGTGTTTAGCCGTCTCACACCAAGTCCATCCCCGTCGCATGTAACATGACTACACCAACGGCAAAAGCACCCGCATCCTGGGTCCGCCTGTGTACGCCAACTTATGACGGTGACAAAGGGTACTCCGCAATGTCGTAACGGACCCCGACATAAAATCGCGTGCCCACCGTTCACCTTCTAGTAGGCCGTTGGACCCCTCGGATTAACAAATCAAGTCTAGTAGGTCCTATGGCCCAGGAATCATAGTTCCGGGGCCGACCTCGACTCTCCAGCATGACAACACTCGCCGTCCGAGACCCAGAACCAACCGCTCACCTCGAGTCACGTCCGACCTCTACCAGGCGCCAGTCCGCGTCCGCTCTAGCCACGAGGCAGTCTGACCCACACCAACTCCTCTATAAAGAGTCCCTGTAAAACACGCGGATATCCGCTTTGTCACGCAATGACCCGGGGACCGACCCACGTGCCGGAATTATCCAGCGGCTTGCGCCAATTGTACTTTGGCCACTTAGGCCCGCTTTTAAAGCCCATGTGTCTCATCATAAAGCCAGTGAAATACAAGTGCCCGCATTCGGGCCCCCAGCTTCCTACTCACATCACTCGGCATCCGTGTCTAACACCCTAACCCCTGCAAACACCCCCCGGTCTAACGTGCACCCATAGCTGCTGAATGCCCCCGACCCTCTACCCACGGCTTCAGACATATATACACACTTTTCTTCAGCTCAGAATGAAGGTATTCGGATTCAATCCAATGTAAATAAACATCAGTTGCTTGCGACCGGTGGGAAAAGACGTCCAGTACAAGATTCCCACAATCGCTTACGCACTCGCACCCAGGGAATCCCTTTTCTCCATGTGTCGTCCGATCGCCCGAGCCCACGTGCTGCGCCCTGGTGGCGCTTCCCCGGTCAACCCTTGGTTCCATGGGTGATTGTCGATAAATCGACTGGCATGCCCGCACTCTATCTGGTCAACCCTTACCCTGACACTATCGTGCCATTCGACCCTTTTTGACTTTCCATAAAAGGAGAGTGCCCGATACCACCGTGAGAGGTATGCAACCGTAAGGAGGATACCCGAGATATATCAAACTCTGTATTTTCCTTCCCTGCTGTATCCCTTCTTTCACCCCGATTATTCGGCCTAAAAACCCGCACAACACCACTCTTTGTTGTATATATATGTTTACTCCGAATTTTAGAGACAACCCTAATGTGCTTATGTTTTCTATCTTGTAGGAGAAGAAAGTGAAGAAGGAAAGAAGGAGCTCAATAGGAGAGGATTTCATCTACCTCGAGGCATTTCTAGAGCTCATGCAAGAAGAGAAAAAGGAGCAGATTGAAGAGAGGAACGAGAGGACGCTGAAATCACGACCATCCGACTATGAACCAAGAAGAATCGGGTCATTCCAAGAAGGGGGAGATTTACACTTGATATATCTTCTTTTCCTTGGGCTAATTGTATCTATTTGTGTACACTTCGTTAATTTCTGAACAAATATTTTGTGTGGGTCTTCGGAGATTTGATCTCTGAGTGTCTGTGTTGACACTTGTGCATCGTTTCGTGCGAAGGATCTCTGCGTGTGGTTTGGGGGTTGTTCCCCATGTGTGGTTGGGAGTTACCTCCCGTGTGTGTGCAGGTGGTTGCCTGCGTGTGTGTTGGAGCGTTGCTCTGTGTGTGCTGTCTTGTAGGGAAATTACAAGATAGTGGAATCCTTACCGGGTTCGGTGAGGGTAGATGTAGGGGGCACTTGTGTGAACCCAAACCACCTAAAAATCTCTGTGCCTTATGGTTTGCTTGTGGGTTGATTGTGGTTTGCGCTTCTACTGTTTTAGTTCTTCGCTATTCGAGGTCTCGACTCAGCGTTGTTGACACTCTCATATACATATCATTATTAATCACACGCGAGCGAGTTTTGAGTGTGTGATTCAACTTGCTATATCTCGTTCATTGTTCATCTAGACTTATTGAAATAATTGCTCATCTATCTATCAATCTTTAAAATTGGTCTTAATTATTTGAAAATTAATTATTAGTGGGCCAATCAATTCACCCCCCCCTCTTGATTGCCGTTGTCACCGGACCCAACAGAGATGAATGAATCTCTTTTGCTTGACCTAGATTTGCATAAAGAACAAATCGGTTTCCTGCGGGATGAAAATGGAACCCTTCAAGATGGAATCTCTAAGCTGGAAGGGATTAAAAAATAACTTCAAAATGAACTAGAATCTATGTCTAATAATAAAAAATTCTTTGATAAATTGATTGAGAATAAGAGGCAAGTCCCAAGCCCGGATGAGAAAGGAGGAGGGTTTGTGTTAGGTTGACAGCTAGTAGTAAAAATTTATCACATCTCCCACATGAATTCTGATCTAAATACATTTTGTGCTAATGCTAGGGTGTCCCCCGAAAGCGACGCATTACATCAGAACCCGGATGAATGATAAGTGAGCAAGGGCTAGTTAGGGCTTTCCCCGTAAGCGACGCGCCGCAATGGCGCCCGATTGCGGTGTCAAATAGGCAAGGGTTCCAATGTGGGGTTGGACGTTCACGGGTGAAGAAGTTAGTCCAAAAACCTAGGATCAGTCTAGCTACTGGGAATATAGGAACTTTAACGGGTAAGGGTTTAGAATTGGTTAAGATAATGATGGGCAGGAGGGTTAGCATAGCTTGCCTACAAGAAACTAGGTGGAAATGACATAAAGCTAAAGATATTGATCGATATAAAATTTGGTATACGGGTAATAATAACTCTAGAAATGGTGTTGCTATTATAATAGATAAAAACTTAAAAGATAGAGTTGTAGAAGTTAATAGATTGGGGGATAGATTGATGTTAATTAAATTTATCTTAGGTGAGGATATTTTGAATATAATTAGTGTATATGCACCTCAAGTAGGATTAGAAGTGAGCATTAAAAAGTAATTTTGGGGGGCTATTGATAGTTTGATCCAAAATATCCCTAGTGAAGAGAGAATCTTTATTGGAGGTGATCTTAATGGTCATGTAGGTAAAGATAATAGAGGTCATGAGAGGATTCATGGAGGGCTTGTCTTTGGCAATAGAAATGATATGGGTTATACTATTCTTGATTTTGCTATGGCCTATGATCTAGCAATTATTAATACCTTTTTTAAGAAGAGGGATGTACACTTAATAACTTACAAGAGTGGAAGACATATAAGTCAAATTGACTATTTTCTTATTAGGAAGGTCGATAAAGTTTTATGTAAAGATTACAAAGTTATTCTCGGTGAGAGTCTAACCCCTCAACATAGGTTGTTAGTAATCAATGTCTTTATCCCTAAATTCAAAAGAAAGATCATTATAAATAATTGTTCTAAGATTAAATGGTGGAATTTAAAAAGTAAAAATTTAGAAACATTTAAAATTCAACTATTAAAAGAAAATATTTGGAATTTAGAATAAGAAATCAATGTAATGTGGAATAATGTTACAAATTGTATAACGAGTGTAGCAAAACAACTCTTAGGCGAATCTAGAGGTAAAAAGAATTTAGAAAAAGAGATTTGGTGGTGGAGTGAAGAAATCCAAAATACCATTAGAGTAAAAAAGGAGTGCTTTAAACTTTGACAAACTAACAAAAATAATCAAACCCTAGAAGCTTATAAAATTACTAAAAAGAGGGCTAAGAGAATAGTTAACGAAGCTAAATCAAAGGCATTTGAAGATTTATATAATAAATTAGGAACCCGAGACGGTGAAAAGGACATATATAAACTTGCTAAATTAAGAGAAAGGAAAACTAGATATTTAGAACATGTTCGTTGCATTAAAGGTGAAGATCAAAGGGTTTTAGCTAAGGATCTTGAGATTAAAGAGAGGTGGCATAGTTATTTTCAGAAGTTACTTAATGGAGATTACGTCAATGATTTTTTTTTAGAAGGTACTCAAGAGTCCACAATATTTCAAGCGTATTAAGATGTCAGAAGTGGAGGATGCTTTAAGGAAAATGAAAGTGGACAAGGCCTTAGGACAAGATGGCATACCTATTGAAGTATGGAAAAGCCTAGGAGACATTGGTATTCAGTGGCAACCTAAACTATTTAATAAAATTTTAAAGGAATTGAGAAGCGCATCAGGTGTCCTCTATGATCGTCGTATGCCTGTGAAACTCAAAGTGAGATTTTATAGAACGGCTGTGAGACCTACTTTGTTATATGATACCAAGTGTTGGGCAGTACGAAAAGAACATATTCACAAAATGTGTGTAGCAGAGATGAGGATGTTGAGACGGATGTGTGACAAGACTAAGAAAGATAAAATTAGGAATAAGTGCATCTGTAAGGACTTAGGGATAGCCCCAATTGATTGTAAAATGTGATAAAATAGACTCAAGTGATTTTGTCATGTGCTTCGTCGCCCTAACTCAGCACCGGTTAAAAGATGTGACCGAATCTTAGTGGATGCTACTAAAAGAGCTCGGGGAAGGCCTAAAATGAGATGGTGCGATGTTATTACGAAGGACATTAATTTCTTGGGTTTAAATATGAATATAACACTTGATAGAAATCTTTGGCAGAATAAGATTCATGTAGACGACCCCAAATAATTGGGATAAGGCTCTGATGATGATGAATAAGAGGCTCTTTGAGGAAAATAAAAATTTGAGAAAACAAAATGAAGTATTGAATGAAAGGTTTGTGGCCTATGAAAAGGGAAAGTGCATTGTAGATGACGGTTCTGAAAAGTTGCATGTGTTAGAGCTAGAAATTGGAAACATTAATATTGTAAATGCTACGTTGAATGAACAACTTGCTGCATGCGAGGAGGATCTTGCTGACTCTGAACTGCACATTTCATCTTTAGAAGATAAAATCAAAGACCTAAACAATTATTTATCAAAATTTATTAAGGGAAAAGAAAACATAGACAAACTCTTGGGGACTAAAACTAACTTCCATAGAGAAGGGCTAGGGTTCAATCTAGTGAACAAAAAGGCCTTTGAAAATAAATTGCATACATCCTTTGTCTCTAGCTCTGATGAAGCCAGTGTTGGGTAAAGTTTTTGTTTTGATGATGTCAATCTTACATGAAGTCATTTAGTTGATTGGGTCTGAAAATACATAAATGCAATTCTGCATAACTTGTTCTTCATTGTTCCGCACATGTTCTATTGATTTTCAGACTAGTATTGGTTAACAACTAATGTTTTCAGGGAAGATGAAAAAGAGTGTAGGAAGAAAGATCTATGAAGAGGAAGTTGACTTGAGGAATCATGAAGTCAACTTGAGCTCTGCCAGAACAACCGCTAGTTGAAGATGAAGTGTTTTCATGAAGCAGAGTCAATTCCAAAAGCCTTTGGAGCCGACTCGAAAGTCACCGCTAGCAGAAGATTCAAAGTCGACGGCCACAGTCACATAAGGGTGACATATGGGTAGATAGTGGCGACAAATATGCAACAAAGATGACAAATAGTTCACTAGAGTGAAAAATAGCTCAGCACTGGTGAAAGAGAAGCTGACAAGAAGAAACAACGTGGTAATGTCGACGTAGCACTCCTACAACGTCGACGCAGTCAAGGGTCGTCTTCAATCAAGCTGAAGCCAATGACAGCAACTGGATTCTAAGGGAAACAAAAGAGCTACAAGAGAGACAAATGCACTACTTAGGGTGAAAAATAGGTCTTAAGGGCAACAAATGCAGAACAGACCTATGAAACGTGCAAACGTTGAAGCAGAGCTGTTTCTAGTTGAATATGGAGTCAACTCTGGGTCAACTCCAGTCAACATACAAGACCAGTCAAGCTGACGAACAGAACACAAGAGGTCAAAGATTGGCACGTAAACAAATGACAACATTGACGTAGCGCTCCAATAGCGTCGACGCAGCCAAAGATAGATCTCAAGTAGGCTAACAAATGACAGTGTTGATGTAGTGCTCCTATAGTGTCGACGCGGTCAAGGGTAGACTTCACACAAGAAAACAAGGGTGACAAATGAGTATGAATGGGTGACAAATGAGGCACTAGTGGTGACAAATGACTTAGCGTGACGACTCAAGAATAACTGTGAAAAGGCTAAGGCGACGGCTCTCGGCCGTAAGGGTGACAAATAGCTGATATGCCTGACAAATATCCGTTAAGGGTATAAAATAGGTTCCCAAGGGTGAAAATGGCATTGGAGCGTGGAGAACTTAAGGGAGTCACGTGCCTTCGTCTCTCAATCATTGGCACCCAATCCCAGGCACCTGACAGGTTCCGTACTAAGCTGGAATGTCAGAATATTTCTTCCAAAACTTTTAGACGAATGAAATTTCAAAGTAAAGAAAGTGCTAGCTCGAAGATTCAAGTGCTCAACTCTATAAATATCAGTGCTCACTCTGTTCAAGGTAACAAAAGTAGAAGAGCTAGCATCTGAATCTGCTGTGAAGTGAGAGGCTGCTCTTTGAAGGAAAGAGAGAGAGCTAATCAGAGAGAAAGAGACCCAGTTCGTGAGCTATAGAAAGAGAAAGAGAGAGAGAAAGAAGAAGAAGAAGAGAGATTGAAGCAGCTTGAGAAGATTTTCCAAAGAAAGCTCTTGAACCAAGTTCAAAGCTACATTTGGTTTTCTCTACTACTTTATTTTGCCTTTCGTTCTTTGTATGTTTCGTTTGTCTTTGATTCTATTCATATTGTAATTCTCTGATAGTGCATTGGTGCAATGATCAGAGGTGTGATCAATGGTGTACTGGTCACGTTCTGGTTTGTATACCAGGGTGCGAGGGTGTTCTTCATGTGCTGCAGTAGTGTAGTGGTTGTGCGAGGGTGTTCCTCGTGTGTTGCTGTAGTGCAGTGGTTCTAACTCTGCTGGGTAGAGTTAAGGGTGTGTTCAACAGGGCGTTGAGCACGGTTCTCCCTCTGGGTTGTCAGAGGAAGGGAGGAGGTTGTTCCACCAGAGTCAAGCTGTGTGATCAGTTGGTGTAGCGGATTTGTTCCGTGCTTGCTAGTGCAAGGAAGCCTCACTCAATTTGAGTGAGGGGTGGACGTAGATTACTGGAAGCAATCAAACCACCTAAAAAATCTCCGTGCAGTGTGTTTTATTTTCACATCGTTTACCTCATACTCAATCTGGACTCAGTATATCAAAAGGTGTTTCACTTTGCGTGAAGAAGTCCTTGGGCTAGTACTCTACCTCGTACCAGTCCTGGTCTATTGTCTCACTGTGGATGTGGCTAAAGTGTTTGTGAGTGTGCCTGTTTAATGGCGTGATCTAGGCTCGTTACACAGTTTCCTAGCTTGCTATTATCGAAACTGAGCTTGGCATTAATTTTCATAAGCTAGTCATTTTTAAAGGGGTTGATCTATTCACCCCCCCCCCTCTAGATCTGCATTGCCATGTCCATTAGCCAGCGCTTCTAAAACACCCCCAAAGAAGTCTAATGTATATAAAATTCTAAAAAAAAATAAAAACCATAAAAAGAAAACAAATCCGGTTCAAAAATAGAAAAACAATGTTGCTTGCTCTAGCGTGTATACTAAAAACTCTGCTAAACACCAGGTTTCCAAAAATAAAAAGGAAATTTCATGTTCTTATTGTGGACAACATGGTCATGTAATGAACGATTGCAGGGTCATGAAGAGTGATGATCTGAGTACATGTAAAAATATTCTTGAAAGACCAAGAAAGCTCTCAAACAGGAAAAACCTATCCAGAAATTGTCAATCTGTCAACAAAAGCTTTGTAAAAAGAAACACCGCTTCATGCTGCTATCATTGTGGAAAGCCTGGACACAAGGTGTCAAACTGCTGGGAAAAGAAAAACAGAAACAACTGGCATGTAGAATCCTCTCGCCATCAACATAAATCTGCTAATCCCATGCATAAGAATAAGATTGTGAAATCTTCCTTGTTTAGTTTCTATTGTGAAAGGTTTGGACATGCGATTGATGATTGCCTTTGCATGAAAACTAATGATATGAAGGCAATGAAAATGAGAAAAAAATTGCTTGGTAGAAGTGCCATTAACCCACTAGGACCCTAGAAATCTTGGGTACCTAAAATTATCAAATGAGAGTTTTTGCTGTAGGAATGCCTTGAGGCCGAGTGAAAAGCTTGAAAAATAATGGTTCCTCAAGGCACATGTTTGATAATAAACGTCTTACTTCATGACCTGCAATGAATGATGGATGATTCTAAAAATTCTTCATGCTAAGTTAGCTTTTTTTTTAACTCATCAGCAAACTTTTTTGCTGTCTCATTATTTAATCAGCTTAATTGAGAACAGTGCACATGCATGCTTGTGTAATTGAAATCTTTCATATGCTTGCATGTTAATTTTCTAAACTTTCTGCTATATCAAAAGGTGTCTGTTGAAATGATGGGTTAAGTCTACCAGGAAGACAACACTTTGCAAGAGTTGGATCTTCGGATCAATATCTCCGCCTAGTACCAGAATTCAGAAATTCAAATGATTGGCTCATGAAGAATTAATCAGATTTTTTTGCTGAAGGAACTAATCTGATGATGTGTTTATTGCTAATGATTTGCAATATTTATGGCTCAGGTTGATGATGCTTTTCTAATTGCCACATTATTTGTTGGATTATTACTTAATCATGTCTATTGTGGCTGATTTGAAATTTACATTCATTTTTTTAAAAAGGCTATTTAACTGAATATGTCTAGGCCTGCATGCATGAAAAAGAGTCTGCATAGTATTTTTGCATGTTACATTGCATGTAGTGTCCTAGTGTTCATAAGCATCTCATTAAGGGGGAGTTAGAAAATTTTCATATGAGAATGCACTGCATTTTTGATGCATCATCATATCATGGCCTTATGGTATATCAAATGGTGACATGAAGAAGGGCAGGTTTGGCCTGTCTGAAAGCTATCACCATGCGCGAGAATGTGCCTCCGCCTGGTACCATAGGTCAACTCTATGTTTAAGTCAGAGGATTGCATGCTAAAATCGGTCTTGATTAAGTCAAATGTTCATATAAGTCATAGGCTGCATACCTCTTTGTCAAAACTTCACTAGGGCATTCAGAAGTTCATGCACATATTGAGGGGGAGTCAGCACAAGAGTTTTATATGCATGTTCGCATATTGCCTCTTTCTGAAGTTTCAGGATCATCATCTCAACATCTGAAGTGATTGCATTCTATCAGGGGGAGTTTGAATTATATGACAAAATTTTTCCTTTTCAAAATTGTGTGCCTCCTCTCTATGCTTCTTGAATAAATTGGTTCATTTTAGGAGGAACTTCAATTTGAAGTAAAATTGAAAACATGTTCGAATTTGTCTTCCTAATGTGCAATTGTTATGTTGCTACATTAAAGTTTTGCCATAATCAATTTTAAAAAGAAAATGAAGTCTTGGGGATACCTATGCTATCTGAACTTGAAAATCACTCTGGTTGTAGAGTAGGTCAACCTATTGTCCATCTTCTGTTGACCTGGCATTGTGAAAAATTGCTTTTGTCTAATTGCTTAGTGTCATGTTTGAAGGACAGGTCGACCCACTGCTCAATCAAGGTCGACCCAGCCCATCTGAAAGCTCATATTTGACCTATGTCTGAATGTTTAATTTGTTAAATAGGTCGACCTGCTGACCATCTTATGTCGACCTGACTTGTTGTCTGCCTTGTCTACACCTCCTTTGTCAAACACAACACTTGATATCTTGCTACATCATTTTGTGTCTGTGTAAATCCTTCCATTCTCTTGAAATTGTATTCATTGAAAACCATCTCTTGAGGGAGGAGTCAGCTCAAAAGCTTGGTCTATACGGTTGTATATTGCCCCCTTCTTAATTTTTTGCAATATCATCTCAACATCTGAATTCACTGCACTTTCTCAAGGGGAGACTTCATTTTCTACACAATTGCATTCCATGTACCAATCAGTTCTTTGCATCATGCTGCATGTCATGCTGTGCACATATTTTGAATATATGTCATTAGTTTTCCTGCATATCGCATCTCATGAGCATCTCAGTCAGGAGGAGTTAATTGCATTGCCATGCACTTATAGAGTTTAATTGAGTCTGGCCACCAGAAGTAGTTTGAGATAGGCAGTGTTCTGTGCCGAAACCTGATTATCCATCGACTTGCCCCTTAGCTAAGTCTCAATTAAGTCAACTGACTTGATCTAAAGTTGACTTGTTCTACTGTAAATATGTTGATTTTTATCTTGGCTCTGATACTCCATGAAATCTAAACTTCTTTGGAATTCCTGAAAATCTGCCATTTGTTCCCAAACGCTTGAACACCTTTGGAACATCCTCTGCTTGCTTAATACTTGGCTTCCTATGCCAGAATTCCTTGAATAAGCTTGAATTCTTAAGGAGTTTTCGATCTAATTGCTAAGTTCATTTATCAGAGTAAATTATACAAAGGAATCTTCTATTATGGAGTTCTAAGATTGCCCAGATATAAAACAGTTGGTTTAAGTTTAATGAGTTCATGAGCTTAAACATAAATGTCTTGAAAATGAGTGTATTCAACTTTAATGGACCTAAACTAGTCTTTACATGTTGTGTCCTGTAATGTCTTCTTAAATATGAAAGTTTCTTTTTAAGTACAAAGGCATCTTTGGTTGAGAAACTCCAATTTCAGTATTATTTTTAAACATTAGAACAATCTAAAAATTCCTAAAGGACAGCATATGATAAAAGTAATAACTTTAGTCACACCAAGTAACTGGGGATACTGGCGTCTGATAAACATGTATCCTCACATAACAAGGTGTGTACTAAAAGTCATTGATCTAAGATAGAGCAATGGAAAAAGACTCACTGAGAAATCGAGTCCCTTCACCAATGAAGTGGAGTGGACGGAGTATTGAAGTGACTTGCTACCTCTGTTCTAAATGAAGCAGAAAGGTTAGTCACACTGAGTAACTAGGGATGCTAGCGTCTGATCAACGTGCATCCTCATGTCAAAAAGTACGTGCTACACCTGAATGCTCTCGTAGAATGAAAAGCAATAAGAAAAATCAGAAAATGGTAGCACCCCATGGATAAAATCAGAAATCTGACAAGGTGTTTAACCTCAAAACTAATTGTAGTTACTCCCAAATGGGTCAATGGAATTGAATGAGTAAGTTGGAGAGAGGTTAAATAGGACTCTAATATGCAATATTGGTTCATTTCCATTATTTCTGAATGCAAAAGTTTTCAATATTCTTCATTGATAAACTCAGAGTTCATTAGACTTAAGCCAATGAAAAAAATAAGGGCCTTATCATCAGTAGCTCTATAGTAGAAGACTCTGAAAATCAATAACTCTGCATTTATGAGAAATGTTCTAAATTGAAAATTCTATATCCTAACCATTCTTGGAAATGTCCCATCTGCACTAATTTTTCTTACAAGTTACCTTTGCTTCAACTCTCTCAACCAATTGAAATCAGAATAATTCCTTATTGATGTCTGATTGCTCCCTATTCAAGTGGTTTAGTATTCATGTCTACATGTTTCTGGCCATTTCTGAAAAATCTACAATCTGTCTACTGCTAGTTCTTTTGTTGCCGGTTTTGCTCTTGAATTAACTCAAATTTTCTTCCCTTCATATCAGATTGGGCTGTCAGAGCATGCTTACTGTCACGTCCCGAGATATGTAGCGGAAACTAAGTTAGGAATGTGAACAGCCGACATGGTAAGCCTCAAGATAGCAAGACAATCTGAGCGTTAACATTCACACATAAGAAGAGTGAACACAAAATAATGTACTCAAAATCAATCTTTATTGAATAATAATACTCAATGTTTACAAAGACACTTGACTCCTTGACATAATAACTCACTAGACTCAATAAAAGAAAAATTACATAACATGATCAACTTCACTACCTATTACAGTGAAGGAACTCAATAACAATATGACTCATGACTTTTAACTATCTAGGGCTTCTCTTGACCATCAATCGCTCTCGGACCCATCACTTGAGTAGTCTGAATCCCCGCTAGAGTCTCCTAAAAAGATTAGGGAAAAGTAGGGAATAAGCACACTTGCCCAGTAGGTATCTTCGTATCAACATGAAGGCATGATTTAAGTAATTAGCAATTTAGCTCTAGAAGGTAAGATAAAGGAAATACGATAAATCATACGAATAAAACCAAAGTAACAACACAAGTAGCAAGATATAAACCATAGAGACATGAACGTTCATGTAGAATGAGAGCATGATCAAGTAAGAATAATGTGGTCTTTCATTAACGAGAATGTACTAGAATGTAATGAGAATGTAATTCATAACTATAAAGGTTATGCACTAGAAAGTCATGTAACAAGAATGTATAATTTCATGATGAGCCTCGTGGTTTTCACCCATTTATAAAAAATCTACTCCCGGTGCAATGCGACGCTAGTGTTTATCATACCCCATGGTTTACAGTAGGTTTCTGGCCATCCGTCGAGGGGGCTAGCGTCGAGCCCTTGGACACTGTCCGTGCCCGCTCTTGCATCTTCACGTTATAAATCAAACTAATTCCACGAGAAATATAAATGTAGGCCAATAATGTAATGTTCAAACAATAGTTCATGGCAACCACATCAAGGTAAGAACGTACCAAAACGACTCATGAGAGTTCAAGGTTGAATTAAAGACAAGGTCATGTTACGGAAGGAATCTGACAACATAACGGTACATTCATTAATTTTCATAGATTATTAATAACTTATTGAATAAGGTTTGAGTTCCAGGTAATCAAAAGACCATCAAGGAATAGAGTAGACTTAACCATTTAGGTCAAACCACGGGTTAGGCATCAATTAGACAGACAGCGGTCATGCCAGGACCGTTTTATTAAGAAGGCGATCAAGTGAAGACCGTTTCTTGAAGACAGCGGTCAAGTCAAGACTGCAATCAGCATGAGTTGACTCATGAAGAAGGAAGAGGTCGACGCAGTGAACTGTAGGATGAATGCGGTTATGACAGAACTGCCTTCATGAAATAGCGGTCGTCTAGAAGCCGCGACTAGGCCAGAGTGCAAAAAATGCCGAAAAACTCAAGTGCTTTCTAGACCAATGGGTTTGTAAGGTACAACCAGCTCGGTGTCCTAGTGGGAATCCTAGGCTCGTGGAGACTTACGGAGGACTTGAAACATGATCACCTAGTTCGGTAGAAGGAATATCGACAGAGAGGATCACAAGTCCAAGAGGTGTTCCTATCATGTGCAAGTGTAACAAATAGCAACATACCGGAATACGTGCTATATGTGACTTATAAAATAGAAATAAGGTGAGAAAGGAATGTGCCAAAACATAGATCCAAGTGCAATCAATTCATGGAAATTCCTTTAAGTGCAAAACCATAGTGTTTTGACATGAAATTAGCATAAGATTTAAAATAGTTACTAAAACATGTAAGGCATGAAATCTACCATGTTTGATGCACAATATAACCAATATCATGAATATAAGGACATAACTAGGAATATGACCTAATTACTTAAGCTTATCATATGCTTATAAAGGCTGGTCTGCATTTTGTTTGGAGTTAACAGGAAGCAGAAAGCAAAAAGAAGATCATGGTCTAGCAAGAACCGCTTCTTGGTAATAGCGGTTGGTCTGGAACCGCCACTTGACAGTAGCGGTTCCTGAGGAACCGCCTTCTGCCTGCAACAGTCAGAAGGTAATTAATGCTTGCCAGGCCTATCCTAGGGCAAATAATACATGATAACTATAAGGAATAGAAGTATAACATGTAAGAACAAGTTTAGTACGAAAAAGATGCATGGAGAGACATGAATCATGCTAAAATTCTTATTTTTAGTTACAAGGTGCAGGGCTAATATGCAGAGAAAAGCATGCAAGCGCAATCATGGGAAATCATCAAATACTCAACGTAGAAAGCATGAAATTGAGCAAGGTCAGAGGGCTTTTATTCCTAACACGTTGTTTGAGCCATCATGAGATAACCTACCTTCAATTTGATCCCTAGACTTCGAATTTGTTACTGGAAGAAGGTCCTTGTTCCTGCGTGTCTTGCGTGGAAGCTCCAACTTCCTGCGGCTCTATCTCCTTGACCTCTTGGTTTCATAGCACGAGATTTGGAGGGTAGTGAGAAGACATAAAAAGGAACAATTAGTTCTAAAGACCAAAAATGAAATTACCTCGATTAGGGTTCCTAAACCCCTGATCTTTTTTAGAGAAATCCACTCGTTCCTGTGCAGTTTGTAGAGAACCAACGACTTCCGAGGCTTCTAACTTTTCAGGGGCTTGATCTCCTAACATGAAATTTGGAGATGAGTTAGACAATACTAAACGGAACAAATAGTTCTAAAAAGCTAACATGAAATAACACCACCTTACCATCGAACCACGCGAGCCAAAACGAGGGTTCACGTAGGTTGAACCTGAGACCTATTTATAGAGAAAGGACTAGGGTTGAAAGATTAGATCAAATAGGAGTCCTATAGGGCATCCATTCGATCCCCCAAGAGTCCTAGCTAGGTTTACATGCTAGAACACTTCGATCCTAGGTGAATGGGGTGGGGAAAATCCCATTTTTCCACGTTTCTACACCACCCGTCCACGGAAGAAGAACGTGGTCTTGATCGGACCGCTTATATCAGAACGCGGTCGCGCAATAGACAACGTTCTGACGTTTTATCCAAAATTTTGGATTTTCCCATTTATCTTCTATTTATCTTTTAATTAGCCTATTTATCCATTCTAAATCTGAAAATAGCCCTAATTATGTCTCTAGAAATGGGCTTGGGCCTAAGAGCCTTAGAAAATGGTCTTTGGGCCCAATTTAAATGGGCTTATTTATTTGGTTAATTTAGGACTTTTAAATTTATTTAGTTAACCCTTAATTCATTAAATAGCCCATTAAGCTTTTTAAATGCTTAATAATTTTATTTAATCCCTGAAAGTCCTTCGAAAAATTTCGGGTGTTACACCCTCCCCCACTTATAAGAATTTGGTCCCCAAATTCATTGCATGGTTTTATGAAGAGTGTGTTTTACTTGTAATTAATTAGTTGCATTAACAATTAAGGCTATGATGAATGCGAATAGGTCAAGATGGTACCTTCAATCATTTTACATTCACCATCCATTACGGCATTTAGTCGGCTTGTCGCCTTCGTCCATTATCACCTTTTGAAGATGTTCCTTTATGAGGAGACACGCGGGTACGGGATGCTCCCGACGTCCACATCATAAACAAGCGCCGAGACACTTCCAACATGTTGGGCATGTGTGGAACATGCTTGATTCTACTATTTTGATGATGTCTAACTATGACTCATCGGTGAGTCTTATTTACATTTGATGATGTCAACATGTATGTAGTTCAGGTCAAAGTCAGCACTGGCAAGTGTATGGCCTCATGAAGATGAGCAGTGTGAAAGATATCATGCCATGATAGCATGTGATATGGTGTAATGAAGTAAAAGGAATGAACAAAGTCAATATCAGCTACAGCAGCAGAACTGAACCAGCAAGCATGCTTTAGCAGCACAGGCAAGAAGCAGTAGAAGCCAACAGCTCAAGCTAGCAAATAGCAGTAGAAATGGGATGCAAGAAAGGAGCCTTGTACGCACCTTGAATGAAAGGAACAAGGGCCTTAAGCTTATTGAAATAAAGTTGAAAAGGACTGAGCAGAAAATCAAGAGAACCCAAGGTCGTGTCGACCCCTTTGTTCACAAAGGAAAGAATAGCCAAGGCGAACACTCAGCTAGGTCAACCTCATGGACGCATTGCGTCGACCTCATGAACACTTTTCCAACATGAGAAGTGAAGGTGTAGACACATAGGGTCGACCCCTTTCAACTGGTGCACTGCCGGGCCACGTTGCGTCGACCTCAGGCTCTCAGCAGGTCGACACATACCTCCTACCAGTACACGCTTAGATTACGCTCTTCAGGATACGTTGACCTCATCCTATCAGGAGGTCGACCTCAGGCTACCTCCCAAAAGTCGTTGAAAACGTGCTCTCAACAGGTGCGTCGACCTCATCCTAACCCCTATCAACAGGAGGTCGACCTGAGGGTGCCTTCCAGAAGCCGTTTAAAGGCGCATCCTCAACAGGTGCGTCGACCTCACCTTGTCTATAGGTCGACGCAGGATGCCTTCCAGAAGCATTTTAGCCTATTTCTATGAAAACCGTGGTTGCTTTAAAGATTATCCAGGAACCAAAAATAGCAACCGCAAACCTCCAAAAACATACCTTTGAGGTATGGAGGAGATTCCTAGGACTGACCACTGTCCCTGTCATCATTACAGTACCAGAACAACTTTTTGGAGGCAGATCAACCAGGTATCATATTTGGGTAAAGTCTCTATTCATGGTACTGATGCGGGACGGACCACGGACACGACAAGCTCGCGATTGTCCCTTAACGAGGGAAGCGTCAGACGTGCGCGGTTGAGAAACCGGCAATGAGCTAGGGTGATCAGCTCTCTTTTGTGCCCGGATCGGGTCACGGGACGGTCACTCTCTCTCTCGTAGCAGTGGTGCTAAACATCATATAGCGAGCTAGATATCCCTACACATGCTCTCTAGCAGCGGCATAAAGATATATATGCGAAGGAAAGCAAATGCCGAGAAGGGAGCGGAAACGATACCTCCACGCTACCGGGCGTGGGGAAGACAGACCCGGCCGACCTCGTACTCCCGGAATAAATATTACACAATAATGACAGCAATGAAATATCACCCACTCCACACAGGGAGGTAAAGGGCTACACAAGTGGGTCCGGGAGGACCGAATTCGGGTTGACGGGCGGCTTCTCGCGTCTCTTCGGCAACACACGTACTCGCGACCGTGGGGCCCACGTGCTGTCCGGAGGGGCCGTCTGGGACCCGGTGGCATCGCTGTAGTGGGGACACCTAGGGAAGCGCCCCCTGGGATGGCGACACGTTGGAACGTCGACCGGAGGCCGAGCGGCTCCGTTCGGCACCGGTCGAAATAACTGGCCACGGATCTACCGGTTCTATTTTCAGGCGTGCGCTCTGGCGAGAACGGACGCTGTGATCAGCCCCGATGTCGGATCGACACAAAACTGGCGCCGTTGGAAAGCTAACTAGAAATAATTCAATCTAGGACCAGATAGAAAAAATGGAGTGCTCCATATCTGGCCTTGATCGAATTTCCAAACTGCTATTGTACAGTGGCCGAAATCTCAGATCAGCAGAGGAGTTGTCTGAGAACTGCCGTTGACTGATGGGTAGACCTCCGAATCTAAAGTTGGGGTCTTCAGAAAAGTTGTAGAGAATTGAACAAGGAAGACTGGAATATTTGTTGTGAAACGTTTTGTGGATAATTGAATTTTCTAAAAATTGTATACTGGACTGTGGTCAGATCTGGAAACAGACTGGCAGAATTGTAGATAGGAACTTGGATGAATTTCCGAAAATATGTGGAGGGTTGAAAAAAAATAAAGAAAATTTGTGGAGAAAGAGAAAGGTGGACAGAATCTCCAGTAAAATTGGGGACTCCTGGGAAAATCAAAAGATGGGTCGAATATGAGAAACTCAGGCGGACTGTTAAAGTGAACAGGCAGCAGACAGATCTGGGAAGGGGTTGAAAACAGAAAATGGGAAAATAGGAATAAAAGGAATTTGGGTGTGAAATTTTTTTTAGAGATGGGGTTTCAAGTGGAGAACAACCTATGAAAATTTCAGATCAAGAAGATGTTGGAGTTGATTGCAGGAATTCTCGTAGTAGACCTCTGTTCTGTAAAATAGAACCTTGGCAGCACTTCAGAATCGGCGTCGCGGCGGCTCGTTGGCGGCACGGATGGCGGCGGCGGCACCGGAGATGAACTCAGAGATTGAGGGGGAGGAGATAGAGAGGATCCACTCTAGAATTGGGGGTTGGAGAAGGAAGAACCAGAGGGGAGAGTGCTGGGGGAGCAACAAGCTCCTTGGCTTACACAATTTTTCTATTCTTCATTAATTATCAAATGGAAAATACAAGGTTTTATATGCTCCTCATCAAATGCAATGTCAACCTTTGGATCTAGAGGTGGGGAATGGATGGCTTGGATGAAGTGTGACCAGCACACACAAAAATAAAAATAAATTAAAAGGGGGGGGGGCCTATTGACCAAGGGGAGGGGGGTAGGTGGCATCTTGGACTTTCATGTCTATTTGTCCCCCATGTGGACAATTGACATTCAACCCTTCTAGATGGCCACCTAGGATGGTTGACCAGCCCCACATGGATGACATGGACCAATGAGAAAGGGCTGAGGGCCCCCTTGCTGGTCCTACTGACAAATTACGTAGAAACCCACACAATCCGTGGGAATGACGCATTGGCTTACAAAGCCGTACAATTGTGCATATACTTTCTCATGGATATACAAATAAACTAAAGGACATAAATGTAAAATAAAATGTACATGCTCGGCGTCGATTCCCATCAACTCTCCCCGGGTGGGAGGAACTCGACCCCGTCGAGTAAGGGGTGCGGCTGCTCGAGTACACCGGCGGATCCGTCACCGTGCCAAGTAGTGCGGGTATGCTCCACTCCAAGTTATCGTCACCTGCTCATTCTATATATACTCGATATGCACAAACTGCTATGGGTTAAAGGTGGACACTCCAAATGGGGCACTCTCAAAAGGGGAGGTGGCGGCTCGAAGACTCACAAGGAATCACCGTTGAGTCCCTGTAGGTGACTAGATCCGGGATAGATATAGAGCCGATCCCATACTCATCGAGCGAATCCACTCGCCTCTTGCTCATAAGAGATCGCCAACGAGCTTGCACAAGACACATGCAAACTCACCAAGCACTAACACACGTATGCAAACCACACAAATAATCGACTCAAAACACACCACACAAAGAAACAGACTGACTCATGCAGGACCCTATACTAAGGTGGTAATATCAATCCCACTAAGTGGCTGCATCCTGAACTGCGGGAGAGTCCTCCAGCTCTTCCCCCAAGGCATAGTACTCCTCGGCCAGTGCCAGGTCGGCCACGTAACTGACACACTCAAGCTCGGGAGGTAAGGTATCTCCAACGCCTAGGGCTAGGGTGGCACGAGCGGGACATTCACTGGCAATGTGGCCAAACCCGTGATAGTGGAAACACTGCACTCGCGACCGACTGCTCTCTCCGATAAGAGGGGCCTTACCCTTATCCTCCCGATAGGTAGGGGGCGCAGGTAACAAGGGTGGAGGTGTAGGCGCCGTGGGTAACAAGGGAGGAAGTGTCGGGGCTAGGGGATGGGCTATGTGTGCCGGGGGACGGGCAACGGGTGCCGGTGGATGGGGTGGAGGTAGATCCCGTGGTGGGGGAGGTCGAGGTCTAGGACCGAAGTGCTCCTGACGGGCGGACTCCTGAGGACGAGCCATGGGTCCCCTCGGGTATGAACCTAAGGAGCCACGGGAATCACTACGGGGAGGAGCGGGGCTCCACCATGGAGTAGGCTCGAACTCTCCCTCGAATTGCTCCATTTCGAGAGCAACTTGATATGCATCCTCCAACTTGTCCACCTTGCGGCGGAGAAGCTCATACCGTAGGTGCAGACGTAGACCACGCCGAAACCGAGAGACGGTAAGGGAGTCTTCCTTCTTGGCATCACATCGCAAGTAGTATTCATCAAATTCGGCGATGTAATCAGAGACGGACCGGTCTCCTTGGGTGAGGCTTTGCCTCCTCTCTATAAGACGCTGGCGGTAGGAGGTAGGGAGGTACTTCTTCCTAAGCTTCTCTCTCATCTCGGTCCACGTATCGATCGGGGGTTCATGACGATGAAACAATAGATTCTCCATGTTTCTCTAATATGTTTGTGCTTGGCCTAAAAGTTTCATCCTGGCGTACTTGACCTTCCGTTGGTCTGACATCTCGAACCACTCAAAATATCGATCCATGCCAGCCTCCCAATCAAGATAGACCTTTGGGTCTAAGGACCCGTCAAAGGTGGGAGGGTCGGCCCGAACGGTCCTAAAGGCCCGTTCATCCATATCTTGGTCGTGGGTACGCCGTGTAGGGCGATGATCACGACCATGTCCCCGATGCTCATTATCGGACTCATAGTCATGCACCTCGGGGACTTCGTGCCTCCTAACAGCTACCCCTTGAACCCTTGGAGTGGCGGGTTGGTGAACCGACTCTGGTTGACCTTGTGTAGGTGGGACGGGTGCTTGGACTGGGGCAATCGGGTGTGTCTCGGCTGGTCCTTTCTCTAGTGCGGCGACTCTCCCGACCAATCCCTGAACGGACTTGCTCGACCCGGCGGCCCTATCCTCTACGGCCTTCATCCTCTCTTCTAGGCGGGTGCCTAGGCCATTCACCTGAGTACTCAACCCTTCCATCCTATCCACTCGAGTACTTAACACATCCATGCGCTCACTCAACCCATCTATTTTCCCCATAAGAGTTCGGAACATTGTGGCCACTTCATCGGAACTATAGACTCAGGATTCCGCCATAGGTGGTGGTGGGGGTGAGTATTGAGTACCTCGACGAGTGGGCATGCAAGACACGGAGTAAGAGACACCGACTAATGCAAATGCACACTACCAGATGATGCACCTAGACGTAACCAAAACTCGGCACGTGGCGGAGTTAATCGATCCGAAGATCACTCGCGCAAGTGTGCGGCCTTCCCGATAGACGTAGCCTAACGTTCGGACAACACCTTTAGATATACCGGGTTATTGGGATGCAATGCAAAGACACACTTTTTTTTTGTTTTAAAACAATGATGACCCTAAACACGACTTAGACAATGACTAATGACTAGACATAAATGACACTTTTTTTTTGACACCCTAGACTCAACCTCGCTCTGATACCAAACTGATGCGGGACGGACCACGGACATGACAAGCTCGCGATTGTCCCTTAACGAGGGAAGCGTCGGACGTGCGCGGTTGAGAAACCGGCAATGAGGTAGGGTGATCGGCTCTCTTTTGTGCCCTGATCGGGTCACGGGACGGTCACTCTCTCTCTCGCAGCAGCGGTGCTAAACATCATATAGCGAGCTAGATATCCCTACACATGCTCTCTAGCAGCGGCATAAAGATATATATGCGAAGGAAAGCAAATGCTGAGAAGGGAGCGGAAACAATACCTCCACACTACCGGGCGTGGGGAAGACGGACCCGGCCGACCTCGTACTCCCGGAACAAATATTACACAATAATGACAGCAATGAAATATCACCCACTCCACACAGGGAGCTAAAGGGATACACAAGTGGGTCCGGGAGGACCGAATTCGGGTTGACGGGCGGCTTCTCGCGTCTCTTCGGCAACACACGTACTCGCGACCGTGGGGCCCACGTGCTGTCCGGAGGGGCCGTGTGGGACCCGGTGGCACCGCTGTAGTGGGGACACCTGGGGAAGCGCCCCCTGGGATGGCGGCACGCTGGAACGTCGACCGGAGGCCGGGCGGCTACATTCGGCACCGGTCGGAATAACCGGCCACGGATCTGCCGGTTCTGTTTTCAGGCGCGCGCTCTGGCGAGAACGGACGCTGCGATCAGCCTCGATGTCGGATCGACACGAAACTAGCGCTGTTGGAAAGCTAACTCGAAATACTTCAATATAGGGCTAGATAGAAAAAATGGAGTGCTCGATATCTGGCCTTGATCGAATTTCCAAGCTGCTATTGTACAATGGCCGAAATCTCAGATCAGTAGAGGAGTTGTCTGAGAACTGCCGTTGAACGATGGGTAGACCTCCGAATATAAAGTTGGGGTATTCAGAAAAGTTGTAGAGAATTAAACAAGGAAGACGGGAATATTTTTTGTGAAAAGTTTTGTGGAGAATTAAATTTTCTAGGAATTGTATATTGGACTGTGGTCGGATCTGGAAACAGACTGGCAGAACTGTCGATAGGAACTTGGACGAATTTCCGAAAATATGTGGAGGGTTGAACAAAAATCAAGAAAATTTTTGGAGAAAGGGAATGGTTCACAAAAGCTCCAGTAAAATTGGGGACTCTTGGGAAAATAAAAAGATGGGTCGAATATGAGAAACTCAGGCGGACTGTTAAAGTGAACAGACAGCAGACAGATCTGGGAAGGGGTTGAAAACCGAAAATGGGAAAATAGGAATGGAAGGAATTTGGGCGTGAAATGTTTTGTGGAGATGGGGTTTCAAGTGGATAACAACCTATGAAAATTTCTGATCAATAAGATGTCGGAGTTGATTGCAAGAATTCTCGTAGTAGACCTCTGTTCTGTAAAACAAAACCTTGGCAGCACTTCAGAATCGGCGTCGCGGCGGCTCGTTGGCGGCACGGATGGTGGCAGCGGCACCGGAGATGAACTCAGACAGTGAGGCAGAGGAGATAGAGAGGATCCACTCTAGAATTGGGGGTTGGAGAAGGAAGAACCAGACGGGAGAGTGCTGGGGGCGCAAGAAGCTCCTTGGCTTACACAATTTTTCTATTCTTCATTAATTATCAAATGGAAAATACAAGGTTTTATATGCTCCTCATTAAATGCAATCTCAACCTTTGGATCTAGGGGTGAGGAATGGATGGCTTGGATGAAGTGTGACCAGCACACAAAAAAATAAAAATAAATTAAAAGGGGGGGTGGCCTATTGACCAAGGGGAGGGGGGTAGGTGGCATCTTGGACTTTCATGTCTATTTGTCCCCCATGTGGACAATTGACATTCAACCCTTCTAGATGGCCACCTAGGATGGTTGACCAGCCCCACATGGATGACATGGACCAATGGGAAAGGGCTGAGGGCCCCCTTGCTGGTCCTAATGACAAATTACGTAGAAACCCACATAATCCGTGAGAATGACGCATTGGCTTACAAAGCCGTACAATTGCGCATATACTTTCCCATGGATATACAAATAAACTAAAGGACATAAATGCAAAATAAAATGTACATGATCGGCGTCGATTCCCATCAGGTACTCTACTTTTTACAGTCAACCAATGGGAATACAGTCTAAGGAAAGCACCTAGGAGAGAGGACTGTCTTGAGCCAATGGGGAAGAAGATCTGAAAAGCTCTTGGATCAAAACCATCATTTTTGTCTCAGTCAAACAAATACAGACCTTGGAGGGAAAACTGTTTAGGCTCTGCTATGCTTCCATGAACCAATCAAAATTCAGATCTGAATAAGGTTGACACTACAAGAAAAGCCAATTTTTCTGACGTCCCAATTACATCGTAAATCCGTCAGAAATCCGTTGGAAAAGTCAATTCCGACGGATTTCCAACGGATTTTTGACTGAATCAGGATGTCGGAAAAATTCAGTCGCTAATTTCTGACACAATATATTTCCGTCGAAAATACGTCAAAATTTTTTGACGTATTTCTGACAAACAATTATTCTGTCGGAAACCTATGGGAAAAATTAGTTCTGACGGAAGTAATTTGGTCAAAAATACGTCAGAAATTTCTGACGTATTTCTGACTGAAAAGAATTCTGTCGGAAACCTATGGGTCTAATTTGTTCTGACGAAATCTTAGTTGGCCATAAATACGTCAAAAAAATTTGACGTATTTTCAACAAAAAAATATTTCGTCAGAAATCTAATGGGTCAAATTAGTTTAGACGGAAGTTAGTTGGTCGCAAATACATCGGAATTTTTTGACGTATTTCAACAAAAAAATATTCCGTCGAAAATCTATGGGTCAAATTATTTCCCACGAAACGGAAGTTGGTCGGAAATACGTCAAAATTTTTTGACATATTTTCGACTGAAAATTATTCCATCGAAAACCAATGGGTCAAATTATTTCTGACGAAATGTTAGTTGGTCGCAAATACGTCAAAAATTTTCGACGCATTCCCGACACTAAATTATTCCGTCGAAAACCTATGGGTTAGATTATTTCTGACGAAATGAAAGTCGTAGGAAATACGTCTGAAATTTCTGACGTATTTCTGACTAAAAATTATCCCGTCGGAAGTTATTTGTCACTGTCACCTTTATTTCCGACGAAAAATTAGGTGTCGAAAATACGTCAGAAATTTCCAACGTATTTTTGACAAAACGTCATAATTTTATCAAATAATTTCTCTCCAATTTTTTATATGTTTGAAAATTTTAAAAACATGTTTTAAACTATAATTATACACATACAACCTACACAACTAAAGATAAGACATGCAATAAATATATATAACACATAATAGTATAAAATCCACACAACATATAATAAACAACATCCACAACGCATAACTCAATGAATAAAAAATTTACAGTTACATTCATTCAAATGTGTCATTTTCTCAGAATATCACTAAATAAAATCAAGAGATATCCGCTGGACGCCCGAAGCCCCTAACCTTGGATTTATTTTAACTAAATTAGTTTGGAAAGAAATGGCTAGTTTGAACACTGAACCCAAACCAGGTATCCATTTTGGATTCCGTCAACTCCCCCAAGTCACACTCCCCACCCAGGTCATGTTGGAACAATCGCATGTCGATCAGATCGATATTTCATATATTGGACCCCCGAAACCCCTAACCTTGGATTTATTTCAAACTAAATTAGTTTGGAAAGAAATGACTAGTTTGAGCGCCGAGCCCAAACCAGGTATCCCTTTTGGATTCCGACAACTCCCGCAAATCACACTCCCCACCCAGGTCGTGTTAAAATAATCGGCATGTCGATCAGATCGATATTTCATATATTATATTTCTTCTCTTTGTTGACATACGTAGACTTTCTCTATGTGTTCCCCTTACGATGTAATTGAAGTATGTTCTATGGAATAGAAGAAGCCTTAGAAATTCTTGTGCTATGACTATCCTCAACGCTCAGTCCGCAGTGCCACCAATCTCTCTCCCCATTCATTCTTCCTGAAGAACGGTGTCTTCTATCCACTGTCTTTTACCACTATTGTTGAGAGGATCCTCCCCATCACCTTATGACCTCCCACTCATTGTGCCACCGTGGTGATTTCGATTCTCACGTGGTTTTCAGTCCCATCGCGATCGTGGTAACTCATGGGTCACCGGATTCCCTTGTAGGCTAGCCCTCAGGATCTCCGGCCCCAAGCGGGGAATCCACATGATCACAACAACCCATGGGTCACCGGACTCCCTTGTAGACTAGCCCTCGGGATCTCCGGCCCCAAATGGGGTAATTTTATTGGTCCACCGCTCGTGCGCACTGTGATGTTTGGGGCTGTCCTCTGAATTTCTCCATTTGACGCGCCCCTATTTACACCCCCCCGACGTTCCGGGTCTAAGGGAGGTGCTGTCGGATTTTTGCCGATAAGATGAGGACTAAAAATATATATATATATATATATATATATGTATATCAAATGTACAGGTGACCGAATGAAGAATGGATTGGAATTCAGCAGATGCGTGGCCAAATACAACTTTGAAAATTGCTGGGAGCAAAATAAGCAAAAAAAAAGAAAAGAAAACATGGATATGTATTGTGGAACCTACTAATTCATAAATTAAAATCCGATTTGGGCCAATGAACATCAAAAAATTACAATAATCAGACATAATGTCTGGACTGTTGAAATCAAAATGGATAAAAGGTGTGAACTCCCAAAGACATGATTTAAACAATTTAGAGTCCATGTTCCTTCGAACTAAGCCATCTTCGCAAAGCAATGCATCAGTTGGGGAGTATCCTCATCTACCTAATTTACAGCCTTTAATGTGTGATTCGTCCAGCCATCCTGATGCAAGAAAATTCCTATCATATGCCAGTGAAGGGGCCGTATCTAGAGAAGAGAGCTGGGCTGATTTCAACTCAAAGCATATTGTAAACCAAGCCATTAGAAATCTTCGTCCACTGAATAATGTATCTTTTGACCCAATAAATGCAGCTCATGGAAGTGAGAAGTCTTCTGAGTTTTCTAAGATTGGGGTGCAGAAGATTGAATGGGGTAGTCCTAAGGCTTTAGTGGCAACGGAAATTTTGCTGAGACTGTAAAGGATGGTCATCATATGTATACGGAAAGAATTCCTAATGTCGCACTCACTATGACAGCTCCTACATAAATTTCCAGTCATGGAAAGAAATCAATCTCATGGACCTCAATACTATCTCAAGCTTGGAGGACAATCGTCATGTTATCTAGGAGGTCAGTGTTGATTTAAGCTCTCTAGCAGAGGTCCATGGAGAGCACCATATTTCAGGAAGATTGACCTCTAATGTTGTTCAGCTATAGTCGACTATTGAAGTTGGGGTTCGAAATTATAGGGATAATTCTATACCAGGAATTGTTCAGAAAACTTCTAATGGTGCTAGCCTAAGTGTCAAGCTGGAGAACTGTGAGACATAGTGCTTTAACAATAGATGTCCTTGATCCTACTATGTTAGAGTCAAGTTTTGAAACATGGAGCCAAGCCCCTGGGTATGGCAAATCTGAATGGAGCAGGAAAATTGCAAGTCCAATAGCGGCCGCATTACAGTGCAATTTAGAACCATCCATTTCAAGTGAGAAGCATATAGGCAAGGAAGAAAGTCTGAAATCTGTCGAAGGAGCTGAATGTGAAGATGGTTTTCAGAGAGATGACCCTTAGCATGCTGAATGTGAGCTAACTCAAGCTACGCAAATTGAAGTCCTGCAACATGAAGATTTAGATTATATTCCTACTAAAACTGAAATGGGTAAGTTATGTGATAGTGTCGAACATGATTTCACAATTGGTGAGAGAGCAAAGTGTGTAGATACATAGATGTTTCAACGTGAGTGGAAGAAATTTGGTGTTTCCAGGTTTGGAAAGGCTGTTTTAGCAGGTTTGGCAAACAAAAGAGGGAAGAAAATAATAGCATTGTCAGATAACTTCATAAATATTTAGTGCAAGAAGCAGAGCGATCATCTTCAGTTCGAAGGCAACTCAAGATGAGAAAGATGTTCATGATTAGGGTATCAAGAGATTTTAGATGATACAAGGCTTGTTCGAAATAAGAAGGGAACAGTTCCTTCACAGGCATTGAATGGAAAGGTAGGTGGCAATGTTGTAGGTACTGTGAGATTTGATGGAAATATAATGCAAGGTAATGCCTCTAATGATAACATGGAGAACATTAGGAAGCAAGAAAAATAGGACCATGGGGAAATTCCATTGAGTTCTCATGACCATCAGATGGTCATCCATGGCCCATTCTCACTGAAAAGGCACTTGCATTCTCACATGTGCATGGTCTCATGGGTGAGTTCTGAATGCAAAACAAAGTCTCATATGCATTTAGTCCCACACTTGGAAGCTGCACATGATCCTTTCATCATCAAGCTTTATGCATATGTGTGCTCTACCCATACATTCAGAAAATAATAGAAATGATGAAGATGAACCAAGGAAAAAAGGAAAGAGAATCAAGCATAGTGCTTGCATGGCCTGTTCTGCTCAACCAACTTTCATGATCCTAGGATTTAAATATTGCATATGCATAACAATTTTCATATAAGATCCCCTTTTAGGCCTCTTGAGCCTTTGCTCGAACACCCCTTATATAGGGCAGATCTACATGATGGTCCTTTGGGGCTTCTTGAAAGTCACCAAACCTTGCATGTGCTTGCTGATTCATACCAGATTTCTATTGTAATTGCATGAGCATGGGCATACCTGCCCTCCCATCTATCCCTCACGCCTGCATTTCAAGCATTTCCATGTGAACTGCATGCATGCCCATATGATATTCCCAATTCAATTCATATAGGCACATTGCTATCTGAATTTAGGATAAATCATTATGAGCTCATCATGCGTCATTGATGAATAAGCACCATATCATCCATACATTTCAATTGCACTCTATGTGATACCCCACACCATAAAAAGAGAAAGAAAGGAGGGGAGGGCCCCTGTTTAAGCCAGAACAACCTGCCCAGCTAATTCCAGAACGGCTGGGAGATTCGGTCGACACCGGAGGTTGAGGAGGCAGAGAGGTAGAGGGAGAAGATGATGAGGAAGCGTTCGCGGCGTGTGGGAGGGTGATAGGAAGTGAGAGGAGGGGAGTGGTGGAGAAGATGGATCAAAGAGGGATTTCGAGTGTGGGAAGGACCGGAATGTTGATCGACGGAGGGGTCGTTACGTTAGCGCGGGAGTTCGTGGCGCGCATGCGAAATTTTTTTGGGGGGAATTTTTAATCGATTTCTCTTTTCCTATATAATCATTTTGTGGTAATTTTTAAAATGCCCTTACAGAGGGCTTTAAGTAAAGAAGATAATTAAAATATAAGTAAAGAAGATAATTAAAATATTTTGAAGGCAATATTAAACATAAAATGCCTCTATTTATGATAATTTTGAGATAGCTTTAATAAATGTCTCTAAAAAAACTACCCCCATATCTTTATTTTTTGGTAGTGTGGCTTCGATGCCCTCATCGGCGGATGGCGGTGTCTTAAGCTGTGGCCGTGCACCTTGTTTGACGGCCTCCCCCAAGCGTGCTGCCCCTGCAGAACCCTAACCGTTGTTAAATACCTACAGAAACCATGGAGTAACCAAAGACGATAGTAAACCTAGTAGAAGGGATAGCTTCGGCACCCACTCGTCCGAGTATTACGACGACGATGTACCACGGGATGGGGGCTTGCGATGGTGAGGAAGATGAGATGAAGAAGGAGAGCAGGGGAAGGGGTGTGGTGGACGGCGCGGTTGGGGAGTGAGGAAGAGAGGAAGGGGAAATGTTACGAAGGTGCGGCTGGGGGGAGTGAGGAAGAGAGAGAGGGTGGCGAGCTGGGGGTTTGGAAGGCCCGGCTGGGGGGTGAGGAAGAGTGGGAGGGTGGTAGGCTGGGGGTTCCGAAGGCGCGACTAGGGAGTCGGTAAGAGAGGGAGGGTGACGGGCTGGGGGTTCTGAAGGCGTGCTGGGGAGTGAGGAAGAGAGGGACTGGGGAGTGAGGAAGAGAGAGAGGGAGGCGGGCTAGGGTAGGCTTATGCTTTTAAGAAGGCTGTGGCGGGTTGGGTTCATTTCCGAAGGTGGGAGTCTTAGCACTAAAAGCTTTTACTCTATGGGTTAATTTCCGATAACAAAGTTTTGTTGTGATCTCTTAAACGTATGCAAAATTTTTATTTATTTATTATTATTATTATTATTATTATTTATTTATTATTTTGATTTTAATTTTTAATTTTGATTTATTATTTTTAATTATGTGTATTTTGAATTTTTTTTGTTATTGTCGGATGAGTGTTCGAAAAATACTATTCATTGGCGCCCGCTCTTTCATCGATATACGGTTATCTAGTAGTCTGGAGGACCTCCCTTTTGAACAGGACGTAGGGGATCACCGGCTTTATCCCATGGGATGAACATGGCGGCGATACTAGAACGAACAGGCGCCCGGTGAAGCAAACAGTGGAAAAGATGAATATTATTTTGAATAATAAAAAATATGCATTAAATGTGTTAATAGTGATTATGTTAGTTCATGCCCAATGCCTTATGTCGGATAACACATCTAGTGTCATGCCGGTTAAAATACACAGTGCCTTGCCGGATATGTATGTGCATTGCTTTTGTTTTGTTTTACTTTCTTTTTTTTCTTTTAGAGAGGAGGGGTGCCGATTATAGTTGCTTAGTTTTTCTTGTATTATTTTTTTTTTGAAGAAGGGAGATGGGGTGCTGGTTATGGTTGAGCTTTATTTTGTTTGTTTATTTTTTTTAATAAGGGAGATGGGCTGCCTGTTATACTTGAGGTTTGTTATTTATTTATTTATTTTTTGTGTTTTGTTATGCATTAAATAGATGAATAGTGATGCTACCAGTTATCAAATAGAAGGCTACCAGATATGTGTGTTTGAAAGAAGAAAGGGGGTGGTGTTTGTTTTATTTATTTGTTAACGCATTAAATGCATGAATAGTAGTGATGCCGTTTATTAAATAGAAGGTTGTTGGATAGTGAGATCACAAGTTGTCGACTAGCTTAGTTTAGTTTTTTTAATTATTTAGTTTATTATTTTATTTATTATTTATTATTCCCTATATTTCCTCTCTTCTCTTTCCCCCCTTTTTTTCTTTTATTCTGGTCATGTATTTACTTTGAGCTCCACAATATATTCGTAATCATTTTTTATTATTTTATTATTTTATCTGTTTATTTCCTTCTTGTTGCTTTGATTGTTTTTTTTAAGGTCCAGTGAATTTTTGGTAACACCTCCCCTATAATTTAGAAAATTTCTACTTTATTTAGGAAATATAACATGGGACCCACGAGAATGTTCCGAAACCCGTGAATGTTAGAGTGTGGGAGAGAGCGACGACACTGGCGATGGGGAGCTAAGGTTCCTCGCGGGGGCAGTGACAAGGGTTTTGTGGCTCCGACGGTGGCGAGACCTCCCCCCGACAGTGGCGGTCTCTGCCGACCTGTTGAGATAGAGTGGGAGAGAGTGACGGCACCAGATTTTTGGGTAGAGTATCCACATATTTTTCATAGCATTTTTGTAAGTCATGGAACGTGTTCAAGGGCTTAATCAAATTTTATATTATATATATGATATATTAATTATAATTAACTATAATGTATTACTAATTAATTATAATAAAATTATATATAAGTATATTAAATAGTATATAATTTATGTATAGTTATAAAGTTATAAAAAATAAGTTAAAACTTTTCGACGTATTTCCGATCACATTCGATTCCATCAGAAACTATTGATAAATTTATGCCTACACTTTCTCGTGTTTTAGGGCTTTCCGACGAAAATTAATTTGGTCGAAAATACGTTAAAATTTTTCGACGTATTTTCAATGAAATTTTATTTCATCGGTTAAATAATGCTATTACTAGAAAAATACTTCAGAATTTTCTGACGGAAAAATAGTTTGTCGGAAATAAGTCAAAAATTTTCAACGGAAATACGTCGAAACTTTTCAACGTATTTCCGACCATATTCTTTTTTGTCGGAAACTTTTGTTAATTTTTTTGACGAAATTTGGACAAATCATTTTTTTGTCGAAAAATAATGCTATTAATAAAAAATATTTCATGATTTTTTGACTGAAAAAATATTTTTCGGTAATACGTCGACAATTTTCGACGGAATAAACGTTGGTCGGAAATACGCCGAAACTTTTCGACATATTTCCGACCACATCTGTGTTCGTCGAAACCTGTTAATAAATTTCCCCCCACCCTTCCTCCTACTTTCAGACTTTCCGACTAAATTATATTCCGTCGAAAATACGTCGGTATTTTTCGACGTATTTTAGATAAAATTTTATTCCGTCGGAAAATATTGCTATTAATCAAAAAATATTTGAAGAGTTTCCGACGGAATAAAATTTTCTTGCAAATACATCAAAAAATTCCGACGGAATATAATTTAGTCGGAAATACGTCGAAAGTTTGCGACGTATTTTCGACCATATTCTATTTCGTCGAAAACTGTTGTACCAGCACTCCCTCCTACTTAATCCTTTCCAACGAAATGAATTTCAGTCAGAAATACGTCAGAATTTTCTAACGTATTTCCGACGAAATTTTGATTCCGTCGAAACTTTTCGACTTATTTCCGACCAACGCAAAATATCAAAAATATGTCGGTAATTACCGATTGATTTCTGACATATTATTTTTCGTCGAAAAGTAATCAAATTTTCGACATTTTTCTGACGAACTTTTTTTCTTGTAGTGGCATGAAGAAATGGAATCCCCATTTTCCTTCTAGGCCAATCAAATTGCAGTCTACTTTTCTCTTGGTCTTCCATACTCTCTAGACCAATCACTGAAGAGGTACATTTCAAAGAAGACTTTTCTATTCCAGCCAATCAAGTCACAAATCTCTTGGAGGGAAATCCTCCACTAGCTCTTCTATATATACATGAAGCTTTTGTTGAAGAAGCTGCTGTTGCCCTGGATGAGAAGCCATGTCCCTTGAGCATTGAAGAAGAAATCTATGAGGAAAAGAAAAAGGGAGTGTGTGTACAGCCCAGCTTTGGTCCGACCCAGACCAGTGTTGTGAGGAAGAAAAAGAAGAGAGAAAAACCTTGAGAGAAAGTAGCCCTGGAGACATATGAGCTTGAAGAAGAAGGTCTTCGGATCTAAATCTGAAGTTGCAGCCACTAACTTCCAGATCTCTATCTGAAACCACGTCTGGTGTTTATCCTTGTTTCCATTTCTGCTTTGCTTTGTAAAAAACTATCTCCATCTATCCTATTTAACAGCGTGTCCAGTGCTCTGGTTGAGAGACTGGAGTGGCCTTTGGCTGTGTGACAACCGTGTATGTCTTGGGGCTAGTCCCTGTGTTTTTGCTGCACTTGCAACTTTTTTCTTTGTTTGTGTGTGTGTGTGGGGTTCCTCCCCGTGTGTGGTGAGGACTTCATCCTCGTGAGGAGCCTATTCCTCGTGTGTGTGTGTGGGGGGGGGGGGGGGGGGGGCGTCCCCGTGTGGTGCTGCATTTGCAGCATGTGGTAAAGCCTCATCGGGTTTGGTGAGGGGTGGATGTAGGTGTGCGTGTTTGCAGACTGAATCACCTTAAAATCCTTGTGCAATGGGTTGTGATTTGTGTATTTACTCGATGTTCTCTATCCTCATTCACAGGTTCGTGTGCTAGCTTCATCGCATACATTTTTAGTTGTTCTCCAATGCACACCCTAACATTCTGTTCACACACATACACCAGGAGGTTGTGAGTAGCAGATCTCCTTAACTGCTGAACTCACAGTTGGATGCGTCGACCCCACTGTGTTAGTGCTTCGTCCTCAGCCACCTCCTAAATCGCACTTCCTTAACAGTCTATGCATGCTGTCTTGCCTTATTGTGTGAATTGCTTTTATTAAAGCCACCGTCCATATTGGATATTATGTCACTTGCATCTCAAGCTGAAGATTGAGCTTGAACTGGCTTAGCTTTTAATTGGTCAAAGTTTTTTGAAAGGATCTATATTCAACCCACGCTTCTAGATCCGGTTGCACCCTTAGGACCTAACCGTTTGTATCAGAACCTAGCTCTGTCCTACTCAGATCCAACGATCTACAGAGGAAGATCCCGGTGCATTTGATCTAATGGCCTTCCCCGTTGAACAAGTTTCAATGAATTCCCTACCCGTATTCGATGGTTCTGATTTTACCATGTGGCTGGGGAGGATGTGTGCGTTTGTTAACTCCATTGATCCAAAGCTATGGAATCTCATATATCATGGTCCTCACAAGCTACCATCAGACACATCTGAATGGTCTTCTAAACATAGGACCAAAAATGTTGATAATCTTGGTACGTTCAGTCTGATAAAAACTACAGTAGATGTCACCAAGTTCCCTTTTGTTTCCAGCTACAGCACTGCCAAGGAGATTTTAAATGGACTGGCCATGATCCATGAAGAAAGAAAAAGGCAGGACTGCCTAATGGCCGATAGCCCAGATCATGCGAGTGATCCATCCTTATCTCAGGCAAGCTCTGACTCCGAAGACTTTACATTTGAAGAGCTTATAGATGCTTATGATGAGTTAGCTAAGTAATACAAGAAAATGAAATCTGAAAATAAGAAATTGAGAAAGGAACTTAAGAAAAATTATTATGATGAGAGCTCCTTCTATAATAATTGTTCTGCTTTTGAGGAGCTCAATGATTCTCTTATGAATGACATGGACTTGCATAAAGAACATGTTAAACCCCCTCCTTGAGTAAATGCTTATTTGTGATGGCTTTTGATGATGACCAAAACACTATATGTATTTATGTTTCCATTGAAGTGTTCTAGCATTAACGGTTTTACAAAGCTCAACATTCTTGTTAAAGTCTTTGAGCTTCGAAGGTTAAAGACCAACCTCAACGGGTAAGCATTTTAAATTCAAAGTATGAAGCCAAACCTAATTGACATTTATGTCTTTGTAGGGCAAGGAACGTGACTAAATGCCTAAGGAACTTAAGGACGGTCGGTGAAGTCAAATTTACCTTATAATCCTTGATCTTGTTGTTTAAAGTTCATAAATTTCATCTAATGGGTTAAAGAGGTTTTGGGACTTTTCGTAGCTTGACTGGATTGGGTTTATGTCATTCCCTCTCATGTTTTAAAAACCCAACTTGAAACCCCCTGACTTGTTCTTGGACTTAGTGGGCCTTTTAGTCTTCCTTTTGGAAGTTCTGGATCAAGGGTTGACTTATTGGGTCGACCCCTAGGTCCCCGGGTACTGCCGGGTGCTAAAAAATTGGGCCTTTGAACTCTAGCTGAAAGGGTCGACCCATTGGGTCAACCCCAAGCCGCAAGGGTCGACCCCTGGTAACTTATTTAAAAACCCGGCGGGTTCCTTCACCATACCTGCAAGGGTCGACCCCTGATCATGTTATTTAAAACCCACGCGGACAACCCTCGAGGGTCGACCCCAAGGGTCGACCCATTGGCCCAGAAACCCTTAAACCCTCTAAAACCCTCACGAGGGTCAACCCCAAGGGTCGACCCTTTCAGTTACGAACCTTGAGCCGTCACTTTGGACTTCCGTGCACTTGCACCAAAAGTCTTTCCAACCAGTCCAACTTCCCTAAATCGTTCCAGATATTGTGGATCTGGTCTCTAGGGTATCTTTGAACGAACCAAGCTCTATATATACATCTTATTGGGGTATGAAACCCTAAGTGAGAGGAAAATCTAAAGGTGTGCTTCTTGTTCTAACTTTTGTGAGTGCAGGTTCGCAGTAGCAGCTCAAGAGGCTTCTTCCACCTTGTTCTGAGCCTGAAAGTGAAGGGAAGAAGCTTGAATCAAGCCTCCATATCATCCCCAACAACAAGTTGCGTGGGTTATCAAAGCTGCAACCTCATTTGTACGACAAAGCTTCATTCTTCCTCAAGGATTAATCTTCCTCCTGTAGAAGCATTCAACTACATTCAAGGAAGTGAAAGGGGGAGCTTCAACCAGGATAAATCATTCTTCACTCCTTACTCTCAAATTTACTTTGTGTCTACTTGAGAATTTGATGTAAAACTTGATTCAGATCTGTGTGTGGGTTGTTCGTGTTTGGAAACATGAACGTGTGTGTGTGTGTGTGTGTGTGTGTGTGTGTGTGTGTGTGTGTGTGTGTGTGTGTGTGTGTGTGGTAGCCCAGATCGGGTGCCGCGTATGTGTGTTTGCTATTCTACACAGCGTGTGTGTGTGGCTCTCTTCATAGTGAAGTCTTGATCCTCACAAGTGAGGGGTGGACGTAGGGGACACGGCAGTGCACCCGAACCACCTAAAAATTCTCTGTGTCACTTGTGGTTTGTTCTTCTGCATCCATAGTCTAGTGGGCTTCACGGTTAGTTGAGCGTACACCATTTCCATTGTCAAACACCTACCATAATCCACACGCATTCACAAGTGTATCCATGTTCGGGTGAGATCTAGTGCATGTATGCTTAATTTACTTAGTTTCACTTCGAAAGAATTTTAATTGGCCAATCAATTCACCCCTTCCCTCTTGATTGCCGCCTTTCAGGACTCAACAATTGGTATCAGGGCTTTGGTCTCTGTTTCACTCGATCACACGGTCGTAGAGCAAATCCCATTATATGGCAAACAAGGGGATGATGCCCGAAGGGCATTCGATCCACAGACCCCCGTTCTTTGATGGATCAAATTACCCTTATTGGAAAAACAGAATGTATGTTTTTCTACGAGCCCAAGACTATGACGTATGGCGCATCATTAGCAAGGGTCTGTACACTTTGTCTCAAAATGAGGATGAGTGGGGTGATGAGGATATAAAGAAGTGTTCAGCAAACTTCAAAGTCATGAATATAATACAGTGTGCCATTCATCCTAATGAATACTCACGTATTTCCATGTGTTCTTCTGCGCAGGAGATGTGGAACAAGCTGCGATTGATCTATGAAGGAACATCGGAAGTAAAGGAAACCAAGGCGAATCTATTGGTCCGGGATTATGAGTTGTTTATGATGAAACCAAAGGAGTCCATTTCTGATATGTTTGCAAGATTGACGAAAATTACGAATGGATTAAAGGGCCTTGGTAAAGAGTATTCCGACAACGAACTCATCAGAAAGGTACTAAGATCCCTGTCACCACAGTGGCATACAAAGGCCACTGTAATCGAGGACTCAAAAGATCTCAGCACCTTGAAATTGGACGAGTTAATTGGCTCCTTGATGACATACGAAATCAACATCAAGAGGAGCGAGGAGGAGCACAAGAAGAAGAAGGTCGTCACACCATTGGCACTGAAGGTGGACCAACAAAACTCAGAGGGCAGTGACGATGGCTCCATGGGCAACACCGAGGATGAGGAGATGGTTGCCATGATCATAAGAAGAGCAAGAAGATTCGTCAAAGGAACAGGAAAGTTCGGTGGTCAATTCAGAAAAGGACCAAGGAAGCAAGGTCCCAACAGAGGTGAGAGTAGCAAGAAGGAAGAAGCTATTTGCTACGAATGTAAAAAACCTGGTCATATGCGGGGTGAATGCCCCGATCTCATGAAAAAAATCAAGAAAGGAAAAATCAAGAAGCCAAAGGCCATGGTGGCCACATGGAGTGATGAAGACGATGTCGAGTCCGAGAAGGAAGATGAACTGGATGAGTTGGTTCAGAATTTATGTTTCATAGCAAATGAAGATGACACCAATGAGGTAAATTCTGAAACCGAATCTCTTACATGTGAACAATGGCAGATTGCTTATGAGTCTTTGTATGAAAAATGCACAAAATTCAAATTTGAAAAAGAAAATTGATCATTTTGTGCATGCTGTAAAGTCTTGTGAGAATTGTCATGCTTTAAAATCTGAATCTAAAAGTTGAAACATGAAAATGAAAATCTTGTGTCTAAGATTGAGTTATTTGAAGATAAGAGTTCATGCATGCGAGAGGACCAAGCCACCTTTACCAAAATGCATGAAGACTTAAAAAGAGATTTAGAATAAGAAAAGTTGGAAAGAAATGCATGCATTCAAGCCAAAGAAATGGCTAAAAACAAGGTTCATTCATTAAAGCATGAAATCAATGAGTTGAAGGATGCCATTACCATTCTTGAAAAAGGGAAAACATTACAATCTGAAACACATTCAACTCATTTGTCTCCCAGAAGTTCATCCCCATCCTCGTCAAAAACATGTGGATAATTCATTCTTGAATGTAGGCAGAAGGAGAAACAGGGATAGAACTATTACTTGTTTTTATTGTGAAAAGTTGGGCCATGGCATGTATGATTACAGAATTCTGAAATTTGATGATGAAAGCTTTGCTAGAATGAGAAATAGATCATACACATCTCATGTCTCTAACCATCGTGGACCCAAGCTTGCTTGGGTACCAAAATTTACATAAGCACATGTGTTGTGTTTGCAGGTCTGCATGAGAGCTCAAAGGAATAGATGGTATTTGGACAGCGGATGCTCTCGGCACATGACGGGAAATAAGGATTTGTTTGCGGACCTGCATGAAAAGGATGGTGGGACAGTGGCATTTGGTGGTAAGGATAAAGGCAAAATTTTCAGAGAAGGTAAGATCGGAAAGAATAAAAATCATGCAATTGAGAATGTCTTGTTAGTAAAAGGGTTGCACCACAGTCTTCTAAGTATAAGTCAATTGTGTGACAAAGGATGCAACGTGATATTTGATTCTAACCACTGCACTGTTGTGAATAAAAATACTCATGAGATAAAGATCATTGGTTTTAGGCATAATAATGTATATATGATTGATTTGGATGAACCCTCTCATAAAAATCTATGTTTGACTGCAAGGAGTTCTGATGATACTTGGCTTTGGCATCGCCGACTTGGGCATGCCAGTTTTAATGTCTTGTTGAAATTGTCAAGAAATGATCTTGTGGTTGGATTGCCTAAGTTGAAGGCAGTTGATGAAGGAGTTTGTGGGGCGTGCAGCATGGGTAAGTAAATAAGGACATCATTCAAGTGCAAGAATGATGTAACTACATCAAGGCCCCTTGAGTTAATCCACATTGACCTTTTTGGACCAAGCAGAACACATAGCTTGGGTGGTAAATTGTATGGCTTTGTCATTGTGGATGATTATTCAAGATTTTGTTGGGTTTACTTCCTTTCACATAAAAATGATGCCCCGACAGAATTTGAAGCATTTTGCAGGGTAGTTCAAAATGAAAAGGGGTGTTGCATCAAAGTCGTGCGGAGCGATCACGATAAGGAATTTGATAACCATGAGTTCAGCAACTTTTGCAGGGTTCAAGGCTATACGCATGACTTCTCCGCACCAAGAACCCCCGAACAGAATGGTGTTGTTGAAAGGAAGAACATGACGCTAATTGAGATGACAAGAACCATGCTAAGCGAGAACAACTTGTCGAGGTATTTTTGGGCTGAAGCAGTGAACACTGCTTGCTACATTGTCAATCGTGCCTTGGTAAGACCACTGTTGAAGAAAATCCCTTATGAGCTATACCGATGCAAGAAGCCAAACATCTCCTATTTTAGACCGTTCGGCTCAGTTTGTTACAATCACAAAAATGGTAAGGTGGACCTGGCTAAATTTGACCCCAAAAGTGACAAAGGTATATTTCTTGGATACTCTCTTAGCTCAAGAGCTTATCGAGTGTATAACTTGAGAACTCTTGTAGTTGAGGAAAGCCCCCATGTCATCATTGATGAATCATCTTCTAAAAGCACTAATGAAAAATCTATTTTGCAGGACGATGAATTGAATGATGGTAATATCGAGATGATGGAATGAAAAATTGAAAAACAAGAAGTAAAATAACCACAAGAAGATGATGCAAATCCGGAAGATCAGTTGAAACATCAGCTTCCAAGGCAATGGACTTTCGAAAAGGACCATCCACCGAAAAATGTGATCGACAATATTGAAGACAGAACAAGAACACGAGCCTCCTTCAGGGAAGTTGAAAACCAGGACTATATTGCCTTACTTTCCCAGTTTGAACCTCACTCTATAGAAGAGTCCTTGAAAGATGAGTCTTAGATCATGGCTATGTAAGAAGAACTACACCAGTTCCAAAGGAACAAAGTGTGGTTCCTCGTGCCATGTCCTAGAAATCACTCAGTGATAGGAACAAAGTGGGTTTTTCGAAACAAAACAAATGATCAAGAGTGGTAACTAGGAACAAGGCCAGGCTAGTAGCTAAAGGCTATAGCCAAGAGCTTGGCATTGATTTTGATGAGTCTTTTGCTCCAGTAGCAAGACTCGAGGCAGTGAGAGTTCTATTAGTATTTGCATGCTGTAACAACATTAGATTGTTTTAAATGGATGTTAAAAGTGCATTTTTGAATGGCTACATAGAGGAGGACGTGTACGTAGAGTAACCATTGGGGTTTGAGGACACGAAGCATCCAGACCATGTGTACAAGCTAGACAAGGCACTCTACGGTCTGAAACAAGCACCCCGGGCATGGTATGAACGGTTAAGTGATTTCCTCATTAAAAATGGATTCAAACGAGGTAATGTTGATCAAACCCTTTTCACGAAGTTGAACGGTAAGGAAATCTTAATTGTTCAAGTTTACGTAGATGATATTGTTTTTGACTCCACCAAAGATGCTCTCAACAAAGACTTTGCCAAATTAATGCAAAGTGAGTTTGAAATGAGTCTTATAGGAGAGCTGACATTCTTCTTGGGATTGCAGGTCACACAGACGGCTAACGGTATGTTCATACATCAGAAGAAGTATGCATTGGAGCTGCTGAAAAAGTTCAACCTGACCTCTACTAAACCACAACCAACTCCCATGTCCACCTCAATAAAAATTGATCAAGATGAATCAGGTAAATCCGTGGACCAAAAACTCTTCAGAAGCATGATAGGCTCCTTATTGTATTTAACTGCCAGCAGGCCCGACATTCAATTTGCTGTGTGTTTGTGTGCTCGATTTCAGTCCAATCCAAAAGAATCACACATGTCGGCTGTTAAACGAATTTTTAGATATATTGCTGGCTCAAGTAATTTAGGACTGTGGTTTCCGCGTAATTCGAGCTTTGATTTAGTTGCTTATTCCGATGCCGATTATGCGGGTTGTAAAGTGGATCAGAAAAGTACCAGCGGGTATTGCCAATTTCTTGGGGGATGCGTGATTTCATGGGCCTCCAAGAAACAAAACTCAGTGGCTCTATCAACCGCCGAAGCCGAATATGTGGCTGTCGGGAGTTGCGTTGCCCAGGTGCTATGGATCCAACAACAGATGATTGATTATGGTATTTCCTTCAAAAACACTTCCATCTTGTGTGACAACACTTCAGCCATAAACTTGTCAAAGAACCTAGTCCATCACTCTTGCACAAAGCATATTGAAATTAGACATCATTTTCTCAGGGATCATGTGAGCAAGGGTGATGTAGAAATCAGGTTCATTGAAACAGACCAACAAATTGCCGACATTTTCACCAAACCTCTAAATGAAGAAAAATTCACAACATTTATTAGAGAATTAGGGGTTTGTAGGATAGACAAGTCTGAGTCATGATCATTTGCATAACTATATATATACGTCATGGCATAGCATGCATTTGCATTAGAATGGTGCATAGTTACATTTCCCCTTGTCATGCATGTGCATTATGATTGCTTGAAAAATAAAACAAAAAAAAATTATATATGTGTGAAAAACCATGAATATGTGTATTGCATGCCTTCTATTTATAGAATACAACCATGTCATTGACATTTCTATGGCCGATATTCTCTTGCATTCTTTAAATGCCAGCAAGAGAGCAAAACCCCTCAAAATCTAAAATTCGGAGACGTTAGATAATGAACGTCTACTATGATCCAAGATTTTCTTGAAACAAGTTCCCAATGCATCAACCCATAAAATAACTCAAATTTCTTGATTCCAACATGATATTCACATTGGGGATTCGAGCCATATCATTTTTGACCATCCATTACACTTAAAACATCCTTTTGGTGAAAATCAGAGGAACGGTCGACCCCAAGGGTCGACCCACGAAGAAGGGATGACCCCAAGGGTCGACCCTCGCGATAATGGATCCTGTCTGGGGCCGGGGTGAAAGGGGTCGACCCGTTGGGTCGACCCGTTACGGTCGGGCGACGTCCGCCGCATCTGAACCACCTTAAAAGGGGTGGAAACCCTATGTTACCCCCCTCCCATCTCATAAAACCCCCAAAGCCCCCTTCTAGCCATAGCCACCACTCCTTTCATGCCCACAAATCCCCTCTTGGCACCCAAACTCTCAAGCGCTAGCCGCGGATCTCTCGGTGGCGTCCCGCGCACAACTTTCTTCCGAGCAATTCCAACGCGTCTTCCTTGAGCTTCACTCCCACTGAGGTATGTTCTTGATGTGTGGAGGATCATAAATCTATGTGGATAGCCTTCCTCTCTCGTTGAACCATCTCGATCTACAACCTCATCAACCGGTTCCTTCGATCTATTTATAGATGGCCCCAAAGAGGCGTTCTTCACGCAGCGGAGGGGAGTCTAGTGCGGTCATGGCACGTCATGGTAAGGAGGCCGCCTACAGCAGAGGATCTGCGCCTTCGAGCAAGGTCTTGGACAGAAAGGTACTCTGACCCCGAGCGGTCTCATTTTCCAACCTTAACTACCATTTTCCGAGTTTAGTGGATGCTCTTTGCAGTCAGCCAAATTTGGACTTCTTCATGTCTGAACATCGACGCATTTATCCGAATTTGGTGCATCAATTTTATAGCCACTTAGCCATTTCTGGGGAACATCCGATTACTATGGTAAATGGAAAACGCGTTATACTCTCCACAGAATTTTTAGGAGTGGCATTTAATCTCCCTCATGAAGGCTTTACATTTGGAGATATTGTGGTTCCTGAAGAAACAGTTTATCAAATGACGACATCTGAAGAAAAAGGTGAAAATTCACTTGCTAGGTTAAACGCCAACCATTTTCCTCCCCTGCAGCATATATTACAAAGGATGATCACTACTATCCTGCTACCGAGAGGAGGCCATGACAAAGTGACAGAGATTCATATGTTCTTATTTTACTGTCTCTTGGGTGGTATTCCAGTTAATTTCCCAGCTATATTTTTAGCACATATGTGTAACAGCATGAAGCACAAGAACAGAACTCTTCCATATGCCGCCGCACTTACTGCTATCTTTGTACACATGGACATAAACCTCTCCAAAAATCTTCTCAAACCACTAGAGAAGCTGATATATTTACTATTCATTACATTTGTCATAATATGGGCTATGAACTGCGAGATGCTAACTTGGTTCGGACATTGAAAAGTGCAGCACATGAAATCAGTTCTAAGGAGGAGGATGGCGATGATGCGCAGGCCAGTGCGCAACAGCCACATATTCCTGTTGAGGAGATGCCTTCCAAGGCGGTTCAGCTGCTCATGGATCGTTTGGATACTATTGATGACAGTTTAGACGATTATGGGGAGACAATGGAGGCTATGCAACATGCTCTCGCTGATCTGAAGCTATCTCATCAAGAGCACTCTCAGTATGTTATTGATACTTTGGCTAATCAATCCCACATGCTTGAAGAAGTCTTGGAGTATATTAGGCATCCTCCCAACTCACCGACTCCGGATGATGATTAGACGGCTATGCTCTTGCAAAATGGCACACTTCCTATCCCTGTCACCCTGTCTTTTTGATGATGCCAAAGGGGGAGAAATTTTGTACTATATGTGTGCCCCGGCCCCGGCAATCGGCTACTTATACTTTATGTGTATTGTGTGCTTGCATGTATGTGTGATTTCATCATATTTCTGTTCATTAGCAATGTTGCATTTAAGTTTTGTTGCATTTCAATTTGCATTTAAGTTGTGTTCAGTTGCATCTCATGCATTGCATCTTGTAATTTGCCCTTGAACTCAGACCTTGTTTATCTTTAACTTATGTTGTCGGCAAAGTACTTTGGAACATGTTTTTGCTCATCAATCTCACATCGTTGGCTGGTCTTGTGTTTCACTATTATAATGCTTCTTGAGCAATTCATGCGATGCATGAAGAGTTGAACAATGTTTCTTGTGTTTTACTCTTAATATGAAGGTTTAAGGTGGAACTCAATGTAAATGCTAAATCATTTTGAAGTCATGTGTTTATGTAAGGCATGTAGTATTTTGTCATCATCAAAAAGGGGGAGATTGTTGAACCCCCTCCTTGAGTAAATGCTAATTTGTGATGGCTTTTGATGATGACCAAATCACTATATGTATTTATGTTTCCTTTGAAGTGTTCTAGCATTAACAGTTTTACAAAGGTCAACATTCTTGTTGAAGTCTTGGAGCTTCGAAGGTTAAAGACCAACCTCAACGGGTAAGCATTTTGAATTCAAAGTATGAAGCCAAACCTAATTGACATTTATGTCTTTGTAGGGCAAGGAACGTGACTAAATGCCTAAGGAACTTAAGGACGGTCGGTGAAGTCAAATTTTCTTTATAATCCTTGATCTTGTTGTTTAAAGTTCATAAATTTGATCTAATGGGTTAAAGAGGTTTTGGGACTTTTCGTAGCTTGACTGGATTGGGTTTATGTCATTCCCTCTCATGTTTTAAAAACCCAACTTGAAACCCCCTAACTTGTTCTTGGACTTAGTGGGCCTTTTAGTCTACCTTTTGGACGTTCTGGATCAAGGTTTGACCCATTGGGTCGACCCCTAGGTCCCCGGGTGCTGCCAGCTACTAAAAAATTGGGCCTTTGAACTCTAGCTGAAAGAATCGACCCCAAGGGTCGACCCCTAGTAACTTATTTAAAAACCCGGCGGGTTCCTTCACCATACCTGCAAGGGTCGACCCCAAGGGTCGACCCCTGATCATGTTATTTAAAACCCGCGCGGACAACCCCTGAGGGTCGACCCATTGGCCCAGAAACCCTTAAACCCTCTAAAACCCTCACGACGGTCACCCTCAAGGGTCGACCCTTTCAGTTACGAACCTTGAGCCGTCATTTTGGACTTCCGTGCACTTGCACCAAAAGTCTTTCCAACTAGTCCAACTTCCCTAAATCATTCCAGATATTGTGGATCTGGTCTCTAGGGTATCTTTGAATGAACCAAGCTCTATATATACATCTTATTGGGGTATGAAACCCTAAGTGAGAGGAAAATCTAAAGGTCTGCTTCTTGTTCTAACTTTTGTGAGTGCAGGTTCACAGCAGCAGCTCAAGGGTCTTCTTCCACCTTGTTCTGAGTCTAAAAGTGAAGGGAAGAAGCTTGAATCAAGCCTCCATATCATCCCCAACAACAAGCTGTGTGTGTTATCAAAGCTGTAACCTCATTTGTACGATAAAGCTTCATTATTCCTCAAGGATTGATCTTCCTCCTGCATAAGAATTCAATTACATTCAAGGAAGTGAAAGGGGGATCTTCAACCAGGATAAATCATTCTTCAGTCCTTACTCTCAGATTTACTTTGTGTCTACTTGAGCATTTGATGTAAAACTTGATTCAGATCTGTGTGTGGGTTGTTCATGTTCGGAAACACGAACGTGTGTGTGTGTGTGTGTGTGTGTGTGTGTGTGTGTGTGTGTGTGTGTGTGTGTGTGTGTGTGTGTGTGTGTGTGTGTGTGTGTGTGTGTGTGTGTGTGTGTGTGTGTGTTTGTGGTAGCCCAGATCGGGTGCTGCGTATGTGTGTTTGCTGTTCTACACAGCGTGTGTGTGTGGCTCACTTCATAGTGAAGTCATGATCCTTACAAGTGAGGGGTGGATGTAGGGGACACGGTAGTGTACCCGAACCACCTAAAAATTCCGTGTGTCACTTGTGGTTTGTTCTTCCGCATCTATAGTCGAGTGGGCTTCACGGTTAGTTGAGCGTACACCAATTCCATTGTCAAACACCTACCATAATCCAAACGCATTCACAAGTGTATCCATGTTCGGGTGAGATCTAGTGCATGTATGCATAATTTACTTAGTTTCACTTCGAACGAATTTTAATTGGCCAATCAATTCACCCCTCCCCTCTTGATTGCCGCCTTTCGGGACTCAACAGAACATATAGGTTTCCTAAGGGATGAAAATGGAACCCTTCAAAATGAAATCTCTAAGCTGAATCTGAAATTACAGTCAATGTTTAATGATCAAACCATGCTTGATGGGTTAATCTATGATGGGAGGTTGATACAAGAGAAGAAAAGTTTAAAAGAACAAAACGACTTGTTGCTTGAAAAACTGGCTGCCTTTGAAAAAGGCAAGTACGTTGCCAATGATAGTTCTGAAAGATTGAATGAACTTCAACTAGAAATTGAGAACTATAAAAGTGTGAATACCATGCTCAATGAGCAATTGGCTGCGTGCGAGGAGGAGCTCGCTCAATCTGAACTGCACATCTCCTCTTTGGAGAATGAAATCAAAGATCTAAACAGCTCACTATCAAAGTTTGTTCAAGGCCAAGAAAATTTAGATAGACTTTAGGGAACTAAAGTCAACCTTTGGAAAGAGGGTTTGGGGTATGCTCCTGTGAATAAAAAATCCTTTAGTAACAAGTTACATACCTCCTTCGTCCTTGGCTCACACGAAGCCAGTACATCTAGTGTCCCCCCAAAACAATCTAGTGTCCAGAAAAATCAAAATGAAGACAGAAATCAGAAAAGGAAAACACAAAAGTAAAAATAGAAAAACAAGTTTGCTTGTGTTGATATGCATGCTAGGAAACTCAATGTTAAACACAATGCTTCCCATAAATTGAATGTTCAATTTTTCTATTGTGGATAGCTTGGTCATATTATGCATGACTGTTTTATTTTAAAGAATGATGAATCCAGAGCATGCATGAATAGAATGAACAATGTGGAAGGATAGGTCTACGTTGGGGCGAAGTGTGCTCAGCACGCTCATGCTCAGAAGCCCAAGTATGACCCAGTGCATCGATGCACCGAACAAGTCAGGTCGACCCACCCCAAGACCGCCATAAGGAATATTCTTCCTTGCTACTTTCATTGTGGAAGAATTGGCCGCACAGTCAAGGACTGTTGGCATCTGAAGGGAAGAACCCACTCTCATGCCAAAAAGGTTAACATCCATGCTCATTCCCAAAAGCTCAATGCTCAAGCACACAAGAGAAATGGGAATTATCATGTGTGCTGCTTTTATTGCGGTGAGTATGGTCATATGTTTGATAACTATCATTGGGTAAGAAGTGATGAACTGACTGTAGCAAAGAATAGGAACTCACATGTCAAAAGTGTTGCCAATCATCAAGGACCCAAGAGAACTTGGGTACCTAAAAATTCCAAATGAGAATTGTTGGTGCAAGGTGCCTTGGAGCATATCAAAGGATCAGCTGGAAATAAAAGCTCAAGGCACAGGTTTGGGAATAATGTTTTGTTTAACTTACGTTACTTTTGCATGTTAGGTTTTCAATCAGTTATTGCAGTTAAGTCTTTTCTTTGGTTACAATAAATTCTACACATTTGAAAGACTCCTCGTTGGTTTGCTGTAAACCTCTCCTTGATTAATCCTGAAGAATCTGTTTTGATGAGAGGATGAATATGATGATGAGTTATTTGCAAGTTTGCACTACTTCCAAATTAGTAGCCATATGGATTCCCTGTTTACAATTGCTTTTGATGTTGTTTGTCATGGCTGCTTTTAACTCAACTCATCATTTGTGTGGGCATTTAACCTTTGGTTGATTGTCCTAACTTCCATAAGCATTGGACTAAGGGGGAGTCTGAAAGCTTACCTTTCAGTTTAAAATGCATTGTAAACATCTTGAGTCAAGATGTGTTGTAGACATTGAGCATCATCTTGTGGTCTCATGCACTCCAATGCGTATCATGCTAAGGGGCCCAACATTTGCTTCTTGCTCTGCATGATTAGAATGTGCTGCATGATCATGCCATGACCCCTTGGTATATAAAATGGTGATTTGTAAAAAGTTGGATTACGTTCAACTGAAAACTGTCACTATGAGCGAGAGGATCCTTGGATCAAGTTCTCCGCCCAGTATTATAGGTCAAATGTTGATGCAAGTCATAGATTGCATACCCCCTTGTTGATTCTCGTGAAGACATTCCGTAAACCATCCACAACCTAAGGGGGAGTCAACATAAAAGTTCAGCCTGTATTCTTGTATATATTGTTGACATATGAATTGACTGCATATTCTTAGGGGGAGATTGTCTTGATTTAAATGAACTGCTCCAATTTGCATTTGTATAACTCTTGTGTGTGCTTCTTGAACAATGAACTTTTCGAGGAATAGTTTTAGAGTAAAACTATCATGCAAGCCTATTTAAGTCTATTCCTTAGATGTTGATAGTTTCAGATGTCATTATCGTAGAATAAAAATGTGCATGATTCATGCTTTATTTTAGAAAAAAAATTTGAGAAAACCTGCTGAAATCATCTTGGCTGGTTGATCTGGTCGACTCACCTGATGCATTGAGGCAACCCATTCTTGTTAAAATCTCTTCTGTCTGCATATTGTCTGCCAACCGCGTCGACCCTCAGATCATGCAGAGTCGACCCTGCAGTTCATTCCTCTTGGAACCTACCTTCTATCAGAACAGTGTTCGTCGAACCCTTGTTGTGCTTGCGTCGACGCACCAAGTCCTCTGATTATCTGTTCAATGCCTTCAGTCCTCATCTTCGAACTGATCTGTGCTTGTTCGTGTTTATAGCATCTAAGTTCATTGTACATCCTCAGGGGGAGAGTTCAGTGTCTACTTCTATTCATCTACCCAAGTGCATTCTATGTATTCATCAGCTCTTGCATCATGCTTATAATTTGCTGTGTTCTAGCTGTGGACGCACTTTTGGGATTCATCTATTTCTTTGTTCGTTTATTCATTTATTAGGTTTATTTGGTGCGTTTATTTGGTTTCATTTGTTCAGTTTGTTCGTTTGATTGTCCATTTTTTTCATCTATTTTAGTGCGTGGGCGTGCCAGTCACATATGTGACGAATTGTGTTCAGACTCCGAGACTGGAGTGGTCCGGAGCCAGTGGTGCGCGTCGTTTGACCAGCCAGACGATTGTGTGTGTCGTGTCGGGACAGAAACCAGCCGTGCCATAAAGGTCACGACATTAATTACATCCCCTCGGAGAGGGGAAACCCTTGATTGATCACCAAAAAAAGGGGCCTTATGGCCTGAAATTAACATTAAAGAAATGAGATCGTGGAATTCGCGAACTGCGTTAAAATGCCCCCAGACTGGGGTGAAAACATTTGAATTATCTTGGTCATCTACCGACCATTTCATGTTTGGACAACAATCCATACTGAAAACATGATGAAGACGGTGACAAACCCGTACAAATGTCCGCCGATTGTACGGCGAATTTAATAAGAATGCGGGATTAAATCCCAATCGGAACGGGTCCGATTTATTGAGCTATTGGCCCAGGGCAATATCGAGTCATGGCCGTGTTGGGGATGATCCCCGAGGTGGAAACCTGTCTTGCCGAGGCATCATTGATATTTCCCTCGTACCGAGTCTCGGGGAAGCGGGGCTCCGAAACGGACGTTATAATATTCGTTATTATTATTGTTTTTCTTGATTATTTAGATTTTTACTTGAATGCATGGGTGCTTTTTTTGTTCACTTGTTATTGTTATTATTATAATAATAAATTTTTATTTGGCTATTTGATTTTTTTCCTTTGTTTATTTAGGAGCATGGGTGTATTTTTATTATTGTTATTTTATTTTATTTTATTATTGTTTACTTGTTATTATCATCATCGCATATTTTTTCTTTTGGAAGGGTTATTTGATTTTTCTTTGTTTATTTAAAAGCATGAATATGTTTTACTTCATTTATTAAGATTGTTATTGTATACTTTTTTTGTTCGTTTATTTCATCATTCTTTTTTTTTTCGATTCTTTTTACGTTATTCTTTCTATTGTGTTGGCTTTTTTTGGATTTATTTATTTATACATGTTAACACAAATAAATGAAGGAAAGGGGTTGAGAAGCAAAGAAGCAGTGAATGGCGCCGATTCACCACGCTACCACGCTTGGGCCTTTTTTTTTAGTTTTGCATGTGTGGGTTGTATTATGTGAGTGTGAATCGGCGCATGAATAATAGAGGGAAGTATGAGGGATGGTGAGAGTGCATTGGCGCAAGAGAAGGTGGCTGATGGTGCTGAACTGGTGCGGTTGAGGGGTGTTACGTGTGTGTATCGGCGCGGTGAAAAGGGTGAAACGACACTGTGGAAAGGTGAAGCGACATAGTGGAAAGGTGAAGCGGCGCGAGGAGGGGGGAGTCAGCACGCAAGAGGGAATGCAAGGGCGCCGATTCACCTCATGCTGGGGGAGTCGACGCATGGGCTCCAGGGAGTCGACGTAGCAGAGTGGAAATAGGGCCAGACAGAACCAATGCAGTGGGAGGGTCGACCCTTCATCACACAGGGCCTTAGGAAGATTTTTTGTTCAATTAGCAGAGTGGATCATGGGGGTCTATTATGCATCTATGGGATTATGCAATGGTTGGATTTTGTTTATGATGAACTCGTGAAGCTCTTCCATTCTCTAACGTTTATTCATGCAGGGGCGGCAGGAGATGTGCACGGAGTCAGAAATGCAGGCTCTTTTGTTGATTCATGAGGATCTTTTTAATCCCTTTTGCTCTGACTTATTCTTATGGTTATATTTGTTTGACCGCTCGTCCCTTCCATTATTCGCGTTTCCTAGCAAAAATTTGGCAGCACCTCACCCAGACTCGGGGTTTGCGGGATGTGAATCCGAGATGGCTCCTGAAATTCATGGGTGAACTGAATAGCTACCCGATCACCCAAGGTGAGCATAGAAACCCGAGGACAAGACTTCGAGGGATTCTAAGGACTCACAGGCCACGGCTTCAAGAAAATTTCTAGGGCGTGGGCCCGACATGTCATCAAGGATATGACCATTGTTATTCACCCTTTGAGTGGGATTTGTTAGATGGCATGAGAGGATCTAGAGAGGGGTGAATAGATCCTATACCAACTTTTTGATTTGAACAAACAAGCTATATAAGATAGTACTACGATTATCACAAGCAAAGTTAAGCGATGGAATAATGGAGTAAAGAGATAAGAGATACTCTTGACAAAACAAGCCACCTATGAAGAGGAGATAGAAGATATGGAAGGCAAACCACAACACAAGGCTTTTAAGGTGGTTCGGCTGCACCTTGGCGCACCTACGTCCACCCCTCACCAATACGGTGAGGCTTCCCCTCTTTGGCCAAAAGAAACACACACATACATGCTGGAAACCAGTAACACACGGGGACTAGCCCCAACACACACACACACACACACACGAGTACAAGTCCTCAAAGCACACAGGAAAGAAATCCCACAGGGAAGAAACAGAACAATGCAAGAAGACAGACACAGACACGAGGTGATATGTTGTCGAAAAACAAAAACACACAAGAACCCAAAACAAGAAGCTGCAACTGCAGTAGTCTTAAGCGAAGAAGCACTACGAATGGCGGTGCTCAACCAATGAAGCAAGGGAACCAGGGCTAGCTGGGGGCTGGCTGGATCCTTCTCCTTTTTCTTCTCTTTTCTCTTTTTCCCACGATCTGCTCCTTTTGTAGGCCAACTTGGAATTCCAGCAGCAACTTCATGCAAGGGAAGGGCGTCCAATATATAGGCTCAAGTAGCTGGGAAGTTTCCCTCCAAAAGATGTTCTCCAATTTCGAATTGCTGGAATAGTTAATTGATGTTTGACTAAGGAAACCTGTAGAACCTTAATTTCTGTTAGCAGAGAGGACATCCTTTGTCCAGGGATATTTTCCCTTCTAGATAGAATCCTTGCTGGCTGGTGCAGGTGACAAAGTTGGCAGTGAGAGAGCCTTTTCCAAGGTTTGGTACTGACGGATATTTGGAGTAAGAAGTTACCATGAAACTTATAATGATAAGGACCTTTGTGTGTCCAAGAAATCTTCTCCAAACCTCAAAATTTGTGCATTTTAAAGGTTTACGTCGGACCTTTCTGCCCTGTGTACCGTTTTCGAAAGGACAGATATGTCAGAATACTTTGAGATTCTTCTTCAGTGAGGTCAACCTGCTGAGAGGTGAGGTCGACACTACTTCACAAAATCTAGTTTATAACGGCTTCTGGAAGGGGCTGAGGTCGACCGCCTGTAGAAGTGAGGTCGACACTGCTTTGCATCAATGTGATTACAACGGCTTCTGGAAGAGCCTGAGGTCGACCTCATGTAGAAGGGAGGTCAATTCTGCTTGCGCTGGCCGCTTTCCAGAGTGCTGGTTGCGATCGTGAGGTCGACACTTCCTGAAGGTGAGGTCGACACGGTGTGTCACAACAGAACGTTCGCAAAAAGGGGTCGACACTAGGTGTCGAGTCTTTTGTCTTGGAAGCTTGGAGAGGTCGACACTCTTGATGACTGAGGTTGACACTACTTCGGAGTGAAGTTGACTTCCTTTAAACACTTAATAACTGGCATAGGGTTAGTGAGGTCGACACTGGGAGATGTGAGGTCGACCTTCTTCACACTTGTGTTGATGTTTCTTCCTTCTTTGATGATGATGATGATGTGATGTGAATATAGTGGTGAATGTGGTAGTATGAAAGAGGTATGTGAGATATGTGAGTGTGTGAGCAAGTGATGTCCTAACTCAAACAATCATCAAACCAGAAGCATGGGCAGTCATCAATGTTCATAAAGAAAAATAAGAAAAACACACGTCGGGGCGTGGAGCAAAGGAGATAAAAGAAAAACACACACCGTAGGTGTGGAGCAAATGAACAAAGAAGAAGAGCAATCAAAAGAACAATGATGAGCAAAACCCAACTAAAGAAGTGTGATCGCCACCAAGGTAAATAAAATAGCAATGCTAAGCTAAATACCTTGGAAAGAGGAGGATGTAACACCCACCCACGAGAGATGAAAACAAGAACTCTGCAACTTCAGACGGTCCAATATGAGGCCGCTAAAACACAAGAGACGGCCTTACGATAAGCATTGACATTCTCATGCGTAACCTTTATGGTTATGAAAGTGAAAAGTGAAAGTCCATTCTCATTACATTCTTGTTCATGAAAGGCCAATCTCATGTTCTTGTCACATTCGTGCTAGTTCAATCTTGCTCTCATTCTATCTTATATGATCATCTTGTTATGTTGGTTTAATCGCATGGTTATCACATTCACATGATTTTGCCTTATTTCTCTAGAGCAAAAATGTTAATTACTTTAATAGTGCCTTCATGTTGATGCGAAGATACCTACTGGGCAAGTGTGCTCATTACCTATTTCCAATCTTTTTCAGGAAATGATAGTGAATCGGGTTCGGATTCGGAATATTCAAGTAGCGGATCCGAGAGTGATTAAAGGATGAGCGAAGACTTTGGAAGTCTACTTTGTTTAGATAGAGTCAATGTAATTTCTTATTTCTTGAGTCTAGTGGAGTGATGAAAAAGGTGGTTGTATTTTGAATATTGATCATTTATGAAATAAAGTTGGAGTTTGATTAAATACTGTGCAATTGCATTTATGTATGTGATTATCTCGCGCTTTGATCGTTCTTGCTCGCAAGAGACTTACCATGCCGACTGTTCGCGCTTCCCGAGTTAGTCTTCCGCTGTAATAAAGGCCCGGGGCGTGACATTGTATCAGAGCTAAGCTCTGTTATACTCAGATCCAACGATCTGCAGAGAAAAGATCCTGATGCATTTGATTTAATGGCTTCATCCGTTGACCAAGTTTCAATGAATTCCCCGCCATTATTTGATGGTTCTGATTTTATCATATGGCTAGGGAAGATGTGTGCCTTTGTCAATTCCATTGACACAAGGTTATAGAGTCTCATATATCATGGTCCGCACAAGCTGCCATCAGATGCATCCGAATGGTATGCTAAACAAAGGACCAAAAACATTGATAACCTTGTAGCATTCAATTTGATAAAAGCTGTAGTTGATGCTTCCAAGTCTCCTTTTGTCTCCAGCTGCAGGACTGCCCAAGAGATCCTAAATGGATTGGCTAGGATCCATGATGAAGAAAATAGGAACAACTGTCTAATGGCCGACAGCCCGGATCACCAAGCAAGCCATCTTCATCTGAGGTAAGCTCTGATTCAGAGGACATCACTTTTGAAAAGCTCATGGATGCACATGATAAGTTGACTATTTAATACAAAATGTTAAAATTTGAAAACAAAAAATTGAAAAAGAAGCATGAAAGCAACTCTATTGATAGTTCTCCTTGTAAAAATTATTCTACTCTTGAGGAAATGAATGAAACTCTCATGTTAGACGTAGACACACATAAAGAACACATTGAGTGTTTGAGAGATGAAACAGAATCTTACTAGCTGAAATCACTAGATTGGAAGAAATAGTAAGACAACTTCAAGATGAACCTAAGTCAATATCAAGTAATCAAGACTTGACTGAAATCAAGGTTCTTACTAAAGAAAATGAGCTTTTAAAAAAGCAAAACATTGAGTCACTAGCTAAGCTACACACTTATGAAAAGGGAAAGGGTGTGAGTGTTGATCATTCAGAAAAATTGGCTGCTCTTCAAAAAGATTTTGATTACTTCAAAACTGTGAATAACATGTTGAATGAGCAGCTTGCTGCTTGTGAGAAAGATTTGGCCAATTCGGAACAGCAGATCCTCTCACTTGAAAACAAAGTCCAAGACCTAAATAGGTCAATGTTGAAATCTGTTAAGGGCCAGGAAAACTTGAACAGACAACCAAGGACAATAGTGAACTTCCGGAGAGAAGAGCTTAGGCACTATCCGATAAATAAAAAGTTTTTTAAAAATAAATCATCTACATCGTTTAGCTCCAGCTCGAGTGTTGTCTCCTCTTCCCAATCACCCCCAAAACAGCCTACGGCCCAGAAAAATCAAAATCAAAAACTAGAAAAAGATAACATTAAGGCAAAAATAGATAAATAAGTTTGCTTGTTTTGATGAAAAAGATAGACACCATGCCTTCCAGAAAAAATATGCTTCATGTACTTATTGTGGTCGACATGGTAATGTGATGCATAATTGGTATGACAAGAACAATGATGAACTGATGGCATGCAAGTCTGACTTTGATTCCAGTCCCTATAAGAAATCGGCCAAGGGAAGCCAGCTCTCCTACTGCCACCACTGTGGGAGGTTTGGACACATTATGTCAAATTGCTGGGAGTTGAAGGTTATGGAATCCTTTGCTCAGGGTCATCACTACAAGGAGCATGGCCACGCAGTCAAAAACTGTTGGCAAAGAAGGAGGAAGGACAATCCTCATGACAAAGCTATGAGCATTCACAGTCTCCCACGAAAACTCACCACACACGGTCATGAGAAGAATGAGAATTCCCTTGTGTGTTGCCCTTACTATGGGATGGTAGGACATGATGTGTATGATTGTCACATGATGAGGAAAGATGATTTGACTATCTTGATAAAGAAGAGCAATCAAGTTAAAAATGCTGCCAATTCTCAAGGACCCAAGAAAACTTGGGTGCCTAAAAATTCCAACTGAGAATTTTGAATGCAGGTGTGCCTTGGAGCTGAACAAAGGATCAGCTGGAAATAAAAGCTCAAGGCACAAGTTTGCAAATAAAATTTTTCATTCTTGCTATTTTAGCATGTTAGGCTTGCTTGGTAGTTATTGCATGATAGGTCCTTCTGTTTCCAATAAGTTCTGCAAGTTGAAATTGTCTCCCTGAACTGCTGAAATTCCTCCCTGGTTTTAGATCAACATCTAAGTTGGATTACATGTTTAACACTTAATCTGAGTTTCTGGTATATTGAATGGTGATGTGTAGAAAGGCAGGTTAAGCTTGTCCGAAACTCTTACTATGCGTGAATTGGGTCTTCGGATCAATAGCTCCGCCTTGTACCAGAAATATCTAATTTCAGATGCTTAATCCATGAGGAATCTATCATGCAGATGGAATTGATATGATAATGAGTTGCCATTTGCCTCTTGCTACCATTTAGCAGCCATATGAATTTCTTGTTGAGCATTCATTATTTTTGATGATGTCTGCCATGGCTGCACATATATTTCAACTCATCATTCTTATGGACATACAACACATTGTTTAATTAATTGTCTTGATCTCCATAAGCATTGGACAAAGGGGGAGTTTGTGAGTCTGCACTTCAGTCTAGATTTCATTGCAAATATTTTGAGGTTGCATATTAGTTGCAACTTAGTTTAGAATGCATTGCAAATAACATGTGCTTGCATCATCTTGTGGTCTCATGCACTCTAATGCACATCATCTTAAAGGGTCACAACAATGCATATCAATTGGAATCATTTCTATTACATCATATGTTCACATAAGTCATAGGTTGCATACTCCATTGTCAACCCATGCACAAGTTTAGGGGGACTTTGCTTAGTTTGATAAATCTGTTGAAATCTCCCTTGTTGTTGTTCAGGTCGACCTTAGATCAACTCAGGTCAACACCATGGTTGATTCATCTTGAAAATTGCCTTATGTCTAAGCTCAGTGCCTCAACACCATGAGATGCCAGTGTCGATAGTCCTTCATCTGCTGGTGATATTCACTTATCCTGTCTGAGCTCACTGCATATCCTCAGGGGGAGTGTTCAGTGCCTACTTCCATTCATCTACCCAAGTGCATCCCATGCCTTCTTCAGGCCCCGCATCATGATTATGAATTGGTGTGCCTCATTTTGAGTCTGGAATGCCTTGATTTCTCTGAACCTTCTTGGTATGTCTGAAAGTCTGCCATCGTTTGCATGCTCAGCTGTCGGATCCTTTACTTCTTGAATGCCTTGAACTCTTGGGAGTATTTCTATGTGCTGCTAAAGCTTACTTTTCAGAGTAAATCTTCAAGAAGAATATTCTCTCATAAGAGTTCTATGATTGCCCAGGATATAAAACTGGTTTAAGATTAATGGGTTCATGAGCTTTGATCCTTTTTTATGAAAGTAACTGTATTCAGACTTAATGGACCTCAATTAGTTTGTCATGTTTTGACATGATATGCCTTCTTGAATTTGAAAGTTTATCTTAGTACAAAGGCATCTCTGATTGAGAAACTTCAGTAGTATTATTTTTAAACATTTGTCAAATCTGAAGATTTCAAAAAGGGCTACAATGAAAGCAATGGACTTTAGTCATGCTGAGTAACTGGGGACATTGGCGTCTGATAAATGTATATCCTTATGCAAAAAGTGTGTGCTGAGTTCAGTGGTTTAAGGTAGAGCAATGGAATTAGATTCACCGAGAAACCAAGTCCCTTCACCAATGAAGTGTAGAGGAAAACGTCATGAAGTGCCTTGCTACCTCTATTCTGTGTGAAGCAGAATGGTGAGCTACACTAAGTAACTGGGGGTGCTGGTGTCTAATCAACATGCACTCTCACGTCAAAAAGTACATGCTACACTTGACTGCTCGTAAAAATGAAAAGCAATAACAATTGGTAGCCAACAATGGTTTCACAAGAAAAATCTGAATTTGTAGTGCTCATGGATAAAATCAGAAACGTCTAGGTGTTTAACCTCAATACCTTTTGTAGTTACTCTCAAAGGAGCTAATGGAATTGAATGAGTAAGGTTAGAGGAGGTTAACTTGGTTTTAGTATGAAATTCTGGTTCACCTCTATTAATGATTGAATGCATATGTTTTCAAATGCTTATTTTTAAGAAACTTAGAATTCATCAGTTTTAAACCAATCTGTTTATAAGGGCTTCATCATTGAAATTGTATAACTGAAGATTTTGATAAATCTATAACTCTGCATTTATGAATTTGACTTTAGACTGAATAACTCCCATCGTAATGATTTCTTGGAACTGACTCTTCTAAATTCCAAGTGTCGACTCCCAGAGTCGACCCTCTCCGGGTCTAGTTCTGTCTAGAACAATGGTATTCAAGTGTCGACCCGAAGGGTGGACATCTTGTGTCTAGATTTCTGTCTGGATATCCTGGCCTGTGTCCTTAAGACATATTGGCCTCTTGGTGGTATATGCTTTTATGATAATTGCTATCTCTGGACCATCTGTGAGAGAGTCTCCTGGCTACATTGAACACAACATCTCCTCTTAACAATTAGTATCAATTTCTTCTTGTATTTGATTAGCTGGCATGTCCCATTTCCATGCATTGCATAGAAAACCTAAAAATCTGAAAATCCTGAAAAACTAAATCAGTTCTATGGCTGTCACATTGCTCTCTGTCGCATTGCATCCGATGTCACCCTATGTGAACTGCTCATGCCAAGCCAAGAGACCCAACATCAACTGGGAACCCAACAATCTGCTCCTGCTTCTGACTACTCCAGAACTCAAAGCATGTAACATCACAATGACCCATAGTTGCATATTCTATCTTGTTATGCGACATGCAACCTTTCATGATATCTTTCTTTATTGCTTAATGAGTGGCAATGGTTTTTAAATCTTTTGATCTCATGCTACTCCATGTGCTCATTTTCTGACTTTGAAATTGGCTTCTATTTATGTCCTCTTTGTTGATGGCAAAGGGGGATAAGTTTTCAAATAAGTCATAACTACTTCAAGAGATGACACATGATAAACTCATAATGACTCATAGTTGCCATCATCAAAAAGGGGGAGAATGTTGGGCATGTGTGGAACATGCTTGATTCTATTATTTTGATGATGTATGACAATGACTCATTGATGAGTCTTATATGGATTTGATAATGCCAACATGTATAAGTTTCAGGTCAAGTCAGCACAACCCTGTGAAGATAAATGAAGATGAGCAGTATGAAGATATCATGCAATGGTCTAATGAGATATGATGCATTGAACCAAAGGGTATAAACAAGGCCAGTCTACTCAAGGTGCAAAAGCATAGGTATGCACAGAATCCAAGGAGCTATGCATTGGACGAAACTTAGTTGCCAAGGTAGAAAAAGAAACTCAAGATGTAAAGGCATAGAAATTGAGGTAACTAGCTGCACAAAAATCAAGGCAGGTAATTAAATTGATGGGTTTCACAGAAACCAAGAATAGGTTGGCAAAACAAAGGGAAATCAAATTGAGCAGAATTCAGATAAGAAGTGCAACTTCTTAAAGGATAGGTCGACCTCACCAGAAGAGCTGCATCGACCTCATCACTTCCAACAAATTGCCAGACAGACAGTCGGTGTGGGTAGTGTCGAACTTAGCCTCTCAGAGTGTCGACCTCAGACCCTCACAACAAACATTCAATCGATTGATCCTCATGGTTGCCTCGACCTCGTCATCAGGCGTGTCGACATCGTCAAGCTTTCAAGTCAAAAAACTCAACTTTGAGTGTCGACTATTATTTGCGAACGCTCTGCTATACCACACCGTGTCGACCTCACCTTCAGGAAGTGTCGACCTCACGATCGCAACCAGCACTCTGTGAAGCGGCCAACGCAAGTAGTGTCGACCTCATGACCTTCCAAAAGCCATTATAAATCAGATTTTGTGAAGTAGTGTCAACCTCACCTCTTAGTAGGTCGACCTCAATGAAGAATAATCTCAAAAGCATTCTGACGAATCTATCTTTTCAGCAACCGTACTAAGAGCATTAATAGCAGGCGCAAACCTCCAAAAACACCTCTTTTGAGGTCTGGAAGAAGTTTCCAGGTCAGAGCTTCTGCCATTACTCAATGAGGGGTCAAAACATCTTCTTGGAGAAGACTTGGTTAGGGACCAAAATTTGTAAAAGTCCCTTCTGCCAGAAATCTGTCTCTTCTATCCTAAGAAAGGACCAGTCAGGTGGTTAGCCCTCTAGTGCACGCTGGACCAAGCCATTCACTCTGCCACAGACTCTCAAGTAAAGTCCACCTTCTGCCTGCCACCATCCTATCCTAGGACTGGTCTTAAAAGCACTACAGCTCAAGACAAATATCCTTAGAATTTTCACTACAAAGCCAAGGAAAAATGTTGGAGAGAAATTTGACTTTCCAGCTGCGTCCTTATATCCGGTGGATCAAGCCAAGCATAGCTGAAAGGTCAGAGGTTAGAAAAGCTACTTTAATTTGAACTCCAGCCTATTTGCATTACAGCTCTTTTGGAGGGAAAATTTCTCTGCAAGGATCTTCTATATATATGTGAAGTTTCTAAAGAAGAAGCTGCTGCTGCCGTAGCTGCTGCCCTAGAAGAGAGCCACGCCCTTGAGCAGTCAAGAAGAAATTCTGTGAGAAAGAAGAGAAGGGAGTGAGAGTAGCCCATCACTAAGACCAATCCAGTCTAGTGTTGTAAAGAGTGAAGAAAAAGAAGTGAGATCAACCTTGAGTGAAGAATAGCCCTACAGATATCCGATCTTGAAGAGAAAGATCTTCGGATCTGATTTTGAATCTGCAGCCACTAGCTTCCAAATCTCTATCTGAAGCCATAGCCTATGTTTCTTTTCTTGTCTAGTTTTTCCACTGCACTTGCTGTTTGTTTTCCTTTTCTCCTTTTTCCTTATTCGCTTATGTGACTGGGGCATCGTCCCTGTGTGGTGCTGCTTTGCAGCGTGTGGTAAAAACCTCACCAGATTTGGTGAGGGGAGGACGTAGGTTGCGGGGTTGCAACCGAACCACCTTAAAAACCCCTGTGCAATGGTTGTGATTTGTGTGTTTGCGCCATATCCTCTAACCCCCATTCACAGGTTCGCATGAGATTCAATGTATACATTCGTAGCTATTTTCCATCGCACACTCTAGCCTTCTGATCTGCACTCTGTCTGTCTTGCATGCACATCGCTTGCTCCTCACGCCATACTTCTATTTCCTCAGCTACCTGCTGCAACCTTGCACACAGGCACTAGGGAGTCTACTCTAGCCCGGGATAGTTACTTTCGTCAACACACACTCTAGCATTGACTTCAGATATACAGGTAGCCCGTTCACTCACCTTGTTGGAGTCTCATGAGATCCCTAAAAACTAGTGCAGCAGATCTCCCTCAGTTCTGAGCTTGCTCAGAAGGCGTGTTGACCTCACTGTATGGTGGTGTCGACCTCAGCAGTCAGTGCATTGTTCTTTTCCATTTCCGTTCGAGCCATTCCCATTTGATCTGTTGTGCACTGTGCCTAAAGTATCACATTTGTATTATAAGTAGTGGGTTATGTTCTTATCAACTAAGTTTTTAAATTGGGCCATAGTTTTCGAAAGGATCTATTCAACCCCCCCCCCCCCCTTGTAGATCCATTGCACCCAAGGTACCTAACAATCTCATCAACTTTGACACATGGAAAACATCATGCACTCTTGCCAATTTCGGGGGTAATACTAACATGTATGCAACTTCTCCAACTCTATCAAGAATCTCGTAGGGACCAATAAATCTCAGACTTAACTTTTCTTTGACTCTGAATCTTTGGATTCCTCGGGTAGGTGATACCTTCAAGAAGACATGGTCGCCGTTTTGAAATTCTAGATCTCTTCTTCTATTGTCAGCATAACTGTTGTGTCAGGATTGAGAAACTTTCAGTCAGTCCCTAATTATATGGATATTTCGAATAGTATCTTGAATTATATCAAGACCTACTAATTACTTTTCCTCAATCTCATCCTAGCATATAGGTGATCTACAACTTCTACCATGCAAAGCTTCAAAAGGTGCCATTTGAGTACTAAATTGATAGCTACTATTGTAGGTGAACTCAATCAATGGTAAATATTCATGCCAAGTACCACCGAAATATATCATGCAAGCTCTAAGCATATCCTCGATGATCGGATTGGTTCTCTCTATCTGACCATCTGTCTAAGGGTGAAAAGCTGTACTAAAATTAAACTCGTCCCCAGGGAAGATTGCAATCCCTTCCAAAAGTGAGAAGTAAATCCATGATCTCTATTAAAAATTATAGATGAAGGAATGCCATGTAATCTTACCACTTCCTTGATATATAGAGCAGCCAGTATATCCTCCATCAACTTACTTTTGATGGTTAGGAAGTGAGCAGACTTGGTTAAACGGTCCACTATTGCCCAGATTACATCAAATCCTCCTCTAGTTTTGGGCAATCTCATAATGAAATCCATATCAATACTTTCCCACTTTCATTCCGGTATCTCTAGAGGTTTCAATCTACCAGTATGTCTGAGATGTTCTGCCTTTACCTAAAGACATGTCGTGCAACAGTTCACAAACTCAACCACTTCTCTTTTCATATTCAGCCACAAAAAATTTCTTTTCAAATCTTAGTACATTTTAGTGGCTCCTAGATGAATGGTATACTTGGATTGGTACGCTTCTTCCATTATCTTCTTCTTAATTTGGTCACTATTAAGCACACAAGTTCTTCATTAAAATAATAATCTCTCATCATTAGTTAGTTGGAAATTAGGTCTTTGGCTCAAATTTCCCGTAAATTTAACCAATAAAGAATCATTACCTTGTTGCTCTTTTATTTCAGAGACCATATCAGGTTGTACCCTTATACTGGCAATCAAAACTCACTCCTCCTTTTGTTCCACATTTAAATTTAATATTGTAAATTACTTCAGCAATCGCCACTCACTAATCATCAAACTTGATAATAGAACCCTCAACTTTCTACTAAGAGCATCAGCAATAGCATTACCTTTTCCAGGATGGTATTGAGTAGAAAAGTCAAAATCTTTCAAATATTCTTACCATCTTCTTTGTCTCATAGTGAGCTCCTTCTGAGAAAATAAATATTTTAGACTCTTATGGTCAGAATAGATAATAAACTACTCACCATATAGATAATGTCTCCATATCTTGAGAGCAAAGACTACTACCACCAATTCCATATTATGCATAGGATAATTAACTTCATGGGTCTTCAATTGCCAACATGCATAGGTTATCACCTTGTCTTATTGCATTAATACACAACCTCGGTCAATTCCTGAAGCATTAGCAAATACCTCGAATCCTCCTCCCGCAATAGGCAGAGTAAGAACATGTGCAGTTGTTAGGCGCTCCTTAAGAGTTTGAAAAGTCTTCTTACATTCTTCAGGCCATACATAAGAATTTTTCTTCATTGTTAATGTAGTCAACGACATGGCAATTTTAGAGAAGTCTTTGATGAATCTCCTGTAGTAACCAGCAAATCCTATAAAACATCATATTTTGGTCACATTTTTAGGTATTTCCCAATTATTGACAGCTTCTACCTTAGAAGGATCAATAGAAATACCTTCTTTAGATATCACATGACCGAGAAATGAAACTTCCTCCAACCAGAACTCACATTTGCTCAATTTAGCATATAATTGATTCTCCTTTAATATCTGTAAGATAATCCTCAAATGTGCTTCATGTTCTTCCTTAGTTTTGGAGTAGATCAATATATTATCAATAAATACCACAACAAATTGATCTAAACAGGGTCTGAACACGCTATTCATAAGTTGCATAAAGGATACAGGTGCATTAGTCAGCCTAAAAGACATGGCAACAAATTCATAGTGCCCATATCTACTTGTTATATCTTTGGTTTTGATGATGTCTAACTATGACCCATTGATTAATCGAGTCATGATTGTAAAGAACTGTTGGACATTGTTTGAAGAATCCAATTCATATTTAGGCCCAAATTATGTTCAATGTCATAACATTTTACAGGTCTAATAGTCCAGGAGATTGTGTGTGGGCTAAGAAAAAGGATGCCAAAACTGTTTGGAAAAAGGGCAGAAAATCAGTCGACCGATGTCCTCAAGTTGACAGATTTTTGTTTGTTGTAGCAGGCCAGCCAACTGATTTCAGTAGAAAATAAGAAGTTTACTGACCAAATTCAAGCAAGGCACAAGGTCATTCATCAAAAAGCTCAAGAGCTATTTTGTGTGTCTACTAAGATTGAATGAAGACTGGCTAGGTGTAGATGTTAGTGGGATAGCAGTAGAGTTGACAGAAGAAGGAGAAATCATTCAACTAAAATGTTTTCAGTCGACAGACATTTCAAGAATTCAGTCGACCTTGCAACCTCTAGTCGACAGATATTCTAGCTTCTCAACAAGAAGACCCAGCTAAGGCCAGCTAGTGTAAATAAAAAGTATGGAGGAGTTCTTATAAGTTGGTAATTGTCTTTGCAATCTTTTGAAATGATGCATTAAAGAAGGGCAGTGTGAAGAAATAAGTTAGACTAGCTAGCAACTAGCAATCATCCAAGCAGCCACAGTGCAAGACCAAGTCGACTTGGCCTGAACACCAAGTCGACTCAAGGCTTATTAGAATACTGATTCTGGCAAATGATCAAAGAGCAAGTCGACTTGGTATCCTCAGCAAGTTGACTCACAAGTGGGAAACTAGCAAATGATCAAAAGAACAAGTCAACTAATCTTATAAGCTCAAGGCCAGCAAGCAACAATTCAGCAATAGCAATTGTTCGTTGAAAGGCTGCTATTTAATGAGTCGACGTAGCTAAAGCCAGTTCATCAGGGTAAGTTGACGCAAGTGGAGTCATTGCGTCGACACAGCAAAGGCCAGCAACAGACTATAAAGATCAAAGGGTCAACACCTGGAGTCGACCCCCTTTGGGTTGAGTTCTGTTATACCCAAACAGAGGCTTGGAAACTGCAAAGAGTCGACTCTAAGAGTCGACCCGTTTCGGAATGGGACTCAAGCAGGCAGCGGGTCCCACACTGGGCACATGATCCAAACTCAATCATTGAAACATGATCCCAGGCACGTGCCCTAGGCTCTGGAAAACTTTTAGGATAAAATATTCAGCTTTTACATGTGGTCCAATCAGATAAGGCTGATAAATAAACCTTATCCATTATTTTTCTACCTTGGAGAAGAAGCAGCTATGTGTGATGCGTGAGCATCATTGGCAGGCCAATGAGTGGCCATCGTACCTTGGATATGGTGCTTTCCAAAGGACTGAATGGCTCGGATTGAATCTCTCAAGATTAAAGGCTTAGACTGAACCTCCCTTGTATAAAAATGTTGCGATCACCATTTGGCTGTTTTAAGGCGAGCTCATTTCAGTGATAGCAAAAATTTGAAGAAGGAAGCCCAGCTCGTCTAGAAGAAGAAAAACAAAAAGGGAAAGAGTTAGATTGAAAAGAATGTTGTTGTGGGTTGAAGAGTTTGCAGAGAGCATCCTCCATCGAAGGTGCCATAGAAAGAAGAGAGTGAGAGAGAAGAAAAAGAGAGAGGATATGCACGAGGCTTAAGAGAGATCAAGAAAGCATTGAGAAAAATAGAGAGAGAGAAGCAGCTGAAGACGAGAGAAAGAAGGAGCGCTTCCTCAGAAGAACCTGTTGCATTTGTAGCTACAGTTTTCATTGTTCCATCTTGTTTCTTTTGATTTCTTGAATTTATGGTCTTCTACTTTGATAGCGTGTGTAACTATGCAATGTTAGTATAGGCTCAACTCGGCTAAGTACATTTGTGTGTGTGTGTGTGTGCTGCTAGGTTTTAGACCCAGAGCGGTTGGGGTTCATCCCCGCTGTTGATGTGTTAATAGCGTGAGGAGTGTTATCCTCGTGGGGAGTTGTTCCCCATGTGTGTGCAGGCGTCGCCCTGTGTATGTGGTAGAGCATGGCTCCGTGTGTGTGGAGATTCATCCACGTGCTGTTTAAACAACAGTGAAGCTTCGCTCAATTGAGTGAGGGGTGGATGTATGGAGCCCGGTGTGGTCCCGAACCACCTTAAAAGTGTAGTGCCTCTGTGAATGCTTGTGAGATTGCTCCATATCTTCTATATCCATTCACAGGTGTTGATGTTTTGTATCACCCTGCCCCTAAACTAATATGTGCGTGAACATGCAACAATATGAGCAAAGAAAAGTGTGATGGAGATATAGAAGTAAACCGTGATCGCCACCAAGGTTGCAACAATGCCAAGAGATGAAGAGATGAAGAGATGAAGGGATGGCGCCGTGTACCTTGGAAAATGATGAAGAGTTGATCGTGCTTAAGGAACGGGTGTGGGGAACGTCGTGGATTACACCTGTTCTCCTTCTAGCCGGCTAGAGGAAGAAGGCCTCACGTTGTATTCATGCTCTCCTGCAAAACAAAGATGAAAACATAAGAGAAAAACCCATTAGAACATGAAGTGTAATATCTATCCCGTAGTGGTAAAATAAGGGTAGAAATTGAGGGAGAACGCACCGGGGGGGAGGTTTTTAACCCCTGTGGAAGGGTGAAAATAATAGGTGTGTGTGTGTTATGATGATATAGAAACAAATATCAGGAGAAATCACGCAATATAACTGTGGGAATATGCGACGCAATATGGAGAAAAGTGCATGTGTAGCAGAAAACTATGTAAACTGTGATGATTTGTGAAATTGAGGAAGAGAGAACTAAGAGAATAGACCACGAAATAAAGCCCAGAAAGATGGAATGGAAAGCTAATACTTCTCTCTTCACGATGGGGTCGAAGTTGTGAGTTGGAGATGCAGCATGGCTTCACCCCACATCTAGAAAGAGCCCCCCTTCGCAGCTGCGAACGAGGCAGTTTATATAGGAGTGCAAAAATCCAGAACTTTCTCCCATGATTTTAGAAGATGTAGTCCACCAAAATTCGAGTTCTTTGGATCAATCTCGAGATAATAGTGGGGATAAGTGATAGAAACTAGTAGGACTCAATTTGGATGAGGATTCTAGAGGATATTCACGCGGCAAGAATGGCCCATCGAGCAAAAAAATATAGTTTGATATGTGCAGAAATTGCATAAATCCCGAAGTTTCCTCCCCATTTCCCGAGGATATAGTCCACTAAAATTTGAGATCTATGGATCAATCTCGAGATAATAGTTAGGATAAGAAGTAGGAACAAGCGGGACTCAATTTGGTAGAGAATTCTAGAAGATATTCGCGCCGCAAGAAGGGCCCGGAGCCTAATCGGGTGGAGTTTGACTTGAACTGGGATTACATAAACCCTGAACTTTCGGCCACATCTCCAAGCAAAATAGTCCACCAAAATTTGAGTTCTATAGATCAAACTCGAGATAATAGTAAGGACAAGAGATAGAAACAAACGGGACTCAATTTAGAGGAGGATTCTAGAATATAGAGACCCAAGAAGGGGGCCACGTCGAGCAAAAATGCCCAGAAATAAAGTCCAGAACACTTAAGACTCTTAAGGCAGAAGAGGGGAAGGGGTGGTCAATAGTTGACCATGACGGTCAACAATTGACCGTGATGGTCAATAGTTGACCGTGACCTTGATTTTTTTATTTTTTTATGTTTTTAATTTTTTATAAAAAGGAAAACATCCTCCAAAGGCTCCAAGGCTTAATGAGCTTAGAAATGACCAAAAATGGGCTCGAAATAGGTTTAAAGAAGACTCCACAATAATGGATAATTCGGAGCATTATAAAAAGAATAAGAGAAATAACTTGACTTGTATGCTAAAAATGGGTGTCAACAGATGCCCCTCCATGATGTCTGGTTTGCAAGGGAACGAGCAAAAGCGACGCGGAGGCGAAATGGAAAAGAGATGGAGCAAAAGCAAAAGCGACGTGAAATGGAGATGAAGCAAAGATGAAACGGAGAGAACTGATAAGTGGGCATAAAGGCAAAAGACACCCATCACAACCAACAAGTGACAGGAATTCTCTTGAAAACGCCAAACTAACCACAAGGAATGGATGACGCGGATGAGACATGTCTGGAAAGACTAAACTAAGGGAAAGGAAACACGACCAACCTTACTGGGGACACAATTCACGACCAATGAGGGGATCAGAAAGTGATGTGAATCAACACGGGGCATTAATATTTTTATTTTACATTTGTGTCCTTTTCTTTGTATTTATACCCTTGGCTAATTGGGTTTACAATTGCAAGGCATTATAAGCCAAGGGGTTAGTCTTTAAAGTCTTTGGGTTTCTATGTAAATTGCCAGTGGGTCTAGCAGGGTCCCCCACCCTCTTTCCCATTAGTCCAACTAGGTTCTAGGGCCCATGTGGGGCTGGTTCAAAGTCCAAGATTGGACTTGGACCAAGGGGGGACAAGGTGGAAGAAAATTCAAACTTAGACCAAGCAAAGTCCAAGATGCTCCCCCCTTATAATATAGTTTATTCCATGTTATATTTTTATTTAATTTGGTCATTTGACCACATGGAGGAATAAAATGCTATCCTTAATTAACCCCTCCCCTCTCTCCCACGAAATTCTCAGCCCCCCACCCCTTGTCATTCTCTATATAAGCCTATGTATAGTGTCATCAGAGATTTTAATGAAAAAATAAGCATTTTTGCCAAGATCAAGCCCAAGGGCACCCCTCTCTCTCTCTCACCACCTTGCAGATGGATTTCTGTAAATTTCTTGAGGTGTGAAGTCGCCTCCCCTCCCCCTCTCTGAGTGAGAAGCTCAGCCCCGCCGCCGCCACCGCCATCGAGCCACCGTCGCGCCGCCACTGCCACCGTGTTAGAGTTCTGTCCAGATCAAGACAGAGGGTTGAAGCCCAAATTTTTTCTCCACATCACGAGATCTGATCGAGCTGCAATTTTGAGTGTTTATTCTTCTTGTTATCCCCAGTCTCTATTTTAAATTTTGTGTCAATCAGAGGTCGTTTGATATTTTTCCCCGATTTTTAGTTCCACCCCTGATAGTCTGCCAGTTTACAGATTTGTAGGATAGGTGTCTGTTCTTATATTTTCCCACCCCCTTATACACCTTCCAAAATCCCCAAGAAAATCACACGTGTTCCTCACATCCCCCTCTTCCACCCATAATTTTTCTAGAGTCTAGATCTCTCGTTTTCCTATCGGTCAAAATTTATTTTTAGGGAAAACTCAGTCTGTCCTGTGTGTCTGTCAGTCCGAGCCAGCAGAAAATCTTTGTGGAACAGTCATTTTCATTTTCAATCCATTCACTTGATGAATCTGAAAAAATTATATGCTGTAGCCCCTTGAGTCCTCTATCCATCGGTACCAAATTTGCATCGATCCGATACCGGATCAAGCCGCAAGAAATATTTTCGTGAAGGCACGCAAAGCAGATCCGAGCCCAGCCAGCAACTCAGTCCAGGAATTAATTCCTCCGAAAATATGCCGGCGCACACTCGGGCGCCGCCCCTCCCGGGGAACCATCAGCAACCTTCCAGCAGCGCCCCAGCAAGTCGCAGCAGTAAGGACGCGCCCGGACACCGCCGTCCCAGTAGCCGGACCAACTTGCTACCCCGCGAGCCCCACAGAATCGTGTCGAGCAGCAGCCTGTCTGTGGCCCGAGAATCGTCCAAATTGCTCCCCGTCAACCCAAGTTTGCTACTCCCGGGTCCCACATTGTAGCCCTTTACCTCCTTGTGTGGAGTGGGCCTTAAATTTATTTCTATAATTATTGTTAATATTTGTACACCGGGAGTATGAGCTTCGGCCGGGGTCGTCTTCCCCACGCCCAGAGCGTGGAGGTAAACTCGCCTCCCTCTTTATCGCATTTACTTATCTCGTATATTTTTGAATACCGCTACTAGAGTGATAGGACTACTAGCTCAATATTTATTTTTATTACCGCTGCGAGAGAGTGAGCGTGACCCGTCCCATGACTCAATCCGAGTACACGCGAAAGAGCCGAGTACCCTTGACTCATTGTCGGTTTCTCAACCGCGCACGATCTCGCGTTTCCCTCGCTAGGGACGTGTTGCGAGCTAGAGTCCCAAGTTTGTTGTCCATCTAGCATTAGAAAGTGCACATCTGAAAAGCTGGAAACGGAAAGATAAAAGTGAGATAAAATCTAGACAGGAATCACGCTTGCCAACCAGACCAAGTGGACAGATCAGAGAAGACGTTCAAATTCAGAGTGGAATGAGAATCTCTTATTCAAGAGAGCTGAAGCGCAACTAACCATTACTGAGGAGAAATCTTGAGAGGATCACGAGGCGTGAATGCTCAAAATGACATGATGCATGCTGGGTTAAAATAAAGAAATAATCAAAATGAATGCAAAGAAAGATAAAATAGAAAGTACTCAAGGATATTATTGCTAATTTGAGCAAGACGGGGTCAAGAGTCTTCTTGCAACCACGGCGTGTGAGACAGAGTCCATCGTCCCCCACCCGACTCAACTGAGCGGCCTATCCAACGATTAACCGTATGCTCCCAGATCATCATTATTTTTGTTAAAGGGGTACATCAGATCCCAGAACACACGGGCAACCAGCCGGTCCTTGAGAGGCTATAATAATGTGGATACAATATAGTAATGCAACAACGAGCAAGGATAGAGAGCCATACCTGACTTACCTGCCAAGCAAAACATCATTTTTTTATATTTTTGATATAAGACAACCATAACATGAATATAACACAAAGATTAGCATAACATAACATAACGAAGGATGAAATCACATGAACAACATAGGCAAGACATCACAAGAACAAATAATAAGCGTGAGCAAGACTAAAGCGTATGGTGGGGCAAGACAACACCACAACACGGTGGGACAGCACACGCGGTGGGACAAGATATGGTGGAACAAAGACATGTGGGATGACAACATGAGATGAGACAACACGAGACATGACAAATATGCTCTTTAATCAAGCCCAAGATCAGATGAAGTAGAACCGTCGGGTTCATAATCGTGAGGCAAAGAGCCCTCTCACAAAGATATGATCAAAATGAGTTAAAGCGAAGCAAAGCATGAGAAGGTCATGTGCTTCAGAATAGATCGAGAAACAAGATTGAAGAAGAGAGAACAGATCAGAAGCACGTGAACAGGATATAGAGCAAATGATAAGGAGCGAGGAAGCTTGAATACCTGCAACTTGCAACCTACACACCGATCAAACAGATCATATATGTCCTTAAAACAAATAAATAGATGAATAAAGACCAAAAGACACATATTTTTAGATTTTTATGGTTTTCTATTTTTTTTGGATTTTTGATAATATTTGATTTTTTTAGATTTTTGACAATATTTGATTTTTTTAGATTTTTGGCAATATTTGATTTTTTGGATTTTTGACAATATTTGATTTTTTAGATTTTTGGTAATATTTGATTTTTTTAGATTTTTGATAATATTTAATTTTTTTAGATTTTTGGTAAAATAATCTGCAGCACCCAAAGACGGGCTAAAACTACTGGCCAGGGATTATCGTTCCTACCCCTCTCATTAAAGGCTTCCCTTGAGCGGGACGTGCATTTGGGGGCGGCTTACCACAACCAACCACCTCTAAAGAACGGTGCCCCTACTAAGGCCATACTCGGGATTCAACCCCGCCAAAGAGGGAGAAGTAGAAGAAAAATTAGGAGACAAGCTTTATGTTGGATGGGAAATATCAGGACTTGAATTCCTTCCAGAGCACTACCCCTCAAAGATATAGTCTGTTGCACCGGGGCTTTGTGTCTTTGATTTTGAGACCCATATTTATAGGCACGCATGCGACCGGGCTCATGACGTCCCGCGGGGAACTATACTGCCACTCTTGCTATGCCTTTGATTCATAATTTTACTTTTGATTTTGATAGCCCTTATTGGCCAGATATAGCATGAAAGCTCATTTTTGAGAGTCAAGATTGCCCCTATTTGAGACATCTCTCATATTAGGGAGCACCTAGGTTGGTCATCTCATCCATCAATCTCTTGCCCCTGCACTCGATTGAGCAGAGAAAAGAAAAAGACCTTTGTGCATACCCATAGTATGGCCAAAGTAGCAACGGTGTTGCATCAGAGGAATCAGCTATGGCTTGCCATGTAGTGTGTGAAAAACCCATGCTAAAAGGTCACTTTCGAGGGTCAAGACTGCCCCTATTTGAGACCTCTCTCATATTAGGGAGCACCTAGGTTGGTCATCTCATCCGTCAATCTCTTGCCCCTGCACTTGGTCGAGCAGAGAAAAGAAAAGACATTTGTGCATACCCATGGTATGGCCAAAGCAGCAACGGTGTGCCTAAGAGGAATCGATTATGACTTGCCGTGAAGTGTGTGAAAAACCCATACTCAAGATAACCCATAACAATCGGGGAAAGAAACTAACTCCCAACGCGGAGCTATCACCAGCCTAAGGATGCTGCAGAAGCGAACTCATCTTGACTAAGCTTAACTAAGCAAATTTCTAAAAGTCACTTAACCATGTTAAGGAATAACTTTATAAGCGTATGCAGGAGTAAAAGAGATAATAGCGATGATAGCATTTTCTTGCACAAAATAACGATACCTTGCATATCCACAGTGTGGTAACGACATTCTGACGCGATCTTGATCATCGAGCTTCGTACAGCATGAGTTTTGTATTCCATACTTGACAGGATGAAAGGGAGAGGATAGCAAAGGATCAAAGATTCCTCTACACGAAGGAGAGGCAGACATCAAACTGGACGAATAAGGATAAAAAGGAAGAGGGACGAGGGCTAGAACTCCCTCGTTAAGGCACCGAGACCCTGATAACAAGGAACCAAAATATAGAAGAAACTAGATCAACTGAGATCAAGGCGGGGTAAAACCTCGAAAATAGCATGAAAAAGGGCAATGACCCTAAAAGGGTGAAGAGGAGAGAATGGAAAGAGGGAAAGAAAAATCATCCGATCTGGTCGAAGAAAAAGAATCATAGAAAGTCGATAGGGTCGAGAAAGGAGAACTAGAATCACCCAACAGGGTCAGGGAAGAGGAATCATAGACACCCGACAGGGTCGGGGAAAGAGAGTCATAGACACCTGATAGGGTCGGGGAAAGAGAGTCATAGACATCCGATAGGGTCGGGGAAGGAGAATAAGGACCCGACGATACCGGAGGAGAAGAATCACAAGATGTCCCAAGATCAGGATGATGAGAGGGCATAGGTCGAGTCCTAGAATAATGAGAATGTGAAAAACTCGGAGGCCCCGAACGAAGAGAAGAAAAGCGGCGGTTCATGGACTCGGGAGGATAGGAGAAAATCGTAGAGACAGAGTTAGAAGAGGGAAGATACACCACCCTGGGGTGGGAACTGAGCAGAAGAAATGATGAGTGAAAAGGACAAGAAGGAGAAGTGGACCCTTGAGTGCACAACTGATGGCCCTTAAACTTGCGGCATCGCCTCTTCTTAGCAGAAATCTCTTGAACACGGACCTGCCTGGCGCGGACCTGGACCTTTAGGCTTCTCGATTTGCAATATCTCCTCAAATAACAAGCCCACCTGGCAGACAGCCTGTCCCAATCATGAACATGTATCTTAATCAGGGCGGTTGCCCCTAGACACCGGATGCTAACCATAGTCGAACATTCTATAATAGATAACTCCTTAAAATGCTACATATCATGGAACCACGGTGTCTTGTCTCTTGGCATAAGTAGCATGAGGTTTGGCAACTCAACTCAGCAATCGGGCTTGAAACATAACTCCCTTGATAGAAGGGAAGGACGAAACTGAGGGAGAGTAACACACGGCGTTAACGTGGCCGACGTACTGATAAATCGAGAGAGATTGCATAAGGTGTGCAGAATGTCCTTGGAGAATGAAGAAGATACAGCGAATTGCCCATTGAACATAGAATCCATAATCTGCTTGGCAGCCATATGCGTTAGCATGATCCGGGTGGAGAACCCCTCCTGACCAGTGAACTGAACATCAACAGAGCGAGAAGTAACAACAACATCAATGGTGAACTTTCTGGCGAGCAAAAAGATTGCCACCGATCTCGCTCTTGAAGAAACTGGCATCAGTGCAAGGGAACTCTTCTTAGCAACTGTCATCGGGAGTACAGGCTCATCAACCCCAAAATAGCCAGAAATCGGGATGCGGACCAGCATGCGGCAAATATAATCTTGAATCTGGAAATGCATAACTGGCACTGACCCATCCTGACTCGGCTCACTATCACCTTGGGGACCAGACCCAAGGGGCACCAAAGGAAGCACACACCTGCTCCGTGGGGTGGGAGTGGATGGAGAAGTAGAGGTAACATCTTTGGATGACGAAGGTGAAGGTTTGGAAGGTGTGGAGGTTTCAACGGGTACGATGATGTCAAGTGGAGGCGAAGGTAATGTGGCAATGATGGGCTCAGGTGAAGGTAAAGGTGGAAGCAGAAATGTAGGTGGTGGTAAAGGCAACAGCGTGGCTTGCTCAGGCTCGGGCGCAGGCGATAACGGTGATGATGGTGATTTAGGCGGTGATGAGGTTGGTGGAGATGGTGAAGCAGGCACTGGGGGTAGTGGAGATGGTGTTGGTGAAGGGTTAGGGGAAGGCTGTGGCGCCCATGGTCGACGTATCGACATGATGCCTCGGATGGCATTGGGAGTGGAAGTGGTGGTGGAAGAAGTGGAGGAAGAAGTGGAGGCACTATCCTGAGTAGAGGCTTGGGTTTGTGGAGGCGGAGGCGGAGTAGGGGAAGGCTTAGGTGGTGGGGTAATGGGTGATGGAGTAGGCGAAGGAGCGGGCATGGTGCTAGATGAAGATTTATAGGGGTGCCCCTTGGCTTTAAATTGAGACGGCAGCTTAGGCGGCGCTTCTTGTTGCTGCTGCTTGTTGAGATGTGCAATAATCTTACGAATGGTAGACCAATCTATCCTCTTCTTGTCTTCCAGGTCATAAATAAACTCTCAGAACTCAGGACAATCCTCAATCAAATGCCCCTGCTGGCCGTGGAAATCACAAAACTGAAGCATATCCCCGACCGTGGGTCGGCAATGCACAACTGCAGGGAGCTGCAACACATGAGTAGCCATCAAAGCCCGAAAGATGTCGGTGAAACACTCCGGCAACGGAGGATAGTGAGGAGCCCGCTTCAGGCAAGGTGGATGCCGAGGGATATGGAAAGGTAATGAAGATGGTTGTGGGGGTTGCATAGGCAAGGACGCGTGGCGACTAGTGGAGGGACTCGATGGAGGCATATGTGGAGCAAGTGGGCAGGTATGTAGTGGATGGCATCCACCTACTCGGGGTATGATGTTCCCTTGACAGGAGGAGATAAATGTGGATATGCAAAGGTGGAGGGCTGACTCGTTGGGGGTTGACTTATGGAGGTGGATGCAATGTCATGCTAACTCATGGAGGGCGTGATATAAGTGTATGGTTGACTCATAGAGGGTTGATATGCGGAAGGTTGATATGTGGGGGTAGATGTAGATGGTGAGGAGTAAGTGGGCGTAAGATGCAGAAAAGACTCGGGGTCAAGGGAATCTTGGAGTTGCTGACGAATGAAGCAGGCTCGACTATAGAGTTATTGCCAGGAGGTGATGTCATTGAGGGCTAAGATGAAGTGGTACTCTAGCGTTGCATTGGAAATTAGCATCTTGATCAGCTCCTGCTCCAAAATGTGCCCCGGGACTTGTACGGCGAGGTGACACCAACGATCGACAAAGGTAGAGAACTTATCTTCGGGCTTCATCTTCTCATGGGCCAAATCCACCCTAGAATACTTGGGCCCAACCTGGTCTTGAAACTACTGAATGAACTTGTCTTAAACCACATGAAAATTCATAATCTGCTCTTGCGGTAATGAGAAGAACCAATCCCGAGTCGGGCCTTCCAATGACAGACCAAATAGATAGGCCATCAAACATTGGTCATATCGAAATTGGGCTGACTCATAAATAAACTCCTTTAAGTGCACATAGGGGTCACCGACTCCACCATAAGGACAATATGCGGGGATTTGAGAAGGGGGTGGAAGCTGAAGATTTTGAAATGCAAGCGGGGCACTCAAGGAGGTTTTGGGATCAATTCAGCGTTGGAGTTCATCAAGCTAGCATTGGGTTTGAGCGATCATCTCCTGAGTAGGGAGAGATCGAGAAAAATACGGGCCAACTTGAGCAAGAGATTGTGAATATGAATCAGGATGATAATGGGCTGGATAAGAAGATCCGGGCTGATAAGAAGAAGGGCCCATTCTGGGAATAGAGGGATATGCGGGCCTGGAAGAAGCATGAGTATAAGGACCCATTGGGCCGACAGTATAAGGAGAAGAAGAATAAGGCCCTATTAGGAGAATAGGGCTCGTTAAGATGATGAGGCCCATGAATGAGAGAAGAAGGTCCATTAAGAGAAGGAGGCCCATGAAGATGAGATGCAATGAGACGTTGGGCCTGGGCCGGGTCCATTTGACGAACAAGGCTTGATAAGTGGGCTATGAGATTAGCATGTTCCTCGGATTGATCAGAAGGACCACGGGAAGATGGGCCCGCGTGGGAAGAGGATTCCATGCGGGAATAGAAAGAAGATTGGGAAGAAGAATGATACAAGTAGTTGGAATGATGCTCCATGATGGCAAATGGAGACTTAATACAGAATATCAAGGAGAATACAGGTGGGGAAGCAATGGCTTAATGGGCTTGAGAACAAGAGGGGGGCTGACCCACTAATGCAAAGACCAAGGGAGAACATACCAAGGACAATGGACTAGACAATGGACACACAAAATGAGCAAAATTGAATGGGCCAATCAACAACAAAACATGTGGATGCAACACAGAACACCACTAATGGGCTTGGACAAGCCCAAATAACATAAATAATGCAATGTGAGAATTTTTACCCAAGTCAAACAAGTTGATATGATGAGAAATATGTCACGCCCCGAGCCTTTATTACAGCGGAAGACTCGCTCGAGGAACGCAAACAGCCGGCATGGTAAGCCTCTTGCAAGCAAGAACGATCAGAGCGCAAGGCAATCACACATAAGAATGCAATCGCACAATATTTACTCAACTTCAACTTTCATTAATAATCAAATCCAATATTCAAATACAACCACTAACTCAACTTCCATCATGCTAGACTCAAGAAATAAGAAATTACATTGACTCGATCTAAACAATGTAAACTTCTTAAGTCTTCGCTCATTCTTTATTCACTCTCAGATACGCTACTTGAACATTCCGAATTCGAACCCGACTCTCTTCCATTTCCTGAAAAAGAATGGAATTAGGTAATGAGTGTAGATCGTGATAAATCCACACATGAAGAAGAAATTAAATATGAGAAAGCATAATAAAAAATAAGGGGAAAATGATATAATAACAAGGAAAAGAAGCACGTGGTGCTACTAAGGAGGGTGATCGCCAGAGGGGTTACCTCAAAAATGAAGGAAATTGATCGCGAATACCTGGTGGAAAAGAAAACGCGGGCTGGATTGTGAATTCCTCCTCCTCCTTCAACCGGCCAGCCGATGAAGGGGGTTTTCCTTTATTGATTACCTTGCAAAAGAGACAAAACAAACAAACAAAAGAAGTGGATCAGCTAAGTGCACGTAGTATCAATCCCAAAGATGATATGAAGATGAGAAAAGAACAAAACATGCGCACCTTATTTTTGTTTTTTAAAACCCCTAAAGAGATAGGGAAGGAGGAGATATGATGAATCTAATGCAAACGTAAAAGAAGAGAAAAAACACAGTGAACGTGATGAAGCTAATGTAAACGTAAAAGAAGAGAAAAAACACAGTGAACGTGATGAAGCTAATGAAGATGAAGCAACACAAACAGAATAAAAGAAAAACCCTGCTGTCCCTGACGACAGTAAAGGGAAACCAAAGTGGACGCGGTTGAGAGGAAGCAGAGGAAGCAGAGCCCTTTCTAAACGATCGCACAGGAGGAAGATGAAGCTCTATAACCTCCGAACCCGTAACCCGTAAACCTCTGTCTAACCTGTGAACTCTCTGACCCGTCAACCCTTGTCTAGATCGACTAGAGCATCCTTTTATAGGATTTCAATCGAAGATAAGCTGAAATTTGGGAAGATAAGGATAGGCAATGATCAAAGAAGGCAGGACTCTAACTCCAATTCGAGCAAGGAGACCATTGGAGGCAGGGAACTACTCAAGAAAGGCATACTCAAACACGACACCGAAGGATAAAACATGACCTTCAGAAGGGCGTCAAATCACAAATTGACGACCTACATCAAGACGCTACTCAAAACATGACCACATCAAGGGCGTCACTTCTTGGATTTAATTTTGGCAATAAAACTTACTTCATTTGAAAATTATGAGAACACGCCTGATATGAAGGCGTTAATTGAAACCACGCCCTGAGGAAGGACGTTAATCAATAATTTGAATTTATTTTGAATTTATTTTGAAACCAGATAATACCAGGAATTGACGCCCTGACATTTGGTCGTCCTTTCTTTGAACACGCCCCATGTTAGGTCGCTATTTAAAACACGCCCCTCCTCAGGTCGCGAATCACAAAAATGCAAGAACAAACCAAAAAACACACAAAAACAAAAAACTTCATATTGTGAATATATTGAAGTTTACTTTGGGGCGTCAACATAGTGACATGAGATTTGATCAACATAGCGTCAATTTTGGCGTGTCTACAGCTGCCCCGCCTTGGCGTCTGCTTTGCAAGGGAGTGAGACGAAATGGAGGTGAAAGTGCAACAAACGGAATGAAGTGGAGCGAACTGATAAGTAGATGCCAAGGTGTGATGTGACACGCCTCAGACACTAAGCATTGGAAATCTTTCCAAGATTCAAAGCGAAACAACTCCGAGTGATTCCAAGGAAGCATCAATTTGCTGGATAAAGGAGATTTAAACTAAGCAAGTAAAAATGTGCACATGGCACGATAAGGAGACACCATTGGAGAGCGGTTACCAGCCAATGTGGACGTGCTACAACCAAGGTGGATTTGCAGAAAAATAAAGGGAATTGAGATGGAAACCCATCAAAGGGACATTTTCAAGTAATCAGCCTGAGCGGCTTCAAAGAGAATAAAGTACTTAATTTGGAATGGAATGTCTCATGTCAACTCAATCAAGAGCGAGTGACCTTCATTACTGCCATAATATGAAGATTTCCAGCATGAAACTCAAAGTCCTACATGATGCATGCTGGGCTAAAAGGAAAATATAAGACAAACTAAAAGATATAGAAAATAATCAAGGATAATATTACCAAGCCATCTAGATTTGGTCAAGAATCCAGATCTCTAAGCTGACACTAAGCCGAAGCCCGTTTGTCCGCGCATCACCTCAGAAAGTGGAACCATCGTCCCAGACCTTCAACGACTCAACGGCCTATCCGTGTGATCAAGACTCTCCTGGAACTATCACTGTTTTTGATGAAGGGGAACTCAAATTCCAGGTTCATCAGAACCACAAGGTCCTTGACATACTATAATAGCGTAGAATACCATATAGTAATAATGCTCACAACAAGATGTTACTTCCACATTAATCCGAGCATCTCGAAACCTGCAATCTTCTGCACTCAAGAGTTCATTAATTCTCTCAAAATTTCAATATAAATAATCCTCAATTCAAAGTATAACATGATCATAAGTGCTTAATAAGATAAAATTCCAACGAAATAATAGCACTTGTTCATCAGAGCATGTAAGGAAGGAAATTCATAAGTTCACAAATTCACGCCTGCACCGAACGTCGTCAAAACATGGAAGGCGCCTTATAAAGAGGGCGTCAAAATGAAAAACACGCCCTTCACTGAGGCGTTAAATGCACCAAGGCTTCATGAAGAAAACGACCCTGGAAAGGGCGTTACTCAAAACACGACCTCAGTCAGGTCGTCAATTCAACAATTGACGCCCTAACAGAAGGCGTTAATTAAGCACGAACTTTCGTTCCGATTCGCAAACTAAACCCAGTCCTAATGGCAATCAACTTCTAACTCCGAACAGCCTTAAGACTCCCCGGACTCCTATAAAGGGAAGGCAATTCCTCAAATCAAAGCAATCCTTCGAGCTCTGTTCCGCTGCCTGTTCTTCTGTCTGTTCTTCTGTAGGCATCGCAATCGTCAGAAATTCTTCCTGCAACAGAAGATGGAGAGGGCGATTAAGAGGTCCAAATCCTCCACTCCCAGGCTAACCGAGATCAACGGACACATCAGCAACCGCATTGCATTAAATCAGGTAGAGATAAAATCCTTCTGTTCTTGTCTTCTCTTGTCTTTACTGAAACATTGTATTCTCTTCTATATGCATATTCATTCTTCTTTCTCTGCATTGTTCTTCCTTTCTTTCTTATGCAGGACTACCCAAATGTCCCAGGAGCAAGGAGATTTACAAAAATCAAGTGGCTGCCTCTTATACTCTCCAAATTTTCTTCAGACATGAGAGTCTATTTAACAAGATGGCACCTTCTGGGTCTAGTCACCCACGCCAAACATTATGATCAGATTCACCTTCATTGGGCTGCCATAGGAGCTCTAGTTGAAATATGGCACCCTTCCACCCATACCTTTCTTTTCTCAACCTTTGAAACCACGATTTTATTGGAAGAATTGGAGATAATCTTAGGCTTAAAGAGAACGAAGCAAGGAGATGAGGAAAAGGTGGCCATCATGCCAAAACCAATTGCCTCTCATGAGCTATTAACAAGCTTGATATCTAGCCCCAACCTAGTGAATCAGATCAAAGCCACTAAAGGAATCAACCTTCTGAAGCTCGCCTCATGGGTGTACAAGAGAGCAGATCAAGCCAAAGAAGATGAAGAGATAGAGCGGGTAGCAAAAGCTTTCGTGGTGTGCTTGGCAGGAGCAATCTTATTCCCATCCACGGAGGACTTTCTAGAAGAGGCTCAATTAAGCGCTATAGTGAGCTTATGGGAAGGAGATAGAGTGGGACCGGCGATTCTAGCCTATCTCTATAGCGGGCTTACCTCGGCGGTGATGGGAAGGCCCATCTACGGATGCATGCTAGCACTCTCTAGTTGGGTAGATCTCCACTTCAAGTTCGATCCATGTGATGAAGCCCAACAATCCTCAAGAATCTTCTCAAAAAGCCCACTCTCTTATATGACCGGTTCACTTGGGATAAGCAATAGAGTGACGAATCGGATTCCTCAAATCAAGAAGAGAGCGGAATGGAGAGAGCACCTCAAAGTAATGCCAAAGAATCTCTTCACTTGCGCCCCGGGAATACTCAAGACTCAAGAGCTCCGTGCAAGATTTTCTCCCGGGACGGACCTTCGTCTCATAGGCGCTTCAGAATTCGTCTTGTACAATTCATATCGATGCCTCCTTCAACTCGGGCTTCCACGGCGAGTATTCGAGGACCCATCACACCTCCCTCCTATCAAGAGACGGGACCTTGGCAGCAATGAAGATGGAGAAGAATGCACAACTATTCAAGCTCTGTGGAAAATCAACAAGGCTCATCAACCTATAGAGAGCTTGGAAGAAGACAGAGATGAATGGAAATCTTATGTAATAGCCTGTGTTTCTGATCAACTTTTCCAACGTTCTTTGATTCTGTTGCAAATAACGACTCAGGCAATGTCGTGAATTCATAAAAGGACGCCTTCACCCAATGCCGCTTTCAACATTCCAGTTCACAAATTTGACGCCTTCACCAATGAGCGTTAACTGAAAAACGTCCTAAGGCAAGGCGTTAATACGATTCATATTCCAAAATATATTCGTTGAGATTCTAAAAGTAACGCCTTCAGGACAGCCACGTTTCATATAAATAACGCCTCAGTCATAGTCGTTACTCAAAAATAGTAATGATTATTCCCATCAAATCAATCAATTGCCATTAAATGCGTCTGACGACGGTTATCATTCCCCATGCAAACAAAAATAACGCCTTAAGAAATGTCGTCAATTATTAAGAAACGCCTTGGTGTTTGTCGTTGATTCCATAAGAAGAGGCCTTCCTTAAGTCGTTAATTCTTTTTGACCGTTCGACTTAACTTTCCCTCCTTTCTTCTTCTTCCTCCGTCCATTTCCCTCTTTCTCTCTTTCTCTGCAACCCTAACCGAGAGCTCCCTTTTATTCCAAACATCGTTGATTTCATTGAATTTCCCGGGATTACTTCATCTCGAGCTTTTGATTTCATTCTCATCAAGCGATGTTGATTGTGTGTCACATCACACCTTGGCATCTACTTATCAGTTCGCTCCACTTCATTCCGTTTGTTGCACTTTCACCTCCATTTCGTCTCACTCCCTTGCAAAGCAGACGCCAAGGCGGGGCAGCTGTAGACACGCCAAAATTGACGCTATGTTGATCAAATCTCATGTCACTATGTGAACTTCAATATATTCATAATATGAAGTTTTTCTATTTTTTGTGTGTTTTTTGGTTTGTTCTTGCATTTTTGTGATTCGCGACCTGAGGAGGGGCGTGTTTTAAATAGCGACCTAACATGGGGCGTGTTCAAAGAAAGGACGACAAAATGTCAGGGCGTCAATTCTTGGTATTATCTGGTTTCAAAATAAATTCAAAATAAATTTAAATTATTGATTAATGCCCTTCATCAGGGCGTGGTTTCGATTAACGCCTTCATATCAGGCGTGTTCTCATAATTTTCAAATGAAGTAAGTTTTATTGCCAAAATTAAATCCAAGAAGTGACGCCCTTGATGTGGTCGTGTTTTGAGTAGCGTCTTGATGTAGGTCGTCAATTTGTGATTTGACGCCCTTCTGAAGGTCGTGTTTTATCCTTCGGTGTCGTGTTTGAGTATGCCTTTCCTGAGTAGTTCCCTGCCTCCAATGGTCTCCTTGCTCGAATTGGAGTTAGAGTCATGCCTTCTTTGATCATTGCCTATCCTTATCTTCCCAAATTTAAGCTTATCTTCAATTGAAATCCTATAAAAGGATGCTCTGGTCGATCTAGACAAGGGTTGACGGGTCAGAGAGTTCACAGGTTAGACAGAGGTTTATGGGTTACGGGTTCGGAGGTTATAGAGCTTCATCTTCCTCCTGTGCGATCGTTTAGAAAGGGCTCTGCTTCCTCTGCTTCCTCTGCTTCCGGTCAACCGCGTCCACTTTGGTTTCCCTTTACTGTCGTCAGGGACAGCAGGGTTTTTCTTTTATTCTGTTTGTGTTGCTTCGTCTTCATTAGCTTCATCACGTTCACTGTGTTTTTTCTCTTCTTTTACGTTTACATTAGCTTCAATACGTTCACTGTGTTTTTTCTCTTCTTTTACGTTTGCATTAGATTCATCATATCTCCTCCTTCCATATCTCTTTAGGGGTTTTAAAAAACAAAAATAAGGTGCGCATGTTTTGTTCTTTTCTCATCTTCATATCATCTTTGGGATTGATACTACGTGCACTTGGCTGATCCACTTCTTTTGTTTGTTTGTTTTGTCTCTTTTGCAAGGTAATCAATAAAGGAAAACCCCCTTCATCGGCCGGCCGATTGAAGGAGGAGGAGGAATTCACAATCCAGCCCGCGTTTTCTTTTCCACCAGGTATTCGCGATCAATTTCCTTCATTTTTGAGGTAACCCCTCTGGCGATCACCCTCCTTAGTAGCACCACGTGCTTCTTTTCCTTGTTATTATATCATTTTCCCCTTATTTTTATTATGCCTTCTCATATTTAATTTCTTCTTCATGTGTGGATTTATCACGATCTACAAATTGGCGATCACGGTGGGACACGCCAAAATTGACATCATTTTGAGCATATCTCATATTACCTTGTAATGTCCCATTTTGAACCTCAAATTAGCTTTATTTGAGTGATTTTTGTCACTTTTTTTTGATTTCTCTATTTTCCCTCCCTTTTCTTATTTTTTCCTATTTTTATGGATTTTCTAGGCATTTTTTCTCTATTTTTATGAATTTTCCAGAATTAACGACTTGACGTGGGGCGTCTTTTAAATAACGACTTAGCCTTGGGCGTTTCTTAAAAATTGACGCCACTTCCATTAGACGTCAATTCCACTCATTTTCTAATTTTTCTGGATTTTTCTGAGGCTTTTTCAGAATTTTTATGAATTAACGACTTAACAAGGGACGTTATTTTGATTTTTAATAAAACAAAAATTAAAAAAAATGTAAATCACGACATGTTTGAGGGCGTCACTTTTCAAATTAATTTTGTAATATTATTTTCAACCCCCTTTAAGAGGTGATTTGGTGGCCTTCCGGGTGTCAGAAAAATACACAAAAATAGTCATTGGAATCAGCACCTTGAGATGTACCTCCACCTAAAAAATAGGAAAATAATATTGAGAAATAAAAAATGACCCTGTTTTGAATATTTTTGAATTAACGACCCTGAATCGGACGTCAATTTAATTGACGCCCGAACACATGGTCGTCCATTCTTTTTGGCTATTTATCATATTGATTCACGCCCCTTGATAGGGCGCGTTTTTAATTAACGCCTTTAGTTCAGGTGTCTTTCACAATTTTTTAAATAAAGAAAGTTTTATTACCAAATTTAAATCCAGGAAGTGACGCCCTTGTCCAAGGCGTGTTTTGAATTAACGCCCTTCTGCAGGTCGTCAATTTATGAATTGACGCCCCTTTCCATGTCGTGTTTCAGCTTTCGTGTTCTAATCGAACGCAGCCCTTCCCCAAAGAGTCCCTGCTTTGTTTGGTCACGTTTCTCGATTGGGAACTTAATCCTTCCCATATTGGACTCTTACCTATTCTTATCCTTCTATCTATGTGATTCGATCCTATTAAATAGAGCCTTTCGGCTCTGTTATACAGGTTCCCTCCCTCTTCTTCTTCTCCTCCGAGTCTTCTTCCCCGTTTTTCTCTGTGGTTTTCTTCTTTTACAGGAAGGGCTGCTGCGGCTTGGCTGAAGGAGGAGCTCTGCACTTCACCTCTTCATCCACCGAGGCTTTCTCCCCCATTGCACATCGAAGCCAAAGGAGCAATAGCAGATGCTTTCGTCCCTTTCCTTTCTCTTCTGTTTTATTTTTATTCTTTGTGTTCATATATGCATGCATGCATCATCCTTCCCTTCACTGTTAATCCCTCATCACTCAACCATGTTGAGTATTTCCCACAGTGCACTCTTGCACACCGTTTATCTTTTTATATCATATGATCATCACATCTCCCACACCCTTTTTGCATAGGGGTTTAAGGGCAACCACCCTTAAGGTGTGTTCATATACTCAATTGTTCATGCCCATCATATTAAGAATTTGATGCTACACTCACCATGTTCTAATTCCATATTCTTTGTTGGTGTTTGATTTTTTTTTGCAAGGGTAATCAATAGAGAGAACTATCTTCATCGGCCGGTCGATTTGAAGAGAAAGGAGCACTCACAATCTCCCCCGCATTTAAGGTATTTTTCGCGATCCCTCCTCCATTTATTTTTTGTCATATCCTCTTGAGGCCCTCGCGTCTCTGGCGATCACATCTCCTATTTTGCACCTCGTGCATGCTTTTTCTTCTCATGCTTTTTCTTCTTTGTTCTAAGTGGATTTTTAATTAGATCTACAAATTGGCGATCACGGTGGGACACCTTTTGTTGTTCTTTTGATTACCCTTTCCCCTTGGGCACCCACGTGTGCCATCTCCCCTTTTGCACCCACGGTGCGCCTCCTTTCGTGCTACACGTAGTACCTTCCCCACTTATGATTGGCTAATTTGTTGGATTTTATTTGGAAATTCCACTTATCCAAAATTTTGATGAGCATGTTATACTCTGTTGCATGTTATTGATTGCCATGATTATACTGTGACTGTGATTATCCTCCTGATTGGTTTTTGCTGGCCGGTAGAGGGCTATTTTTGGAGACAAAACGAATTAACGCCCCTCATAGAGGCGTCTCTTGTCATAGAAGCGCCTCTCCACAAGGCGTTTCTTTAGTTGGCCGTGCGTGCCCCTGGATTTGACGCCCTCACCCAGAGACGTTTCTTTCATTTGTAGCGCCTCCCTCTAAGGCGCGTTTTTACCCTGCCTGTGGGCTCCCACAGTGATTCACGACCGTCACACGGTCGTCTATTTTGTTTATAGCGACCTTCCCCAGGTCGTTTCTTTCCTATGTTTTTTCAGAGCCGTGTTGCATTGATTATTATACTGATTGCTCTGGCTTATTGTTTGATTCACTCATATCCTGCTGCATTCATCCACTTGCATTGGTTTGGGAGACCTCCTCTCCCCACATCTTTAGGAGCCACACACCCTCTTGGTGAAGGAACGACCCTCTATTGAGCGCTCCGTCTCTTTGGATCGGAAATTCCTAAACCAAGCCTCCGTAAGTCCCTGCACCCGTGGATTCCCTCACGGACGCCGGGCAGGTTGTACCCTTGAAGTCCCGGGTTAGTTGGCCTAAGCATGGTGAGAGAGTGTTCCTAGTTGGCACCGAAGTTGAACCTCATTTGAAACTAGGTTCACCCCTTGAGTGAGCATATCTATTTGCAAAAGTCATTGATTCACCAAAGTTTAAGTAAAGCAAAATCACTATCCCAACTTGTGTGCTTCTTTGCAAGTTATTTTTTGCTTGAAACATTGATTGCATAATGGCTCACCATGATAAGAAAACTAACATGTTTAATTCAATTCATGAGGATGCATAACCGTGCACATCTTATAATCCTCAATTTCAACATCATTCTCTCCATATCTTCGAGGGACCACATTCTCATTCTTATGGTCATGCCCGGCCCATGGGCAATGTGCAATCTTATGGCCCCCCTATTCAAAGACAAGCCACTACTCCTTCGGGACCGTCTCCTCCCGATGATGAGAAGGTCTCCCAAATCATTCATGCATTAGATCATCTCACCCCTCAACAAATCCAAGCCCTTAAGGCCGTTGTTGGGGGTGCATCTCATTCATCGCATTCTCCTTCCAATCCTATGCGGGTAGCCCATCACCCACCTCCCTTGTCTACTCATATGCCTACTCGGGTGGCCCATCACCCACCTCCCTCTTCAATTCACATTCCTACCCGGGTAGCCCATCACCCATCTCATCCTATTCACATTCCTCCTCGGGGGGTCCGACACCCGCCTCCTTCTATTCCTCCTCCATCACGGCCCCAAGGCCCATTTATTTCTTACAATCCGGCCCATCCGGGTTTTTCTACGGGTCGGCCCATTAATCCCCCTCCACGGCCTTCTTATGCGGCCCCTCCTTCAAGGCCCTGCCAACCCTTGGTTGCTCAAGCCATACCCCTCCAACAAACTCTTCTTGACAAGGTCACTTTAATGGAGGAACAATTAAAGAGGGTTACGAGCCCACGGCCCGCTCCTCCTACTCCAGTCAATCCCCTTCATGCCGCTCTGAATGATATTACAAAAATGGAGAAAGATTGGAAAGATAGGATGGATGACTATGGTATCGGCAGTTCAAGCAAGCAAGAGCCGGCAGATTTTAACGCTCAAGTGGACACCGTCCGCCCTCCACCCGTCCGCACACTTCATTCTTATGGCCTTCCACCTCCACATACGCAACATCATTACATTCCTCCATCCACATATACGCCTCCACTACGATGTCCACTTGAATTTGATGATGAAGAACCGGCAATTGGAGAATTCGAGGCAACATACGATGAAGCTTTGCAGGCACCCCTTCCGAGTTTCTTTCGCTTCCCGCTTCTCCCACTGTCATTTGATGAACCCCCTGCTCAGGACGAAGCCACCGTCCCTAATCCAACCCCTATTTCCGAGACCTCTTGGTGTTACGATGATGGGTCGGTACTTCAATCACCCACGCCGGCGCATCTTGAGTCTCCTCCTCCAAACACCGCTCGCCCCGTTCGGCATTTTCTCCGCACCAAACCTCCACCAATTACACCTCCACCAATTACACCTCCACCAGTTATGCCAGCCTCCACACCATCGGCCTCCACCGAGCCTAACGTCGAACTTTCCCCAATTCAACCCTCTATTACACCTTTAACACCAAACCCAACTACCCCTACTCCACCACTTAACCCATTACCCATGGCTAATCCTGAGCAGGATCAACCCTTTTTTGCACTCGAGCCAACCCAAACTGCTTCCGAGCAAAGGGAGAAGCTCGATGTGTTTGAACCTCCGCCTCCACTTATCCTTTCTCCAACGCCTTACACTACACCCCCACCATCCACGAAGCCTCCCACCTCCGCTTCACCTCCCTTTACTACTCGGAAGGGGAGCGCTGCTACAAACACTTGTGCCGAGGATGATCAAGAGCCGCGAAAGAAGAATTTGGCCACTGTCGTGCAGTTCAAGATGCAAGAGTTCATTTGCTGGATGCCAATCCGGGTTATTGTGCCAAGCACGGCTGAAGAGGTCAAGCCGCCACTGCTCGCTAGAAAAGAATGTCAAGCGTTGATGCCACCCAAGGGCAGGGCAGGGCACCCCTTGTTCCAACTTTCAAATCCTGAATTCATTCTTCCATACAAGGGGCGAATGCCCATTTTTGTCAACATTCTTTATATGCGCAATCAATGGGCATGGCAATGCTTCCTGTCCCAACTTCCCAACTCCCTCACATTATTACTCTCCACTCTTTAGGAGGGTTGTCATTTATTATTGAAGCTTCTTTCCTTGGGCCGATTGGCTATACACTTTCACTGCTGTGGAGGGGCAGTTATCTTGGTGCTAAGGGGCCTTCCACTCTTTTATCCACCTTCCATTCAACTCCACCCATATTCTCCTCTGTCACCGATTCTTCATGGGCCACTCCAGGGGTAAGGAGGAGGATCTCATCCTCTCGCCCTTCACATTCTTCATGTTCTTTGCATCTCATTGCATTCACGCATTCACTGCATTCATCGCATCCATCCTATTGCATGCAATTGCATTTCTTCTTTCCCGGGTTTCCGGACCCGTATCTTCCCCGCCTTCCGGCACCTCTGGATATCCCGCATTTCCCATCCTATTCATCTTCATTGCTCGGGCATTGTCCCCTTTCCAATCTGTTCTCAGGGCATCGCGCCCCTTTCCAACTCCTGCACCTGGACCCTCCGGATTTCTCCTTTATCCTGCTAGGGCATCGCGCCCTTTTTCATCTCATTCTCCCAGAATTTTCGGACTTCCTTCTTGGGCATCGCGCCCCTTTCCGTCTCATTCCTCCGGAACCTCCGGATCTTTCTCTTCCCCCAGGGCATCGCGTTCCCCTTTCTGCTATTTTCCTGGCACCTCCAGGTGTTTTACCCCTCCTTTTAGGGCATGACGCCCTTCCTGATTTCATCCCTCCAGAACCTCCGGATTCTCCATCTTATTCTTTCTATCTTTTTCCAGGGCATGACGCCCCTTTCCATTTGCTTCCTCCGGAACCTCCGAACCCTCCATCTTTCTTCCGATTCATCTTTCTGCTCTTCTAGGGCATCACATCCTTCATTTTCTTCCTCCTCTTCCATCATCTTTTTCCATATTTCTTCCCAGGGCACCGCCTCCCCCGATATTTTATCCCTCCGGAGCCTCCGGATTCCTCCTATCAGGATTCTCCTCCTCTGCCTCCGGACCCTCCGGCTCCACCTTTTTCCATCTACTAATTTCTTCTTCCGATTCCCCCTAATCCTGGGTCTGACCCAACTTCTTCCACATCCACTGCCTTGGGCATATGCCCTTTTTCTCACTGCTTTCGAGGCTTTAGTCCTCACTCCTCCTTCTAATTCTCCGCTTCTTCTGTAGACCTTTCATGTGATCAGGGTCTCCACGCCTTAACGAGGGAGTTCTAGCCCTCGCCTCTCTTCCTTTTCTCCTTATTCGTCTGAGTCTGGTCTTGGCACCACTCCTTCTTGTTAAGCCACTTTCAAATCCTTTGCTTTCAAATCCTTTACTTCTGCTAAAGAGGACTACCCCACGATGATCAACCTCGCCTTTGACAACTGCTTCTACAAAGGTTGCAAGGTAGCATATTGGCGTAAGTACACATTTTTATGATAACATTATCTCATTGCTTCACGCATGATTTTTAAAAAAATGAAGTGTTTCTTAACAAGATTAAGAGTGGTATTTTAGGCCTTTATCCTAGGTCGTATCCTTAAAATCTCATAAAAGAGTCTTTAGGCTTGCTTCTGCAGCACCTTTGGTAATAAAAATCCCACGCTGGGAATTCGACATTCTTTCCCCGCTTGTTAAGAGCGACCCTTAGCTGGGCACCGCACACACTTCACGGCGCCCTTTAGCCGGCTCCTTTGGATAAAACACCGTTGCTACTTTGGCCATGCCATGAGAATTCCTGAAAGTCTTTTTCTCTTCTTTACTCGGCCGAATGCAGCGGCAAGAAGTTGACGGATGAGATGACCCACCCAGGGTAATCCCCTAATACGAGAGGAGTCTCAAATAGGGGCAGTCTTGACCCAAAATTAATATGAGTTTTCATATGAGTTTTCATGATATACATCTCGCCAAAAGGGCTATTATGAAAATCAAGTCAAAATTTTGATAAAAGCAAAATTATGAATTATGGCATGTCAAGAGTGGCAAAGTCCCCGCAGGGAAAACCCTGGTCGTATGCATGTCAAGGGTCTAAAAATCAAAGGCATAAAGCCCCGGCACAACAGGCTACCTCTTTAAGGGGAAACATCTTGGAAGGAATTCAAGTCCCGACATCTCCCATCCTGCATAAAGCTTATCCTCAATTATTCTTCTCTTCTCCCTCTAAGACCGAATGTTTCTCGGGTATGGCCTTGGTAGGGGCACCGTTAATCAAGGGCAGTCAGTTATAGGGCGCCACCTTCAATGCATGCCTGGCTTTGGGCAGTTTTTAGCGAAAGGGGAAGGAACAAAGACCCCTAGCAAGTGAGTTCAAAAACACCATTTGATGCTGCTTTAGCAATGTCTAAACCAAAATCTAAAAAAAATATTTCTGGTGAAAAAAAGAAAAAGTTGAATATTTCCTGATCAAAATCCAAAAAATTTTTTTGAATATTTTCAAAATTCATAATAAAAATTCAAATATTTTTTTAAAATCCACATAAAAATTTAAATATTTTCAAAACTCATAAAAATTTGCATATTTCAAAATCTAAAAAAAATTGCATTGTATTTTTCTGATGGTGCTTTTGCAGGAACGACAACTTTGCAAGGACCAAGAGCACGGGATGAGTCCTCTCCATTCATTGCCATCTACCTTTTGATTCTTCCCATATTCACAATTGATCACATCTTCATAATTTACTACGCATTACTCCGATTATTCATCTCCAAATCTTTTTTATCAAATCTTACTGATCACTCCGCCGATGGACATTATCAGATCTTGATCATTCAACCCCAAATCTTGATTAGCCAAGTTGTCATCCTCATGACAAACGACAAACAATGATGCTATGCTATCTATGCTTTAATGATGCTATCTATGTGCCTTTCACACTGTGCACACTTGAATGCTATTCATGATATGATACATACATGCTATTGATGCTTTGATTCATGTTATGCTTGCTATGCTTAAATGCCTTATTCATTGCTTGTTATCTTTTATATCTTGGCTGATGAATCTTTGAGCGCAGGAAGAGGCTCTTGGTCCCACCGACTGGGCATCATCATCCAAGCCCCACGGTGCTTGCACCTCATTTTTCTGTTCCCCCATGCTTATTACTCCATCTCTCCCTGTATGCATTCCTACTATATGTTACATACGCTATTAGATTATATCAAGGACCTTGTGGCTTTGGTAAATCTGGAATTTGAGTTCCCCTTCATCAAAAATGATGACGATTCAAGAGGCATCTTAGTCATACGGATAGGTCGTTGAGCCGTCCAAGACTGGGGATGATGGTTCCCTTTTGCGAGTTGGTGCGCGGATAAACGGGCTTCGACTTAGTATCAGCTCGCAGAATGGGTTTCTTGACTCAGTCTGGATAGCTTAACAATATTATCCTTGATTATCTTATATTTTAATTTGTTTTAACTTTTTCCTTTTAAACCCAGCATGCATTCATGTAGGACTTTGAATTAACATTGAAAAATCACTCTGATAAGCTGATTTTGAGGGTTAAAATTGATCACTATTTTTCAAGATATGAGATATTCCATGCCGAATTGTTTCCTCAATTCGTTTTGTCGCTGTTTTGGGTCATTTTCTCGAAAGCTCTTTGTTTGGATTTCTATCATCTTATTTCAATCCTTTTCCCTTGATCCACCTTGGCTGCAGCACGTCCACATTGGCTGGTAACCCCTCCCCAATGGTGAAACCTACAGGTTTGTGACCTGGGGTGCTTCCACCGCGCTGGAAGTTGATCATTCTCCTTCGTGCCCGCGTGCACACTCCCTCTTTTATCCGAACATCGTTGATTTCATTGAATTTCCCGGGATTACTTCATCTCGAGCTTTTGATTTCATTCTCATCAAGTGATGTTGATTACATGTCTCATCACACCTTGGCATATACTTTTCAGTTTGCTCTGCTCCCTTGCAAAGCAGACGCTAAGGCTGGGCAGCTGTAGACAAGCCAAAATTGACATCATTTTGAGCATATCTCATATTACCTTGTAATGCCCCAATTTGACCCTCAAATTAGTTTTATTTGAGTGGTTTTTCTCACTTTTTTTAGATTTCTCTATTTTTCCTCCCTTTTCTTATTTTTTCTTATTTTTCTGAATTTTCTAGGCATTTTTTCTCTATTTTTATGAATTTTTCAGAATTAACGACTTGACGTGGGGCGTCTTTTAAATAACGACTTAGCCTTGGGCGTTTCTTAAAAATTGACGCCACTTCCATTAGGCGTCAATTCCACTCATTTTCAATTTTTTTGGATTTTTCTGAGGTTTTTTCGGAATTTTTTATGAATTAACGACTTAACAAGGGACGTTATTTTTGATTTTTAATAAAACAAAAATTGAAAAAAATGTAAATCACGACCTGTTCGAGGGCGTCACTTTTCAAATTAATTTTTTAATATTATTTTTAACCCCCTTTAAGAGGTGATTTGGTGGCCTTCCAGTTGTCAGAAAAATACGCAAAAATAGTCATTGGAATCAGCACCTTGAGATGCACCTCCACCTAAAAAATGAGAAAATAATATTGAGAAATAAAAAATGGCCCTGTTTTGAATATTTTTGAATTAACGACCCTGAATCGGACGTCAATTTAATTGACGCCCGAACACATGGTCGTCCATTCTTTTTGGCTATTTATCATATTGATTCACGCCCCTTGATAGGGCGCGTTTTTAATTAACGCCTTTAGTTCAGGCGTCTTTCACAATTTTTCAAATAAAAAAAGTTTTATTACCAAATTTAAATCCAGGAAGTGACGCCCTTGTCCAAGGCGTGTTTTGAATTAACGCCCTTCTGCAGGTCGTCAATTTATGAATTGACGCCCCTTTCCATGTCGTGTTTCAGCTTTCGTGTTCTAATCGAACGCAGCCCTTCCCCAAAGAGTCCCTGCTTTGTTTGGTCACGTTTCTCGATTGGAAACTTAATCCTTCCCATATTGGACTCTTGCTTATTCTTATCCTTCTATCTATGTGATTCGATCCTATTAAATAGAGCCCTTCGGCTATGTTATACAGGTTCCCTCCCTCTTCTTCTTCTCCTCTGAGTCTTCTTCCCCGTTTTTCTCTATGGTTTTCTTCTTTTACAGGAAGGGCTGATGCGGCTTGACTGAAGGAGGAGCTCTGCACTTCACCTCTTCATCCACCGAGGCTTTCTCCCCCATTGCACATCGAAGCCAAAGGAGCAATAGCAGATGCCTTCGTCCCTTTCCTTTCTCTTCTGTTTTATTTTTATTCTTTGTGTTCATATATGCATGCATGCATCATCCTTCCCTTCACTGTTAATCCATCATCACTCAACCACGTTGAGTATTTCCCACAGTGCACTCTTGCACACCGTTTATCTTTTTATATCATATCATCATCACATCTCCCACACCCTTTTTGCATAGGGGTTTAAGGGCAACCACCCTTAAGGTGTGTTCATATACTCAATTGTTCATGCCCATCTTATTAAGAATTTGATGCTACACTCACCACGTTCTAATTCCATATTCTTTGTTGGTGTTTGATTTTTTTTTGCAAGGGTAATCAATAGAGAGAACTCTCTTCATCGGTCGGCCGATTTGAAGAGAAAGGAGCACTCACAATCTCCCCCGCATTTAAGGTATTTTTCGCGATCCCTCCTCCATTTATTTTTGTCATATCCTCTTGAGGCCCTCGCGTCTCTGGCGATCACATCTCTTGAGGCCCTCGCGTCTCTGGCGATCACATGCTTTTTGTCATATCATCATCACAATTAAAAATCCACTTAGAACAAAGAAGAAAAAGCATGAGAAGAAAAAGCATGCACAAGGTGCAAAATATGAGATGTGATCGCCAGAGACGCGAGGGCCTCAAGAGGATATGACAAAAATAAATGGAGGAGGGATCGCGAAAAATACCTTAAATGCGTGGGAGATTGTGAGTGCTCCTTTCTCTTCAAATCGGCCGGCCAATGAAGAAAGTTCTCTCTATTGATTACCCTTGCAAAAAAAAATCAAACACCAACAAAGAATATGGAATTAGAACATGGTGAGTGTAGCATCAAATTCTTAATAAGATGGGCATGAACAATTGAGTATATTAACACACCTTAAGGGTTGTTGCCCTTAAACCCCTATGTAAAAAGGGTGTGGGAGATGTGATGATGATATGATATAAAAAGATAAACGGTGTGCAAGAGTGCACTGTGGGAAATACTCAACGTGGTTGAGTGATGAGGGATTAACAGTGAAGGGAAGAATGATGCATGCATGCATATATGAACACAAAGAATAAAAATAAAACAGAAGAGAGAGGAAAGGGACGAAGGCATCTGCTATTGCTCCTTTGGCTTCGATGTGCAATGGGGGAGAAAGTCTCGGTGGATGAAGAGGTGAAGTGCAGAGCTCCTCCTTCAGCCAAGCCGCAGCAGCCCTTCCTGTAAAAAAAGAAAACCACAGAGAAAAACGGGGAAGAAGACTCGGAGGAGAAGAAGAAGAGGGAGGGAACCTGTATAACAGAGCCGAAGGGCTCTATTTAATAGGATCGAATCACATAGATAGAAGGATAAGAATAGGCAAAACACGACCTGGAAAGGGGCGTCAATTCATAAATTGACGACCAGCAGAAGGGCGTTAATTCAAAACACGCCTTGGACAAAGGCGTCAATTCCTGGATTTAAATTTGGTAATAAAACTTTGTTTATTTGAAAAATTATGAAATGTGCCTGAACTAAAGGCGTTAATTAAAAACGCGCCCCATCAAGGGGCGTTAATCAATATGATAAATAGCCAAAAAGAATGGACGACCGTGTGTTCGGGCGTCAATTAAATTGACGTCCGATTCAGGGTCGTTAATTCAAAAATATTCAAAACAGAGCCATTTTTTATTTTTTAATATTAGTTTCCCATTTTTTAGGTGGAGGTGCATCTCAAGGTGCTGATTCCAATGACTATTTTTACGTATTTTTCTGACACCCGGAAGGCCACCAAATCACCTCTTAAAGGGGGTTGAAAATAATATTAAAAAATTAATTTGAAAAGTGACGCCCTCGAACATGTCGTGATTTACATTTTTTTAATTTTTGTTTTATTAAAAATCAAAATAACGTGCCTTGTTAAGTCGTTAATTCATAAAAAATTCTGAAAAAGTCTCAGAAAAATCCAGAAAAATTAGAAAATGAGTGGAATTGACGCCTAATGGAAGTGGCATCAATTTTTCAAGAAACGCCCAAGGCTAAGCCGCTATTTAAAAGACGCCCCACGTCAAGTCGTTAATTCTGAAAAATTTATAAAAATAGAGAAAAATATCCAGAAAATCTAGAAAAATCTAAGAAAATAGGACAAAATAAGAAAAGGGAGAAAAAAAGGAAGAAATCCAAGAAAAATGAGAAAAACCACTCAAACAAAGTTAATTTGAGGGTCAAATTGGGGCATTACAAGGTAATATGAGATGCACTCACAGTAACGTCAATTTTGGCGTGTCTACAGCTGCCCCGCCTTGGCGTCTGCTTTGCAAGGGAGCAGAGCAAACTGAAAAGTAGATGCCAAGGTGTGATGAGACACGCAATCAACATCACTTGATGAGAATGAAATCAAAAGCTTGAAATGAAGCAATCCCGGGAAATTCAATGAAATTAACGATGTTCGGATAAAAGAGGGAGTGTGCACGCGGGCACGAAGGAGAATGATCAACTTCCAGCACGGTGGAAGCACCCCAGGTCACAAACCTGTAGGTTTCACCATTGGAGAGCGGTTACCAGCCAATGTGGACGTGCTGCAGCCAAGGTGGATCAAGGGAAAGGATTGAAACGAGAGATAGAAATCCAAACAAGGAGCTTTCGAGAAAATGACCCAAAACAGTGACAAAACAAACTGAGGATTCCATTCAGCAATGAATATCTCAAATCTGGAAAGATTAAGATCAATTCGACTCTCCAATCAGCTTATCAGAATGATTTTTCAAAAATTGTTTCAAACTCCTATATGAATGCATGCTGGGTTTAAAAGGAAAAATTAAAACAAACGAAAATATAAGATAATCAAGGATAATATTGTTAAACTGCCAACATTGGGTCAAGAAACCCATTCTACGAGCCGATACTAAGCCGAAGCCCGTTTATCCACGCATCAACTCGCAAAAGGGAACCATCGTCCCCAGTCTTGGACGGCTCAACGGCCTATCCGTGTGACTAAGGCTCCTCTGGAATCATCATTGTTTTTGATGAAGGAGAACTCAAATCCCAAATTTACCAAAGTCACAAGGTCCTTGATATGATCTAATAGCGTATGTAACATATAGTAGGAATGCATACAGGGAGAGATGGAGCAATAAGCATGGGGGAACAGAGAAATGAGGTGCAAGCACCGTGGGGCTTGGATGATGATGCCCAGTCGGTGGGACCAAGAGCTTATTCCTGCGCTCAAAGATTCATCAGCCAAGATATAAAAGATAACAAGCAATGAATAAGGCATTTAAGCATAGCAAGCATAGCATGAATCAAAGCATGAATCAAAGCATCAATAGCATGTATGTATCATATCATGAATAGCATTCAAGTGTGCATAGCGTGAAAGGCATGAATAACATTTAACATAGATAGCATCATTAAAGCATAGATAGCATAGCAAGCAACATCAATGCAATCAAATTTTGTATAAATATCATTCAAACATGTATAGCATGAATAGCATTGCATTGCAAAACATCATTGTTTGTCGTTTGTCATGAGGATGACAATCTTGGCATGCCAAGATTTGCAGTTGAATGATCATAATCAAATAATGCCCAGTGGCAAAGTGATCAAGGAATTGATAATACCCATTGGCAAAGTGATCAAGTGAAATCAGCAGGAGTTGATTAAAAAGATCTGGAGATGAACGATAATCAGGAGATATGAGGAAATGATAATCAAAATGCCCAGGGTGGCATGTCATGAGAATATCGGAAGAATCAATAGATTGATAGCAATAAGTGGAGAGAGGACTCATCCCGTGCTCTTGGTCCTTGCAAAGTTATCCCTGCAAAACACCATCAGACAATACAATGCAATTTTTTTTGGATTTTGAAATATGTAAATTTTTATGAGTTTTGAAAAAGATATTCAAAATTTTATGGATTTTGGAAAATATTTCAATTTTTATGAATCTTTAGAGAAATATATGATTTTTTGTTTGATTTTGCTCAGGAAATATTCAAATTTTTTTTGGTTTGATTTAGACATTGCTATTGCAGCATCAAAGGGTGTTTTTGGAACCACTGGCTAGGGGTCCTCATTTCTTCCCTTTTCGCTAAAAACTGCCCAAAGCTGAGCGTGCATTGAAAGTGGCATCCTATAACCGACCGCCTTTTGATCAACGGTGCCCCTACCAAGGCCATACCTGAGAAACATTCGGTCTTGGAGGAAGGAGAGAAGAATAATTGAGGATAAGCTTTATGCAGGATGGAAAATATCGGGACTTGAATTCCTTCCAAGGTATTACCCTCAAAGAGGTGGTCTGTTGTGTCGGGACTTTATGCCTTTGATTTTTAGACCCTTGACATGCATACGACCAGGGTTTTTCCTGCGGGGACTTTGCCACTCTTGACATGCCATAATTCACAATTTTACTTTTATCAAAATTTTGACTTGATTTTCATAATAGCCCTTTTGGCGAGATGTATATCATGAAAACTCATATTGATTTTGGGTCAAGACTGCCCCTATTTGAGACTCCTCTCGTATTGGGGATTACTCTGGGTGGGTCATCTCATCCGTCAACCTCTTGCCCCTGCATTCGGCCGAGTAAAGAAGAGAAAAGACTTTCAGATATACTCATGGCATGGCCAAAGTAGTAACGGTGTTTTAACCAAAGGAGCCGGCTAAGGACGCCGTGAAGTGTGTGGAATGCCCAGCTAAGGGTTACTCTTAACAAGCGGGGAGAGAATATCGAATTCCCAGCGTGGGGTTCTTATTAACCAAAGGTGCTGCAAAAATAAGCCTAAAGACTCTTTTGAGAATGATTTAGTGAAGATAAAGATTCGACCTAGGATAAAGGCCTAAAATACCACTCTTAATCTTGTTAAGAAGCACTTCATTTTTAAAAATCATGCGTGAAGCAATGAGATAATGTTATCATAAAAATATGTACTTACGCCAATATGTTACCTTGCAACCTTTGTAGAAGCAACTATCAGAGGCGAGGTTGATCATCGTGGGATAGTCCTCTTTGGCAGTCAAAAAGGATTGGAAGCAAAGGGTTTGAAAGTGGCTTAACAAGAAGGAGTGGTGCCAAGACCAGACTCAGACGAATAAGGAGAAAAGGAAAAGAGGCGAGGGCTAGAACTCCCTCACTAAGGCGTGGAGACCCTGATCACATGAAAGGTCTACAGAAGAAGCGGAGAATTAGAAGGAGGAGTGAGGACTAAAGCCTCGGAAGCAGTGAGAAAAAGGGCAGATGCCCAAGGCAGTGGATGTGGAAGAAGTTGGGTCGGACCCAGGATTAGGGGGAATCAGAAGAAGAAATTGATAGATGAAAAGTGGCGTATCTGGTGGGTCTGGGAGTAAAGGAGGAGAATCGTGATAGGAGGAATCATCCAGAGGCTCCGGAGGGATAAAATATCGAGGGACGCGGTGCCCTAGGAAGAAATATGGAAAAAGATGATGGAAGAGGAGGAAGAAAATGAAGGATGTGATGCCCTCGAAGAGCAGAAAGATGAATCGGAAGAAAGATGGATGGTCTGGAGGTTCCGGAAGAAGCAAATGGAAAGGGGCGTCATGCCCTGGAAAAAGATAGAAAGAATAAGATGGAGAATCCGGAGGTTCCTGAGGGATGAAATCAGGAAGGGCGTCATGCCCTAAAAGGAGGGGTAAAACACCTGGAGGTGCCAGGGAAATACCAGAAAGGGGAACGCGATGCCCTGGGGGAAGAGAAAGATCCGGAGGTTCCAGAGGAATGAGACGGAAAGGGGCGCGATGCCCAAGAAGGAAGTCCAGAAATTCCAGGAGAATGAGATGAAAAAGGGCGCGATGCCCTAGCAGGATAAAGGAGAAATCCGGAGGGTCCGGGTGCAGGAGTTGGAAAGGGGCGCGATGCCCTGAGAAGAGATTGGAAAGGGGACAATGCCCGAGCAATGAAGATGAATAGGATGGGAAATGCGGGATATCCGGAGGTGCCGGAAGGCGAGGAAGATACGGGTCCGGAAACCCGGGAAAGAAGAAATGCAATTGCATGCAATAGGATGGATGCGATGAATGCAGTGAATGCGTGAATGCAATGAGATGCAAAGAACATGAAGAATGTGAAGGGCGAGAGGATGAGATCCTCCTCCTTACCCCTGGAGTGGCCCATGAAGAATCGGTGACAGAGAAGAATATGGGTGGAGTTGAATGGAAGGTGGATAAAAGAGTGGAAGGCCCCTTAGCACCAAGATAACTGCCCCTCCACAGCAGTGAAAGTGTATAGCCAATCGGCCCAAGGAAAGAAGTTTCAATAATAAATGACAACCCTCTTGAAGAGTGGAGAGTAATAATGTGAGGGAGTTGGGAAGTTGGGACAGGAAGCATTGCCATGCCCATTGATTGTGGCATATAAAGAATGTTGACAAAAATGGGCATTCGCCCCTTGTATGGAAGAATGAATTCAGGATTTGAAAGTTGGAACAAGGGGTGCCCTGCCCTGCCCTTGGGTGGCATTAACGCTCGACATTCTTTTCTAGCGAGCAGTGGCGGCTTGACCTCTTCAGCCGTGCTTGGCACAATAACCCGGATTGGCATCCGGCAAATGAACTCTTGCATCTTAAACTGCACGGTAGTGGCCAAATTCTTCTTTCGCGGCTCTTGATCATCCTCGGCACAAGTGTTTGTAGCAGCGCTCCCCTTCCGAGTAGTAAAGGGAGGTGAAGCGGATGTGGGAGGCTTCGTGGATGGTGGGGGTGTAGTGGAAGGCGTTGGAGAAAGGATAAGTGGAGGCGGAGGTTCAAACAGATCGAGCTTCTCCCTTTGCTCGGAAGCAGTTTGGGTTGGCTCGAGTGCAAAAAAGGGTTGATCCTGCTCAGGATTAGCCATGGGTAATAGGTTAAGTGGTGGAGTAGGGGTAGTTGGGTTTGGTGTTAAAGGTGTAATAGAGGGTTGAATTGGGGAAAGTTCGACGTTAGGCTCGGTGGAGGCCGATGGTGTGGAGGCTGGCATAACTGGTGGAGGTGTAATTAGTGGAGGTTTTGTGCGGAGAAAATGCCGAACGGGGCGAGCGGTGTTAGGAGGAGGAGACTCAAGATGCGCCGGCGTGGGTGATTGAATTACCGACCCATCATCATAACACCAAGAGGTCTCGGAAATAGGGGTTGGATTAGGGACGGTGGCTTCGTCCTGAGCAGGGGGTTCATCAAATGATAGTGGGGGAAGCGGGAAGCGAAGGAAACTCGGAAGGGGTGCCTGCAAAGCTTCATCGTATGTTGCCTCGAATTCTCCAATTGCCGATTCTTCATCATCAAATTCAAGTGGACATCGTAGTGGAGGCGTATATGTGGATGGAGGAATGTAATGATGTTGCATATGTGGAGGTGGAAGGCCATATGAATGAAGTGTGCGGACGGGTGGAGGGCGAACGGTGTCCACTTGAGCGTTGAAATCTGCCGGCTCTTGCTTGCTTGAACTGCCGATACCATAGTCATCCATCCTATCTTTCCAATCTTTCTCCATTTTTGTAATATCATTCAGAGCGGCATGAAGGGGATTGACTGGAGTAGGAGGAGCGGGCCGTGGGCTCATAACCCTCTTTAATTGTTCCTCCATTAAAGTGACCTTGTCAAGAAGAGTTTGTTGGAGGGGTATGGCTTGAGCAACCAAGGGTTGACAGGGCCTTGAAGGAGGGGCCGCATAAGAAGGCCGTGGAGGGGGATTAATGGGCCGACCCGTAGAAAAACCCGGATGGGCCGGATTGCAAGAAATAAATGGGCCTTGGGGCCGTGATGGAGGAGGAATAGAAGGAGGCGGGTGTCGGACCCCCCGAGGAGGAATGTGAATAGGATGAGATGGGTGATGGGCTACCCGGGTAGGAATGTGAATTGAAGAGGGAGGTGGGTGATGGGCCACCCGAGTAGGCATATGAGTAGACAAGGGAGGAGGGTGATGGGCCACCCGCATAGGATTGGAAGGAGAATGAGAAGAATGCGATGAATGAGATGCACCCCCAACAACGGCCTTAAGGGCTTGGATTTGTTGAGGGGTGAGATGATCTAATGCATGAATGATTTGGGAGACCATCTCATCATCGGGAGGAGACGGTCCCGAAGGAGTAGTGGCTCGTGATTGAATAGGGGGGCCATAAGATTGGACATTGCCCATGGGCCGGGCATGACCATAAGAATGAGAATGTGATCCCTTGAAGATATGGAGAGAATGATGTTGAAATTGAGGATTATAAGATGTGCACGGTTGTGCATCCTCATGAATTGAATTAAACATGTTAGTTTTCTTATCATGGTGAGCCATTATGCAATCAATGTTTCAAGCAAAAAATAACTTGCAAAGAAGCACACAAGTTGGGATAGTGATTTTGCTTTACTTAAACTTTGGTGAATCAATGACTTTTGCAAATAGATATGCTCACTCAAGGGGTGAACCTAGTTTCAAATGAGGTTTAACTTCGGTGCCAACTAGGAACACTCTCTCACCATGCTTAGGCCAACTAACCCGGGACTTCAAGGGTACAACCTGCCCGGCGTCCGTGAGGGAATCCACGGGTGCGGGGACTTACGGAGGCTTGGTTTAGGAATTTCCGGTCCAAAGAGACAGAGCGCTCAATGGAGGGTCGTTCCTTCACCAAGAGGGTGTGTGGCTCCTAAAGATGTGGGGAGAGGAGGTCTCCCAAACCAATGCAAGTGGATGAATGCAGCAGGATATGAGTGAATCAAACAATAAGCCAGAGCAATCAGTATAATAATCAATGCAACACGGCTCTGAAAAAACACAGGAAAGAAACGACCTGGGGAAGGTCGCTATAAACAAAATAGACGACCGTGTGACGGTCGTGAATCACTGTGGGAGCCCACAGGCAGGGTAAAAACGCGCCTTAGAGGGAGGCGCTACAAATGAAAGAAACGCCTCTGGGTGAGGGCGTCAAATCCAGGGGCACGCACGGCCAACTAAAGAAACGCCTTGTGGAGAGGCGCTTCTATGACAAGAGACGCCTCTATGAGGGGCGTTAATTCGTTTTGTCTCCAAAAACAGCCCTCTACCGGCCAGCAAAAACCAATCAGGAGGATAATCACAGTCACAGTATAATCATGGCAATCAATAACATGCAACAGAGTATAACATGCTCATCAAAATTTTGGATAAGTGGAATTTCCAAATAAAATCCAACAAATTAGCCAATCATAAGTGGGGAAGGTACTACGTGTAGCACGAAAGGAGGCGCACCGTGGTTGCAAAAGGGGAGATGGCACACGTGGGTGCCCAAGGGGAAAGGGTAATCAAAAGAATAACAAAAGGTGTCCCACCGTGATCGCCAATTTGTAGATCTAATTAAAAATCCACTTAGAACAAAGATGAAAAAGCATGAGAAGAAAAAGCATGCACGAGGTGCAAAATAAGAGATGTGATCGCCAGAGACGCGAGGGCCTCAAGAGGATATGACAAAAATAAATGGAGGAGGGATCGCGAAAAATACCTTAAATGCGGGGGAGATTGTGAGTGCTCCTTTCTCTTCAAATCGGCCGGCCGATGAAGAGAGTTCTCTCTATTGATTACCCTTGCAAAAAAAAATCAAACACCAACAAAGAATATGGAATTAGAACATGGTGAGTGTAGCATCAAATTCTTAATAAGATGGGCATGAACAATTGAGTATATGAACACACCTTAAGGTGGTTGCCCTTAAACCCCTATGCAAAAAGGGTGTTGGAGATGTGATGATGATATGATATAAAAAGATAAACGGTGTGCAAGAGTGCACTGTGGGAAATACTCAACGTGGTTGAGTGATGAGGGATTAACAGTGGAGGGAAGGATGATGCATGCATGCATATATGAACACAAAGAATAAAAATAAAACAGAAGAGAAAGGAAAGGGACGAAGGCATCTGCTATTGCTCCTTTGGCTTCGATGTGCAATGGGGGAGAAAGCCTCGGTGGATGAAGAGGTGAAGTGCAGAGCTCCTCCTTCAGCCAAGCCGCAGCAGCCCTTCCTGTTAAAGAAGAAAACCACAGAGAAAAACGGGGAAGAAGACTCGGAGGAGAAGAAGAAGAGGGAGGGAACCTGTATAACAGAGCCGAAGGGCTCTATTTAATAGGATCGAATCACATAGATAGAAGGATAAGAATAGGCAAGAGTCTAATATGGGAAGGATTAAGTTCCCAATCGAGAAACGTGACCAAACAAAGCAGGGACTCTTTGGGGAAGGGCTGCGTTCGATTAGAACACGAAAGCTGAAACACGACTTGGAAAGGGGCGTCAATTCATAAATTGACGACCTGCAGAAGGGCGTTAATTCAAAACACGCCTTGGACAAAGGCGTCAATTCCTGGATTTAAATTTGGTAATAAAACTTTCTTTTTTAAAAAAATTGTGAAGGGCGCCTGAACTAAAGGCGTTAATTCAAAACGCGCCCCACCAAGGGCGCTGTCCCGCCTTGGCGTCTACTTTACAAGGGAGCAGAGCAAACTGAAAAGTAGATGACAAGGTGTGATGAGACACGCAATCAACATCACTTGATGAGAATGAAATCAAAAGCTTGAGATGAAGCAATCCCAGGAAATTCAATGAAATCAATGATGTTTGGAATAAAAGGGAGTGTGCACGCGGGCACAAGGGAGAATGATCAACTTCCAGCGCAGTGGAAGTACCCCAGGTCACAAACCTGTAGGTTTCACCATTGGGGAGCGGTTACCAGCCAATGTGGACGTGCTGCAGCCAAGGTGGATCAAAGGAAAAGAATTGAGATAAGATGATAGAAATCCAAACAAGGAGCTTTCGAGAAAATGACCCAAAACAGTGACAAAACGAACTGAGGACACCATCAGCAATGAATATCTCATATCTGGAAAGATTAAGATCAATTTGACTCTCCAAATCAGCTTATCAGAATGATTTTCCAAAAATTGTTTCAAACTCCTATATGAATGCATGCTGGGTTTAAAAGAAAAAATTAAAACAAACGAAAATATATGATAATCAAGGATAATATTGTTAAACTGCCAAGATTGGGTCAAGAAACCCATTCTACGAGTCGATACTAAGCCGAAGCTCGTTTATCCACGCACCAACTCGTAAAAGGGAACCATCGTCCCCAGTCTTGGACGGCTCAACGGCCTATTCGTATGACTAAGATGCCTCTGGAATCGTCATCGTTTTTGATGAAGGGGAACTCAAATTCCAGACTTACCAAAGCCACAAGGTCCTTGATATACTCTAGTAGCGTATGTAACATATAGTAGGAATGCATACAGGGAGAGATGGAGCAATAAGCATGGGAGAACCGAGAAATGAGGTGCAAGCACCGTGGGGCTTGGATGATGATGCCCAGTCGGTGGGACCAAGAGCCTCTTCCTGCGCTCAAAGATTCATCAGCCAAGATATAAAAGATAACAAGTAATGAATAAGGCATTTAAGCATAGCAAGCATAGCATGAATCAAAGCATCAATAGCATGTATGTATCATATCATGAATAGCATTCAAGTGTGCACAGCGTGAAAGGCATGAATAACATTTAACATAGATAGCATCATTAAAGCATAGATGGCATAGCAAGCAACATCAATGCAATCAAATTTTATATAAATATCATTCAAACATGTATAGCATGAATAGCATTGCATTGCAAAACATCATTGTTTGTCGTTTGTCATGAGGATGACAATCTTGGCATGCCAAGATTTGCAGTTGAATGATCATAATCAAATAATGCCCAGTGGCAAAGTGATCAAGGAATTGATAATGCCCATTGGCAAAGTGATCAAGTGAAATCAACAGGAGTTGATTAAAAAGATCTGGAGATGAACGATAATCAGGAGATATGAGGAAATGATAATCAAAATGCCCAGGGTGGCATGTCATGAGAATATCGGGAAGAATCAATAGATTGATAGCAATAAGTGGAGAGAGGACTCATCCCGTGCTCTTGGTCCTTACAAAGTTGTCCCTGCAAAACACCATCAGACAATACAATGCATTTTTTTTTGATTTTAAAATATGTAAATTTTTATGAGTTTTGAAAAAGATATTGAATTTTTTATGGATTTTGGAAAATATTTCAATTTTTATGAATCTTTGGAGAAATATCTGATTTTTTGTTTGATTTTGCTCAGGAAATATTCAAAAAAAAATTTGGTTTGGTTTAGACATTGCTATTGCAGCATCAAAGGGTGTTTTTGGAACCACTGGCTAGGGGTCCTCGTTCCTTCCCTTTTCGCTAAAAACTGCCCAAAGCTGAGCGTGCATTGAAGGGTGGCGCCCTATAACTGACTGCCCTTGATTAACAGTGCTCCTACCAAGGCCATACCAAGAAACATTCGGTCTTAGAGGGAGAAGAGAAGAATAATTGAGGATAAGCTTTATGCAGGAAGGAGATGTCGGGACTTGAATTCCTTCCAAGGTGTTTCCCCTCAAAGAGGTAGTCTGTTGTGCCGGGGCTTTGTGCCTTTGATTTTTAGACCCTTGACATGCATACGACCAGGGTTTTTCCTGCGGGGACTTTGCCACTCTTGTCATGCCATAATTCATAATTTTACTTTTATCGAAATTTTGACTTGATTTTCATAATAGCCCTTTTGACGAGATGTATATCATGAAAACTCATATGAAAACTCATATTGATTTTGGGTCAAGACTGCCCCTATTTGAGACTCCTCTCGTATTGGGGAATACCCTGATTGGGTCATTTCGTCCGTCAACCTCTTGCCCCTGCACGCGGTCGAGTAAAGAAGAGAAAAGACTTTCAGATATACTCATGGCATGGCCAAAGTAGCAACGGTGTTCTATTAAAGGAGCCAGCTAAGGGCGCCGTGAAGTGTGTGCGGTACCCAGCTAAGGGTTGCTCTTTACAAGCGGGGAGAGAATATCGAATTCCCAGCGCGGGGTTCTTATTAACCAAATGTGCTGCAAAAACAAGCCTAAAGACTCTTTTGAGAATGATTTAATTAAACAAAAGCCTAAGAGAAAAGTTTAAAACACCACTCTTAATCTCGTTAAGAAGCACTCTTTTTTGTTAAAAATCATGCGTGGAGTAATGAGATAATGATATCATTTAAATGCGTACTTACGCCAATATGTTACCTTGCAACCTTTGTAGAAGTAGCTGTCAGAGGCGAGGTTGATCATCGTGGGATAGTCCTCTTTGGTAGTCAAAAGGATTGGAAGCAAAGGGTTTGAAAGTGGCTTAACAAGAAGGAGTGGTGCCAAGAACAGACTCGACGAATAAGGAAAAAAAGAAGAGAGGCGAGGGCTAGAACTCCCTCACTAAGGTATGGAGACCCTGATCACATGAAAGGTCTACAGAAGAAGCGGATAATTAGAAGGAGGAGTGAGGACTAAAGCCTCGAAAGCAGTGAGAGAATGGGCAGATGCCCAAGGCAGTGGATGTGGAAGAAGTTGGGTCAGACCCAGGATTAGGGGGAATCGGAAGAAGAAATTGATAGATGAAAGAGGCAGATCTGGAGGGTCGGAGGTTGTGGAGGAGAATCCTGATAGGAGGAATCGGGGGCTTCGGAGGGATAAAATATCGAGGGACGCGGTACCCTGGGAAGAAATAGGGAAAAAGATGATGGAAAGGAGAAGAAAATGAAGGATGTGATGTCCTGGAAGAGTAGAAAGATGAATCGGAAGAAAGATGGATGGTCCGGAGGTTCCGGAGGAAGCAAATGGAAAGGGGCGTCATGCCCTGGAAAAAGATAGAAAGAATAAGATGGAGAATCCTGAGGTTCCGGAGGGATGGAATCAGGAAGGGCGTCATGCCCTAAAAGGAGGGGTAAAACACCTGGAGGTGCCAAGGAAATAGCAGAAAGGGGAACGCGATGCCCTGGGGGAAGAGAAAGATCCGGAGGTTCCGGAGGAATGAGATGGAAAGGGGCGCGATGCCCAAGAAGGAAGTCCAGAAATTCTGGGAGAATGAGATGAAAAAGGGCGCGATGCCCTAGCAGGATAAAGGAGAAATCCGGAGGGTCCGGGTGCAGGAGTTGGAAAGGGGCGCGATGCCCTGAGAAGAGATTGGAAAGAGGACAATGCCCGAGCAATGAAGATGAATAGGATGAGAAATGCGGGATATCCGGAGGTGCTAGAAGGCGGGGAAGATACGGGTTCGGAAACACGGGAAAGAAGAAGTGCAATTACGTGCAATAGGATGGATGCGATGAATGCAGTGAATGCGTGAATGCAATGAGATGCAAAGAACATGAAGAATGTGAAGGGCGAGAGGATGAGATCCTCCTCCTTACCCCTGGAGTGGCCATGAAGAATCGGTGACAGAGGAGAATATGGGTGGAGTTGAATGGAAGGTGGATAAAAGAGTGGAAGGCCCCTTAGCACCAAGATAACTGCCCCTCCACGGCAGTGAAAGTGTATAGCCAATCGGACCAAAGAAAGAAGCTTCAATAATAAATGACAACCCTCTTGAAGAGTGGAGAGTAATAATGTGAGGGAGTTGGGAAGTTGGGACAGGAAGCATTGCCATGCCCATTGATTGCGGCATATAAAGAATGTTGACAAAAATGGGCATTCGCCTCTTGTATGGAAGAATGAATTCAGGATTTGAAAGTTGGAACAAGGGGTGCCCTGCCCTGCCCTTGGGTGGCATCAACGCTTGGCATTCTTTTCTAGCGAGCAGTGGCGGCTTGACCTCTTCAGCCGTGCTTGGCACAATAACCCGGATTGGCATCCGGAAAATGAACTCTTGCATCTTGAACTGCACGGCAGTGGCCAAATTCTTCTTTCGCGGCTCTTGATCATCCTCGGCACAAGTGTTTGTAGCAGCGCTCCCCTTCCGAGTAGTAAAGGGAGGTGAAGCGGAGGTGGGAGGCTTCGTGGATGGTGGGGGTGTAGTGGAAGGCGTTGGAGAAAGGATAAGTGGAGGCGGAGGTTCAAACACGTCGAGCTTCTCCCTTTGCTCGGAAGTAGTTTGGGTTGGCTCGAGTGCAAAAAAGGGTTGATCCTGCTCAGGATTAGCCACGGGTAATAGGTTAAGTGGTGGAGTAGGGGTAGTTGGGTTTGGTGTTAAAGGTGTAATAGAGGGTTGAATTGGGGAAAGTTCGACGTTAGGCTCGGTGGAGGCCGATGGTGTGGAGGCTGGCATAACTGGTGGAGGTGTAATTGGTGGAGGTTTGGTGCGGAGAAAACGCCGAACGGGGCGAGCGGTGTTAGGAGGAGGAGACTCAAGATGCGCCGGCGTGGGTGATTGAAGTACCGACCCATCATCGTAACACCAAGAGGTCTCGGAAATAGGGGTTGGATTAGGGACGGTGGCTTCGTCCTGAGCAGGGGGTTCATCAAATGATAGTGGGGGAAGCGGGAAGCGAAGGAAACTCGGAAGGGGTGCCTGCAAAGCTTCATCGTATGTTGCCTCGAATTCTCCAATTGCCGGTTCTCATCATCAAATTCAAGTGGACATCGTAGTGGAGGCGTATATGTGGATGGAGGAATGTAATGATGTTACGTATGTGGAGGTGGAAGGCCATATGAATGAAGTGTCGGACGGGTGGAGGGCGGACGGTGTCCACTTGAGCGTTGAAATCTGTCGGCTCTTGCTTGCTTGAACTGCCGATACCATAGTCATCCATCCTATCTTTCCAATCTTCTCCATTTTTATAATATCATTCAGAGCGGCATGAAGGGGATTGACTGGAGTAGGAGGAGCGGGTCGTGGGCTCGTAACCCTCTTTAATTGTTCCTCCATTAAAGTGACCTTGTCAAGAAGAGTTTGTTGGAGGGGTATGGCTGTAGAAACCAAGGGTTGGCAGGGCCTTGAAGGAGGGGCCGCATAAGAAGGCCGTGGAGGGGGATTAATGGGCCGACCCGTAGAAAAACTCGGATGGACCGGATTGCAAGAAATAAATGGGCCTTGGGGCCGTGATGGAGGAGGAATAGAAGGAGGCGGGTGTCGGACCCCCCAAGGAGGAATGTGAATAGGATGAGATGGGTGATGGGCTACCCGGGTAGGAATGTGAATTGAAGAGGGAGGTGGGTGATGGGCCACCCGAGTAGGCATATGAGTAGACAAGGGAGGTGGGTGATGGGCCACCCGCATAGGATTGGAAGGAGAATGAGAAGAATGCGATGAATGAGATGCACCCCCAACAACGGCCTTAAGGGCTTGGATTTGTTGAGGGGTGAGATGATCTAGTGAATGAATGATTTGGGAGACCTTCTCATCATCGGGAGGAGACGGTCCCGAAGGAGTAGTGGCTCGTGATTGAATAGGGGGGCCATAAGATTAGACATTGCCCATGGGCCGGGCATGACCATAAGAATGAGAATGTGGTCCCTTGAAGATATGGAGAGAATGATGTTGAAATTGAGGATTATAAGATGTGCACGGTTGTGCATCCTCATGAATTGAATTAAACATGTTAGTTTTCTTATCATGGTGAGCCATTATGCAATCAATGTTTCAAGCAAAAAATAACTTGCAAAGAAGCACACAAGTTGGGATAGTGATTTTGCTTTACTTAAACTTTGGTGAATCAATGACTTTTGCAAATAGATATGCTCACTCAAGGGGTGAACCTAGTTTCAAATGAGGTTTAACTTCGGTGCCAACTAGGAACACTCTCTCACCATGCTTAGGCCAACTAACCCGGGACTTCAAGGGTACAACCTGCCTGGCGTCCGTGAGGGAATCCACGGGTGCGGGGACTTACGGAGGCTTGGTTTAGAATTTCGGTCCAAAGAGACGGAGCGCTCAATGGAGGGTCGATCCTTCACCAAGAGGGTGTGTGGCTCCTAAAGATGTGGGGAGAGGAGGTCTCCCAAACCAATGCAAGTGATGAATGCAGCAGGATATGAGTGAATCAAACAATAAGCCAGAGCAATCAGTATAATAATCAATGCAACACGGCTCTGAAAAAACACAGGAGAGAAACGACCTGGGGAAGGTCACTATACACAAAATAGACGACCGTGTGACGGTCGTGAATCACTGTGGGAGCCCACAGGCAGGGTAAAAACTCGCCTTAGAGGGAGGCGCTACAAATGAAAGAAACGCCTCTGGGTGAGGGCGTCAAATCTAGGGGCACGCACGGCCAACTAAAGAAACGCCTTGTGGAGAGGCGCTTCTATGACAAGAGACGCCTCTATGAGGGGCGTTAATTCTTTTTGTCTCCAGAAATAGCCCTCTACCGGCCAGCAAAAACCAATCAGGAGGATAATCACAGTCACAGTATAATCATGGCAATCAATAACATGCAACAGAGTATAACATGCTCATCAAAATTTTGGATAAAAGGAATTTCCAAATAAAATCCAACAAATTAGCCAATCATAAGTGGGGAAGGTACTACGTGTAGCACGAAAGGAGGCGCACCGTGGGTGCAAAAGGGGAGATGGCACACGTGGGTGCCCAAGGGGAAATGGTAATCAAAAGAACAACAAAAGGTGTCCCACCGTGATCGCCAATTTGTAGATCTAATTAAAAATCCACTTAGAACAAAGAAGAAAAAGCATGAGAAGAAAAAGCATGCACGAGGTGCAAAATAGGAGATGTGATCGCCAGAGACGCGAGGGCCTCAAGAGGATATGACAAAAATAAATGGAGGAGGGATCGCGAAAAATACCTTAAATGCGGGGGAGATTGTGAGTGCTCCTTTCTCTTCAAATTGGCCAGCCGATGAAGAGAGTTCTCTCTATTGATTACCCTTGCAAAAAAAAATCAAACACCAACAAAGAATATGTAATTAGAACATGGTGAGTGTAGCATCAAATTCTTAATAAGATGGGCATGAACAATTGAGTATATGAACACACCTTAAGGGTGGTTGCCCTTAAACCCCTATGCAAAAAGGGTGTGGGAGATGCGATGATGATATGATATAAAAAGATAAACAGTGTGCAAGAGTGCACTGTGGGAAATACTCAACGTGGTTGAGTGATGAGGGATTAACAGTGAAGGGAAGGATGATGCATGCATGCATATATGAACACAATGAATAAAAATAAAACAGAAGAGAAAGGAAAGGGATGAAGGCATCTGCTATTGCTCCTTTGGCTTCGATGTGCAATGGGGGAGAAAGCCTCGGTGGATGAAGAGGTGAAGTGCAGAGCTCCTCCTTCAGCCAAGCCGCAGCAGCCCTTCCTGTAAAAGAAGAAAACCACAGAGAAAAACGGGGAAGAAGACTCGGAGGAGAAGAAGAAGAGGGAGGGAACCTGTATAACAGAGCCGAAGGGCTCTATTAATAGGGTCGAATCACAAAGATAGAAGGATAAGAATAGGCAAGAGTCCAATATGGGAAGGATTAAGTTCCCAATCGAGAAACGTGACCAAACAAAGCAGGGACTCTTTGGGGAAAGGGCTGCGTTCGATTAGAACACGAAACTGAAACACAACCTGAAAAGGGGCGTCAATTCATAAATTGACGACCTGCAGAAGGGCGTTAATTAAAAACACGACCTGGACAAGGGCGTCACTTCCTAGATTTAAATTTGGTAATAAAATTTTCTTTATTTGAAAAATTGTGAAAGGCGCCTGAACTAAAGGCGTTAATTAAAAATGCGCCCCACCAAGGGGCGTTAATCAATATGATAAATAGCCAAAAAGAATGGACGACCGTGTGTTCGGGCGTCAATTAAATTGACGTCCGATTCAGGGTCGTTAATTCAAAAATATTCAAAACAGGGCCATTTTTCATTTCTCAATATTATTTTTCCTTTTTTTAGGTGGAGGTGCATCTCAAGGTGCTGATTCCAATGACTATTTTTACGTATTTTTCTGACACCTGGAAGGCCACCAAATCACCTCTTAAAGGGGGTTGAAAATAATATTAAAAAATTAATTTGAAAACTGATGCCCTCAAACATGTCGTGATTTACATTTTTTTTAATTTTTATTTTATTAAAAATCAAAATAACGTCTCTTGTTAAGTCGTTAATTCATAAAAATTCTGAAAAATCTTCAGAAAAATAGGAAAATGAGAGGAATTGACGCCTAATGGAAGTGGCGTCAATTTTTCAAGAAACGCCCAAGGCTAAGCCGCTATTTAAAAGACGCCCCACGTCAAGTCGTTAATTCTGGAAAATTCATAAAAATAGAGAAAAATATCCAGAAAATCTAGAAAAATCCAAGAAAATATGACAAAATAAGAAAAGGGAGAAAAGGGGAGAAATCCAAGAAAAGTGAGAAAAACCACTCAAACAAAGTTAATTTGAGGGTCAAATTGGGGCATTACAAGGCAATATGAGATATGCTCAACATGATGTCAATTTTGGCGTGTCTACAATGAGCACACTTGCCCAGTAGGTATCTTCGCATCAACATGAAGGCATCATTAAAGTAATTAGCGTTTTTGCTCTAGAGGAATAAGGTAAAATCATGTGAATGCGATCAATCATGCGATTAAACCAAAGTATCAAGATGATCATATAAGATAGAATGAGAGCAAGAATGAACTAGCAAGAATGTAACAAGTATGATCAAGAATGTAGCATGGCCTTTCATGAACAAGAATGTAATGAGAATGCACATTCACTTTTCACTTTCATAACCATAAAGGTTACACACTAGAACGTCAATCATGTAGTAATTCACTAGATTTTCACGAGTGCTCATGAATTTTACTTATTTATAAAGAAAGTACTCCCAGCGTAATGCGACGCAAGTAGCATCATACCCCATAGTTTATAATAGTATGTTTCAGACAATCAGCCGAGGGGACTAGCATAGAGCCCTTGAACATAATCAGTGCTCGATCGCATCTTCACGTATAAATCAAGCTACTTCATGAGTGTAACAATAAAGTATGGCCACGAATGTAACAAGTTCAACAAGTTCATGATAACGATAATCCAATTGAATGAATGCTTCAATTTTAGAATATGAGAGACCAAGAATGAATTAAGACAATGTTATGCTTATGGAAATAAATCGGCAGCATAACGGTACATTTCTTTAACTTCCATTCATTATATTAAGTTTCTTGATCGATATGATAAGTCCTAGACCATTATCAAGTCATCTAGGGACTTTAGAATATCAACCCTTTGGTCAAACCTCGGCTTAATGTACTCAAGCGTTGTGACGGTCTAATACTGGGCCGTTACATTCATGTGACGCACCAGTGTTGGGCCGTTACAATAGTCTGAATCCCGAACAAAGAAAGTAGACTCAGTTCAATGTGACGGTCATATCTTGGGCTGTTAGGTGACTCTGACGGTCCAATGTGGATCTGTGACATAGCTAGAACCAGAAAACATTGATAGTGCTTTCTAATCAATTGGGTTTTAATGGTACAACCAACTAGGCGTCCTAGTGGGAATCCCAGGCTCGCGGAGAATTACGGAGGCCTTGCAACAAGATTTCCTAGTCCATTGGAAGGAATATCCAATAGAGAGGTCCTCATGTCCAAGAATAATGTTCCTATAGTGCAAAGTGAACTAATGAACAACATACCTGAATATGTGCCATATACTTAAAGAAATAACTCTATAGATAGAGAGAGAATGTGTAACAACGTGAAACCAAGATAAAACTCCGTCAATACATCTTTGGAAAATCATGATTTAGATACAAAACTATAGAATTTTGTCACATGAAATTAACATAACTTAAAATACCTCAATCATGTAATTTCTATCATGAATCAGTAGATAATCTTAAAGACATGAAATCTGGTCGAAACTTAGATAACTAGGCTTATATATAAGTTAACTTGACAGATTTTCAATTCTGTCTACGATTACCCTGACGGTCGAGGATGCGTGCGTCACAGTGATTGTAACGGTCTATCGTGAAGCCGTTATAGTAATGTAACGCTCCTGTTAAGATGCGTCAGAGACAACAGAGTAATTAAGATGTAGTAGAGGGTGTGATGGCTTATCGTAAGGCCGTTACAGTCTGTGACGATCTAAGTATGATGTGTTAGAGTCCCTACTAACAGTTTAAAGAAATAAAAAGACTTTGATTTGAAACTATGTCATGTTTTGAAAAGATTTAACTACCCCAATCATGATAAAACGAATTAAAAGGTCATCTAGATGCATAGGTTGCAGTGCATTTGACAAGATTATATCTTTGATCTTTGATTAGGGCTAAGGGTATGTATGTATGCATGAACCCACTAAAACATATAATTCATATTCTATAATGCATGAAATCAAACACAATCAGAGGACTTTTATCCCTAACAAGATATTTTTGCCAATCATGAGATAACCTACCCTGTTATCTGAGCTTTAAACTTCTAATTTGAGTCAGAAAGACGTGCCCTAATTTTCCCTTTCCAGTGAGTTTCCAGCAACTTCACGCTGCTCTAGCTCCTCAACCTCTTGACCTAAGGACGTGAAATTTTGAGAGTGAGAAGATGAAACTAAGGTGAACAAAAAGTTCTAAAGGATTGAATTCTAATTACCTCGTTTAGACATCCTAATCTCTTGATCTCCAGGGGTCCTTTGCTCTGAATCCTGGGTTACAATAGTTGAACCAGCAACTTTGGAAGTTTCAATCTCCTTGGTTTCTTGATCTCCTAGCACGAAATTTGGAGAACTATTAGTTTTAAGTATACTAAACAAAATCTTCTAAAGAACTTACCAGAAATTATATCTCCTTACCTTGATTCTTCACGAGCCAAAAGTAAGGGTCGCTCAGTTCAGAACTAGGTCCTATTTATAGGGTCTTGAAGATTAGATCGACTCTAGAGTCCTTAATTTGCCAGATCCTAATCCCTAAGAGTCCTTAGTAATGTTATAAACTCTCCCAAGTCGATCTCTTGTAGATAAGATCCCAAAGTTCTAATCTTTTTACTCGTTCTTTCTTTCACGGAACTACCAAGATATAACGCATCAAGACTGGTGTGTTACATGGCTGTGGCGGTCGCACGATAGACCGCTACATCCAACGTGCACAGAGTTCAACATTAATCAAACTCTTTTGTTAATTATCCATAAAAATGGTATTTATCCTTAAAATATATAAATAGGCTAAATAACCTTCTAGAATATGGGCCAAACTTAATGGGCTTGGTCCTTAAACCTTTTGGTTCTCAATTAAATGGGTTAGATTAATTATTTAACACAACTGGGCCTTATAATGAGTTATTTAATCCATTATTTATTTATTAATCCATTTTGGGTCTTTAGAATACCAAAAATAATTTATAAAAATTCTGGAGTCTTACACCCTACCCCACTTAAGAGAATTTGGTCCCCAAATTCAATATATGAGTTTTTATGGAGAGTGTACGTATTTTAATGTATTAAGAATTAACGTAAGGCGAATGGGTTAAGAGAGTACCTTTTATCATCTCACCTCCCTCGTCTAGAATGGCATTTAATCGACCTCGCTTCCTGCGTCTGTTGTTATCCCTTGATGGTTGTCCGTTGATGAAAGGACATAGGGGCAACCGATGTTCCCGGCTTCCACATTTGAGACAAGCGCCGAGACACTTCCAACATTGTTCTGCCGAGTTCCCAAACTTTTAACAAAATGAGCAAGGTGCCACGGCTTGCTCCTTCTCTTCTTTAACTTTATCGTTCTTTCCATTTCCATTTCCATTTCTTTTTCCATTACCATTCCCATTACGGAACCTCTTAATGTGACGATCTTCATCCTCATTCACTTCTTTCTCTTCTTGCCTATCATGTTTTCGGCTTGACCTCTCTCTTCAGAGCCTCTCCACCTTCTCCATGGTTCTTTCACATAGATGCGCTCTTTGAACCATCTCAGTATAGGTGCGGATATTCTGGGTTCCAAGTTGTTGGATAAATTCGGGTCTTAAACCACCCATAAATCGGTTGGCTTTCAATAAATCTGTGCTTATCAAGTGAGGAGCATAAAGTGCTAGTTGAGAGAATTGTAATTCATATTCTGCCACAGACATCGCGCCTTATTTTAAGGAGGCAAATTCCATAGCTTTTCTCTCCTTTACATGCTCGGAAAAGTACTTGGCTCGAAAAAGTGTAAGAAAACCCTCCCATGTATGAGGTGCATCTGCAGGTGGTGCCGGAATGGATTTCCACCATGTACGAGCATCCTTGTTGAGTTGGAACGTGGCAAGTTGAACTTTCTCCTGGTCGGTGCATTGCATGACATCGAATATTCGATTCATTTCGTCGATCCAATTTTCCGCTTCATCCGGGTTAGAAGATCCAGAGAATCGTGGAGGATTTAAACTTCGGAAATTACCGTGCAAGTTATCCGTGCCAACCCTTCCACCGTCTTGGGCCACTGTTTGTAGGGCTTGAGTAAGTCCCGCAACAGTTTGCTGCATCTCGTCCTAGTTTATACGATGAGCCATTGAGAATCAAGGTACCTAAGAATCATGGACATTTTAGTTATTTAGAATCGGGAAGATTTATCCGAAGATAATTTTTATGTAACTATCTCATCCCGGGCTCTACCCAATTCTCACATGGGTATGGAATTTCTCCCTTAGTTCATAGGTAGGGGTCCTTAAACCTTGGACTTATCCTATGACATAACTCTTCTTCCTAAGTCTTGAGACTTAGGCTCTAATACAAACTTAACTGTCACGCCCCGAGCCTTTATTACAGTAGAAGACTCGGTCGAGGAACGCGAACAGCTGGCATGGTAAGCCTCTTGTAAGCAAGAACGATCAGAGCGCAAGGCAATCACACATAAGAATGCAATTTCACAATATTTACTCAACTTCAACTTTCATTAATAATCAAATCCAATATTCAAATACAACCACTAACTCAACTTCCATCATGCTAGACTCAAGAAATAAGAAATTACATAGACTCGATCTAAACAATGTAAACTTCCTTCGCTCTTTCTTTATTCACTCTCGGATCCGCTACTTGAACATTCCGAATCCGAACCCGACTCTCTTCCATTTCCTGAAAAAGAATGGAAATAGGTAATGAGTACACTTACCCAGTAGGTATCTTCGCATCAACATGAAGGCATCATTAAAGTAATTGGCATTTTTGCTCTAGAGGAATAAGGTAAAATCATGCGAATGCGATCAATCATGCGATTAAACCAAAGTATCAAAATGATCATATAAGATAGAATGAGAGCAAGAATGTAACAAGTATGATCAAGAATGTAGCATGGCCTTTCATGAACAAGAATGTAACGAGAATGCACTTTCACTTTTCACTTTCATAACCATAAATGTTACGCACTAGAACGTCAATCATGTAGCAATTCACTAGATTTTCACGAGTGCTCATGAATTTCACTTATTTATAAAGAAAGTACTCCCAACGCAATGCGACGCCAGTAGCATCATACCCTATGATTTATAATAGTATGTTTCCGATAATCAGTCGAGGGGACTAGCATAGAGCCCTTGAACACAATCAGTGCTCGATCGCATCTTCAAGTATAAATCAAGCTACTTCCATGAGTGTAACAATAAAGTATGGCCACGAATGTAACAAGTTCAACAAGTTCATGATAACAATAATCCAATTGAATGAATGCTTCAATTTTAGAACATGAGAGACCAAGAACGAATTAAGACAATGTTATGCTTATGGAAACAAATCGGCAGCATAACAGTACATTTCTTTAACTTCCATTCATTATATTAAGTTTCTTGATCGATATGTTAAGTCCTAGACCATTATCAAGCCATCTAGGGACTTTAGAACATCAACCCTTTGGTCAAACCTCGGCTTAATGTACTCAAGCGTTGTGACGGTCTAATACTGGGCCGTTACATTCATGTGAAGCTCCAGTGTTGGGCCGTTACAATAGTCTGAATCCTGAACAAAGAAAGTAGACTCAGTTCAATGTGACGGTCATATCTAGGGCCGTTAGGTGACTCTGATGGTCCAATATTGATCCGCTACATAGCTAGAACCAGAAAATATTGATAGTGCTTTCTAATCAATTGGGTTTTAATTGTCCAACCAACTCGGCGTCCTAGTTGATGGGTTCGGTGCAGTATTCAGAGGGGGGTGAATGAATATAACCCTTTAAAAACCTTTACCCAATTAAAAGGTTATGATGCTCACTAACTATCTAGAGTGCTAACTAGACAGATGTATCAAATCTGAAAGACTAATTAGCAGTAGCACCATTCTTCCACTCAAATAAACTTTCGCTCACTCAACGGATTAAACACTCAGAACAAGATCTGATCAACCACTTGGAGCGCCTCTATGCAAACATCTAGCGGAAGCAAAACATATAGAGAAATCAGACCACTGCACAGAGGATTTTTAGGTGGTTCGGTCCTCCAGACCTACATCCACCCCACACTCAACCCGAGTGTGGCTTCCACTAGCTCACGCTAGAAACAGCAGACTCAGTCTGCAACAAATGCTGCCAAACAGCTTGACCAGGGGAACAACCTCCCCTCTTCCTCCCAACCGGAGGGAACCACTAGTGACACCAGTCACTAGCAAACCAGAGACACAAGGTCTCTCTTCCTCCAGACCTGGAGGGAACCCCTGGACTTGAATCCACAAGCCCAGAACCGGAGACAAGTCTCCCTTCCTCCAAACCGGAGGGAATCAACAAGTAGCACCCCCCTACTTGCAACCGGAGATAGCAATCTCCCTTCCTCCAACCCGGAGGGAAACAACCGATGACACCCTGTCAAAGGCAACCAGAGACGCAAGTCTCTCTTCCTCCACACGGGAGGGTACCAACCACAAGTAGCACCCAGCTACTTGCAAACCGAAGACACAAAGTCTCCCTTCTCCTGAACCCACAGGAGGAACCCCGACCTCTCTACAGAGGATCGGAAATACAGCAAGCCAGAAAACAAAGGAAAGAACAATAAACGAAAAATGACTTCAGCAAAACAGAAAGCTGAAAAACGAAATGCACAATGTGGCTCTCAACGGAGCTGACTGGCCTGGATTTGATCCACGGTCCAGTAGACGGATCTTCAGGTAAGATCTTCCTTCTTCTCCACGAGCTCTCTCGCTCACTCTCTATCTTTCTTTCTCTTTCTTCTGCTCTTCTCTCACTCTCTGCTTCTTCTTCTCTTCACACTCTTCTCGAGCTCTCTACCTCTCTTCTTCTCCTTCTGCTCTTCTTCTTTCTCTTTTCTTTTTCTATCTGGATCGTGGCTCTCTGTATGAGCTTTTCTTCACGCCAACTCGATCACCTTCATCTGTGGACGAAAGTCTCATATATATAGCAGCAGCAGTAGGTGGATAGGGCACAAAACGCGTGTGCCTCCCACGTTTCCTGCCCTAATATTTCGGACCACGTGGAGGCTCCTCTGCATCTTGGATCACGTGCCAGATGCAGCCTTGTATCACGTACTGCTTCACGATTTGAGCACCTGTAAAATAGAGTATCGGATAAGTCATCAGTTTAAAGAACAACTCTGTATAGACTTATCAGAAGAACAGCGTTTTAGAAGAAACCTGGACGAGGTTAGAACGAAACAACACGAGCTAACAAACGGCAACAACACGGAGACAACACGAAGACATAATAAGGAAACGACACGAGGTACATACGAAGACAAGACAGAAACCAATCATGAAGTATGGTTTCAACAAACGAAAGACACAAGGTCTAGGAAGAACAACACGAAGAAAGAAAAGGGAAACGACACGAGGTGGTAAAACAATACTAGATGAAACAGTAATCGACACGCGGTGAAAACAGCACGAAGACAGTGAGAACAGCACGCGGTGAAAACAACACTAAGACAATGAAGATGACACGAAGTCATGAAAACAGAAACGACACGAAGATGGAAATAACAAAGAAAACGACTCAAAGTAAGAACGACACGAAGAACACAAAACGGAAAATGACACGAAGTGAAACAGGAAGCAACACGAGGTGCTGCGATGTTCTGCACGCAGTGGAACAAAAACGACACGGAGTGAGTACGACATGGAGACAGATGACAGAGACCGTCATGAGTTGAAAACAACACGAAGACGAAAACTGAAATAGACACGGAGTGAAAAATGACACGAGGTCTGGGAGACACGACACAAAGTCATAAGAGCGACAGTAACCAACACGAAGTGTGGTTACGAAACATGAACGACACGAAGTGTGGAAACATGACACGAAGTCACAGAAACAACAGTAACCAACACGAAGTGTGGTTACGAAACATGAACGAAGTCACAGAAACACTAACACGAGGTTATGAGAGGAAAAACGATACGAGGTCATGAAAACACAAGACAAAGACAAAAGATGAAATCGACACGGAGTGTAGGAACAACTCAAGACAGACACGGGGTCTGAAAAATAGACACGGCTTGTCACGACACGTGATGAAGCTATGTGAACAGTATAAAACGAATAAAATGACACGAGGAACAACAGTAACCGACTCGGGTTGAAAACAACACGAAGTCGAACAGTAATTGACACAGGGTAACACGACACGAGGTAAAAACGACACGAAGATGAAATTGACACATACTGAAAAACAACACGAAGATGAAGGGAACAGTGCAATGTCTAGACTTGAAGTACAGTTAAGTGTACAGACTTCACCAATGAATCACTCACTGTACAGACTTGCTATAGCAGTATGATGTACAGACTTTGATGAACAGTCCAAAGTATGGACTTTCACTGCAAACAACAATGTGTAGACTTCATGTAAAAGCCCAATGTATGGACATTGAAATCGAAGACCGATGTGCAGACTTGACATTGAAGACTAGAGTGCAGACTTTAAGTCTAACTGTGGATGTACAGACTTGAAGAATAAACCAGTGTATAGACTTGAAGATTGAAGGTGATGTATAGATCATGCACATACCAGAAGTCTAACACACACAATATATCAGTCATACACGTGCATTCTCCAGATGATATACAAATCACAATCATGAAGCTATCATCAAAGCACAATGTCAGCAGATAAACTGACTGAGCATATGAAGCCCTGAATGAACATTTCAGCAGGATGACTCACAATGATTAACATCACACACCAATCATCAAAACCAGATAAATCATTAAAACCACAGCAATGAATGCTTTATGCATCAGTTTAACATGTAGCATGACTGATCATCAAATATGACTCTAAATTGAGCAGCAGGATGACTGAACATTTGATTAACTCACACCAACAATCAATCAACAAAACCATCATCAAAACCACAGGGGCACAACAATCTCCCCCTTTTTGATGATGACAACACTTTCAATATATTGAGTCATTCTGATGATGTGAGGCATTCTGAAGACTCAAATTATTCTCCCCCTTTGACTTCATCAAAAAGAAAATAATTTGAGAAATTAAAGCATGTATAAAAGTTCAATCAAATTCTCCCCCTTGCAAGAACATGATTCTCTCCCTTTAATAGTTTCAGCAAAAGCATGAGTTAGAGAAATGCAATACTCCCCCCTGAGTATATGAATGCAAGGTCACAAATGATATGAACATGATTCAGCACGACTAGGAATGCTCCCCCTGAACAAATGCCAATTGATATGCAAGTGATGCATGACATGGAAGCTCCCCCTCAATAAATGGACTCTTATGAGATAAATGAGAAGGAGACCACAGGGGCAAACAAAGAGAGGTTCAGGTCAATGAGTCAATACCATGAGCAGAAGAGTTTCAATTAACAGATTTTTCAAGGATGTTCCAAACATAAGAAATTCTGCCAGATCTTCAAGGAGATATCAATCTCATAAATCTAAAGCATAAGTTTTCAAAGTCTTCTATCATAAGGGCTTATGAATGACATTTATTGAACATCATGGTTCAAACGTGATGTATGCAGAGTTTATCAATAAAATTCTGTAATGATATCTAAAACCATGGTTTAATAAAAATGAACCAAGCCCTCATATTTATCTTGATTATCCTCCCTTTGTCTTACACAATCAAATCTATTGACTTCTTTCAGAATTACATGTACTAGTATTGAAATCAAGCAATTATGAAGTCATATGATTTTGTCTAGGGTTGTAGCAATTTGATTTTGGCATCAATATTCAGATATTTCAATTTATTCAGCAATTTTCTTTGCTACAAATTTTACGTGCTTTCTAGTTCAGTACACACCTTGTAACTAGAGGATATACCTTGATCAGAGGCCAATATCCCTAAGCCCTTAGTGTGACTAACTGTCATGCCTTATGTAAACAGAGTTAGCATTTACACATCATGACACACTACATCTCAATTTTTAATGAGTGAATTGTATTTCTCAGTGTGCATGCCATTGCTCTGCCTGATTTTCAATGAATTCTCATTTTACAGAGTTAACTAAGGCACCTCATGACACAGTCCTTTGGACTTGTGTTTCTCAGTGACCAATGTCATTGCCCTGACAGATATTACCCTTTAGACATTTCAGAAACATTCATTTGCTTCAAAACAATATTAATCTCATGTACTTAACCAATTAAAGTTATGTATTCAAAAGTGCAGATTTCAGGAGTTTTCACAAGACATAGCATGAAACAGATGGTTAAGGTTTATTAAACATGATTCAGATATTTTTAAGAGATTTTAAAGCCAAACTCATTGAATACATTAAACTTAAACCACATGAGTTATTTCAGTCATTCATAAAAACGTATAATAGAAGATTTCTAGTTCAAGATTTTTAGATTTATGATCGAGATAGCCCATTGAAATCTTCATGAAAGACTGATAGAATTCTGAAGCCAAATGATACCAATTGATAGGAGAATTACCAATTGTTAAGAGAGATTTTGAAGCATAAAGTTTTCAGAATATGATCAAGGTTTGTCAACAAAATCAATAAGAAAGGATATGCTATGAAATCTGACAAATGTATGCATTTGACAATCTATATGCAATGCATTGACTCCCCCTTACAATATGCATTTAAACATACATGCAAATCACATATATGCACTTCAGATGAGTAGAGTTCAGAGGTATCAATTCAGACAATGCTGATGAGGAATGATTATGCAACACAGAATTAACTTGCTATGCAACATACTGTCCTACATGCAGACTATGCACCAAGGATACATTAAACAAGTATGCAATCAATTCAGGTTTATGCATCCAATTCATGAGCATTTTTATCCTTTTTCAGATTTTTCAACATATGATGCAGTTCACTGTTTTACATGAAGACTAGACCCATGGTACTAGGCGGAGGACTTGGTCCAAGGACCACCTCACACATGTCAGTAGCATCCAGACATACTCCATATGCCCTTCAACTTGTCCCATTTAATATACCAGGGTTAACAAGGACAATGCAACATAAAGCAGTCCTACATGCATTGAACAGCATCAATGACAGTCATGCAAATAATGTATGCAGACATAAGACACATGCAATGACAATCAGTCTATACACAATCAGTCCAAGTATGCATTCAACAACAAGCATGCAATGCATCAACACAAAACACGTGCATTGACACAAAGTCTATATAGTGCATCAACTATATACACTAAAGACCATTCAAACTCAGTTCAGCAATTGGCAGGAGATGGCAACAGAAGAGCATCAGATATGCAAAGTAAAACTCAATAGCTGAGTCTGGAATGCAGACTGATCAGCTAGACATGAAGAGAACATCCACAATCAATCAAGCAAATCACATGAAGCTCACATTTTCAGATAATGGAATTTTAAAATAAAGTTCAGAACTAACCTAAAGAGTTGAATCATGGGGCTTTCATTTGAGTGCCTTGGCTAAAATACCCCTTTTATTTCTCTCATCAAGGCACACCTGCAACATATCAATCAATATGATATTGCAGGAACCCAAGCTACCTTGGGTCCTGTATGAGCCCTAACAGATGTTCTGACTGATCTCTTAACAGAATTATCAACATAGCCCATCAACTTATAGCTGGACAAGGAATAACCAAATTGACCAGACTTACCATGATAACTAATAGAATTTGAGTTCCTTTTATGCACCTTATTGTAGGCATTATATTCATGTGCATGAACATCAAAATTTCTATTGTGTGCATGGACATTTTGTTTTCTGAACTCTGCCACCCAGCACTCAGAGGCTTTGTGGCCAGGTTTTCCACAATTAAAACATGAAGAATTCATTCTGTCAAGATTCTTATAGAGTGCATGTCTTTTTACAGGGATTATAGCAATTTTGGAGTTAATTGTTCTTCCCTTAGCATGCCAACAGTTTGCAGCTCTGTGGCCTGGCTTTCCACAGATGAAGCATGCAAAGTTTTTCTTTTTATCAATTAAATTATTTCTACCAGAATCATAGAAAGCAGGGAATTTTACAAATTTAGAATTCAATCTATTTCCCTGAGCATGCCAGCAATTTTCAACCATGTGGCCCAATTTGCCACAATGAGAGCATTGAGTGTTCTCTTTATGAGATGCATGATTTTTAGCATGGAACAGTTTATCATGCATTCTAACAGCATATAGATCATCTAATTTCATTTGTCTGCAATCATGCATGAGATGACCTATTTTATGACAATAAAAACATTGATGCCTTTTGGCGTGAGCAGAAGAAGGTTTACTCACAGTAGGCTTCCTAGCATGAGTTCTATCATACTTCAATTCATCCTTCTTTATCACAAAACAATCAGCCATCTCATGGCCAAACTTTCCACAGTAAAAGCATTTGACATTTTTGACACTAGAATGTTTGACCTGAGCTTTCTTAGCATGCTGATCGTTATCATTCTTTTTCAAAACTTTTCTTTTCTCCTTTGTTTTCTTATTTTCCTGATTAGCATGCATATTAGAAGAAAGAGCTGAAGTGCTAGCTAACTCAGAGCTACGCACAAAGGTTGTATACATTCTTTTTCTCTCTTCCTGTTTACTGCCTTCATCAGAGACCTTCTTCTTAGAAGCAGCCTTTGAATTTTCTTTGTTTTCAAATGACTTAGATAGAGAATTGTTCAATTCAGTTATTTCATTTTTGAGAGAAGAAATGATCATTTCAGAATCTGTGATCTTTTTATTAAGTAAGACATTAATGGCTTTGTAGCTATCAATCTCTTTTATCAATGTGCTCACTCTCTCACATTCATTTTCAACTGAATTCTTCCCTTTTTCAAGCATTAAGAGTCTCTCAGACATGGCAGAATTTAGCAGCCTTAATTCTTCATTTTCCTTTCTTATTTGTTCATTCTGAACTAGTTCATTAGTTAAGATTTGATCATTTCCTAATGAATTCAGCTTGTCTTCTAGTTCAAAAATCTTGGCAGTAAGTTCATCATTTTTATTTTCCAATAGAGAGATTTGTTTCTTACTCACATTCAGATCAGCTAAGCACATATCATGAGATGTTTTTAGTCTTTGACAGTTTTCACAGGAAACATTAAAGCTAATCTGTTCACATCTCTTTTTCAACCTTCTATTTTCAGATTTTAATTTCTTGGATACTTTGAACAGATCTTCATACATTACTATCAATTCATCAAAAGTGTATCCATCTGATTCAGAGCTTACCTGAGATGAGATCTCATCTTCATCATCCCGGTTGGCCATCAAGCAGCTATCACCTTGCTGATTATGCGCCGAAATGACTCCGTCATATATCTCCTTTCCAGATGAGCACCTGAGAGCAAAAGGGTACATATCAATGTTGATTGTAGCTCTTAAGATGTTAAGGATTATGACATTGTCACGGTTCTTTATACTGTCCTCTTTAGACCACTTGGTCTCATCATGAGGCAGTTTGTGTGGGCCTTTAGATAGTAGGCTCCATAGTTTGGGATCTATGGAATCTACGTACACACATAGGCCTCCTAGCCAAATATCAAAGTTAGAACCGTCATAAACTGGAGGTCGTCCCATTTAAGTAAGAGGCAACCAGATACAGCGCAGTAGACCAGATGACAGGGAATGCAGCAGAAACAGATGAGCAAAGCAATGCACAAGTCGATAAAACAAAATATCGAGCACTGAAAGCACACTCTAAAAAAAAACACCAAACAAACCAGCAGGATCCTCTGCAGATTGTTAGATCTGATAGATCAGAGACCCGCTCTGATACCAATTGATGGGTTCGGTGCAGTATTCAGAGGGGGGTGAATGAATATAACCCTTTAAAAACCTTTACCCAATTAAAAGGTTATGATGCTCACTAACTATCTAGAGTGCTAACTAGACAGATGTATCAAATCTGAAAGACTAATTAGCAGTAGCACCATTCTTCCACTCAAATAAACTTTCACTCACTCAACGGATTAAACACTCAGAACAAGATCTGATCAACCACTTGGAGCGCCCCTATGCAAACATCTAGCGGAAGCAAAACATATAGAGAAATCAGACCACTGCACAGAGGATTTTTAGGTGGTTCGGTCCTGCAGACCTACATCCACCCCACACTCAACCCGAGTGTGGCTTCCACTAGCTCACGCTAGAAACAGCAGACTCAGTCTGCAACAAATGCTGCCAAACAGCTTGACCAGGGGAACAACCTCCCCTCTTCCTCCCAACCGGAGGGAACCACTAGTGACACCAGTCACTAGCAAACCAGAGACACAAGGTCTCTCTTCCTCCAGACCTGGAGGGAACCCCTGGACTTGAATCCACAAGCCCAGAACCGGAGACAAGTCTCCCTTCCTCCAAACCGGAGGGAATCAACAAGTAGCACCCCCCTACTTGCAACCGGAGATAGCAATCTCCCTTCCTCCAACCCGGAGGGAAACAACCGATGACACCCTGTCAAAGGCAACCAGAGACGCAAGTCTCTCTTCCTCCACACGGGAGGGTACCAACCACAAGTAGCACCCAGCTACTTGCAAACCGAAGACACAAAGTCTCCCTTCTCCTGAACCCACAGGAGGAACCCCGACCTCTCTACAGAGGATCGGAAATACAGCAAGCCAGAAAACAAAGGAAAGAACAATAAACGAAAAATGACTTCAGCAAAATAGAAAGCTGAAAAATGAAATGCACAATGTGGCTCTCAACGGAGCTGACTGGCCTGGATTTGATCCACGGTCCAGTAGACGGATCTTCAGGTAAGATCTTCCTTCTTCTCCACGAGCTCTCTCGCTCACTCTCTATCTTTCTTTCTCTTTCTTCTGCTCTTCTCTCACTCTCTGCTTCTTCTTCTCTTCACACTCTTCTCGAGCTCTCTACCTCTCTTCTTCTTTCTCTTTTCTTTTTCTATCTGGATCGTGGCTCTCTGTATGAGCTTTTCTTCACGCCAACTCGATCACCTTCATCTGTGGACGAAAGTCTCATATATATAGCAGCAGCAGTAGGTGGATAGGGCACAAAACGCGTGTGCCTCCCACGTTTCCTGCCCTAATATTTCGGACCACGTGGAGGCTCCTCTGCATCTTGGATCACGTGCCAGATGCAGCCTTGTATCACGTACTGCTTCACGATTAGAGCACCTGTAAAACAGAGTATCGGATAAGTCATCAGTTTAAAGAACAACTCTGTATAGACTTATCAGAAGAACAGCGTTTTAGAAGAAACCTGGACGAGGTTAGAACGAAACAACACGAGCTAACAAACGGCAACAACACGGAGACAACACGAAGACAGAATAAGGAAACGACACGAGGTACATACGAAGACAAGACAGAAACCAATCATGAAGTATGGTTTCAACAAACGAAAGACACAAGGTCTAGGAAGAACAACACGAAGAAAGAAAAGGGAAACGACATGAGGTGGTAAAACAATACTAGATGAAACAGTAATCGACACGCGGTGAAACAGCACGAAGACAGTGAGAACAGCACGCGGTGAAAACAACACTAAGACAATGAAGATGACACGAAGTCATGAAAACAGAAACGACACGAAGACGGAAATAACAAAGAAAACGACTCAAAGTAAGAACGACACGAAGAACACAAAACGGAAAACGACACGAAGTGAAACAGGAAGCAACACGAGGTGCTGCGATGTTCTGCACGCAGTGGAACAAAAACGACACGGAGTGAGTACGACATGGAGACAGATGACAGAGACCGTCACGAGTTGAAAACAACACGAAGATGAAAACTGAAATAGACACGGAGTGAAAAATGACACGAGGTCTGGGAGACACGACACAAAGTCATAAGAGCGACAGTAACCAACACGAAGTGTGGTTACGAAACATGAATGACACGAAGTGTGGAAACATGACACGAAGTCACAGAAACAACAGTAACCAACACGAAGTGTGGTTACGAAACATGAACGAAGTCACAGAAACACTAACACGAGGTTATGAGAGGAAAAATGATACGAGGTCATGAAAACACAAGACAAAGACAAAAGATGAAATCGACACGGAGTGTAGGAACAACTCAAGACAGACACGGGGTCTGAAAAATAGACACGGCTTGTCACGACACGTGATGAAGCTATGTGAACAGTATAAAACGAATAAAATGACACGAGGAACAACAGTAACCGACTCGGGTTGAAAACAACACGAAGTCGAACAGTAATTGACACGGGGTAACACGACACGAGGTAAAAACGACACGAAGACGAAATTGACACATACTGAAAAATAACACGAAGATGAAGGGAACAGTGCAATGTCTAGACTTGAAGTACAGTTAAGTGTACAGACTTCACCAATGAATCACTCACTGTACAGACTTGCTATAGCAGTATGATGTACAGACTTTGATGAACAGTCCAAAGTATGGACTTTCACTGCAAACAACAATGTGTAGACTTCATGTAAAAGCCCAATGTATGGACATTGAAATCGAAGACCGATGTGCAGACTTGACATTGAAGACTAGAGTGCAGACTTTAAGTCTAACTGTGGATGTACAGACTTGAAGAATAAACCAGTGTATAGACTTGAAGATTGAAGGTGATGTATAGATCATGCACATACCAGAAGTCTAACACACACAATATATCAGTCATACACGTGCATTCTCCAGATGATATACAAATCACAATCATGAAGCTATCATCAAAGCACAATGTCAGCAGATAAACTGACTGAGCATATGAAGCCCTGAATGAACATTTCAGCAGGATGACTCACAATGATTAACATCACACACCAATCATCAAAACCAGATAAATCATTAAAACCACAGCAATGAATGCTTTATGCATCAGTTTAACATGTAGCATGACTGATCATCAAATATGACTCTAAATTGAGCAGCAGGATGACTGAACATTTGATTAACTCACACCAACAATCAATCAACAAAACCATCATCAAAACCACAGGGGCACAACACTAGTGGGAATCCCAGGCTCGCGGAGAATTACGGAGGCCTTGCAACAAGATTTCCTAGTCCATTGGAAGGAATATCCAATAGAGAGGTCCTCATGTCCAAGAATAATGTTCCTATAGTGCAAAGTGAACTAATGAACAACATACCGGAATATGTGCCATGTACTTAAAGAAATGACTCTATAGATAGAGAGAGAATGTGTAACAACGTGAAACCAAGATAAAACTCCGTCAATACATCTTTAGAAAATCATAATTTAGATACAAAACTATAGAATTTTGTCACATGAAATTAACATAACTTAAAATACCTTAATCATGCAGATTCTATCATGAATCAGTAGATAATCTTAAAGACATGAAATCTGTTCGAAACTTAGATAACTAGGCTTATTTATATTTAACTTGACTGATTTTCAATTCTGTCTACGATTACCCTGACGGTCGAGGATGGGTGCGTCACAGTGATTGTGACGGTCTATCGTGAGGCAGTTACAGTAATGTAACGCTTATGTTAAGGTGCGTCAAAGATAATAGAGTAATTAGGATGCAGTTGAGGATGTGACGGTTTATCGTAAGGCCGTTACAGTCTGTGACGGTCTAAGTATGATGTGTTAGAGTCCCTACTAACAGTAAAAAGAAATAAAAAGACAATGATTTGAAACTATATCATGTTTTGAAAATATTTAACTATCCCAATCATGACAAAACGAATTAAAAGGTCATCTATATGCATAGGTTGCAGTGAATTTGACAAGATTATATCTTTGATCTTTGATAAGGGCTAAGGGTATGTATGTATGCATGAACCCACTAAAACATGAAATTCATAGTCTATAATGCATGAAATCAAACACAATCAGAGGGATTTTATCCCTAACAAGATGTTTTTGCCAATCATGAGATAACCTACCCTTTTATCTGAGATTTAAACTTCTAATTTGTGTCTGAAAGACGTGCCCTAGTTTTCCCTTTCCAGTGAGTTTCCAGCAACTTCACGCTGCTCTAGCTCCTCAGCCTCTTGACCTAAGGACGTGAAATTTTGAGGGTGAGAAGATGAAACTAAGGTGAACAAAAAGTTCTAAAGGATTGAATTCTAATTACCTCGTTTAGACGTCCTAATCTCTTGATCTCCAGGGGTCCTTTGCTCTGAATCCTGGGTTACTATAGTCGAACCAGTAACTTTGGAAGCTTCAATCTCCTTGGTTGCTTGATCTCCTAGCACGAAATTTGGAGAACTATTAGTCTTAAGTATACTAAACAAAATCTTCTAATGAACTTACCCGAAATTATATCTCCTTACCTTGATTCTTCACGAGCCAAAAGTAAGGGTCGCTCAGTTCAGAACTAGGTCCTATTTATAGGGTCTTGAAGATTATATCGATTCTAGAGTCCTTAATTTGTAAGATCCTAATCCCTAAGAGTCCTTAGTAATATTATAAACTCTCCCAAGTCGATCTCTTGTAGATAAGATCCCAAAGTTCTAATCTTTTTGCTCGTTCTTTCTTTCACGGAACTGTCAGGATGTAACGCATCAAGACTGGTGCGTTAAATGGCTATGGCTGTCGCACGATAGACCGCTGCATCCAACGTGCATAGAGTTCAACATTAATCAAACTCTTTTGTTAATTATCCATATCATTATCCATAAAAATGATATTTAACCTTAAAATACGTAAATAGGCTAAATAACCTTCTAGAATATGGGCCAAACTTAATGGGCTTGGTCCTTAAACCTTTTGGTTCTTAATCAAATGGGTTAGATTAATTATTTAACACAATTGGGCCTTATAATGAGTTATTTAATCCATTATTTATTTATTAATCCATTATGGGTCTTTAAAATATCAAAAATAATTTATAAAAAGTCTGGGGTCTTACAAAATATTTTAGAAGTTTTAATAGACCTTTTAATGATTTGAGTTAAGAATAATTCCCTCAAGATAGGAATCCTATTGGAATAAGGTCCAAACTTTAGGTTGGCTAAGGTTTACTCCCTCACACGTATGCAAATGTAAGCCTAAGGGGTGGAAAGGTACAACCAGCCCGGCGTCCATGTGGGAATCCACGGCTCACGGGGACTTACGGAGGTCCCGGATAAGATCACCTAGTCGACTCCAAGGAGTATGGAGGCGAGAGGATCACTTACCAAGGGGGAATGCAACTATGATATGCAATGCATAGCTCTATGTGCACCGGAGTGCATGCAATTTCTATCCTAAAACTAGAAAATCAAGGTAATATTAAATTATGTAAACACAATGATATGGATGCAAACAAAGTGGGAAATCTAAGACAATATGAAGAGCAACAATGCAAGACCAAAAATAGGGGCAATCAGGCACTAAAAGTTATAGAATACTATGAATAAATGGCGTACCTTTGTGTCTGCCCCAGACTTGCATGCAGATTTTATGCACAAAATGCAAAAATGGAGACAGGATTTAACTATGCAAACGTGACCCACATAATGAAAATAAGATATGGATGGAAAGACAATACAAAGGACTACACAATGGGACCAAGAATAGGGTGATCCGACCCCGGGAGGTCAATTAAACTGTCGAAGAAAGATGCCCCTGTGGGCCTATGCGCAGATCGTATGCACAAAATACAAAAAATGGAGACGACTTTTAATTATGCAAATGTGACCCAAAAGATGCAAATAATATATCGATGGAAAGACAATACAAAGAGGAACAAGATGGAAGTAAGAAACACACAATCTGATCTCAAGAAGCCAATCAAATCATCATGGAAAGACATAACTATGAGTCTGTCCCGGGACTTGCCTACAGACTTTATGCAAAAAACTCAAAAATGATGACACAATTAAACTATGCAAACATGACCAAAATAATGCACATGATATATGGATAGAAAGATAATACAAAGGGCTACGTAATGGGTCCAAGAACACAGCAATCCGACCATGGAAGGTCAACTAAATCACCCAAGAAAGATGCCCCCGTGGGCCTGTACATAGACTGTATGCACAAAATGCAAAAAATGGAGACAACTTTTAATTATAAAAATGTGATCTAATAAATGCAAATAATATATGGATGGAAATATAATATGAAGGATAAGACAATGGAACAAAAATCAGTGCAATCGGACATCGAGAGCCAAAGTTATGCATCAACGAACATGGCCCTGTGAGCACTGTGCCAGAACTACCAGAATCACCAAGTGGTCTACCAGATGACTGTTTTTAACACCCTTGCGGTCTAGTGGAAGACCGCAAGGCCAACAGAGACCTGAAAATGCCCAGAACTATAGAAAAATGGACAAAACTCTATCTAAACATGCACATACACACACCCAACCTACAAGAGAGCATGAATAACGTGATGGGCACTACGTGTCCCACCGTGATCGCCAAAAAATAGAGTTGTTGATATTTTGTATCACCCCGCCCCTAAACTAATATGTGCGTGAACATGCAACAATATGAGCAAAGAAAACAGCGATGGAGATATAGAAGTAAACCATGATCGCCACCAAGGTTGCAACAACTCCAAGAGATGAAGGGATGGCACCGTGGAAAATGATGAAGAGTTGATCGCGCTTAAGGAATGGGTGCGGGGAACATCGTGGATTACACCTCCTCTCCTTCCAGCCGACTAGAGGAAGAAGGCCTCACGTTATATTCATGCTCTCCTGTAAAACAAAGATGAAAACACAAGAGAAAAACCCATTAGAACATGAAGTGTAATATCTATCCCGCAGTGGTAAAATAAGGGTAGAAATTGAGGGAGAATGCACCGGGGGGAGGTTTTTAACCCCTGTGAAAGGATGAAAATAATAGGTGTGTGTGTTGTGATGATATAGAAACAAATATGAGGAGAAATCATGCAATATAACTGCGGGAATATGCAGCGCAATATGGAGAAAAGTGCATGTGTAGTAGAAAACTGTGTAAACTATGATGATTTGTAAAATTGAGGGAGAGAGAACCAAGAGAATAGACCACGAAATCAAGTCCAGAAAGATGGAATGGAAAGATAATACTTCCCTCTTAACGATGGGGTCGAAGTTGTGACTTGGAGATGCCGCATGGCTTCACCCCACGTCCAGAAAGAGGCCCCCTTCGCAACTCAAACTGGCCAGTTTATATGGGAGTGCAGAAATCCAGAACTTTCTCCCATGATTTAGGAGATGTAGTCCACCAAAATTTGAGTTCTTTAGATCAATCTCGAGATAATAGTGGGGATAAGAGATAGAAACAAGTAGGACTCAATTTTGATGAAGATTCTAGAGGATATTCACCCCGCAAGAAGGGTCCACATAGCAAAAAAATAGAGTTTGATCTGTGCAGAACTTGCATAAATCCTGAAGTTTCCTCCCTGTTTCTCGAGGATATAGTCCACTAAAATTCAAGATCTATAGATCAATCTCGAGATAATAGTTAGGATAAGAAGTAGGAATAAGCGGGACTCAATTTGGTGGAAAATTCTAGAAGATATTTGCGTCGCAAGAAGGGCCCCGAGCCTAATCGGGTGGAGTTTGACTTGAACTGGGATTACATTAACCCTGAACTTTCGGCCACGTGTCCAAGCAAAATAGTCCACCAAAATTTGAGTTCTATAGAACAAACTCGAGATAATAGTAAGGACAAGAGATAGAAAGAAACGTGATTCAATTTGGAGGAGGATTCTATAAGATAGAGACCCAAGAAGGAGGCCACGTCGAGCAAAAATGCCCAGAAACAGAGTCTAGAACACTTAGGACTCTTAAGGTAGAAGAGGGGAAGGGGCAGTCAACAGTAGACCATGATGGTTAACAATTGACCGCGATGGTCAACAGTTGACCGTGACCTTGCATTTTTTTTTATTTTTTTTATAAAAAGAAAAACATCCTCCAAAGGCTCCAAGGCTTAATGGGCTTAGAAATGACCAAAAATGGGCTCGAAATAGGTTTAAAGAAGACTACACAATAATGGATAATTCGGAGCATTATAAAGGAGAATAAGAGAAATAACTCAACTTGCAGGCTAAAAATGGGTGTCAACAATAGGTATGTTCAAAACACACCACACATTGTTTTGGTTGTTCGTTGTTCATATATAATGCAACACGCTCTTGATATTCACACACATACATTGTGAAGTTTTCTCTCACACATATCACGGCATGTGAATCTCTTTATCTGCTGTTTGAAGAATTATCTCAACACATACCAAGTACGTTTCCATGGTATTCTGCGGTTGCTTCTGAAAGATAATAAGTGTATGAATGCAGTCCGATATGTGTTTCTTCTTAGATCCAATGATCCCAGTTCATGTTTTAAATTGGGCTAAAGTTTTTAGAGGCATTTATTCACCCCCCCTCAAGATTCCCCTACTGCACTAAGGGACCTAACAATTGGTATCAGAGCGGGTCTCTGACATTCTCAGATGTAATGATCTGTAGAGGGATCCCAGTGCATGTTAATCATGTGTTCTTTAATGGAGCAGTTTTTAATGAATACTCCACTTGTCTTTGATGGTTCAGATTTCAGTCTCTGGCTGGGAAGAATGTGTAGAGTTATCAACTCTTATAATCCCAAGCTGTGGAATCTCATATCTTATGGTCCTTATAAATTGCCATTGGACATATCCAAATGATTTACTGAACATAGGACCAAAAATGATGATAATCTGATTGCTCTCAATTTATTAAGAGCTGCCATCAACACTAACAAGTTTCCATTTGTTTCCACATGTACGATGGCAAAGGAGATCTTGGATGGCTTGGTCAGCATCCACGAAGAAAAGGCGGCTAGATCTTTGATGGCCGATAGAAGTGATTACAACAGTGATCAATAGGATGAATCATCCTCTCAGGTAAATTCTAACTCTGAACCAGATGAGGTTTCCTTCGAAGAATTAATGGATTTTTATGATGAACTGTTAGGAAAGTGCAAGAAAGTAAAATATGAAAATAGGAAGCTTAAAAAGAAACATAAAGATACTTTCCACGAAAATGTCTCTTGTGATAAATGTTCTGAGTTTGAAATTTTGAATAAACTTTTACTGCACGATGTTAATAGTCACGAAGAAACCATTTCATGTTTAAGAAAAGAAAATGAAACTCTTCTGGCCAAAATATCTGAGTTGGAGAAAATTCAGAAAGAGTTAAAAGAAGAGCTAAGTTCAAAGTCTGATGATCAACAATTAATTGATGAATTAAATGTGAACAAAAACCTTGCTGAAAAAAATGAAAGGCTGGAACATTTAAACAATGCCATGTCTGAAAGATTATTAGCTCTTGAAAAAGAAAAATTTGTGGTTGTAAATGAACTTGAAGAAGTGAATGTGTTAAAACATGAAATAGAAAGCTACAAAGCTATTAATGCCATGTTGAATGAAAAAGTTATTTCCCGTGAAGAAAAAACTGCTAGATATGAACTACACATTTTATCACTTGAGAATGAAATCAGTGACTTGAATAATTCATTGTTGAAATTTGTTGAGGGCAAAGAAAATCTGGACAAAATCTTGGGGACAAAGGTTAATTTTCAGAGAGAAGGACTTGGCTATAATCCTATAAATAACAAGTCTGTTGGGAACAAGATGTACACTTCTTTTGTCTCTACTTCGGATGTAGCCAGCACCTCAAACACAATCCCACAACCACCTGTTGAACTGAAAAATCAAAAATAGAATGAAAATCTGAAAATGAAAACTAACTTCCCTCAAAAACAAAAAAACAACATTTCTTGTTCCAATGTGCAAGCTAGGAAGCATAATGCTAAAAACCATGTTTCCAACAAAAATGCTTCATGTTTTTATTGTGGTAGGGCAGGACATATGATGCATAATTGTAATGTCATGAAATCAGATGATTTGAAAGTATGCAATAGAAAAAATGATTTCAAAAAATCAAGGAGGTTTTGAAACAGAAGAAGTGCATTTGAAAATTCTTATGTTCATGCAAAAAGACCATATGGTAAGGCTGCATCTCTGCATTGTTGTTATTGTGAGAAAAATGTTCATGAAATGGAATTCTATTTTCAAATAAAAAATGATAGATTCTCTACTTATGCATAAAAGTCCACCAATTTCGTGTATAAGAAGAATGTGAAGTTTTCTATGTGTTGTCACTATTGTGGCGAAAATGGTCATGAAATGCACAATTGCTGTTGGATGGAAATGGATGATTTGAATGCTACGAGAAAACTGAAAATGTTAGACAAAGCTCAATCTAACCCCCAAGGACCCAAGAAAACTTGGGTACCTAAAAATATCAAATGAGAATCTTTGCTGCAGGAATGCCTTGAGGCCAAGTGAAGAGCTTGGAAAATAATGGCTACTCAAGGCACAAGTTTGAAAACAAAATTTTAAAGTTCTCCTTGAATGATTGTAGTCAATCTCTCCTGCTCACAACAAAATTTGCTTCAACTGAAATCTCATCTCTGAAGATCATGAAAAACCTGTTTAGCTTATGAAAATGAGTCTTCATGCATCTACATTGGATTTCATATGCTCTATTGCATGTAGCATCTTGTTGAGGGGGAGTTCAAAAATTTTCTCAAATTAGAGTTCACTGCATACATTGAGTTTGCATATGTTCTCATATGTTGTCATGCACAAAGTTGAAGAATTTGTTTTCAAATTAGAATGAATTGCATTTCTGATGCATCATCATGTCATGACTTCATGGTATATCAAATGGTGACATGTAGAAGGACAAGTTAAGCCGGTCTGAAAGCTATCACCACGCGTGAGAATGTGCCTCCGTCTGGTACCATGAGTCAAGCGTTTCAAATAAGTCATAGGATGCATAATTTTCTGTCAAAATGTCATTTGTGAAATTCATGCACATAGTGAGGGGGAATTGCTGCACTCATGCTGAAAACTGCAATTTAGGACACCAAAGATAGACAAATCTATAAATTGCACCTCAATCATGCATTTAGGACAGCACTTAAGTCTATAATTTAGGAGCATCCAGAGCATTCAAGCATAATGTGCTTCAAGTAAGAATTGAGCTTTTGCATCTTGCACGCATGCTGCATGAGATACATATTATTGTGTGTGCATGTTCAAATGTGTGTCATGCATATTTCATTTCCCTATTGTTTGATTGCATGTTATTATATACTATTCAACCCCCATCCTTAGAATTTTCTATGACCATACACTTTCTTGTTAAATAATGTTGCATTTGAGTCATAACTAGTGTGCCTCTTGTCACTCACTGAGGGAGAGGAATCTTTTAATAAGGTGCATTTATTTATGGGGAGCTGCTGTGGATGCACTTTTTGATGGGCTCATCTTTTTATGTATCATTTATTCGTCTTTTTATTCTTTTTATCTTATTTCGGTTTATTAGTGCGTGGGCGCGCTAATCACAAAGTGACGATTTATTCGGGCTCCAAATCAAGATGATATGGAGGCGTGGGCGTGCGCCGTCTGATTGATCAGATGATAGTGGGTATCGGGTCGGGACTAGAATCTGTTGTGCCATAAAAGTCACGGTGTTAATTACATCCCCTCGGAGAGGGGAAAACCTTTGATTAATCGCTAGGAAAAGAGGCCCTATGGCCTGAAATTAGCATTAATGAAATTAATGAGGGATATTTCAAATTACCTAAGAGTGCCCCATAGTTGGGGGTAAAAACGTTCAAATCGTGTCGGCCATCTTATAGACCATTTCATATCCGGACCGAAGTCTGAGTTGGATGCACGATAGCGGTCGAGATAAAACCCGAGCCAATGTCTGTCGAGGCACGTCAAGTTTGATATATGAAAGAATCATGGTTAGACCCCAGTGTCTGCCGAACCACAACAACTTTGATATATGAAAGAGAAAGAAGCGGGCTATCGACTAGAGACAAGGTTAGGCCATGGCCATGATGGGGGTGGTCCCCAGGATCCGAGCATGACTTGCGAGGGCATCATTGATATCCCCTTTACCCCAAGTCGAGAGAAGCGAGGGCTCCGGAACGGGCACGATCATGTTCATTATTATATTTTTATACATATATTTTCTTTATTTCCTTCGTTGTTATTTATTTGACTGTTATTCTCTTTTTTATTTTATATTCATTTATCATTTTTATTATTTGACTGTTATTCTCTTTTTATTTTTATTCATTTATCATTTTTATTATTAGACTATTATTCTCTTTTTATTTTTATTGATTTATCATTTTATTATTCCCCTTTTTTTAAGTGCATGTGGGTGTTTCGTGTGTTGCATGTGTTACATGAGTGTGCGTATATGTTTCCCTTTCTTTTTTTTATAAGAGACAATGGGGGAGGGGCTACCGGATGGCACCCCACGAGGTGCCACGATCCTGCGGCACCCTCCTCTCCGAATCAGACTCATCTTCTTTCTTTTTTTATTATTTTTATTCGTTGTTGTTGTTTTTTTTTATTTTGTTTGTTTATTTTTTTTGAACGGTGCTGCGTCGACTCAGTGGGCCCCCTACGTCGACATAGTGGTTCGAGTCAAGCACCCTGGCCAAGGGTGGTTCGACGCACTGTGCCCAGTGCGGCTACTCACTCTTCATGCCAGCAAGCCCCAACAGTTTTCTGTTGTTTCCTTTTAGAAATGGCATGAAATGCAATAATGCCTATTTTGCTGATCAAGGAGGTCGTGCCCTTGGGAAGTGTAGAAAGATAGTTTTGTAAATTCATATGCATAACATGCAAGGGTTTCATCACGCATTCATGCAGGGTGGTCCTCGACAGGCAGAGTATTTCACTCATGCATAGTGAGAGTTTTCACCCGGGCGTAACCCAACTTTCCATAACCCACCATTTGATATACCAAGGGAATTATGGCAAGCAAGCATGCAAGAATTGAAGCACGCATGGAGTCTTATCTACATTTTCAGTGCATGTATGGAGCAATGCATATGCAAGGGTGCAGGTGACATGTTCAGTTCTGAAAAGTGAGTGAAGGGGCAGATATGATTAAATTCACGCAATTTCAGGGAAAACCTTGTGTAATTTAATATGCAAATGCAGTGTTTGGTCATTTTCATGAAATCTCAATGGATCTTTATGCAAATTTGTCTTGCATCGAAGGTGTTTGATTTTATTATGAAGGGAAGAGTTGCCCTGGACAGCAGTCTGGCCCCAAGGGAGTTGACTCCATGGGTCAACTCACAACAGCAGACTTCCAATCCAAACCTAGCAGGAGCTTTATACACTGATCGTACATACATATACATATACATGTTCATGCAATGGCCCATTCAAAAATTTCTGGTGTCATAGGAGGATTCTTTTTCTTTATCTTTTTCTGTTCATCTTCATCTTTAACAATTCTTTAAATCATGGTCACGACTGCACTATTTTTTTTTTGTGTCATCAGCTTCATATATTACTGTTCATCTGTTATGGTGATCTTTAATTCAGTTCATTCCTTTTTTTGTCATTAGTCTTGCAATTTGTTTGAGTTTTCTGGCAAAAATTCGGCAGCTCCTCCCTTAGACTCGGAGCTTTTGGGGGGTGTAAAAAGGGTACTCGTCCATGAAGAATCTGAGACGGTCCCGAAATAATAAGGATGTGCACGAAAGCGTCAATATCCATAATGGCCTCTTCATAAGTTCCAAGGAGACGGGTGATATAGATTAGAGTGTTTTATATCCCTTTTGTCGATCAGGTGTCATACTGTAAGGATTCAGTAAACCCCTATCGAGATTGGGATTAACCCAAATGAAATCGGGATCCGAAGGGACACAAGAATCGGTGGGACCCTGGGGTTAAGAGGGGAAGGGTGACACGGTGGCCTTGGCGGTGGTGACCTGGTGGCTAAGCAAGAGGGGGATAGCCCCCTTGAATCGGTAGCCAGGACAAAGGCGAGCTAGACTTGATTCGGCGCACCTGAGGCGCATCCTCCACAATCCGATGGCCTGCAGGGGAGTGACTCGGCGCGTGAGGAAGGTGATTCTCCGGCGGAGGTGACCTAGCTACAAAGGGAAAGAAGAGAAAAAAATAAGTAAAAAGGGGGTGATCTGGTGGCTAGACAGCACGTCAGATTAACCCCTTTCTACCACATAATGACTCCTCTTTTTGATGAGTGGGCACCAGCAGACCTATCAGAACATCCCCTTGGAATCAAGAACTTCGGATGGAGAGGGAGGAGAGAATAGCGAAGATTCCGTGTGATTTGCAACCCGAAATCCCGTTCATTGCTTTGAACTAATTCCAGAATGCTACCAGCCATGGTATCGACAGAAAGAAAACATTCACTCAAGGGGGAGTAGCAAACCCGACAGAGAGGAAAGGCAAATAGACAGAAATTTGAGCATGCTCATAAATCGGGTCCAAAGGCCCTCAAACTTCATTCATTCCCAAGAGAAAGGTTACATCGGTGTAGCCCCTATCGGGCACGAAGAAGAAAGGAAAGGAAAACAAAGGACAGAAATGAAACCCACCGTGAATGGATCTCTCTCTCTCCCTCTTCCCTCCTTTCACTCTCTCATTTTTTCTCTTCTGGACTTCTCTCTTCTTTCTTTTCTTTTTCCACCTCCTCGGAACACACATGAGAGAGAGCTTTCAGGTAGTTCTCTTGAGCAGACCACCCGGGGGGGGGGGGGACTTCAAAGGCCCCTCTTCTTCTTTTATACACACACAGGGGAAGATCCTTGTTGACGTGCCATGTTTTTTTTCTTCTGCTTCCGCCGCTCGGGGCATGGGTCATGGCATGCGTGGCGAGGTCCCCGTGTTTCCCACGCCGTAGGAGAACAGGCTGGCAGACGTGGCGAAGCCTCATCTTTTGCGCCGTATGGGGGCACGTCCCCTCGACGTGTTCTTCTCCTTGGCGTCGCAGGTAGCAGGGGAGCAGCGACTGGCAAGCCCGTCTGTGGTACGAGGACACCGGACGGGGGAGGCTCTATCGGATGGGGGAATCCCCTACCGGTTCAGCAGGTACACTGCCCAATGGGCACGAGGGCAAGCCCTGTCGGATCAAGGTGGTACTGCCAGTTGGAGTCATTTTAGGTGCTGACGGATAGGGGAATGGATCCTACCAGATCTGGCCCCAAAAGGGATGTCGGATTAGTTGGACGTGGATCCTGCCCGATCAGGCTGCTGTCGGATGGCCCTTACGCTGTCGGATGAAGACCTCGCCATGATGCCGGATGAGAAGGGGGGCTGCCGGTTCAACTAGGAGGAGCTGCCGGATCCAGTTCAAAAGTGCCGCCGGCTGAAAGGAGAGTGGGGGGTCGCCGAATCGAGCATAGATGCCGTCGGTTCGCCCTCCTAGGGGTTGTGCACGTGGGCTTGCCAGATCAGGTAGAGATCTGCCGGTTCAATCCGCTAGGGGTGGCTACTGGATCAGGAGGGGCCTTGCCAGATCAGGAGGGTGAAGACCCTACCGGATGGGGCCAGTTAATGGCCTGCCAGATCAACTTTGGAGCCATCGGATAAAGAGGGGCCAGGGGACATGGCAGTTCGTCCTTTGAAGGATGCTGGTTCAAACTCCCCCCCATTCTTCTTCTTCTTTTCTTCTTTTCTTCTTCTTTATTTTTTCTTATTTTTCTTCTTTTCTTCTTCTTTCTTTTTTGCTCATTCTTGAAAATAAGAAAACAACAAAGAAATGAGTTAACATCAGAGAAAGGTGGGCATATTAACATGCATCCTTCTAGAGAAGTGTAAATTCTTTTAGCGTTAATTTTAGTGTGCCTGGAGAGGCGTAAATTTCTTTTAGCGTTGGTTTTAGCGTTAATTTTAGCGTTGGTTTTAGCGCTAATTTTAGCAAGCTCGGAGAGGTGAGAATTCTTTTAGCGTTAATTTTAGCGTGTCAACAAATTCCCCCCACCCATAGGTGTCGCAAATGAGGGACGACTGAACGAGGCTTGCGGGTGTAGCCCGTTTGAAAGCATTATGTATTAATTATCATTTCATCATTATCATTTGTCATCATTATCATTTTTCAAGCATGCAGACATCCTTTGACAACAAGCATAAAAATAGACATATATAAGATAGCTCCCCTCTATCGGGGATAGTATAATAACATCGCCCATGATTTACAGACAGAGTGCGGCTCATGAAGTACAACTAAAGGAGATGTGTATTTGCAAAGAGGACACCGCATAGCCTATGCGCATAGTTTAAATCATAATCTACACCCAAGATAATTTCTCTGTGGTGTGAAAGTGCAAGTATGTAAGTAGTGAACCCTAAACATAGGGATGTGCAGACGTTCTAAGTAACACTAAAAGATTACTCTATTGCCTACACATACATTTCATGTTCTCGACTTTAAGTAGCTTCACACAACCCACTTACTCATTTTGAATTCTGGACTTCATTGTTAGGCGTGAGTTTCCTCATATGTCTCAATGGGGATTCCCGACTACTAGGATCCATCCTTAGGGTAATTTTATTATGGAATCTGCTTCACCATTTTGTGTGAGTCTCCTCATTTGTTTCAGTGGGGTTCCCGGCTACTAGGATTCATATACCATCTATTCATCATTTCTTTTCATTTTTCATTTTTTTCTTTTTTTGTTTAAAGGGGGTAGACAGATTTTTCCCCACGATTGTCTTTCGTGTGAGTGTAGGGTTTCAAGCATCCATAGAGTGTTAGGAAGAACATCCGATATCCCTATGGTTAGAGATCATTGATCACATTGTGTGCGAAGTGTGGGTGTTTTGTTCCGGGTGTATTTTGTGAGTCACGCTAGTAGCATAGCTATAATTCTTCCCGTCTACGTATGCACTCACCAAAGTTGGCTTTTCTCCCTTAGTATATGGCATGATGCACACATGCCCCGAATCAGGGTAGCATTATTTAGCGAAGGCCATGGCCTCAGAAAATTATAATATAGGCAAGCATGCAAGTAGAGGGGGCAAGCATTCAATCAAAAATCATGGAAGAGATTTTTTATACGTATATCATTATCATGCACATATATTATGCACGTATATCATTTACATGTATGAGATCAATGTCAGAGCAAAGGAGGAAGGGTTTATGCAGTGAGGTGCACCTTGGCTGGACAAAAGGGTTGGTGTTAACCGAAGGAGGGCCATTTTATATCAGGAGAGCGGGCTTCGACCGAAGGTCTAAGGCAAAATTAGGAGAGCAGGCTTCGACCGAGGGTCTAAGTCAAAATTGGAAGAGCGGGCCTTACAAAGCCAAAATCGGGAGAGCGAGCTTCGACCGAAGGTCGAAGCTGAAATTGGGAGAGAGAGCTTTGGAAAACCAAAATTTGGGAGAGCAGGAGAGCAGTGATGCGGAACGGACATGCGACCTGGGACTCTAGCTCGCGATCGCCCCTAACCGAGGGAAGACGCGGGACCAGGCGTGGTTGAGAAATCGGCCGTGAGTCTCGGGTATCGGCTTTTCCACGTTAACTCGGATCGAGTCACAGGACGGGTCACTCACTCTCTCTCGCAGCGGTGATAAAATTGATAAAACGGGCTAATAACCTATCACTCGCAGCGGCATATACGAATAAACACGAGCAAAGCAAACGCCGAGTAAGAGAGCGAACACGATACCTCCACGCTCCGGGCGTGGGGAAGATGACCCCGGCCAGTTACGGTAACTCCCGACACAATGGTAAAAACTTAATTACAACAGTGAATTTTATTACCCACTCCACGCAGGAAGGTAAAGGGCTACAAGTGGGCCCGGGAGGACCGACCCTGGGTTGACGGGCCGCAAGTTGGACGGGCGTTTGGGGCGAACTCGGCCTGCTGGTCCGACTCGGTGCTGTGCCGACTCGGTGCTGCGCCGACTCGGTTCTGACTCGCTGGACAGCAAGCCTTGGCCTCCAAAGGAACGTCGCCTTCATCGGATCTTCTGGAGGCACCACTTGGCTAGAACGTTGGCAGGACGTAACTGGTTGACTCCTGGGAGCGACGGTCGCGGAAGTTGACTTTTGATATTTATTTGTGAATTTCTCCCAGACTGCTATTTCGGACCTGCACAGGGAACAGATCTGCGCGCCTTGACTGCAAGAATTAATTCTCTCAGATTCAAAATTAGATCGAGGCAAGACCGGTGGCGTTGGAAAGAGGACTCCCAGATCTACAACGTATATTTTTCTCAGTGTGATCCAACAAAAGGATCAGAATTGGGAGGCTCTACAAGACTGTATTTTTTCTGTGGATCTGTTTACAGACACTCAGGACAGAAAGGGATCTGCCTGAAATTGAATTTTGACTAAGGGGTGAATGATTTTTTCAGGGGCTGAAAATATTATGGGTGATAGGGGGGAACGTGAGAAACACTGAGGAAGTTTTGTGGATTTTCTAAAAATTTCTAAGGGGCTGGGAAAAATACGAAAGTGTGACACTGTCCCGTGGATCTATAGAAGGGCAGATTACAGGGGGGACAAGAAATAATGAAAAAATACCAAACGAAAGCCAAATGGCACAAAATTTAAACTAGAGACTAGGGGTGGCAGGTAGAACAAGCCCTCAAAGTTTGGGCTCGATCCGACAACAAAAAAAAAGATAAAATTCCAGAGTTGAGGTTCTATCCTTATTTGGACATACCTCCGGCGATGGCGGTGGCGGCGCGATGGTGGCACGATGGTGGCGGCGGCTGCGGCGCTGAGCTTCACACTCAGGAAGGGGGATTGGAAGGGAGGCTTCACACCTCAGAAGAAAGAGGTTTCACACCTCTGCAAGGGGGAGAGAGGAGGGGCAATGGTGGACAAATTATGATATTTCCTTTCAATAATTCATCAACTCCTTACAAGACACTATACATGAGTTTATATAGAGGGAAGGAAGGGGGAGGGGGGTTGGCAAATGCCATGCGGGGAGGAGAGAGAGGGGAGTGCGACCCTTTGACTCTTGGGGAGATATTTTTTAATTTTCCCATGTGGTTAATACAAAATACTACAAAAATTAAAGTCCTACCTAAGGGGGGAAAGAATCTTGGACTTTGTAAACCCATTGTCCCCTTTGAATGGTCAATCATCTAGAAGCCTACCTTGGACCTTTGACTAGTCCCACATGGGTCCCTAGGGCTTAGGTGGACCAATGGAAAAGAGTGTGGGGGCCCCTTGCTGGACCTACTGGACTTTTACATAAAAACCCAAACAATCCTAAGGAATGACAAAGTGGCTTATAAAGCCTTACAATTGCATACATACTTTCCCAAGTATATAACAGCAAACTAAAAAGACACAAATACAAAAATAAAATGTTAGTGCTCGGTGTCGATTCCCATCAATTCTACCCAGGTGGGAAGAACTCGACCCCGTCGAGTAAGGGGTGCGGCTGCTTGTGTACGTCAAAAAAAAAGGAGAAGAAAAGGAACGTTCCTGCGGCACGGACGTCTCGACATCTCAAGAGCAAGTCGAAGACGGGAAGGTCGAAAAACTCTATACCTCATCCAAGCAGGATGAATATATCCCCAGTGCTCCGTCACCCAATAAAGAAGCCTCTCAGGCTGAAGAGATGGCCCCGGCTCTCCAGTCGGCATTGCCGAAGGCCGAATCTAAAGAAACTCAGGAATTTGAACACATGTTCGGCACGCGCCGGAGATCACTCAAAGTTCCGAATCGGCATTCATAGGCCCTGAACTAAACACCCCGACGGTAGTGCATTACAACTAAAGCAACACGGGAGGACAAGCGTCCGTCCGAATAGCCGCAAAGCCGAGACGGAGTCTAAACCGGCGCGGCCTGCACTTAAACCGGCGCGCCCTTGCTTGGGTCTTAAACCGGCGCGCCCCCCTTCATGGCTGCAAACCGGCGCGCCCCTTTGTAGGTTGTTAATCCGGCGCGCACAACACCGCGCCGGTTTAACTCAAATGCCATCCCATCCATCCTTCGATACTCTATTCTCCTGTCAGCTTCGGGTGCATAGTCGAGAGAGTAGGGCATTAAATGCCCCAAGCCCTGTCTCCACCTCCGTTCGACAGCGCAGCGGCGAGGCATGCATCGACGGTGGAAGCAACAGAAGATCTCCCGGCAAATCTATGAATGTCCCATCTTCGGATGAATGCCAGTGTACTCCATGAACCAGCAGAAGCCAGCGTAATGGGTTATCTCCTGATGTCGTTGCAGACGTGGCAGAGGTGCCGGGAATCCTCTCCCCCACTGTCTGTTCTATAAAAGGCATGCTCCACTAGAGAAGCAGAAGAGAGAGGCTCAAACCCCCGGAGGGCGACTGAAGAAAGAAGAGAAGACCACCCGAAGAGAAGAAAACTCCATCCATCCACGCCGGAGAGGTGAAGAAAAAAGAGAGATTGAGCATGAGAGAAGAGAGGTGAGCTCGGAGGGGGGAGGAGCTTGTGCTCCGTTCCCCCTCCCCCACCGATGTATTTCTTTCCTCTTTCTCTGATGTGTTTTCCTTGCTTTGGGGTAAATCTCCCCTCCTGTATCCCTTTTCCCCCTTTTCCTTGGGGATGAATAAAAAGAATGCTTTTCTTTGTGGGCATGAGTGGTGTTCTATAGCTTTGATATCTCCCTCTTTATCTCGGTTTTATTCTCATCCAAGGGCCTTTAGAAGTCAGCCTCTCCGTGACATGACCTTCTAAGGAACCCACAGATGGATGAACATTTATAGCCCTCCTGTGGCATACATTTGTCCGACCTTGAGAAATTATTACCCGTGAGTCGCGAGAGTTCTTGAAGGCTAGTCCTCGGGCTCTTCCACACTCTCATGTGGGTTAACAGACCGCCGTGAGGTCTGCATTGTGAGGTTCACCTGGGAGCAATCCGTTTGGCGTTCCCCCATTTTTCTCTGGCAAACTTCAGTCCTGGGGAAGTGCTGCCCGATTTTTGCCAGGGCCAAGAACAAGAGGAACAAGAACAAGAACACATAAGAACGAATAAACGAAGCTTCTTCAGACTAAATTAACCCCACTCAGAAAACCCCTCCAGAAATCAAACACAAACTGAACTACCCTGCACAACAAACCTTTCCGATAAAACATCTAAACTTTCATGCCGATTCACCTTAACAAATGATCAAACACTTAAACTCCTCTCTATCAACTTAATCCACCAATTAGGTGAACAAACCAATCATCAAATTAACTTGCAGTTGAAAGAAAGAAGAAACAGAGCCAACAAGAATGAAAGAAAACCTCATAGAAGCTATCCCGGCGTGCTCCTAATCCGACGAGGGCTAATCCGGCGCGGTACCCCCCCCCCCCCCCCGCGCCGGTTTAACTTCACACTCAAAACTCCCTCCATTTCCTGGCACCTATCCGGCGCGCCCCTCTTCCTTCTTTGCCATTAACCGGCGCCCCCCCCTTGGCATCCCCTTTACCGGCGCGCCCCTTGGCTTCCTTAAACCGGCGCGCATCCCACTTTCCATTGAACCAGCGTGCCCCCCCCCCCCCTTGTAACATGCTAAATCGGTGCGCCTCTTTCCCCCCTTGGCTTCTATTAACCGGCGTGCCTCATAAAAAAACAATTAGCTAAATGGAAGAAAAGGTTTGAAACTAATGAATACAACAAAAGGATGAACCTAAACTAATGAATGAAAATGAAAGAGCATGAACCACCCTTATGAGAACGATCAACCAATCAAAATAAAAGGCCTGAAACTAACAAGCTATAATCAAAATTTCCTTCCGGGGGCTCCGCCCCAGGAGACCCCCGCAAGAACCCCGTGACCTGACCGAGCAGGTCGAACCCCGCGACCTGACCAGGCAGGTCGAACCCCGCGACCTGACCGCGCAGGTCGATCCGCGTGCGAGGGCACACGTTGACGAGTTTGGGCTTCACACCTAATGATTCGCTTCCCCGAACTGTGCGCGAAGAGAAAAGCAATGACGCCCCGTGGCATCGGACATGGTCCTCGGAAACCCCGATATGGCCATAGCCCGCAACCACCTCGGGCCAATAGATCATCAGCTTGACTCACCTCCATCGGGATCCAATCCCGCATCCACATTAACCTTGCCGTATCTACGGCGGACATTCGTACGGTTTTATCGCCGTCTTTTATGCTACAAACACGGACTTCTGTCCGAATAAGAAATGGTCCGTTAGTGACCGACATATATATACCGGGATTTAATCCCACACCTGCATTTAACTTGCCGTACTCACGGTAGACATTTGTACGGTTTCGCGAAGAGAAAAGTAATGACGCCCCGTGGCATCGGACGTGGTCCTCGGAAACCCTAATATGGCCATAGTCCGCCACCACCCCGGGCCAACAGATCATCAGCGTGACCCACCTCTATCTGGATCCAATCCCGCATCCACATTAAACCTGCCGTATCTACGGCAGACATCCGTACGACCTTGTCTTCGATGCTTCAAGTGCGGACTCTCGTCCGAACGGTGAATGGTCCGTTAGTGGCCGATATATATACCGGGATTTAATCCCGCACCTGCATTAAACTTGCCGTACTCACGGCAGACATTCATACGGTTTTGTCACCGTCTCCTACGCTACTAATATAAACGTACGTCCAAATAAAGAATGGTCCACAAGCGACCGATATACGCATATCTGTGAATGTTTACGCCCCAGTGCAGGGTTTGTTTAGACGCAATCCGTGATTCTACATTCGCTTTCATTATTATGAACTTTTGGCCATCGGGCCCCTTTTCCTGGCAATCAATGAAGGGTTTTCCCCTCTCCGAGGGGATGTGATTAACGCCGTAGCCTTCATGGTACGGCGGGTTCCCAGTCCCGACATGAACTACACAATCATCTGATTAGTCAGATCGAGCGCACAATAAATCATCACTTTGTGACTGGCACGCCCTCGCACTTATTAAACTAAATAAATGAATAAATAACGATTTTAAATAAAAAGTGCATCCACAAGTCTGGCACGCCCGGTGGGACTTAACGTCCCTTCATATCCTTGCCAGGATTTGGGGCCCAATGGCCTCTTCTTAAAATTCTAACTGTGTAATTTTTTATCCCACAGGCTACTTTACGACAACTTGGATGGCCGTGTCATTCGGACCCCTTGTTGTCGCCGGCCGTGCCACCCATGGCTATTTGGTGGTGCCGATCCAATTCGGCACCTTCCCGCCAGTCGTCGGCTTCCCCAACTTCTTGGGAGTCGCATTCCTGGAGCTCCTACATATCTAGGAGATGGAATTGGTTGACGTCGCCGGGGCAACCCCGACTGAAGCTGCTGCAGTGGGCTTCCACGCTCGCCATGTTGATTCACACGCCTCCGTCAACAAGAAGCGCGCGCCAGCCGCCAGGAGGGTGGCGAAGAAGAACCCCGGCACATTGCAAAGCTGGCTATCTACCTCGGGTAAATCCGTGCTCATCGGAGGCGTCCGGGTCTTCTGAATGGCCGACAAGCCAGAATCACACCCGATAGGGTAATCCCAACAGTGCCAGTACGCAATACCTTCCAAGTGCTGGCCCAAGAAAAGCTGGCTCACTTCGAAGCCAAGTCAAAAGGGGGGCTAGCCCCGAAGCCAACCAGCTTCAAACATATCAGGGTGTCTGAGCGATCTTGGCCCCGAACTCTAATGCAAACCGGCGAGGCGCTGCAGACTCTTGATGAAGAGACCAGCCAAGACAAGACTACGACGGTCGTCACCATCAATGTAGTCATGGCCGAAGGCAACGACGGGAGACTATCCACGTCTTCCGAAGAAAATCCAACTAGGGAAGGAGGTGTCACTCCCAACCCCACCATGCATAACTCCGCATTGCTGATGCTGTTGCAAGAATATCGACAGGAGGCTGAAACATTGAAAAAGTAGCTGAATGAAAAGAACACGCAAGCATCTACCTCCAGACAGGTGGAAGTCCCTCTTGAAACCCTAGGAAATGAGGGCCAAACCCTTGAAGCTTCACTACAGGCGGCCGCATCTCAGCCGACACCTGATTACACAGGGGGCATTCCTCCCCCGCAGCAACATACAACCTCAGCACGACTCCCGGTTATTCCACACTAGGGGATTGTAGCAGCACCTCAAGCAACAACGGTGGTACCGTAAATGCAGCAGGCCCACTTCGGCCCAGGCCCGACCGATCATGTTGTGACGAATAAAATAATCATAGAACAGATGATCGAAAAGAAGCTGGCCGATAGAGGCAATGTTGATTATGCCACTTTCGATGTGTACAAGGTACCCTACCCTATCCATCATGCAGCCAAGAGGCTACCTCCCGGCGTCAATAAACCGCCGAAGTTTGAAAAATTTTGCGGACAAAGCTCACCGAAAGAACACATAGCTTACTACGTCAGCACAATGGGTGACCTGACAGCTGATGAATCCTACCTACTCAAGTTCTTCGAGTCCTCTCTCACAGGATTCACTTTTGAGTGGTATTCTAACTTACCAGCTGGGTCTATCGACGACTGGCTGGATATGCAAAGGAAGTTCCGGGAGCGGTTTCACGTTGCCGAAAGAGAAATAACCATGGCCGAATTATATGCTTCCAAGCAGAAAGATGATGAAACCCCTCTCGAATATATTGAAAGATGGCGCAATCTCAGCATGAGGTGCAGGTGACCGCTACATTAAGAAGAGGCAGTGCAAATATGTAAACAAAATTTGAAGAGAAGGATCCTCGAAAAGATGATCAGGATCAAAATTAGGTCATTTGACCGATTAAATAATGTGGTGGCGGAAATTGAGGCCTTCCTCTCCTCTGCCCCTATGGCCTCAAGACAAGAGGTCAAATTAGCAAATAAGCGGCCCACGCTTGAAGAAGTTCATACAGTCGACCTCGGGACGTTCGAGCGGTGAAGAAATAAAGATAAAGGTATTGCCAACCCTCCTTCGACCAGGCGTGTCGAAAAACAAGAAGGGCCTCCCTTGCGGGCCAAAATGATGAAGTCCTACTCCTTCCCGAAGGACAAGATCTGGCTTTTGTTTGAATGGGCCGCCAGATATAACAAGGTAACTTTGCCGGAGCCGAAAAGGCCAGGTGACTTTAGAAGAAAAGATGACCCCCGCTTTTGCCCATATCACCGAATGCTTGGGCACTCCATTGAAGATTGCTATGTATTTAAAGACATAGTCGAAAGCATGATCGGGAGGGGAGAACTCCAGATGGGTGAATCCAGAGTGGATCCTCCACGCCCTCACGAGCTTCCTGATTTCAAGAAAGCTGTCAACACGGTGTCTATACACCGACAATCACAAGATAACCCATCGTGGGGGCACATGCCGGCTGCGGATGGGAAGAAGAAAAAGAAGTCAAGAAATAAGAGGAGGGCCATTATTTTCTCTTGCAATACCTCATCTGCATCATCTGACGCAAGCCGAACGGTGAAAGAAGAAGAAAATGAGGAAATATGCTTTATGCCGACAAGGCCGAATCAACCCGAGGCGTCTACCTCCAGCTCTGGCTCCTGCCAACTTGCGCTCAGCCTAATGATGGAGCTACGCCAGGAAATTGAAACAATGAAGAAAAAGATGAGTGAAATGGATCTGGGCCCGGCCGACCCCCACCCGAATTTAACGGCTCTGCCGGCAATGAATGAGCCAAGTATGGAGCAGACAGCTGGAGCAGATTCAGCTGATGAAGAAACCACCAGGGCAAAATTATATGAGACCAAGCCAAGAGACGATGGGTCTGCCCCGGACTATGTGAGAAAAGCAAGAGATTCCCATGAGAGATGCAGGCGCCCCCCGAGCTACGAGGACATCATTCGGAAATGTGAAAGAAATCTGAAGGATGAAATCCTGCAAAGGGTGATGGGCATCGAAGTCAGAACCTTCGAACAGCTAAGTGAGCTGGCGACTGATGCTGAGGCCTTCTTGGCAAAATATTCCCCGGCTATCACTGCACTAAGCCGGGAGAACAAACCAGCCAGTGAGCACCGAGCGCAAAAGGGAATATGCGCCCCAAATTCTAGGGATTTTGAGCTACAGCGAAAGCGAACAAAAGAGGCAGTCGGAGTTCCGCCCATTTAGCCTGCCGAACAAGCACCCTCGTTGAGGGACAAGATGAAGAAACCTTATTCCTTCCCTAAAGAGAAGACTCGAATGTTGTTCGAATGGGCTCGTGCATGTGGCAGGGTTGTCCTCCCAGAGCCCAAAAGGCTGAATGATGTCAAATGGAAAGATGACCCTTAATTTTGTCCTTATCACCAACAGAGGGGGCATCCTATTGAGGATTGTTATGTATCCAAAGATATTCTCGAAGGCCTGATCCAAAAAGGCGAACTACAAATGGGTGAGCACAGGGTGAATCCACTGCGGCCCCATCAAATGCCCAACCTTGGGAGGTTGGTGAATGTAGCCTCACCCCACCAGCTGAAGAATAATACACCCCGAGGGATGTCTCAAACCCCTTGAATCATGGCAGAAGCCGAAGAAAAAAACAACATGCAAATGGTGCCCGACTCTGGGGGCATATGATGAAGCAAATCGGTAGTTGGGCCGCCAACATCTCAACCATCGGTGCCTAAACCGACAGTTTCTCAAGCATTGGCATCTACGCCAGCAGGTAAATCTAAAAATACCCAAAGGTACTCAAGGTACCCAACCACTGGCACCGCCGCCAGCAGCTATCTAGTGACGTTCAAAAAAATCAATCAAATTGTTCAACCATCGACGCCTAAGTCGATAGCTTTTCAACCACCGACTCCTAGTCGGTAGCTTTTCAATGAATATTCATTATCGACTTTCATGCCGATAGCTCTTTAATTATCGTCCTCTGTGCCGATAGCTCTTTAATCATCGGCTTTCATGCCGACAGCTTATTAATTATCAGCTTTCAAGTCGACAGCTCTTTAACCATCGGTGTCCAGGCCGATAGCTGTTCAAAGATGTTCAAAAAAAAGAATAAACAAACAAACAAAATTATTCGCGTTGAGCCAACAGCTTTCCAATTATCGGTGCCTAAACCGACAACTTACCAGTCATTGGCATTAAACGAATAAACATTTCATCCATTGGCTTTAAGCCAATAGCTTTCCAATTATCGGCCTCTGAGCCGACAGCTCTTTAATCATCGGCGTTGAGCCGACAGCTTCTTAATTATCGGTATTTAAAGCCAACAGCTCTCTAACTATCGGTGTTTAAGCCGACAGCAATCCATCCATTGGCACTTAAGCCAACAACATTTCATCATTGGCATCCGAGCCAATAGCAATTCACAAGGCACTCAACCACTAGCATTCGTGCCGGCATATGCTTATAGATATTCAAACCAAAAAAGAGGGAAAAAAAAGAAAGATCACAAAACTGAAAGAAGGAAAGAATAAAAAGATATATATAATAAATAATAAATAATAAGAATAAAGAATAAAAGAAAATACATGAATAATAAAATAAAGAAGCAAAAAATATATATAAATAAAAAAATAAACAAATAAAAGAAAGAAGAAAACAAAAAAAATAACAACAAAAAATGATAAGCAAACAAAACAAAAAAAAACACAACAATAAACGTTGCATGAGTTGAACTTTGAATGCGTGCTCGCCTTGCTTGCATGATTGTTTATATTATATTTAATCCACATCCTTTGAACTTCCTAGGATCGCATCTCCTTGAATAGAGAATGCCGCCCCGATCATGGCGAGTGCATGCGTCGAGTGGAAGAGCCATAGCAATGCTGTTAGCGTAACTCACGAAATATACTCGAGACGATGTTCCCACACTTCACGCACAATGCGATCGGTGGTTTCTAACTGTAGGGATCATGGAATTTCTCTCCAACACTCTGTGGATGCTTGAATTTCCTACGCTCGCATGAACGGTAATCGTGAGGAAAAAGCTGCCTATCCCCCCTTTTTTTTAAAAAAAATGAATGAAATGCGGATCCAAGTAGCTAGGAATCCCCAGTGAAATAGATGAGGAGACTCGCGCCGAAAGGTGAAATCCACTACCAAAATAAACAGATGGGGGCTGTGCGAAGATACCAAAAGTCGAAAGCCTGAAATGTACACGTAGGCGGTAGAGCAATCCTTTAGTGTTGCTTAGAACATCTGCACATCCCTATGTTTTCGGGCCACGGCTCACATGCCAGCACTCTCACACCACGGAACATCTGTTTTGGGTGGAAATCACGATTTAAACTATATGCAAAGGCTATGCGATATCTTTTCGGCGAATGCACAGCTCTTTTAATTGTGACTCGTGAGCCGCACGTGGCCTGTGAATTTGGGGCTTCATCCCTACCCTACCCTCGCTATAGGGGATATACTATGTATCTATTTGATGCTTGATGTTAGCAGATGCTTGCATGCTAAAAAAAACACAAAGAAACAAGTAAATGAACAAAAACACAAACAAAAAGAAACAGACAAAAAGAACAAACAAACAAACAAATAAACAAATAACAAACAAAAAAAAGAAGAACAAACAAATAGCAAAAGAGAAACAAACAAACAAACAAATAACAAACAAAAAAGGAAGAACAAACAAATAACAAAAGATAAACAAACAAACGAATAAACGAACAAACAAGAAAAAAACAAACAAATAATAAACGTGAACAAAAAGAAACAAACAAAAAGGAGAAACAAACGACAAACAAAAAGAACGAACAAACAATAAACAAAAAGAACAAATAAACGACAAACAAAAATAAAAAAACAACGAACCCGAAAAAAAATGAATAATACAAATGAAACGATGGTAATAAATTATATATCAATATCGGCTTCTATGTCGATAGCTATCTCAATATCGGCTTCCGTGCCGACAGCTATCTAATTATCAGCTTTCATGCCGACAGCTATCTAAATATCAACTTTCATGCTGACAGCTATCTCTTTATCGGCTTCTATGTCGACAGCTATCTCAATATCGGCTTCCGTGCCGACAGCTATCTTATTATCAGCTTCCATGTCGACAGCTATCTCAATATCATCCTGAATGCTGAGAGCTATCTTATTATCGACATCATGCCGACAGCTATCTCATTATCGGCTTCTATGCCGACAGCTATCTCAATATCGACTTCTATGCCGATAGCTATCTCAATATCGGCTTCCGTGTCGACAGCTATCTAATTATCGGCTTTCATACCAACAGCTATCTAAACATTAGCTTTCATGCTAACAGCTATCTCTTTATCGGCTTCTATGCCGACAGCTATCTCAATATCGACTTCCGTGCCGACAACTATCTAATTATCAGCCTCCATGCCGACAACTATCTCATTATCAGCTTCCATGCCGACAGCTATCTCAATATCGGCTTCTATGCTGACAGCTATCTCAATATCGACTTCCGTGCCGACAACTATCTAATTATTGGCCTCCATGCCGACAGCTACCTCAATATCGACTTCCGTGCCGACAGCTATCTAATTATCGACTTCTATGCCGACAGCTATCTAAACATCGGTGTTTAGCCGACAGCTATCCCGTTATCGGCTTCCATGTCGATAGCTATCTCATTATCGGTGTCCGTGCCGACAGCTATCCAAAGTTGTTAGAAAAAAAAGAAGAAAGAAAGAAAGAAGAAGAAAAAGAAGAGAAGGGAAAAAAAAGAAGAGAAGAAAAAGAAGAATAAGGAAAGAAGACAAAGAAGGAAAAGAAAAGAAGAAGAGGAAAAAAGAAGAGGAGAAGAAAAAAGAGAGAAGAAAAAAAAAAGAGAAGAAAAGAAAGAGAAGAAAAGAAGAGAAGAAAATCATCATGGAAGTCTCCGAGGGATGTCGACTCGTCCAGTCCCATCAGAGATCAAAATTTCTTTGGTCTCACCGACGAATAAACTAGTGGCCCAGACCTTTCGTCTGGTCCCATGAGCAAAAGACCCTTGCTTTGGCACTAACCCCGTGTCAATGAATAAACCACCTCAATATCACAATTCTCAGTCCCACCGACGAATAAACCCACGGCCCGAACCTTTCGTTTGAGGTTATGAATAAAAAAGGACCCTTCCACTCTGGATCGGACCCTTCGTCTAGCTAGAGAATACAAGATCCCTCATATTGTCGGCAACCCCGACACCGTAAAAGAACCTCTTTGCTTGGCTCGGACCTTCCGTCCAAGTCAATGGAAAAAAAAAGAACTTTCTTGCTTGGCTCGAACCTTCCGCCCAAGTTGATGAACAAGAAGAACCTCCTTGCTCGGATCGGACCTTCCGTCCGAGTCGATGAACAAAAATAACCTCTTTGCTTGGCCTGGACCTTCCGTCCGAGTCGATGAACAAAAAGAACCTCTTTGCTTGGCTCGGACCTTCCGTCCAAGTCAATGAATTAAAAAAAAAAGAACCTCCTTGCTCGGATCGGACCTTCCGTCCGAGTCGATGAACAAAAAGAACCTCTTTGCTTGGCCTGGACCTTCCGTCCAAGTCGATGAACAAAAAGAACTTCTTTGCTTGGCCTGGACCTTCCATCCAAGTCGATGAACAAAAAGAACCTCCTTTCTTGGCTCGGACCTTCCGTCCAAGTCGATGAACAAGAAGAACCTCCTTGCTCGGATCGGACCTTCCGTCCGAGCCGATGACCAAAAATAACCTCTTTGCTTGGCCTGGACCTTCCGTCCAAGTCGATGAACAAAAAGAACTTCTTTGCTTGGCCTGGACCTTCCATCCAAGTCGATGAACAAAAAGAACCTCCTTTCTTGGCTCAGACCTTCCGTCCAAGTCTCTGAATAAAAAGAACTTCCTTGCTTGGCTCGGAGCTTCCGTCCAAGTCAATGAATATATAAAAAAAAGGAACTCTCTTGCTTGGCTTGGACCTTCCGTCCAAGTCGATGAACAAAAAGAACCTAATTTGCTTGGCTCGGACCTTCCGTCCAAGTCAATGAATGAAAGACCCCTTTGCCTTGGCACTCACCCCGTGCCAATGAATAGACCACATCAGCTCCCGACACCCTGTCGGCACCAGCAAATAAACCCTTCGCTTCGAACCCTCCACCCGAATGCATAAAATCCATCTCACTCCGTCGGAGCCCTCTCAAAGTATTCGGCTTGGACCTTCCATCCGAGTCGATGAATGAATAACTCTCCTAAACCCAACACGAGTCACCAACCCCCCCCTTAGGATTGGCCTCACCTAAGTCATTTTAGGCCTCTTGCCTAAGTCGATGCATAGACCCTTCGTTCTTGCTTCGGTATTTACCCCATGCCGATGACTAAACCCCTCCTCACTCAGGCTAGACATCTTCGTCCGTGTGTGTATGCGGTGAAGCGATCCCCTCATCCCTTCGCTGAAGGAGTGAGCGCTTTCTGGTGAATTCGCACCGGACCAGCACCCCACTAGCTCGGAAGAATAGACGTCCTATCGAAGAACTCTACACTCGCGGGCCCTGCGCACTCGTCCGTTGCTTGCGCCGCCCACGAGTGGGGGGCATTTGTGGACGTAAAAAAAAAGGAGAAGAAAAGGAACGTTCCTGCGGCACAGACGTCTCGACATCTCAAGAGCAAGTCGAAGACGGGAAGGCCGAATAAACTCCATACCTAATCCAAGCAGGATGAATATATCCCAAGTGCTCCGTCACCCAATAAAGAAGCCCCTCGGGCTGAAGAGAAGGCCCCGACTCTCCAGTCGGCATTGCTGAAGGCCGAATCAAACGAAACTCAGGAATTCGAACACATGTTCGACACGCGCCGGAGATCACTCAAAGTTTCGAATCGGCATTCAGAGGCCCTGAACTAAACACCCCGGCGGCAGTGCATTACAACTAAAGCAACACGGGAGGACAAGCATCCGTCCGAATAGCCGCGAAGCCGAGGTGAAGTTTAAACCGGCGCGGCCTGCACTTAAACTGGCGCGCCCTTGCTTGGGCCTTAAACCGGCGCGCCCCTTCCAATAGCCTTAATCCGGCATGCCCCCCTTCTTTGCTGCAAACCGGCGTGCCCCTTTGTAGGTTGCTGATCCGGTGCACACAACACCGCGCCGATTTCACTCAAATGCCATCCCATCCATCCTCCGATACTCTGTTCTCCTGTCAGCTTCGGGCGCATAGTCGAGAAAGTAGGGCATTCAATGCCCCAAGCCATGTCTCCACCTCCGTTCGACAGCGGAACGGTGAGGCATGCATCGACGGTGGAAGCAACAAAAGATCTCCCAGCAAATCCACGAATGTCCCGTCTTCGGACAAATGCCAGTGTACTCCACGAACCAGCAGAAGCCAGCGCAATGGGTTATCTCCCGATGTCGTTGCAGACGTGGCAGAGGTGCCGGGAATCCTCTCCCCCACTGTTCGTTCTATAAAAGGCATGCTCCACTGGAGAAGCAGAAGAGAGAGGCTCGAACCCCCGGAGGGTGACTGAAGAAAGAAGAGAAGGCCACCAGAAGAGAAGAAAACTCCATCCATCCACGCCGGAGAGGTGAAGAAAAAAGAGAGATTGAGCGTGAGAGAAGAGAGGTGAGCTTGGAGGGGGGAGGAGCTTGTGCTATGTTCCCCCTCCCCCACCGATGTATTTCTTTTCTCTTTCTCTGATGTGTTTTCCTTGCTTCGGGGTAAATCTCCCCTCCTGTATCTCTTTTCCCCCTTTTCCTTGGGGATGAATAAAAAGAATGCTTTTCTTTGTGGGCATGAGTGGCGTTCTATCGCTTTGATCTCTCCCTCTTTATCTCGATTTTCTTCTCATCCAAGGGCCTTTAGAAGTCTGCCTCTCCGTGGCATGACCTTCTAAGGAACCCATAGATGGATGAACATTTCCAGCCCTCCTGTGGCATACATTTGTCCCACCTTGAGAAATTATTACCCGTGAGTCGCGAGATTTCTTGAAGGCTAGTCCTCGAGCTCTTCCACACTCACATGTGGGTTAACGGACCGCCGTGAGGTCTGCATTGTGAGGTTCACCCTGGAGCAATCCGTTTGGCGTTCCCCCATTTTTCTCTAGCAAACTTCAGTCCGGGGGAAGTGCTGCCCGATTTTTGCCAGGGCCAAGAACAAGAGGAACAAGAACAAGAACACATAAGAACGAATAAACAAAGCTTCTTCAGACTAAATCAACCCCACTCAGAAAACCCCCTCCAAAAATCAAACACAAACTGAACTACCCTGCACAACAAACCTTTTCGATAAAACATCAAAACTTTCATGCCGATTCACCTTAACAAATGATCAAACACTTAAACTTCCTCTCTATCAACTTAATCCACCAATTAGGTGAACAAACCAATCATCAAATTAACTTGCAGTTGAAAGAAAGAAGAAATAGAGCCAACAAGAATGAAAGAAAACCTAATAGAAGCTATCCCGGCGTGCTCCTATTCCGACGCGGGCTAATCCGGCGCGGTACCCCCCCCCCCCGCGCCGGTTTAACATCACACTCAAAACTCGCTCCGTTTTCCTGGAACCTATCCGGCGCGCCCCTCTTCCTTCTTGGCCATTAACCGGCGCGCCCCCCTTGGCATCCCCTTTACCGGCACGCCCGTTGGCTTCCTTAAATCGGCGCGCATCACACTTTCCATTGAACCAGCGTGCCTCCCCCTTGTAACATGCTAAATCGGCGCGCCACTTTCCCCCCTTGGCTTCTATTAACCGGCGTGCCTCATAAAAAAAAACAATTAGCTAAATGGAAGAAAAGGTTTGAAACTAATGAGTAAAACAAAAGAAGGAACCTAAACTAATGAATGAAAATGAAAGAGCATGAACCACCCTTATGAGAACGTTCAACCAATCAAAATAAAAGGCCTGAAACTAACAAGCTATAATCAAAATTTCCTTCCGGGGGCTCCGCCCCCGGAGACCCCCGCAAGGGGCACTGCCCCCTTGACCCCCTCACGACCTGACCGGGCAGGTCGAACCCCGCGACCTGACCAGGTAGGTCGAACCCCGCGACCTGACCGCGTAGGTCGATCCGCGTGCGAGGGCGCACGTTGACGAGTTTGGGCTTCACACCTAATGATTCGCCTCCTCGAACTGTGTGCAAAGAGAAAAGTAATGACGCCCCGTGGCATCGGACGTGGTCCTCGGAAACCCTGATATGGCCATAGCCCGCAACCACCTCGGGCCAATAGATCATCAGCTTGACTCACCTCCATCGGGATCATATCCCGCATCCACATTAACCTTGCCGTATCTACGGTGGACATTCGTACGATTTTGTCGCCGTCTTTTATGCTACAAACACGGACTTCTGTCCGAATAAGAAATGGTCCGTTAGTGACCGACATATATATACCGGGATTTAATCCCGCACCTGCATTAAACTTGCCATACTCACGGCAGACATTCGTACGGTTTCGTGAAGAGAAAAGTAATGACGCCCTGTGGCATCGGACGTGGTCCTCGGAAACCCTGATATGGCCATAGTCCGCAACCACCCCGGGCCAATAGATCATCAGCGTGACCCACCTCTATCGGGATCCAATCCCGCATCCACATTAAACATGCCGTATCTACGGCAGTCATCCGTATGACCTTGTCGTTATCTTCGATGCTTCAAGTGCGGACTCTCGCCCGAACGGTGAAGGGTCCGTTATGACCGATATATATACCGGGATTTAATCCCGCACCTGCATTAAACTTGCCGTACTCACGGCAGACATTCGTACGGTTTCGTCGCCATCTCCTATGCTACTAATATAAACGTTCGTCCAAATAAAGAATGGTCCACAAGCGACCGATATACGCATATCTGTGAACGTTTACGCCCCAGTGCAGGGTTTGTTTAGACGCAATCTGAGATTCTGCTTTCGCTTTCATTATTATGAACTTTTGGCCATCGGGCCCCTTTTCCTGACAATCAATCAAGGGTTTTCCCCTCTCCGAGGAGATGTGATTAACGCCGTAGCCTTGTGGTACGGCGGGTTCTCAGTCCTGACACGAACTACACAATCGTCTGATTAGTCAGATCGAGCGCACAATAAATCGTCACTTTGTGACTGGCACGCCCTCGCACTTAATAAACACAATAAATGAATAAACAACGATCTTTAATAAAAAGTGCATCCACACTGCTCAAGTAGCTCCTGCGGATCCGTCACCGAACCTGGAAGCGCGGAGTATGCTCCACTCCAAGTAATCGACACCTGCTCATCTCGTATAGATTTGATATGCACTCGCTGCTGCGGAATGTGGCTAGAGGTGAACACACCGGGGTGGGGTCACTCTCAAATGAGGGAGGCGGCTCAAAGACTTACTAGGAATCACCGCTGGGTCCCTATATGTGACTAGATCCAAGATAGAGAATGGTCGAGCCGATCCTACATGCCGACAAGCATCGCACTTAAAAGGGACTGACAACGCGAGCGTACAAAAGACTGACTCGACTCGATGCATGCAGACTCATGTTGCACTCCTAATATGCTGGACATACACAAGACCCTACCCATACATGTGTGACGGCGGACCAGGACACCCGAATGTAAGCCATGCATGCATTTGACGTAACCGGAGGTTGATGTCATGGGGAACTCCTAGACATTCTACGATGCACCAATTATGGACATTGGGCTTGGATGTGGGAGGGCCAGGAGAACCGAATTCACCTTCTTCCTTACCCCGATGAACGGACTCTATGCGGAGTATAGGTGGACTAACCTGCGGGGTAGGGGTGTGATAGGCGGCTTCCCTAATGAGGTGGAATTGATAAGGTGGGTCACTAGGGAAGGGATCGAAGGGATCAAAGAAGGTATGACCCCTTGAATTGGGCTCCCATAAGTCATGGTCCCACATTTGGAAATCTTGAAGGTGTAGATGGTCACCTTCATCCATGAATGGAGATGGGACGGTGATCTTATATAGGAGGTATGGTTCCTCCTTCGGGCAAAAAGGTATGAAGGTTGGCTTGGCCGGCAAGGGAAGGAATAGGAGAATCTCCATGGTGACACAACCCACGGTGCACACGGAGGTAATGGACCCGAAGGCCGGATGGGTGAAGCTACGACTAGTGGGTTGGTCGAATCCTCGGGCCAATAAGTGCGTCAACGTCCATTGCCGGTGTAGACCCATAATAAGGTCACTCAAGGTATCAACATGGTGACTAGACCGGAATGTAGTGTGGTAGGAGTTGACGGGCACTATAGGTAAGGTGGGGTCCATGGGTGGATAGCAAGGTGGGGTAGGGACCCAGCCATCCTTGAGCCAGCTAAGAAACGGCTCGGCTATGAAAAGTATTCCTGTTAGAAACACGGGTGGCTCGGGCTGAGGTGACTCCAAATAAGGATGGGAGGGTGGCGGCAAAGGAGCTCTCATAGGTGAGGAAGGTATGTCCTCCCGGAGGAAAAGTGATCCTTGGGACCCCGTAGGTGGGGCCGGGTTGGGGCTACCGGCTATGGCCTCCCTAGGCTCGGGTATGGCAACCTCTGGCCAGCAAGGTGGGCAAGGGGAGGCCAGCGACTCAAAATAGGCACATCTTCTATCCACCCAATCCGAAATCATTTGCACAAGTTCGGCAACGGTGCGGGTGGGAGTAGGGGTATCGGGGTGGACTCGCCCGTAATCAACCGACCTATGCCTGGGTCTAGGCTCATCTACGTGTGGGGCTCTTTGCCTCCGACTAGGACCCACTTGATTGGAAGTGATTGGGTAGGGTCGGTTGGAGGTGACCGGGCCGGGTAGGTAAACCTTCCTAAGCTCCTTCTTCATTTCATGCCACGACTCGATGGGCCACTGCCTCCTAACTTATCTTAAACGTTCAATGTAATCCCACTTTTCGGCGTCCTCGTGAAGAAGCCTCTCCTTGGCAAAAGAGAATTGCCTGGCATCGGACATAGTATAACATGCAAAGTAGTTCTCCACAGCGGCTTCCCATTGGAGGTAGTCACTCGGGACCTTGGATCCATAAAAGTCCGAGGCTTCGGGCCTACGGGTGTGGTGGGGTTGGATTCCCCATCCTCGAGTGTGTCGCCACCATTCATATGATGTGGGCCCTTGGGGATCCATGGGACACGGGGAAGCTATTGGGTGGACATGCCGACACGTGGCGACAAGACACTAGACACGACCCTAAACACTAATACAAAGTTGGCATGAGACTCGACTACACACTTATACACGACCAAGATTTGGTACCTGGTGGAGTCCGGGGATCCGAAGATCTTCTCACGCGAGTGAATCACCTCTCCGATAGGCGTAACCTAACGGTCGGGCGACACCTTTTGATATACTGAACAATGGTATGCAAATGAGACACTTAGACCTACTTAGACTTAGACTCTTTTTTTTTCTTTTTGTGGACTTAGACACAAAGACTACCCTTGACTCAACCTTTCGCTCTAATACCAAATTGATGCGGAATGGACACGCGACCTGGGACTCTAGCTCGCGATCGCCCCTAAGCGAGGGAAGACGTGGGATCAGGCGCGGTTGAGAAACCGGCAGTGAGTCTCAGGTGTCGGCTTTTTCGCGTTAACTCGGATCGAGTCACAGGACGGGTCACCCACTCTCTCTCGCAGCGGTAATTAAATTGATAAAACGGGCTAATAACCTATCACTCGTAGCGGCATATACAAACAAATACAAGTAAAGCAAACACCGAGTAAGAGAGCGAACACGATACCTCCACGCTCCGGGCGTGGGGAAGACGACCCCGGCCAGTTACCGTAACTCCTGGTATAATGGTAAAAACTTAATTATAATAGTGAATTTTATTGCCCACTCCACGCTGGGAGGTAAAGGGCTACAAGTGGGCCCGGGAGGACCGACCCTGGGTTGACGGGCAGCAAGTTGGACGGGCGTTTGGGGAGAACTCGGCCTGCTGGTCCGACTCGCTACTGCGTCGACTCGGTGCTGCGCCGACTCGGTTCTGACTCGTTGGACAGCATGCCTTGGCCTCCGAAGGAACGTCACCTTCCTGAGATCTTATGGAGGCGCCGCTTGGCTGGAACGTTGGCAGGACGTGCCTGGTCGACTCCTGGGAGCGGCGATCGCGGAAGTTGACTTTTGGTATTTATTTGTGAATTTCTCCCGGACTGCTATTTCAGACCTGCACAGGGAACAGATCTGCGTGCCTCGGCGGCAAGAATTCATACTCTTAGATCGGAAATCAGATCGAGACAAGACTGGTGGCGTTGGAAAGAGGACTCCCAGATTTACAACATATATTATTTTTAGCTCGATCCAACAAAAAGTTCAGAATTGGGAGGCTCTGTAAGACTGTGTTTTTTCGGTGGATCTATTTACAGACACTCAGGACAGAAAGGGATCTGCCTGAAACTGACCTTTGACCGAGGAGTGAATGATTTTTTTAGGGGCTGAAAATATTATGGGTGATAGGGGGGAACGTGAGGAACACTGAGGAATTTTTGTGGATGTTCTATAAATTTATATGGGGGTAGGAAAAATACGAAAGTGTGACATTGTCCCGTGGATCTGCAGAAGGGCAGATTATAGGGGGGACAAGAAATAACGAAAAAATACCAAACGAAAGCCAAATGGCACGAAATTTAAACTGGAGACTAGGGGTGGCAGGTAAAACAAGTCCTCAAAGTTTTGGCTCGATCAGATAACAATAAAAAAAGATAAAATTCTAGAGTTGAGGTTCTATCTTGATTTGGACAGAACTCCGGCTATGGCGGTGGCGGCACGATGGCGGCACGATGGTGGTGGTGGCGACGGCGCTGAGATTCACACTCAGGAAGGGGGATTGGAAGGGAGGCTTCACACTTAAGAAGAAAGTGGTTTCACACCTCTACAAGGGGGAGAGAGGAGGGGCAATGGTGGACAAATTATGATATTTCCTTTCAATAATTCATCAACTCCTTACTAGACACTATACATGAGTTTATATAGAGGGAAGGAAGGGGGAAGGGGGGGTTGGCAAATGCCATGGGGGGAGGATAGAGAGGGGAGTGCGACCCTTTGACTCTTGGGGAGATATTTTTTAATTTTCCCATGTGGTTAATACAAAATACTATAAAAATAAAAGTCCTACCTAAGGGGGGAAAGAATCTTGGACTTTGTAAACCCATTGTCTCCTTTGAATGGTCAATCATCTAGAAGCCCACCTTGGACCTTTGACTAGTCCCACATGGGTCCCTAGGGCTTAGGTGGACCAATGGGAAAGAGTGTGGGGGCCCCTTGCTAGACCTACTGGACTTTTGCATAAAAAACCAAACAATCCTAAGGAATGACAAAGTGGCTTATAAAGCCTTACAATTGCATACATACTTCCCAAGGATATAAAAGTAAACTAAAAAGACACAAATACAAAAATAAAATGTTAGTTCTCGGTGTCGATTCCCATCAATTCTCCCCGGGTGGGAAGAACTCGACCTCGTCGAGTAAGGGGTGCGGCTGCTCAAGTAGCTCCTGCGGATCCGTCACCGAACCTATAAGCGCGGAGTACGCTCCACTCCAAGTAATCGACACCTGCTCATCCCGTATAGATTCGATATGCACTCGCTACTGGGGAATGAGGCTAGAGGTGAACACTCCGGGGTGGGGTCACTCTCAAATGAGGGAGGCGGCTCAAAGACTCATTAGGAATCACCGTTGGGTCCCTATATGTGACTAGATCCGAGATAGAGAATGGTCGAGCCGATCCCACATGCCGAGAAGTCTCGCACTCGAAAGGGACTGACAACACGAGCGTACAAAAGACCGACACGAGTCGATGCATGCAGACTCACTATGCACTCCTAATATGCTAGACACACACAAGTCCCTACCCGTACATGTGTGACGGCGGACCAGGACACCCGAATGTATGCCATGCATGCATTTGACGTAACCGAAGGTTGACGTCATGGGGAACTCCTAGACATCTTACGATGCACCAATCATGGACATTGGGATTGGATGTGGGAGGGCCAGGAGAACCGAATTCACCTTCTTCCTTACCCCGATGAACGGACTCCGTGCAGAGTATAAGTGGACTAGCCTACGAGGTAGGGGTGTGATAGGCGGCTTCCCTAATGAGGTGGAATGGATAAGGTGGGTCACTAGTGAAGGGATCAAAGGGATCAAAGAAGGTATGACCCCTTGAATTGGGCTCCCATAAGTCATGGTCCCACATTTGGAAATCTTGAAGCTGTAGATGGTCACCTTCATCCATGAAGGGAGATGGGACGGTGATCTTATATAGGAGGTATGGTTCCTCCTTCGGGCAAAAAGGTATGAAGGTTGGCTTGGTCGGCAAGGGATGGAATAGGAGAATCTCCGTGGTGAGACAACACATGGTGCACATGGAGGTAATGGACCCGAAGGCCGGATGGGGGAAGCTACGACTAGTGGGTTGGTCGAAGCCTCGGGCCAATAAGTGCGTCAACGTCCATTACCGGTGTAGACCCATAATAAGGTCACTCAAGGTATCAACATGGTGACTAGATCGGAATGTCATGTGGTAGGAGTTGACGGGCACTATAGGTAAGGTGGAGTCCATGGGTGGATAGCAAGGTGGGGTAGGGACCAAGCCATCCTTGAGCCAGCTAAGAAGCGGCTCGGCTATGAAAAGCGTTCCCATTAGAAACACGGGTGGCTCGGGCTGAGGTGGCTCCGAATAAAGATGGGAGGGTGGCGGCAAAGGAGCTCTCATAGGTGAGGAAGGTATGTCCTCCCGGAGGAAAAGTGGTACTTGGGACCCCGTAGGTGGGGCCGGGTTGGGGCTACCAGCTATGGCCTCCCTAGGCTCGGGCATGGCTACCTCTGGGCAAGGGGAGGCCAGCGACTCAAAATAGGCACATCTTCTATCCACCCGATCTGAAATCATTTGCACAAGTTCGGCAACGGTGCGGGTGGGAGTAGGGGTATCGGGGTGGACTCGCCGTAATCAACCGGCCTAGGCTTGGGTCAAGGCTCATCTACGTGTGGGGCTCTTTGCCTACGACTAGGACCCACTTGATTGGAAGTGATTGGGTAGGGTCGGTTGGAGGTGACCGGGTCGGGTAGGTAAACCTTCCAAAGCTCCTTCTTCATTTCATGCCACGACTCAATGGGCCACTGCCTCCTAACTTCTCTCAAGCGTTCAATGTAATCCAACTTTTCGGCGGCCTCGTGAAGAGGCCTCTCCTTGGCAAAAGAGAATTGCCTGGCATCGGACATAGTATAACATGCAAAGTAGTTGTCCATGCCGGCTTCCCATTGGAGGTAGTCGCTCGGGGCCTTAGATCCATAAAAGTCCGAGGCTTCGGGCCTACGGATGTGGTGGGGTTGGATTCCCCATCCTCGGGTGTGTCGCCACCATTCATATGATGTGGGCCCTTGGGGATCCATGGGACACGGGGAAGCTATTGGGTGGACATGCCGACACGTGGCGACAAGACACTAGACACGACCCTAAACACTAATGCAAAGTTGACATGAGACTCGACTACACACTTAGACACGGCCAAGATTCGGTACCTAGCGGAGTCTGGGGATCCGAAGATCCTCTCACGGGAGTGAATCACCTCTCCTATAGGAGTAACCTAACGGTCGGGCGACACCTTTTTATATACCAAACAATGGTATGCAAATGAGACACTTAGACCTACTTAGACTTAGACTCTCTTTTTTTCTTTTTGCGGACTTAGACACAAAGACTACGCTAGACTTAACCTTTCGCTCTGATATCAAATTGAGGCGGAACGGACACGCGACCTGGGACTCTAGCTCGCAATCGCCCCTAAGCGAGGGAAGACGTGGGACCGGGCTCGGTTGAGAAATCGGCTGTGAGTCTCGGGTATCGGCTTTTTCGCGTTAACTCGAATCGAGTCACGGGACGGGTCACTCACTCTCTCTCACAGCGGTGATAAAATTGATAAAATGGGCTAATATCCTATCACTCGCAGCAGCATATATGAATAAATACGAGTAAAGTAAACGCTGAGTAAGAGAGCGAACACGATACCTCCATGCTCCGGGCGTGGGGAAGACGACCCCGGCCAGTTACGGTAACTCCCGGTACAATGGTAAAAACTTAATTACAATAGTGAATTTTATTGTCCACTCCACACAGGGAGGTAAAGGGCTATAAGTGGGCCCAGGAGGACTGACCCTGGGTTGACGGGCAGCAAGTTGGACGGGCGTTTGGGGCGAACTCGACCTGCTGGTCCAACTCGGTACTGCGCCGACTCGGTGTTGTGCCGACTCGATTCTGACTCGCTGGACAGCAAGCCTTGGCCTCCAAAGGAACGTCACCTTCCTGAGATCTTTTGGAGGCGCCGCTTGGCTGGAACGTTGGCAGGACGTCCCTGGTCGACTCCTGGGAGCGGCGGTCGCGGAAATTGACTTTTGGTATTTATTTGTGAATTTCACCCGGACTGCTATTTCGGACCTGCACTGGGAACAGATCTGCGCACCTCGGCTGCAATAATTAATTCTCTCAGATCCGAAATCAGATTGAGGCAAGACTAGTAGCGTTGGAAATAGGACTCTCATATATACAACATAATTTTCTTTCAGCTCGATCCAACAAAAGGATCAGAATTGGAAGGCTGTGCAAGACTGTAATTTTTTTGTGGATCTGTTTACAGACACTCAGGACAGAAAGGGATCTTCCTGAAACTGACCTTTGACCTAGGGGTGAATGATTTTTTCATGGCTGAAAATATTATGGGTGATAGGGGGGAACGTAAGGAACATTGAGGAATTTTTGTGGATTTTCTGAAAATTTCTAGGTGGGTGGGACAAATACGAAAGTGTGACATTGTCCCGTGGATCTGCAGAAGGGCATATTATAGGGGGGACAAGAAATAACGGAAAAATACCAAACGAAAGCCAAATGGCACAAAATTTAAACTGGAGACTAGGGGTGGCAGGTAAAACAAGTCCTCGAAGTTTTGGCTCGATCAGATAACAATAAAAAAGGATAAAATTCTAGAGTTGCGGTTCTATCCTGATTTGGACAGAACTCCGGCTATGGCGGTGGCGGCACGATGGCGGCACGATGGTGGTGGTGGCGACGGCGCTGAGATTCACACTCAGGAAGGGGGATTGGAAGGGAGGCTTCACACCTCAGAAGAAAGTGGTTTCACACCTCTACAAGGGGGAGAGAGGAGGGGGCAATGGTGGACAAATTATGATATTTCCTTTCAATAATTCATCAACTCCTTACAAGACACTATACATGAGTTTATATAGAGGGAAGGAAGGGGTAGGGGGGTTGGCAAATGCCATGGGGGGAGGAGAGAGAGGAGAGTTCGACCCTTTGACTCTTGGGGAGATATTTTTTAATTTTCCCATGTGGTTAATACAAAATACTACAAAAATAAAAGTCCTACCTAAGGGGGGAAAGAATCTTGGACTTTGTAAACCCATTGTCCCCTTTGAATGGTCAATCATCTAGAAGCCCACCTTGGACCTTTGACTAGCCCCACATGGGTCCCTAGGACTTAGGTGGACCAATGGGAAAGAGTGTGGGGGCCCCTTGCTAGACCTACTGGACTTTTGCATAAAAACCCAAACAATCCTAAGGAATGACAAAGTGGCTTATAAAGTCTTACAATTGTATACATACTTTCCCAAGGATATAAAAGCAGACTAAAAAGACACAAATACAAAAATAAAATGTTAGTGCTCAGTGTCGATTCCGATCAAGCAGGCTGCGAGGGCCAAAAGATAATGGGAGAGCGGGCTACGGAAGTGAAAATTGGGAGAGCAAGCTTTGCAAAACCAAAATCGAGAGTGCAGGCTGTGAGTGCCAAAGGATAATGGGATAGCGGGCTACGGAAGCCGAAATTGGGAGAGTAGGCTTTGCAAAGCCAAAATCGAGAGTGCAGGCTGCGAGAGTCAAAGGAAAATGGGAGAGCGAGCTGCGAAAGGTGAAATTGGGAGAGCAGCCTTTGCAAAGTCAAAATCAAGAGTGTAGGCTGCGAGAGCCAAAAGATAATAGGAGAGCGTGCTGCGGAAGCCGAAATTGGGAGAGCAGGCTTTGCAAAGCTGAAATCGAGAGTGCGGGTTACGAGTGCCAAAAGATAATGGGAGAGCAGGCTGCGAAAGCCAAAATTGGGAGAGCAAGCTTTGCAAAGCCGAAATCGAGAGTGCAGGCTGCGGGAGCCAAAAGATAAATTGAGAGTTGGCTGCGGAAGCCAAAATTGGAAGAGCAGGCTTTGCAATGATGAAATCGAGAGTGCACGATACAAGAGCCAAAAGATAATGGGAGAGCGCGCTGCGGAAGTCGAAATTGGGAGAGCAGGCTTTGCAAAGTCAAAATCGAGAGTACAGGCTGCTAGAGCCAAAAGATAGTGGGAGAGTAGGTTGCGAAAGCCGAAATCGAGAGTGCAGGCTTTGCAAAGCCAAAATTGGGAGAGCAGGCTTTTCAAAGCCAAAGGATATTGGGGAGGCATGCTGTAAAAGCCGAAGGATATAGAGAGAGTAGACTTTGACTAAAGGTCTAAGCCATTGAGTTGTATTGGTTATCACGGTGGGACGGATATATTAGTCCTGATAGAGGGCCCGACACCAGTCGGGGTGGTATCGGGCTTAGACGAAAGGTCATGACGCCAAAGAACTTGGCCTAGATGGTATGTCCTGATGCCTAGAGAATCATATATGTCGGCTTAGATAAAAGTCATGGCGCCAAACTTTGGAGAGCAGGCTTTGCAAAGCCAAAAGCGATAGAGCAGGTTGCGACAGCCAAAGGATTGTGGGAGAGCAGGCTTTGCAAAGCCGGAATTGGGAGAGCAGGCAACGAGAGCCAGAGGATAGTGGGAGAGTAGGCTATGTAAGCCAAAGGATAGTGAGAGAGCAGGCTGTGTATGCCAAAGGATAGCGGGAGAGCATGCTATGAGAGCCAAAATAGTGGGAGAGCAGGTTGTGAGAGCCAAAATAGTGGGAGAGTGGGCTGTGGAAGCCGAAATAGGGAGAGCAAGCTGCGAGAGCCAAAGGATAAGGTAGCTGAAATATAGGATAGCTGACATATATGATAGCAGGTTTTGGCCGAAATGGCTAAAATGAAGGATAGAATATCTGAGATATATGAAAGCAGGCTTCGACTGAAATGGCTAAGCCGAAGGATAGGATATCTGAAATATCTGATAGCGGGCTTTGGCTAAAATGGCTAAGTCGATAGATGGGATATCTGGAATATCTGATAGTGGGCTTTGGCTAAAATGGCTAAGCTGAAAGATAGGATAGCTAAAATATATGAGAGTGGGCTTTGGCCACAATGGCTAAGCCGAAAGATGAGGTATCTGAAATATATGAGAGCGGGCTTTGGCCGAAATGGCTAAGCCGAAGGATGGGAAAGCGGACCTCTATAGCATGCCAAGATCGAAAGCAGAATAGGATAGATGTCGACCCGAAGGAATGTCAAAGCCAGCGAGCTTGGCAAATATGTGTGGTCTGAGCCAAAGGTAGCGTAATCGGCTGGTGGGGGCCTAGGGTTGGTACCTGTCAAAGGTAGCTCTTTTTTTTTCATTTTTTATCATCGTGTTCTTTTTCATCATTTGGATTATCACTTCATTCGATTTCATTTTCATTTCTATATCATTATTTTTATTCATGATCATTCATCATCATAGTTATCAAGATTGTTGCCGTGACGACCCTTTCCAGTCAGACGTTTGAGCTTTTGTTCTCTGCCATGTTCTTCCTACAACTTGTGGTGCTTCCTAATGCAAATTAGTACATAGCGCGGGCTGCTTCGTTCGGCGGGACTGTTGACGAAATCTTGATAGCAAGGCCAGGGTGTCAGCCTGAGTACTTCAATCTGGAGAGGCAATCGTTGGATGAGTGGCATAGCAGGGGAATCTGTCTCCCCGAGGCGAGGGTAATCTGCTTCAGTGCCCGTGCAGGCTTTGTTGGCCAAGCACGAGAAGTGTGGAACTTCCTCATTTGGGTAGCTCTGTGATTAGAGGCAAATCTTTTAAGCAGCATATATGTTGTACATAAGTCTGCAATCGCCTGACCTTCGATGGGCTTATATTGTCATCTTTTATCATTGTGTTAAATCAACATTGCTCCCCTCTTATCTGGCATGAGGGGTTGTGGCAAGCTGGAGCACATCTTCTTAGAAGAGATTTACTGATGCGGGATGGGACGTGACTCGATCGATTTGATGCAAACCTTGGACTCTAGCTCGTGACTCGTCCCTAGCAAGGGAAACGTGCGGATGTGCGCGGTTTAGAAATCGGCAATGAGCTAGGGTGGTCAACTCTCACTTTCGTGCCCGTATCGGGTCACGGGACGGGTTTCGCCCTCTCTCGTAACGGTGATTAAAATTATTTAACGAGCTAGGTTAACCTATCACATGTAAGTAGCGGCATATAGAAATATATACGAGTAAAGTAAATTGTCGAGAGGGGAGCGGACACGATACCTCCACGCTATCGGGCGTGGGGAAGGCGACCCCGGCCAAGACTCGTACTCCCAGTACAAATGAATTAACAATAATTACAGAAATGCAATTTACTGCCCACTCCACGTAGGGAGGTAAAGGGCTATAGTGGGACCCGGGAGTATCACACTTGGGTTGACGGGAGGTTTTTGGGCAGCTTCGACAGTTTCGACGCGCTGCTACTCGATGTGGAAGCTTGCTATCTCGAACATGTTCTACTGTTTTAGCATTGCGTGACTCGGTGGAAATAATTACTGCGATCAGCTCCGACGTCGGATCGATGCAAAACCAGTGCCGTTGTGAAGCTCTCTTGCAGATCTATGACCACCTGGTGTTACAGGAATTTTTCTGTCTCTGTATCCTCATTGGTGGAATTTAGAACAGATGGACCTTCTATCTCAGGAAATGCCGGGCAGACTGGGATCTACCTGAAAATATTCTTTGACCGAAGAGCAAGTGGTGGATCTAAAATTTGGAATTTTTATGGATGATAGATAGGAGTGTGTGGATGACACACAATTTTTTTGGTAATTTTTGGAAGGGGTTTAGTGGGTGGAATGGATTTTATGGAAGGAAAGGTTAGATCAGGACTACTAGGAACAGAACAAGATCCGGTTTTTGCATAGGTTTTTTGGAAGGGTAAACGAACTCATAAAATCATGAAACAAATTGTGGCAAGTGGTTTTAGTAGACAGAAGTTCCAGTCCAAATTTCAGCTCGATCTGAAATTGGAAAGGGGGTCAAATTGAAGAAGATATGGGCTATTAGAACATAGATCTGCAGAGGGGCAGATTGTGTAGACAGTGGGATTTAAAATAGAAAGGGGGGCAAACAAAATGGGATCTATGTGAAACTTTTTATGGGATGTGGGAACAACAAGGGGAACTCACCCTAAAAATTTCGGCTTGATCAGATCTTCAGGTTGAGAGTTAAAAATCAGGCTTCAAGCTGCTGGAAGGTGGTAGACAGAATTCCGATGACGAGGCGGTGGTGGTGCGACGGCGGCTCGATTGCGGCGGCGGCAGTGCTGAGTTACTCACTCAGAGAGGAGCTGGTATAGACGTATCACATCTCAGAAGAAGGGGCTTTCTCAGCTGCAAGGGGAGGGGGAAGAGAGAGGGTGGCTGCGCCCTTGGGCTTTCTCCAAGAAAAAAAAATGATTTTCATTCATTAATTCTTACAAAAATGCAACAAGAGAGAACTTATACTAAAACCCAAGACCTAGTACAAATGACCTTGGTTACTCTTGGTCAAGGGGGCATATTGGGGAAGGGAGAAAAACAAATAATAAACAATTCCCACATGGGGAGAAAGAAGGGGGCGCCCCTCTCTCCTAGTCAAAATTGGCTACTTTGGTCAATTTTCTACTCTTGACCATGGGCCATCATATTGGACCCTATAGGATGGAAGGCCCACTAGGAGAGAAAGGCCCAATTGGACTCCAATTGATATAAGGGCCAAATGTGGAAATATGAGCTTTAATTGGACCGTTGAATGAAATGAGACCATATTGCACCCTCTACCCCAATTACACTCATAAATACCCACAAATACAAATACACACCCAAATACACTCCAAATAAATACTGAAAAATATCGAAACAAAAGTAAATGAATTGGCTTGCTCCGATGTCCCATCAATTCTCCCCGGGTGGGAAGAACTCAACCCCGTCGAGTAAGGGGTGCGGCTACTCACGTGGCTCCTGCGGATCCGTCACCGTACCAGATAGTGCGGGTACGCTCCACTCCTAGTATTTGTCACCTACTCATCCCGTATATGTTCTACATGCTCACGCTGCTGTGGAATGAGGCTAGTGGTGGACACTCCGGGGTGGGGTTACTCTCAAAAGGAGGAGACGGATCAAACACTCACTGGGAATCATTGCTGGGTCCCATATTTCTCAGGCAAGTTTACAACACACGTAATAGATCTGACTTGCCTCACACTCGAAAGGGACTGACACTGTGAGCATGCATTAGACCTACTCAACGCAACATATGTAGACTTCGACTTGACACATGCAGACTTCCAATAGACTGGACGACAACAAAAAGAAAAGGAAACAGACTCACACCTGACCCTAGACTCATACATAATGTAGTGACATTACCCCGAGGCGGACATCATCCGGGTGCCGCATCCTGGGTGTCGATAGGTTCCTCCGGGTCCTCATAGAATTCGTCAGCTAATCCTTGCTCGGCCTCATAGCTGACAGACACAAGCCAAGAAGGTGAGGCTTCTCCAACCCTTTTGTCCCCTAGGGTTAGTGATGTATGAGTGGGACACTGGCCTACAAAGTGGCCAAACCCCTGACAGCGATAACACTACTGTCATGACCCACTAGTCTCCCCGATAAGTGGTCCCTTACCCTTATGCTCTGGACAGACAGGTGGTGTAGACAACATGGAAGGAGGTGTGGGCACTGGTAGACGAGCAATGGGTGCCGGGGGGTGGGAAATGGGTGCCGGTGGTTGGGGTGGAGGTAGATCCCTTGGCGGGGGAGGGCGAGGCCTTGGAGCGAATTGCTCCTAACGGGAGGGCTCTTGAGGTCGAGCCATGGGGGCCCTCTGATATGGACCGAAAGAGCTACGGGGCTCGGCACTAAGAAGAGGGATGGGGCCCAGCCGTTGGGTAGACTCGAACTCTCCCTCAAACTACTCCAACTCGAGAGTAACCTGATATGCCTCTTCCAACATTTTCGCGTTGCGGAGGAAAAGCTCATACTGGTAGTGCGGCCATAGACCATGTCGAAAGCGGGAAACGAGCATGGTGCTCTCCTCTGAGACATCACATCACAGAAAATACTCATTAAATTCAGCGATGTACTCGGAGACGGACCGATCTCCCTGGCTGAGACTCTACCACCTATCGATAAGTCGCTGACGGTATGTGGTCGGAAGGTACTTTTACCGGAGCTTGACCTTCATCTCACCCCATGTCTCAACCTGGGGCTCTTGTCGATGAAATAACAGGCTCTCTACATTCTTCCAATATGTCTGTGCCTGTCCCATCAATTTCATGGTCGCGAATTGGACTCTTCGACGGTCCGTCATATCGAACCAATCGAAGTACCGGTCCATGTCGAACTCCCAATCCAAATAGACTTTCGGATCCAAGGACCCATCAAAAAGGGGAGGGTCCGCTCGCACAGTCCTAAGGACTCTATCGTCCTCCTCATCTCTCTGCTGTTGAAAGCCACGACGGCGTCGGCCATACCCCTCATAAGCGTCATCGGACCCATAGTCTTCAAGACCAAGGTCACAGAGCTGTGGTTCGGGGGCTGATGTGGGACGGGACGCGACTCGAAACAAAAAGGGACTCTAGCTCATGGACGTCCCTATGCGAGGGAAAACACGGGATCGTACGCGGTTGAGAAACCGGCAATGAGCCTCGGGTATCGACTTTTTCCATGTGCTCGGATCGAGTCACAGGACGGGTTCACTCACTAAATCTCGCAGCGGTGATAAAAATAAATATCGAGCTAATTAACCTATCACTTGCAGCGGCATACAGATATATACGAGTAAAGCTAAATGCCAAGAGGGGAGCAGAAACGATACCTTAACGCTACCGGGCGTGGGGAAGAGACCCCGGCCAAGAACGGTGACTCCCGGTACAGTAAATAAATAATTACAGTAGTGAATTTATTTGCCCACTCCACGCAGGGAGGTAACAAGCCACAACAACGGTCCGGGAGTGCCGATTCTGGTTTGACGGGCAGCACATTGGAGGGGTTCCGGGCGGTTGAAGACTGCAAGTCCGGATCTACGATTTGCAGGCCGGCAAGATAGTGTACAAGGGCCTCCAAAGGGACGCCGTCCTCCTGGGATCTTCTGAAGGCGGCGCTTGGCTAGGACGATGGCAGGACGTCCCTGGTCGACTCCTAGAAGTGGCGATCGCTGAATCAGAACTTTGATATATTATTGGGAATTATTTCCCAACACCTTCTTTCTGGCTTGGCTTGGAGCAGGAATGCGCGCCTCCACGAAAAGAATTTTTGCGCTCAGATCCGGTGTCGGATCGAGGCAAAATTGGTACCGATGGATAGAGGACTCAAAGGGATACAACATGTAATTTTTTCAGATCCATCCAGTAGATGGATTAGAAATGAAAATGACTGTGGGTTGTAGTTATTTCTAGCTCAGAATTACATACACACAGGACAGAACAAGATCTCTCTGAAAATTAAATTTGATCGAGTGGAAGGTGGTATATCTGGGAGCTGGGGATTTTATGGAGGATAGAAGGGGATGTGAGGGACGTGCTAGAATTTTTAGTGATTTTACTGATGAGGGTCGATGGTTGGGGAAAATATTGAAACATGTACTTATCTCGCAGATCTGCTGAATGACAGATTGCGTAGGCTGGTGATTAAAATACGGGAAAAATACCAAACAATGGCGGATTGACACAAAATTTATATGGATGGAAAGCTAACACAAAGAAGAACAATCTATCAAAATAGAAGCTCTATCAGAGCTGGGAGCTGGTAGAACCCCTGATCTTTAGGCTGCTATTCTGGAATTTATGGTTCAGGATAGCAAGGGGAAGGGTGGCTTGTGGCGGCTCATTGGCGGCACGAACGACGGCGGCGGCGGAGATGGCTGAGCTTCACACCCAGGGGAAGAGATAAACCTTGAAATCCACCAAATTTTTGTAGAGAATCCACCCTAGAAACCACAGTAATCCTGCTACAAGAGGGAGAGGGAGAGGGGGGCACCCAAGGGCTCTTGATTTTTTCACAAAATTCTTCTCATTAATTCTATGAAAATAGCTAATTACAAGGGTTATATAGAAATGTAAAAAAGACCAAACCTACCCTATGATCTAGGGTTAGGGGGGGTAAACTAGGGATATCGTTCTCTTCCCCCATGTGGTCAAATGACCAAATTAGATAAAAATACAACATGGAATAAACTATATTATAAGTGGGGCGCCCCCTTGTCTAAGGGGAGTCCAACTTAAACTTTCTACCTTCCTTGTCCCCACTTGGCCCAATTCCAATCTTAGATTTTGAACCAGCCCCACATGGGCCCTAGAACCTAGGTGGACCAATGGGAAAGATGGTGGGGGACCCTACTAGACCCACTGGCAATTTACATTGAAACCCAAAGACTTTAAAGGCTAACCCTTTGGCTTATAATGCCTTACAATTGCAAACCAAATTAGCCAAGGATATAAATACAAACAAAAAGGACACAAATATAATATAAAATGTTAGTGCTCGGTGGTGATTCCCATCAATTCTTGCCGGGTGGGAAGAACTCGACCCCATCGAGTAAGGGGTGCGGCTGCTCATGTGGCTCCGGCGGATCTGTCACCGACTAGGTAGCGCGGAGTACGCTCCACTCCAAGTAATCATCACTTGCTCATCCCGTATATATTCGATATGCACATGCTGCTGTGGGAATGAGGCTAGTGGTGGACACTCCGAGGTGGGGTCACTCTCAAAGGAATTAGACGGCTCAATAACTCACTAGGAATCACCGTTGGGTCCCGTTATGTGACTAGATCCGATATGTTGAGGCAGAGCCGATCCCAAATTCCGACAAGTCTAAAACATACGCATGAGTTCCGACTTGCCTCAATCTTGAAAGGGACTAACACCGCGAGCTTGCATAGACCGACTAGACTTGATGCATGCAGACTCTGACCAAATAAAGGAAAAAAGCACACTCTATATCCTAGTCAGTGCTAATGCTATGCAGACCCATCCAATGGTGGACCAGGACATCCGAATGTGTGACTCGCATGCATTTGATGTAACCGAAGGTTAGTGGAATGGGGGACTCCTAGACATCCAAGTATGAAACAATCCAATAATGACTTCCCGTTGGACTTGGGTGTGGGAGGGCCAGGAGAACTAAAACTACCTTCTTCATCACCCCTATATGTGTGTATCTCTTGCCAATGAACGGGCTCCTTACTGAGTGTAGGTTGACTGGCCCGAGTGGGAGGGGTAGGGGACTTCCCTGACAAAGTAGAAAGGAAGTGGTGGGTCACGAGGATCACTAGGGAAGGGGTCGAAAGGGTCAAAGAATGTTTGGCCCCTCGAGATGGGTTCCCTCATGACACAGTCCCATGTTCGGAATTCTTGAAGGTGTAGAGGGTCACCTTAATTCATTGTGGTAAATGGGACGGTGGCCTTAAGTAGAAGATATGGTTCCTCCCTCGAGATAAAGACAATGTAGTTAGGCTCGGCCGGCATGGGGAGGAACAAAAGAACCTCCGTGGTGACATGACCCACGGTGTACAGGGAGGTAATGGACCCCAACGCGGGATGCGTGAAGCTATGACTCGTGGATTGGTCGAAGCCTAGGGCCAACAGGTGCGTCAACTTACATTGCCAGTCTAATCCCTTGATAAGTGTTGAGTGGTGATAGACAGATCTAGAGGGGAGGGATGAATAGATCAGCCCCTTTTTGCCCTTCTTTGCTGAAAAAAAGGATGTAACACAAATGATGATAAGATAGATATTTAGTTAATAGCTAAGAAGCTGGTCACATAAATGATATCTATGACCAGTCCTACCAAGCTTCTACCGCTAGAACATAAAGAAAAGCAAACCACAAGACACAATCTTTAAGGTGGTTCGGTCTCAATCTAGAGACCTACGTCCACCCCTCACACAACACGGTGAGACTTCACTAGTGCAAAAGTACATCCGCTGATTCACAACTTCTAACAGAGAGATACACTCTCACAACTCTGCTGCCACACAGCTTGAGGGATAACAACCCAAAACACACAGATCGGTTACCACACCGTCTGTCTTCCTGCTCACAGGTAGGGAACGAATGATATGAAGTGTGTTTTGAAGAAAAGTAAACTGAAAATGAAATAGCTAGACAGAGTATCGTAATGAGGCACTATGAAAAAGAGATCTCCTATCTGGAAAGAGCTTGAGGACTTCTTGGCTCCCTTCTTGCTCTTCCTGGTTTTTCACCACAACCCTTGCGAGGGAAGGATGATCTAGCTTTCAGCTTTCAAGGGTTCTGGACGGAGCTTCACGAAGCCTTCCTGCTTGCTTAGAGACTTCCTCATCGTGAGGAAGAGGATCGTCTTCTTCTTGTTGCACTCATGCCAGCAGCATCACTAGGAAGAAGATAGCTTCGTCAGCAAGTCTTCTGCTCTTCCTTTCTCTTGCTTGCCTTCCTGTCGAACTGGAGCTCATGCTCTAGATATAATAGAGACTGAGGGCGACACCAATGTTGTCCACTTTTCAAGAAAAACACAGAATGTTAAATCCACATAATTTGATTTGCTTCTATTTGCCAAGTTGACTCTTTTTCTGTCAAGTCTGCAGATATATGGGTAGGTAGGAGACCATATCTGGAAAAGTACAGTCCTTTCAGGGGATTTCTCCGCCAGACCATCATCCTTCGACAGAGTACCCTCTTTGACGGCTTTTTCCAGACTGGACGGATCCTCCAGGACAAGTTCAGGATCTTGAAAATGGCTTCTATCGGTTTCAGACCCGTTCTGATCAAACACGAGTGTGTCGAAACTTTACTCGTAGTGTGAGGACATATGTGCTTGGTTCTGAGATAACATCATAACTGTGTCGAGACATAGTCAAACGATGTCGAGACATGTGCGTCATGTGCAGAGTTTCCACATGAAGGTGTCGAGTCTTTACGCGCCAAGATCCGAGTCATCACACGAAGGTGTCGAGACACGTCCGCCATAAGGAAGTGAGGCTTGAGGTGTGTCGACACTTTTCACTCAGTGTGTCGAGACATCAATTAATCCATAGGCCAGACAGACAACGGCTTCAGCTTGATTTCTTCTGGGGGTGTGTGGGGGACGGATTTATTTCGTTTATTATTTTTAACTTATTTATTAATTTGGTTTATTAGGCGTGCCAGTCACCGGGGTGACAATCTTATTATGCGCTCGATCTGACTCAATCAGTCGATTGTGAAGTCCGAGTCGGGACCAAAAGTCCGCCATACCATAAAGGCTATGATGTTAATTATGCCCTTCCTAAGAAGGACAACCCTTGATTAAACGCCAAAATAGGAGGCCACTCGGGGCGGTAATAAAAAGAAAATAACAATGTGTGATATTGAAGCTCTTGTTATTCTGGGAAGATAATTTAGTGCACAGCAGATTACTACACCGACATGACCACCTCTTATGTGGGTCATTCCGGGTAGGAATAGGACACCGTCCACACAGTGGCGGGACGGGGTCCGGACCATCATTGGGGAGATGTCCCCTTTCATATTTCTCATCCAGCCAAGGGCCTCGCAGTATTCGTATTCCCCGGAAGATTGAGCCGGACGGGGGGGTGTGTGATGTGCACCTCCCAGGGACTTATCGGGGTTAAAACATCGATCGACATTTCGGCAGCACCTCCCCATAATCTAGATTATGCCCAGGGGAGAATAGGCTATCACCCACGGAGTGCCGGGATGAAAGCCGAGAAAAGGAGGGAGCGAACCTCCCACATTGCACATGTATGTCCTGGGGCAATGTTTGACTCTTCCCTTATAGGAGCCGGTAACACTCATGCAGTGGCAGAGCTCACCTTAGCTAAAGGGGTTGCTCATAAATCCGACGCGGATCAGTGGAACATAAGGGAGTCTGACTCCCTTTGATTTATACCCGGGCTGGGTCTGGTGAATCATGGGCATCCCTGGCTTGGGTTTGATAGAGGTATCGGAGGCTTGATGGGTGGCGGAGTAGGCTCTCGGCGAACCTTGGACTGGCCTAGAGGTTCCCGGCGCCAAGGCAAGGAACAGGAGGGGTTCCCGGCGTGCCCAGGAGATAGGTTCTCGGCGCAAGGGTCAAATGGCCAAGGGAGGTTGTCGGCGCCAGGGCCAAATGGCCAAGGGTGTGGGCTTCTCAGCGCGCAAGAGGCCAAGGAGGCCAGGTTCCTGGCGTCAAGGTGAGAGGGCCGGGGTTCCCGGCGCGATGAAGAGAAGGCCAGGGAGTTCCCGGAGCTGGCTTCCCGGCGCGCGGAGGAATTGCTCAAAGGGGGTTCCCGGCATGCAGGGGAGAAGGATGGGCTTCCCGACGCGATGGCAAAGCAGCCAGGGGTTCCCGGCACGGCCAATATGGAGAGGTTCCCGGCGCGAAGGTAAGAAGGTCAGGGGTGGGGTTCACGGCGCCAGAAGCCTTGCGCTGAGAACTATTCACCCCTTTTACTGTGCGTGGGGCCGAGATGGTTGAGGGCGCCGGGATGAGTTTCAGAGTTTTACGGCACCCTATTTTTGGGTTTCTTGACGATTCAGGATAAGGTAGGTGGATTCTGTGGGATTAAAATGGATCAGGGCATCAAATTTGAACTGGATTAGGTTTGGGCTTTATAGAAACATCGGGATCGAGGAGGAATTAGGGAAGACCAAGGTCTAGAGAACCCCTGTCACCGATATTATGCAGAGCCCGGGGACAGATTTGATGTGGTCGTTCATCACCCTAGGAGCCAAGAGATGGCTGTCTCTGGACCCAGAGGTGATCTCGACAATGCTAATAGACATAATATAAACATCTAGAACTTCGGAGTATCATAGACCTCGGTCATTGTATAGCTTTGCCTTATCCTGTAGGCCAAGGGATGGTCTGTCCCTGGCTCTGGAGTAAGCACGGAAAGCATTTGAAAACCCAGCGAAGCGGCAGACCGATGATCAGACTGGGGAGGGGATGACATGCTACGGCATCTAAGAGAAGATATAAGGGGATGGCAGCAGAGCTTCGGAGAAAAACAACAGCAAGCGGCAACTGCGGCCCGTAGCGTTCATATACTAGAACATTGCAATTACATCCGCACATCAGAGGGAGTACATAGAAGAAGATATAAGAAGACTATGCCTTATTCTAGCGGTGTGAAAACCAGCTATCATAACGCAGAATACATCAGAAGAGGAAGAAGTAGAAGCAATTGAAATTAGGTGAGTGAACTACAGAAATGGGGAGGGGAGGGCGGAGCAATGACTCCTCTCCCTCCCCGTTGCCCACCTTCAATCAGGCTTCGAACCCTCCTCTCTGCTTTCTCTCTTCTCTCTTTTCTTCTTTGGCCCTTCTGCCTCTTCTTCTCTCGGATCAGATTGCAGGCTCTACTCTCTTCTCTTTTTTTTGTGGCTATCTCTTCTTCTTCTCAGCTGTTGCCCCTCTTCCCGCTGCTGCTCCTCTTTTCGCTGCTGCTCTCCTTTTTGCTGTCGCCCTCCTTTTCTGAGGGGAAAAGGGGTTTTATATCTCTCATTGGTATCTTATCGGCAGGCCTGTCCCGGCGTGCCTCAATCGAAGGAAGACTTCCCGGCGCGTGGGGCTCCAGCTTCCCGGCGCCGCTCTTGGGCTTCGACAAAGGGGATCCCGACGCCACTTTTATAGGACCATTTAGGGCTTTTTAGACTTTACATATACCTCAGCCTTTATTGGTCCTTCAAATATATCAGAACCCGAGAAGGCCCTCCATTGGTGACACAGTTTCTATTGAGATCATTCATAGATTTTCATCAGTTGGTAGACAGGGGTTTCTGTTGGACTTTTGTGACCTCCCTAGTGTTTTGATGATGTGCATCACTATGTTAAATATTGTTATTTTTAATCAGATATCATGAGTAATGTTATGCATTCGAACTTTCCATGATTAATAAGAAAAACTGCTATGAGTTAAATACCCTGCATGTCCGTACTATTCCTTTCATTCCTCATGTTGGTTGTGTTCACTTCACTTCGTGATGTCTTTTTTTAACATCGTGTTGTTCCAACAATGCTTGTTGGTTGTCTTCGTGTCGTGTTTTGTTCCAGTGCGTGCTGAACACTGCAGGACCTCGTGCTATTTTCTGTACCACCTCGTGTCGCTCCATCCTTGTCACCCCTAATTCTTCAAAGTCTATTCGCTGGATCGTCCTTCTGTGTGTCTCATTCAAAGTCTATACATCCACCGTCTTACCCAGCGTCTTATGCAAGTCTGTACAGCCTCTGCGTTTCAAAGTCCATTTGTTGCACTATCAAGTCTGTACATTGCCTTCAAGGCATCAAGTCTATACAGTGGACTGTGCTTCATGCGTTGGTCAAGTCTGTACATCGACCTGTTCACTCGTTTGAGCAAGTCTATACATTGCGTTGCCTTACCTACGTTCAAGACCACCAAGTCTGTACATTGGTTAAAGTCTACACATCACCTCGGTCACTTGCTTCAAACTCTATACAATGTGAACATTCATGTCTGTACAGACTTCACCTCATCTCAAGTCGAGTCTAACTGTGTTGTCTCCATGTCGTTCTTAGTTCGAGTCGTTTCTTTGTTATGTCTGTCTTCGTGTTGCTTCTCCTAGACCTCGTGTCTTTGAATTGTTCCATGTTGTTTTTGTGTCGTCCTCGTCTTCGAGTCATTTGTAAGTTCGAGCGAGTTTGTTATGTTGTGTTGTTTTTGTATTCATGTCTTCGTGTTGCTTTTCCTAGACCTCGTGTCTTTGAATTGTTCCATGTTGTTTTCGTGTCGTCCTCGTCTTCGAGTCGTTTGTAAGTTCGAGCGAGTTTGTTACGTCGTGTTGTTTTTGTATTCATGTCTTCGTGTTGCTTTTCCTAGACCTCGTGTCTTTCTTGTTTTGAAACCACACTTCGTGTCGGTTTCTGTTTTCGTGTTTCTCTTGTGTTTATGTCCGCGTGTTGTTTTGCTTCTACCTTCGTCCAGGTTTCCTCTGACCGCGTGTCTTCCTTTTTACCTCATGCTGTTCTCTTTCTACTTCGTGTCGTTCTCTTTGTGGTGTTAGTTTTATTATAATGTATCTCGTGTCGTTCTCTTCATAGTGTTTGTTTTGTTACAGTGATACTTCGTGTTGTTTTCTTTGTGGTGTTAGCTTTATTTTTATGTATTTCGTGTCGTTCTCTTTTTACTTCGTGCTGTTTGCATCTGACCTCGTGTCATTCTCTCCTTGTCTCGTACTGTAATAATCTTGTGTATCTCGTGTCGTTCTCAGTAAAGTGCATCTCGTATTGTTATCACATACCTCATGCAGTTTTAGTTCTTGTGGCCCTCAGTGTTAATGGTTTTTTTATCTCCTTGTAGGTCCGAGGAAGAACATTCACCTGTGTCTGGGCTGCACGTGATCCGATACTAAAGGAACCAATGCTATAAGGACACGTGGCAAGAAGGTTCTGGATGAAGCGTGGGAGGCACACGCATTCTGCACCTTACCCACCTGCTGCTGCGGCTATATAAGGAAGCCTTCGTCCACAGATGAAGGTTGATCGAAAGAAAAAAGCAAAAAAGGAGAAGTGAAGAGAGTTCGATCCAGAAGAAAAGAAAGAGAAGAAGAGCAGAAGGAAAAGAAGAGAAAGAGAGAGTTAGAAAGTTAGAGAGCTCGTAAGGGTGAAGAGAAAAAGAAAGTGAGAGAGAAGAGAAGAGGAAGAGAAGCCTACCTGAAGATCTGTCAACTGGACCGTGGATCAGATCCAGGCCAGTCAGCTCCGTTGAGAGCCACATTGTGCATTTCGCTTTTCAGCGTCTGTTTGCTGAAGTTATCTTTCATTTCGTGTTTCTATTTTTCTTCTTATTTGGTTTTCCTTGTTCTTTCGATTCTCAGTAGTGAGGTTGGGTTCCTCCTGTGGATCAGGAGAAGGGAGATCTGATCTCCGGTTGCAAGTAGCTGGGAGCTACTTGTGGGTTCCCTCTGGTCAGAGGAAGGGAGAGTTGTCTCCGGTTCTGGGCTTGCGGGTTGCAAGTCCAGGGGTCCCTCCGGTTGGGAGGAAGAGGGGAGGTTGTTCCCCTGGTCAAGCTGTGTCGCAGCAACTGTTTGCAGACTAAGTCTGCTTGTCTAGCATTGGCTAGTGAAGCCTCACTCCGGTTGGGAGTAAGGGGTGGATGTAGGTCTGGAGGACCGAACCACCTAAAAAGTCTATTGAGCAGTGGTTTGCTTTGTGTGCTTGCTTCCGCTAGATGCTTGGATAGGCGTGTTTCTTGTGTTTGCTCATAAGTTTAATTGAATTCGTTTCATTCTGTGTTTGTGTCTAGCATCTGAGTTTTTAATTGGCCATTATTCATTGAAGGATACATTCACCCCCCTCTGTATCCGGGCCTAGTACCCTAACACTTGGTATCAGAGCGGGTATTTCCCAATATGTGGTCCAACGGCCAGGGAAACGGATCCGCTGGTCCTCGCAGCTACATTGCTGAAGGGAAGTCAATCACCCGTCCCCCTTTCTTCGATGGTAATAACTATTTTTTCTGGAAGAACAGGATGGAAGTCTTTATCAGGGCCCAAAGCCACAAGCTCTGGAGAGTAATTACAGATGGTCCGTACCAACTTCCACCGAATCAAGACATATGGACAGAGGAATAGGTAAAACTCTCTGCACTGAATTGGACAACTCTTAGCATCATGCAGTGCGCCGTCCACCCTGAAGAGTACTTGAGGATTTCAGCGTGCAAGACTGCAAAGAAAATGTGGGATGAATTGCAGTTAATATATGAGGGCACATCTCAAGTAAAAGCTACCAAGATCAATATGCTTACAACTCAGTATGAGTTGTTTAAAATGAAGCCAGAGGAGTCGATCACAGAAATGTATGCTAGATTGTCTGTGATCATCAATAGTCTGAGAGGATTTGGAAAGGAGATTCAGCAAGAAGACATTGTCAGGAAGATCCTTAGGTCCCTAACTCCCATCTGGGATACTAAGGTGACCGTCATAGAGGAATCAAGAGATTTATCTGCCATGTCAGTAACCCAGCTGATTGGGTCTCTCATGACCCACGAAATGAACTTCAGACAAGGGAATGATGGACATGACAGAAAGGGAAAGAATGTTGCTCTGAAGGTCTCACGACATACTAAAAAGAGCAGCAGCAGCAGCAACAGTGGTGGTAGCAGCGAAGACTCTGACGGATTCTCAGAACTGGACAAGAGCGAGCAGGCCATGCTCACCAGGCAATTCAAAAAATTCCTGAGGACTAAAGGGAAATTCTACAGGAGAAAGAGATTCAATGCTGCAAGGAAGTCTCCTGAACGAGAACTTGAGAAGAACCGGTTTGTTAAGATGGTTACATGCTACCATTGTCAGAAACCTGGTCACATGAAAAGTGAATGTCCAGAGCTGCAAGCTAAGGCTCCCGGATACCAGAAGAAGATGGTGCACAAGAAGAAGAAAGCCATGCTGTGCACATGGAGTGACGAGGAGGAGGATCCAGAAGCCACCTCGTCCAGTGAAGATGAAGAGAAGACTTGCCTCATGGCCAACCATGAGAAAGAGGTAACGAACTTATTTGAGAATTTTACTTTGGATGATTGCGAGGACGCTTATGGCGACCTGTTAGCTAAATATAATTTTCTAACCAAGGAGCACATAATGCTTATACGAAAGTTTCACTCTGTTTCTGAGGAACACTCTACTGCTGTTACGGACAACATGAAAATCAAGGAGATGGCCATTGAGCTAGATCAGGCTAGAAGTGAGATCGAGAAGTTTAGAATGGAAAGAGAGGAAAATCTAGCTAGGATGAATGAGCTGAAGAGTAAAACTGAAGAGAGTGAAAATGAGTTTAGACTGATTACAGAAAAATATGAGGTGGTTAGAAAAGTCAATCAGGAACTCCTGGACCAATGTAATGAGCTTCAGAAGGAGATTGAGGACAAAAGAAAAATGCTAGAAAAATTTACAGAGGGGAGAAACAATCTGGATGCCCTTCTGGGGTCGAGAGTAAACTTCAATAGGGAAGGATTAGGATACAGTTCCACAAGTAAAAAACCCTTTGAATTCAGAACTGTCACGTTCTGCCCCGCCAAGGGCAAAGAACAACTGGAAACCCCATCCAGCTCCAAATCTGTCTCCACATTGAAGGTTTCGACCAGCAAATCTACTCAACCCACTGGTCAGCAGACTAAGTCAGGAAATCCTGAGACTAGAACTGTTCCTGTGCAACAGGTGTGGAACAAGGGTTCTCACACGACCATTCCTATTGATGTCACTAGAAAGGTGAACAGTTTCGCTAAGAAAATTCAGCATGATAGTTATCAAGGAAAGCATGCGAACATGCATCACCTTCAGCACAATTCTCATTTGAATAAAAATGGCTACATGAATTATGCTCAGCACACACGTGTTTCCTCTAAAAGGCCAAACAACAATTTCTCTGCTCGGAAACAGCATAATTTTAATAGGAATAGGCTCATTCAACACCCACTGAGAAATGCCAAGAAGGAAGAATCAATTTACATGAAACCTCTGAAAAGAACAGTAAAACAAATGTGGGTTCCTAAGTGTGATTTGGATAAATTGAAAAATGTCTTTGGACCCAATTTGAATTGGGTCCCACATTACTTTGTCTGAACTTTCGCAGGTTAGCCTGGCAGCCGAGCATAACAAGTGGTATCTTGACAGCGGCTGTAGCAGGCACATGACAGGAGACCGGTCCAAATTTAGCAAACTAAAAATGAAGTTTGGGGGCCTGGTCAAATTCGGTGGAAATAACAGAGGAAGAATAATTGGAATTGGTACAATTGGTAAGTCCTCTACTAACTCCATTGAAGATGTGTATCTTGTAGAAGGACTTCAGCACAACTTGATAAGTATTAGTCAACTCTGCGACAAAGGACACAAGGTACTCTTTGACAATAATTCCTGTACTATTTTTGAGCTGAATTCTGATAACGTCATGTTCAAAGGTCATAGAGTAAACAATGTATACATTGTAGACCTAGATGATAATCCTGAAACTCACTTGTGTATGTCTGCTAATTCTGAACATGTTGCGTTTGACTGGCATAGGCGTCTAGGACATGCTAGTTTATCTACATTGAATAAACTGTCTAAGCATAACCTAGTTAGAGGTTTGCCCCGAATAAGATTTCAGTTAGGATCCAAGCTATGTGATGCTTGTGCACTAGGTAAACAGACTCGTGCAGTTTTTAAGTTGAGAACTGAGAATCTTTCATCTAAACCGCTGCAGCACTTGCACATGGATCTCTTTGGTCCTATTCGCATACAAAGTTTGTCAGGTAAGAGATATGGATTAGTCATAGTGGATGACTACACTAGATTCTCTTGGTTGTTTTGTTTAGCAAATAAAAATGATGCTTTTGTTCACTTTGAAGAACTTTTCAATAAAATCAAACTACAAGGTGAACATAATATCATTACTATTCAGTCTGACCATGGAGGAGAGTTTGAAAACTCTTCATTTTCTGAATTTTGCTCAAAAGAGGGAGTGACTCACAGATTCTCTTCTCCCAGGACACCGGAGCAGAACGGAATTGTTGAGAGAAGAAACAGGTCAATAATTGAAATGGCCAGGACTATGCTGATTGAGAGTGGACTTCCAAGGAGATTTTCGGCTGAAGCTGCGAACACTGCATGTTACATTCTGAACCGAGCCTTGGTAAGACCTACTCATAGGAAAACTCCTTATGAACTTCTCAAGGGTAAGCAGCCAAACATTTCTTACTTTAAAGTTTTTGGCTCGAAATGTTTTATTCACAATAATGGTAAGAATGGGTTGGACAAATTTGAAGGAAGGAGCTCTCCTGGAATTTTTTCGGATATTCAAAAACTTCAAGGGCTTACAGAGTTTTCAATAAAGCTGACCAAACTATTGAAGAAACACCGCATGTAGTGTTTGATGAAAATGGTTTCTCTAACAAAGTGATGGATGATGACAATGAGCCATCTAATGAGGGAGATTTCTTGGAGAGAATTGAAGAAGAAGAAATGCAGCCAACTGCTCAACCAGAAAACTCACAGCAAGAAGGAGCAGCTAAAGTAGGTGAACCCTCAGGTGAGATAATATTTCACAAAGACCACCCTAGTGAAAATGTCATAGGAAATTTGCATGATCCTCCTAGGACTAGGTCTCATTTTAGAATTGTCCAAGAACAGGACTTAGCTGCATTGGTATCTCAGGTGGAACCCAAATCTGTGGAAGAAGCCTTAAAACATGATTCTTGGGTATCCGCCATGAGTGAGGAATTAAATCAATTTGAGAAAAATATTGTATGGGAACTAGTTCCCAGACCTGATAACACTCATGTCATTGGCACTAAATGAATTTTCAAGAATAAAGTTGATGAGAACGGAGCTATCTCTAGAAACAAAGCAAGACTTGTAGCTCAAGGCTACAGTCAGGAATTTGGTGTGGATTTTGATGAATCCTATGCCCCAGTGGCTAGGATGGAAGCTATACGAATTCTGCTTGCATTTGCATGCTCCAGGAACCTTCGACTGCAGCAGATGGATGTCAAAAGCGCATTCTTAAATGGGATATTGAAGGAAGAGGTATATGTTGAACAACCTCCAGGTTTTAATTTCTCTGTTCAGCCTAACATGATTTTTAGGTTGAATAAAGCCCTCTATGGATTGAAGCAGGCTCCCCGAGCCTGGTATGAGAGACTTTCCGAATTTCTCTTGAGCAAGGGCTACACTCGAGGTAAGGTTGACCAAACCCTCTTCACCAAAAATCTGGGAAAGGATTTAATAGTGGTCCGGGTATATGTTGATGATATCATCTTCGGATCTAACAATTCAACATTGTGTAAAGAATTTTCTGAATCTATGTCTCATGAATTTAAAATGAGTTTAGTTGGCGAACTAAAGTATTTTCTTGGGCTGCAGGTCAAACAGATGGAGGATGGTTGTTTCATAAATCAAACCAAGTACACTCTGGAGATGCTGAAAAGGTTTGGAATGACCAACCTCAAGACTATCTCAACACCCATGGGCACCAACTCCTCACTGGATTTAGACGAAAAAGGTAAAGAAGTGGATGCTAAATTATATAGAGGTATGATCGGTTCACTCCTCTACTTAACAGCATCCAGGCCTGACATTCAATTTAGTGTAGGGATGTGTGCCAGATACCAGTCTAGGCCTACTGAATTACATTTGCCAGCTATAAAAAGAATCTTTAGATACTTATCTGCTACCCATGATCTAGGTCTTTGGTATCATGCATCATGTAGTTTAGATCTCATTGCATATACAAATGCAGATTATGCAGGATGTAAATTGGATAGGAAAAGTACTAGTGGTCACTGCGAATTTTTAGGAGGATGCCTAGTCTCTTGGGGATCCAAGAAGCAGCACTATGTGGCTCTTTCTACTGCTGAAGCTGAGTATGTGGCAGCAGGGAGCTGTGGCACACAGGTTATATGGATAAAACACCAGCTTCTGGATTACTCAGTTGAGCTAGGTTGCACTTCCATTTTTTGTGATAATACTAGTGCAATAAACATTGCAAAGAATCCTGTACTTCATTCTCGAACTAAACACATCAAAATCAGGCATCATTTTATTCGTGATGAAGTAGCTAGGAAGACCTTTGAATTGATCCATGTTGGCACTAACTCACAAATTGCAGATATTTTCACTAAGCCACTAGATACTGAAAAATTTAGCACATTGCGCAGAGAATTAGGTATTTACAGAATTTCATGATTGAATAATTGATCTCTAAATAATCTATCATGTGCCCTTACGTTCATCTTTTCTCATTATCAGTTGCTGAAAATAACCTCATTATGGGTATTTGATGATTCACTCGTACTGATTGATACCACTTTGTTTTCCTTGAGGTGTTTTGAGGGTTGTCTTGGTTAAGTCTGAGTTGGTGTCAAGGTCTCAGGGGGAGCTAGATTGATTATTGGTGTCATGCTCTTTTGGCCAAATCTGAACATACTTTGAACGGACTTTTGCTGACCTTATAAGAGAATCAGTTTGAGTAGGTGGATAAAAGAATTTTTTGAATGTTTTATCCGTTAAGACTGTTCATCTAATTTCTTGTTGGAATTTCGGCTGTTAGTCCCACTGAGATCAAAATCTGAATTCAAGACTATCTTCCTACACTGTAACTGACTTCTGATCTAGCCAGTATAGCATACCTACTTAGTCTAAGTTGAGTCCGAAATGAGGTATATAGTGTTTTTGTCTGAAAAACTTTGGAACTGGTGTATTGTTCTCAAACTGAGTCAAGACTAATTTTCAAAGCTTAAAGTGCAGTTTAATGAAAAAAAAATTCATGAAAGAAGTTTTACAAATCTTGTTATCTGTTCATTGAGTAACTGGAACTTTCATCAATGAAGTGAAAGAATTCCATGTCATGAGATGGCAGTAAATCAGGCTTAATTAGCTGTCTTGATCATACAGAGCTATGGTATATATCTGGTTAGTAACTGGGGTGTCTGGCCTCTGGTAAAGGTGTCACCTTAATGTCAACACCAGTTAGAATACTATCTCTGTCCTCTTGTCAGAAGGGGTAATGTGGTCTTGCCACCAAGTAACTGGGGATTCCTGCCTCTAAACAAGGTGTCTCCCTAATGTCAAAGGTGTACTTGACAGATTTATCTTTGATCTTGACCTTCTTTGAAAAAATTTTCTTTCTCTTGGTATCCAGATTCTGTTCACTTGGCATTTAGGTCTTGGTTAGTTTGTTTTCAATACCACAGGTCTTTGTTTTTCCTGACTTCCTTGCTTTATACTCTCTGAGTACAGACTTACTCTGACCATACTGGTATCTTGTAGCTTACTTGCTTAGAATCTGGTTCTGTGTATGGAGCAAATCTTCATTTACCATTTTGCACAGTCTGACTAATTGATCCTCAAAATCCTCACATAAAATTAATGGCGTTCTTAATTGCTTAAACATCTCAATAACTCTCCTTTATCAGCCATACTCTCTATTGTTTTCTCTCCACTGTCAGCAATTGTCTTTTCGTGATATCTTCAGACCTGTCCCTAGTTTTTGATGATGTCAAAGGGGGAGAGTGTCTTGCTTGTGCTTTTGTGCTTTGCTGAGGGGGAGCGAAAGATAAGTGTCCTGAGTTTTCTAGTCAGAGGAAAGTGGATGTTGTGTTCAGGGGTAGCTCTTGGGAGTCGTCAGAGGAGGCGAGTGTGTTGTGTGTCTGCATTGCTTATTTTCACAGCTTATCTTCATGCACTTCATCTCTGTTATTTAATATAGTGTTGCCATCCTCAAAAAGGGGGAGATTGTTGGACTTTTGTGACCTCCCTAGTGTTTTGATGATGTGCATCACTATGTTAAATATTGTTATTTTTAATCAGATATCATGAGTAATGTTATGCATTCGAACTTTCCATGATTAATAAGAAAAACTGCTATGAGTTAAATACCATGCATGTCCGTACTGTTCCTTTCATTCCTCGTGTTGGTTGTGTTCACTTCACTTCGTGATGTCTTTTTTTAACATCGTGTTGTTCCAACAATGCTTGTTGGTTGTCTTCGTGTCGTGTTTTGTTCCAGCACGTGCTGAACACTACAGGACCTCGTGCTGTTTTCTGTACCACCTCGTGTCGCTCCATCCTTGTCACCCCTAATTCTTCAAAGTCTATTCGCTGGATAGTCCTTCTGTGTGTCTCATTCAAAGTCTATACATCCACCGTCTTACCCAGCGTCTTATGCAAGTCTGTACAGCCTCTGCGTTTCAAAGTCCATTTGTTGCACTATCAAGTCTGTACATTGCCTTCAAGGCATCAAGTCTATACAGTGGACTGTGCTTCATGCATTGGTCAAGTCTGTACATCGACCTGTTCACTCGTTTGAGCAAGTCATACATTGCGTTGCCTTACCTACGTTCAAGACCATCAAGTCTGTACATTGGGTAAAGTCTACACATCGCCTCGGTCACTTGCTTCAAACTCTATACAATGTGAACATTCATGTCTGTACAGACTTCACCTCATCTCAAGTCGAGTCTAACTGTGTTGTCTCCATGTCGTTCTTAGTTCGAGTCGTTTCTTTATTATGTCTGTCTTCGTGTTGCTTCTCCTAGACCTCGTGTCTTTGAATTGTTCCATGTTGTTTTCGTGTCATCCTCGTCTTCGAGTCGTTTGTAAGTTCGAGTGAGTTTGTTATGTCGTGTTGTTTTTGTATTCATGTCTTCGTGTTGCTTTTCCTAGACCTCGTGTCTTTGAATTGTTCCATGTTATTTTTGTGTCGTCCTCGTCTTCGAGTCGTTTGTAAGTTCGAGTGAGTTTGTTACGTCGTGTTGTTTTTGTATTCATGTCTTCGTGTTGCTTTTCCTAGACCTCGTGTCTTTCTTGTTTTGAAACCACACTTCGTGTCGGTTTCTGTTTTCGTGTTTCTCTTGTGTTTATGTCCGCGTGTTGTTTTGCTTCTACCTTCGTCCAGGTTTCCTCTGACCGCGTGTCTTCCTTTTTACCTCGTGCTGTTCTCTTTCTACTTCGTGTCGTTCTCTTTGTGGTGTTAGTTTTATTATAATGTATCTCGTGTCGTTCTCTTCATAGTGTTTGTTTTGTTACAGTGATACTTCGTGTTGTTTTCTTTGTGGTGTTAGCTTTATTTTTATGTATTTCGTGTCGTTCTCTTTTTACTTCGTGCTGTTTGCATCTGACCTCGTGTCATTCTCTCCTTGTCTCGTACTGTAATAATCTTGTGTATCTCGTGTCGTTCTCAGTAAAGTGCATCTCGTATTGTTATCACATACCTCATGCAGTTTTAGTTCTTGTGGCCCTCAGTGTTAATGGTTTTTTTATCTCCTTGCAGGTCCGAGGAAGAACATTCACCTGTGTCTGGGCTGCATGTGATCCGATACTAAAGGAACGAATCCTATAAGGACACGTGGCAAGAAGGTTCTGGATGAAGCGTGGGAGGCACACGCATTCTGCACCTTACCCACCTGCTGCTGCGGCTATATAAGGAAGCCTTCGTCCATAGATGAAGGTTGATCGAAAGGAAAAAGCAAAAAAGGAGAAGTGAAGAGAGTTCGATCCATAAGAAAACAAAGAGAAGAAGAGCAGAAGGAAAAGAAGAGAAAGAGAGAGTTAGAGAGTTAGAGAGCTCGTAAGGGTGAAGAGAAAAAGAAAGTGAGAGAGAAGAGAAGAGGAAGAGAAGCCTACCTGAAGATCTGTCAACTGGACCGTGGATCAGATCTAGGCCAGTCAGCTCCGTTGAGAGCCACATTGTGCATTTCACTTTTCAGCGTCTGTTTGCTGAAGTTATCTTTCAGTTCGTGTTTCTATTTTTCTTCTTATTTGGTTTTCCTTGTTCTTTCGATTCTCAGTAGTGAGGTTGGGTTCCGCCTGTGGATCAGGAGAAGGGAGATCTGATCTCCGGTTGCAAGTAGCTGGGAGCTACTTGTGGGTTCCCTCTGGTCAGAGGAAGGGAGACTTGTCTCCGGTTCTGGGCTTGCGGGTTGCAAGTCCAGGGGTCCCTCCGATTGGGAGGAAGAGGGGAGGTTGTTCCCCTGGTCAAGCTCTGTGACAGCAACTGTTTGCAGACTAAGTCTGCTTGTCTAGCATTGGCTAGTGAAGCCTCACTCCGGTTGGGAGTGAGGGGTGGATGTAGGTCTGGAGGACCGAACCACCTAAAAAGTCTATTGAGCAGTGGTTTGCTTTGTGTGCTTGCTTCCGCTAGATGCTTGGATAGGCACGTTTCTTGTGTTTGCTCATAAGTTTAATTGAATTCGTTTCATTCTGTGTTTGCGTCTAGCATCTGAGTTTTTAATTGGCCATTATTCATTGAAGGATACATTCACCCCCCTCTGTATCCGGGCCTAGTACCCTAACAGTTTCATCGGCATTGCCATCTGAATGATGACAAAGTCGGACATCATTTCATCGGTATCGTCACCTGAGCGGTGACAAGACCGGACATCAGCTTTAGCCTGAAAAGACTTCAGCCAGGTGTATAGTCTGTGGAGACTCTTCTTTTGTTCTGACTTTGCAGAAGCCTTCACAATCTTTATTTGCTAGTTCTGGCTTCATCTTTATCTTTGCTCATATCACATCTGTCAATAAGCTGACATCTGACTTATTCTGATATATTACCTGTGGATTCTCGGACGAGGCAGTAATACAGTTCTTATTGAGGTGTGATAGGAGGTCTCATCAGTCAGGTGACTGCTACTTCATCAGTGCCGTCGTCTGACAGACAATGGCATCGGACATCAGCTTGGCCGGGAAAGGCTTCAGCCGGGTAGATGGTTGACGAGCTTCATCATTGGTCTTTCACTGTTGGTCTGATCTTCTTTTCAATTCTGTTTCCGCCCTTGCTCATTTTCAAGGTGTCAATAAATGCCCCCCACCTGCGGGCGACGTAAGCGCAGAATAAGCGGCACGGTGTCCGCAGGTGTCTTTCAACGTTCGAGGGTATCTTCCTCAATTTTTCTTTTAATCTAGTCCTTAGACTCTGATCATCTCATTGCAACAATATCCTGCACACATATTTTTCATTTCTTTGTTCTTCTCCAATGAGTTTTCTTTTCCTTTCAGCATTTGGAGTCTTCTCGGCGTGGTGAGGGAACTGCCTCTCGGCGCGGGTGCTTCTCGGCGCGGCCCGTTGCTCATAGGCCCTCGGTGCGGCCGCTTCTCGTCGCGCCTGGAGTTCCCGGCGCGAGGGGGGTCTCGGCGCGCAAAACCTCACGTCGAGAACCCTTCTTCAGCTCTTCCTATTTAGGGCGCCGGGAAGGGGGGCTTTGCTCATTTTTTACCCTGACCTCCTCTCTCCTCCTTTTCTTCTCATCGCAGCGAGCTTCGCCCTCTCTCGGCCGTTCCACTTCCTTCCGGTCTTCGTGTATTTTGCACGGTAGGAGGTTGTATTGGGATTGAATCCCCTTTTTTCTCCGGGATCACTCCCTCTTGGTGGGTGACTCCCTATTTTTCTTGGGCAGACCCCGGACAAGAGGAGATGCTGTCGAAATTTAACTGGAATTATTTATTTAATCATCACATGCCCATTCATCTTCCCGATGCTTATTTTTCAACTTTTCTTGATTGCAGGCACTAACATGTCTTCCGACTCTTCTGCTGCGGCTTCCATGACTGTGGGAGTGAGCTCATCTGCCCAGCCGGACATATCTCGGGCTTCAGTCAACTGGCTGAATGTGAACAGCCTGAGCTTTGGCTATGACCGGATTGCTACTGTCGACGAGTCCTCTGATTCCGAGACTGACATTGTGCCGTCTTCCGGAGTCTATTCTTCCATAGAAGGTATTGACTTCAGGAGAGCTGCTGACTACCGTCCGGACCTGCCTAAGGATCGTCATCTATTGCCGTTTATCCGGACCTTCACCATAGGCGGAATGAGGGATCTTTTGCTTGCTCGGTCTGTGGAAGCGGCAATACTTGCTGACAGAGACAACATGAAGGGTTCTGTTTATCGTGCCCGAGCTATATATCTTCCGGGCGAGCAGCGGGACTGGAATGCCGTACTGGGTATTTCTGAATTAGAGCCGAAAAAGAAAATGTTGATCCGGGCTCCAGAGTTCACCCCGGCGAGGTGGGACCATGCAGCCGGTCACGTCCACCGGGAAAAGACCAACTTCGAACTTTTTCCAGCTCCTGTGAAGTGGGGTTACAGGGACGAGCCATTTATTCTGAACTGTCTGGCCGTTCAATTTAAATATCACCTAGCTGCCGGCTGGTTTGGAGATGCTAAAGTGACAGATGCTCATCTCTTCAGGGTAGGCGCAGTGGAATTCACGGAATTTGTTCTGAAGGAGTATGCCCCTTTACTGATTAGAGCTGGGGTCTATCATAGTGTATTTGCCTCCAGATTCGCTATCCCATCTCTCGGGGATTATGTTGCGGGATGCTTGAAGTATTCTGCCCATAGTTTAACACGTTCTACACAGCAGAAGGCGAGACATCCCTCGACCTATGGAGTCTTTCGCAGCTTTCTGGTCTGCCCATAGATGGGGAGCCATATGAGGAGGTCTGTCTAGACGACTCTGTAAAGGACGCCTCTGATGGAGAGGGCAGATATTCTTTCGCTATGCATACCGGTATCTGATGAAAGCTTATCGGACCATTTGTCTGGCCTACAGCAAGGGATCTTCCAAAGGATATCAACCCCGGGAAAAGAGCAGCAGATTGAGAGTCCGTGTAGGATAGTGGATACAGTACTTCTTCGGGGGTCCCTTGAAGTATGTAGACTTTCCTTCCGTGGGACCGACTCTCGGTAAGCAGATCAGGGCCCCTCGTTACAAATCAACATTGCCAGCTTCACTGCGCCGAGTAGGTGTAGACGGCCCGAACCCAGCAGGGGTTGACCCCATTACTCATTGTGCAGCTTATCTGACCTTCTGGCTGTGCACTTTCGCTCTCCCCCAAGGGGACGAGACGACTATCAGACCGGAGGCTATATATCCGGCCTGTCAGATGGCCTAGGGGATGAGACTGTCTCTGTGCCCAGTGGCTTTGTGTTTAGTTTACAAATCGTTGGGAGATTTGCATAGACATCGGGTTCCCCGTTCCTTAAGGACTGTAGGTCCATTTCATTTCTTCAATGCTTGGGTTTGCAGCATTTTCCCCGAGCTGGCCCCGAGAACTTTGCCGTCAGACACATTGCTCCGTCGGATGATTGAGTTTGCTAGCGCCGAACCCAGTCTTTTCTCAGAGCAGCTGTTTAAGATAAGGGGCAGGTTGACAAAAGTGCCTGTAGATGCTCCTGGCAGCATTCATTTTTGGAGCTTGGCAGCAGGTTCGGCTCCTTTAGTAGACCCTCAGAGGGAATGCAAAATGGAGGAGGTCGAAACTTATGTCCATCCTGTTTCGGGGGTCAACGCCACCCGGCCCATATTAGAACCAGAACTGGTCAGGTGGGCCATGGCTATTCAGCCCAGCGTATTGGTCTTCAGGAAGGGAGGCTTGCTCCTCTTGGAGCCCTATTATCCATTCCGTTTTGGCAGATACTTTGGCTATGATCAGCATATTCCTCCATCGGTTGCCCAGTTTCCTTTGGACAGCCGTGCCAAGCATGGGTCCGCCATTGCCAATGACGGTCGAACATGGTGGGATTTCTTTCATCGCCGAGAGGGCGTAACTTTCAAGGTCCCGACCGTTTCTAATCGTATTCCCCGTGTCACATCAGAATACATTAAGTGGTGGAATACCCGCACCAATTTTTATAAAGATGGTAGAGGCGCCTTTTGGGATGTGGCCGAGCGCTCTTTCTTAAAGCGGCAATCAGGGCCTGTGTTTGAAATTGATGAGGTTCATCTGAAAAGGCTCTATTCACAGCACCAGAAGGAGGCGGAAACATATATTGCCAGGCGTCGGTCTTTGAAAGAGGAAGGTTCTGAAGTACCCACTCCTGTCTTTTCTGAGATCAATGAAGATGCTTTTACAAAGGACCTGAGGCAGTTGGGCCACATAGGGAGTGTTCATGTGGAGGTGTAGTATCCGTTCCCCCCGGATGAGCCTCTCCCGACAGCAACCCCCTGGCGGGGTCCGGTGGACAGGTTCCACCCCTACAGGACATTTGTGCGGAGGGAAGACCGCACCCAGACATACTATCAGCACACTTCTTGGCTTTTTGTACTGCTGAATGTTCACGGGCTATCAGTAGAGAACCCGATAACTGGCATTCTAAATAAGCCGCTTTTTGTTTCTTTTCATTATGTCGACGGCTGGTGTATGGATTATCTTGGCCTGTTTCATTGCCTCGACTTTCACGGGCATAAAGACTTGGCTGCCTTGATAGAGAAGTGCCAGACCATTGGTGACATATGCTGGCTCGTGAAGGAGGCTGCTTCCCGCTCGAAGGAGGTGGCTTATCTGTACTGGCCGCTTTCCACCTTTTATGATGGCCCAGCAGGTATGACCCTTCCTGTGCGCTCATGGCATCTTTCTTTTATTGTTATGTTCTGCATCTGTCGACTATGACTGCCTTTCTTGTGTCTTGCACAGATAGACCGGACATAAAGCGGCAGGGACTTTAGAGGAAGATTATTGCTCAAGCTGAGAAGCTTGCTTACTTTGAAATTCCTGCAGCGGCATCTACGACCACTCCCTTGCCTCCGGGCAAGAAGAGGAAGCCTTCTGTGGTGAAAGCTACAGTTGTCAAGGCCAAGAGGGCCAAGGTTGTTCGGGTCCAGCAGTCAGCTTCAGTTGCGACGGATGCCGGAACCCCTCTTCCAGACATCCCCTCTTTTGACGAGTTCAGGTCTCAGAGGGAGGCCGCTCAGGAACCTGCCGAGAGTGGCGGTAAATAGCTTGTAGATGCAATCTTCATTGTCTTCTTTGGCCGATCTTTTAAGGCGTCCTTCGAGACTGAGCTTCTCTTTATCTGATACAGCCCCGGAGCAGGTTGCAGTGCCTGTGGAAAGGGACACGAGGCTGCCTTCTCCTACCCCGGCTGGCGAGGAGGAGGGTAAATGTGCTTTCTCATCTCTTTTCTTTATACTTCCGTTGTTGTTCTTTTTTCTTTGTATCCCTCAGAGTTCCCCTTTCGTTGAGGTGGCAGTTAGGGAGCAGACTGAGGCCATGATAGCAGCGGGAAAGTCGCCTCAGCTGCAAGAGGGTCACAGGATTCAAACAAAATGGAGCCCTATCCCGGCCAGATGCATAATCACCCGGTCCGCATCCCGGCATGCTCTAGAGGTGACCCCGCAGCATATAGCTAGTGTGGAGGTATCCTCGGGCAGCTCTGAGACCGTCCCTGATAATGAGGAGGAAGTGACTTTCAGCGACAGTGAGGAGGAAGTCCTAAAATCAGAAGCCTTGCCCGTATTTGCAAAAGGCCTTCCGCCTTTTTAGCCTCCTAAGCTGCTGATGCTATCTTCTAAGGAGGAATTGGAAGAGGAGTTTGCCAGGCTTGACACCGAGGTTGACATAACCCCTCCATTTGTTGCTTCAACTACGGAGCTTTCTCCCCTTTTGTCTCATTTTGAGGATATAGACCCCACTTTAAAGGTAAGCTTCTCTTTTTTGTTTGCTGTTCTATTTATTTTCTTTCATTCATTGCTGAAGATCATTCTGCTTTATCCTCAGGACCCTGTCATCACCAGCTCAGACGTGGCCGCAGTTTCTATGGATGTCTCATCTGCAGACTTGGTCATCATCCCTGCTTTACCTTCAACTTGCATGGGAATTTCTGAGGTTATTCGCCCTGTGCCAGTAAGAATACAATCTTCAACTGACTTAACATCACTAGACTTGGGATCATCAGGAGAGATTTCCATCCCTGTCAAGGCCTCAGAGTTTAGAGCCGAAGCAGACCTAGCCAGAAGCTCCGCTTTTATACCGGCCGCCGTAATGTCAATTGCGCCCGAGTCAGCAGTCCCTGCCACAGTGGCTATAGAGACTGGATTTCTGCCTCTACAAACTAGGGACCCTTCGTCCCCATTATCAGAAAGAGCAGCTGAAGATGAAGCCCTTATTCAGAAGACTCATGAAGAGATAGCTCCATCATTTATTGGTTCTCCCTCCGCGGATGTTCAAGCCATAGCTCCCGAGACAGCAGTAGAGGAGGAGTCTTCAGCTCAACAAGAGAGCACAGAGGGGGGCCGGCCAGTTCTTCCAGTAGATTGGCCGTCTTCGTCCTCTCAGCCGGATGTTGCACTGTGGGCAGACATTGACGGCGAGGTGACTTTTGAGGTCATCCCATCTGCCTCCTTTGGCTTTGCTTCTTCTGACAGCTTTGTCTGGCAGCATTTGGACATGCTACGCCAGCTGGTAGAATCCCAGCCTGGCTTGACGTATCTGCAACTGAAGGAAATTGCCAATCGCTTCACCACTGGCCTGCAAGCCATGGGCTGCCCTCTGGACATATGGGCTCAGCGGGTCTTGCTTTTGCTGAAATTTGTGCATCGGAGAGACTTCCTAGCACGGACCATGGCCGACAAGCTGACGGCACTGAGGTTGCAGAGGTCAGAATATAAATCTGAGCTGGGGCAGCTGACGCTCGCACTTGATGAATGCCGAGCTGAGCTACAGCGTGCTGTTCAGCAGGAGGAAGCTGTCCAGGACCGGATAGCCATTCTGGAAGCGGAGCTCACCGGACTCCGAGCCGAGCTGCAACAATTATCCTCTATTCGGCCGCAGTCCATCGAGGAGGTGGCCTCGTTGGAGGGACGAGTGATGTCTCTCCAAGACATGTCTGTGAGGCTTCAGGAGGAGGAGGCGCGCCTTCATCAGCTAGGAGCTGCTCCCTATGTGGGTCTTCTGGCCTTCCAAGATATATTCCGGCGGCCATGAATTATCTCTTCTTTCTTTTTCTTCTGCCCTCTTTTGTGATACAGTGTCCCCTCGGGGCTCTTTATGTACTCCTCTTTTCATGAAAAGGAATCCTTGGCTTCATGTGTGTCCATTGTCTTTTCCATGTGGTTTCATCACTTTGGGAAGTGGGGTAGTGGTTCTAGCAGTCCCTCATGCGAATGGCTCGTACCTGGCAGGAGAGCATCCACCCCTTCAAAGAAAGGATGGGGAACTCGCTCCACCGCGTGACGGCCTCCGGGGGGGGTGCTTAAACCGAATTCTATTGGTGGTAGCAAACGTCCTTCTTGGCCGTACGTTCTGCAAGGGAGACGGTTTGCAGGAATGTGAACGAAGAGGGTCAGAGCATTATCCGGAACAGGCGAATGGTCCATCCCGGGCAGGTTTCAAAGCTAGTCGGGGCAATGTGCCAATCGACCAGTATATGACTTCATCATCGATATTGGGTTTATATCGATGCAAAGGAGTTTTATAGGTTTCATCAGAGTAGACGTAAGGTCTAGACTGGGTAGAGGTTATCACAGGTGGGGCATTGAAGGGTGCGTGGTTTTCATCAAGACAGACGTAGGGTCTGAACTGGATAGGATTTCATCATTGATCGGGCGAGGTGCCGGTCGATCAATAGCTAGTTTCATCATCAACATTGGGTTCATATCGATGCAAAGAAAGTGCTATAAGTTTCATCAGAATAGACAAAAGGTCTAAACTGGCAGGGTTTTAATTGGACATGGTTTCATCACTGATCGGGCGAGATGCCAGTCAATCAGTGGTTGGTTTCATCGTCGATATGGTGCTTATATCAACGCAAGGAGTTTCATAGGTTTCATCAGTATAGACGTAAGGTCTAAATCGGGCAGAGGATTTCATCATTGATCGGGCGAGGTGCCGGTCGATCAACGGTGGGACGTATGTAGAGGTGTAGGTCTCGTCAGGACAGACGTAAGGTCTATTCCAGCAGGTTTTATCGCGGGTGGGACTTCGCCAAGAAATAGGTAGGTTTCATCAAGATCGGCGTAGGGTCTATCCTGGTAGGGTTTCATCGTTGACCGGGCAAGGAGCCGATCGATCAAGGGAAGGTTTAGGAGTTTGATCAGGACAGACGTAAGGTCTGAACCGGCCAGGCTTTATCAGAATGGTGACGGGTTTTATTGTCGGTGGGACATGTGAAAAGAGGGTATATAGATTTCATCAGGGTAGACGTAAGATCTATCCCGGAAAGGCTTTATCATCGGTGGGGCATAGAGCCAGATGACTGACGGAAGGCTTCATCAGTGAAGGGGAGGTAAAGGCAACGTGCCAGTTGGCATGGAACTTCTGAATTACCACATTACTGACCCAAGTGCCCTTTTGGGTTTTCACCAGAGCCAGCCCCCTCTTGCTTTTGCCCACGCATCCTTTCGGATTTTCACGTGGCGGGGTACCCGATTTTACCTGCAGTGCCCTTTCGGGTTTTCACCACAGCTGGGTTTTAGCCATTTTTGCCCTTGTCCAGAATGCCTGAACAAGTCTGGCGAGGTATCTCTATTTTTAACCCCATTTTTTCATATATATTTCTTTTGTCGTTTTCTTTCTCTTTTTCTTTGTCATCATCTTTTCTGGAACTGGAACTTTCATCCTATGGACCATGGCGTCATATGTTTATTGTGGACACACGATCATTGATGTGGGTGTCAACATCAATGCAAAGGGAAATATGGTTTCATGACCTATTCAGGCGAAAGGTCTGAATAGATAGCAGCTCGGGCACGGAGCCATTTGCCGGAAATGTGAGTTTCATCGTTAATGTAGGGTCTGACATTAGCGCAAAGGAATAGAGTTTCATGATCTATCCAGACGGAGGGTCTGAATCGATTCAAAGAGTAGTGTTGTGCTATGTCAGAGCGGACGGAAGGTCTACCCTGGATGGGTTTTAGCGTCGATCAGGCAGTGTGCCAACCGATCGATAGCAGGTTTCATCATTGGTATTGGCTCATACCAATGCAAGGATTTGATATATTTCATCAGGATAGACGTAGGGTCTAAACTGGATAGGGTTCTATCATTGATATTGGGCGAGGTGCCGATCGATCAATGGCGAGTTTCATCATCGGTATTGGATTTATACCAATGCAAGGAGTTCATGGATTTCATCAGGATAGACGGAAGGTCTAAACTGGATAGGTTTCATCATAGATCGGGCAGTGTGCCAATCGATCAACAGCAGGTTTCATCACGGCGGGACGTAAAGAGACATGTAGATCTAGTCAGAATAGGCGTAAGGTCTAAACCGGACAAGGTTTTATCGCTGATCGGGCAGTGTGCCAGTCGATCAGTAGCTGGTCTCGTGGTGGTGGGCTTATTATCGAGGGAATTTGTCTTGAGCAATGCATGAAGGCTTCACCAGAATAGACGTAAGGTCCATTCCGGGTGGGTTTAATCGTTGATCGGGCAAGGCGCCGGTCGATCGACGAGGAGTTTTATGGTGGGAGGTGAGGCTTTCTTTGGAATCACCACATTACCGACCCTAAGCGCCCTTTCGGGTTTTCGCCGGAGCCAGCCCCCTCTTGCTTTTGCCCACGCGCCCTTTCGGGTTTTCACGTGGCGGGGTACCCGATTTTGCCTGCAGTGCCCTTTCGGGTTTTCACCACAGCTGGGTTTTAGCCATTTTTGCCCTTGCTCAGAATGCCTGAACAAGTCTGGCGGGGCACCTCTATTTTTAGCCCCTATTTTGTCATCTTCTATTCTCTCTTCCTCTCTCCTTTCTTTTTTTAGAGGATGACAGGTCGGAATGCCATTAGATCAAGATAAGGGGTGGCTTGGTTAGGGCGGAGTGCCGCTAGACCAAGAGGGGGTAGCTCGGTTTAGGGCGGAGTGCCGCTATACCAAGAAAGGGTAGCTCGGCTAGGGCGGGGTGCCGCTAGACCAAGAAAGGGTAACCTGGCTAGGGCAGAGTGCCGATAGACCAAGAAAAGGGTAGCTCGGCTAGGGCTGAGTGCCGCTAGACCGAGAAAAGGGTGTAGCTTGGCTAGGGCGGAGTGCCGCTAGACCAAGAAAGGGTAGCCTGGCTAGGGCGGAGTGCCGCTAGATCAGGAAAAGGGTAGCTCGTCTAGGGCGGAGTGCCGCTAGATCAGGAAAAGGGTAGCTCGTCTAGGGCGGAGTGCCGCTAGACCGGGAAAAGGGTGTAGCTTGGCTGGGGCGGAGCATTGCTAGACCAAGAAATGGGTAGCTTGGCTAGGGCGGGGTGCCGCTAGACCCAAAAAGCGTAGCTTGGTTAGGGCGGAGTGCCGCTAGACCAAGGAAAGGGTAGCCTGGCTAGGGCGGAGTACCGCTAGACCAAGGAAATGTTAGCTCGGTTAGGGCGGAGTGCCGCTAGACTGGGAAAATGGTAGCTCTGCTAGGGCGGAGTGCCGCTAGACCGGGAAAAGGGTGTAGCTTGGCTGGGGCGGAGCATTGCTAGACCAAGAAATGGGTAGCTTGGCTAGGGCGGGGTGCCGCTAGACCCAAAAAGGGTAGCTCGGTTAGGGCGGAGTGCCGCTAGACCAAGGAAAGGGTAGCTCGGTTTAGGGCAGAGTGCCGCTAGACCAAGGAAAGGGTAGCTCGGTTAGGGCGGAGTGCCACTAGACCAAGAAAGGGTAGCCTGGCTAGGGCGGAGTACCGCTAGACCAAGAAATGGGTAGCTTGGCTAGGGCGGGGTGCCGCTAGACCCAAAAAGGGTAGCTCGGTTAGGGCGGAGTGCCACTAGACCAAGGAAAGGGTAGCTCAGTTTAGGGCGGAGTGCCGCTAGACCAAGGAAAGGGTAGCTCGGTTAGGGCGGAGTGCCGCTAGACCAAGAAAGGGTAGCCTGGCTAGGGCGGAGTACCGCTAGACCAAGGAAAGGGGTAGCTCGGTCAGGGCAGAGTGCCGCTAGACCAAGAAAGGGGTAGCTTGGCTAGGACGGAGTACCGCTAGACCAAGGAAAGGGGTAGCTCGGTCAGGGCGGAGTGCCGCTAGACCAAGAAAAGGGTATAGCTTGGCTAGGGCGGAGTGCCGCTAGACCCAAAAAGGGTAGCTCGGTTAGGGAGGAGTGCCGCTAGACCAAGGAAAGGGTACCCTGGCTAGGGCGGAGTACCGCTAGACCAAGGAAAGGGTAGCTCGGTTAGGGCGGAGTGCCGCTAGACTGGGAAAAGGGTAGCTCGGCTAGGGCGGAGTGCCGCTAGACCGGGAAAAGGGTGTAGCTTGGCTAGGGCGGAGTGTCGCTAGACCAAGAAATGAGTAGCTCGGCTAGGGCGGGGTGCCGCTAGACCCAGAAAGGGTAGCTCGGTTAGGGCAGAGTGCCGCTAGACCAAGAAAAGGGTAGCTCTGCTAGGGCGGAGTGCCGCTAGACCGGGAAAAGGGTGTAGCTTGGCTAGGGAGGAGTGCCGCTAGACCAAGAAATGGGTAGCTCGGCTAGGGCGGGATGACGCTAGACCCAGAAAGGGTAGCTCGGTTAGGGCGGAGTGCCGCTAGACCAAGGAAAGGGTAGCTCGGTTAGGGCGGAGTGCCGCTAGACCAAGAAGAGGGTAGCTCGGTTAGGGTGGAGTGCCGCTAGACCGGGAAAAGGGTAGCTCGGCTAGGGCGGAGTGCCGCTAGACCGGGAAAAGGGTGTAGCTTGGCTAGGGCGGAGTACCGCTAGACCAAGGAAAGGGGTATCTCGGTCAGGGCGGAGTGCCGCTAGACCAAGAAAAGGGTAGCTTGGCTAGGGCGGAGCATTGCTAGACCAAGAAATGGGGTAGCTCGGTCAGGGCGGAGTGCCGCTAGACCAAGAAAAGGGTATAGCTTGGCTAGGGCGGAGTGCCGCTAGACCAAGAAAAGGGTAGATTTTGCCCGATTACTCGGGAAATGTTGGTTGTACTGTATGATACAGCTTTAGATGTCTTCCGTTGAGTGGCGAGAATTGGATTTCCCCTCGATGGTTAACAACCACGTAGGCCCCTCCTTCGTAGACCCTCTATATCACATAAGGACCTTCCCAATTAGCATTCAGCTTTTCTTTTGGGTTGGACGCCATGACTTCTTTTTTCTTGACCATGACGAGGTCGCCTTTCTTGAATTCTCGCCCTTTTACGAGTTTGTTGAATGCAATGACCATGCGGGCCAGATACATTTGGATACTCTTCTGAGCTCGGAGGCGTTTCCCTTCCAATTCAGCCAGTTCTTCTAGTCTTCTTTCTGCATTGGTCTGTTCGCCACGGGCCAGGCCATATTGGACTGCCACTCTGAGTGACGGGACTTCCAGCTCTAGCGGAACCACTGCCTCTGAGCCGTATACCAGCGAGTATGGTGAGCACCCTGTAGGTGTCTTGAAGATAGTGCGGTATGCCCACAGAGCTTCATACATTTTCTCTTCCCAGTCCTTCTTATTAGAACTGACGACCTTGGCCAGCAAGGTGCAGAGAGTCTTGTTAAAAGCTTCTGCCAATCCGTTTGCCTGCGGATTGTAAGGAGTGGAAGTCCTCCATTCGATCTTATACTTCTCAGCAAGTCGATAGACCTTCTGATTTCTGAAATGACTTCCATTGTCGGATATTATTCGGCTGGGGATCCCGAACCGGAAGATAATGTTCTGCTTGATGAATCTGGCGACCAGTTCACCAGTCACTTCTCTTAATGCTATAGCCTCCGCCCATCGGGAGAAGTAATCTGTTATGGCCAGTATGTACTTATGTCCGGCCGAGGAAGTCGGCAGTGGCCCGACTACATCAGTTCCCCATTGTGCAAACGGCCAACTAGGAACTGTAGGGTGCAGAGTCGTAGGAGGCCTTCTAGGCATAGTAGCATGCTCTTGACATTTCTGGCATGATTTTGAAAATTTACAGCAGTCTTCAAACATGGTGGGCCAATAGTAGCCCAGCTTCTTGATTTCTATCTTCATCTTGGGACCAGCCTGGTGGGCACCTGCTGTCCCAGCATGTGTTTCTTTCATCGCTTGCCAGGCTTCCTCAGTGGACAGACAGCGGAGTAGAATCTTTTTGCGTGCATCTGCCATTATTCGGAACAAAATTCCATTCCTGAGTTCATAAGAATCTTTGATTCTCAGGAGTTTCATCTTTTCTTCTCTTTTCTGCGGCAACTGTTGGTGTACCAACCACTGCAGCAAGTGCTGTCTCCAATCAGACGCTTGCTCTGTGCTGATGGTGGCAACTTCGTCTTCTTCGGGGCACCCTTCTAGCATACTGGGGACTTGCCGCCGGTTCATAACGATAATGTTCAGTGTCTTACTTGGTTGGACTGCTAGTGAGCTGGCCAGCTTCGCCAGTGCATCAACCTGGGCATTGTGTCCACGGCCCACATGCTTGAGCTCAATATGGTAGAATTTCACCATGAGGCGCACAGCTTTTTGGTGGTAGGCATTCAGTTCTGGCTTCCGCACTTCGAACTCCCCTTGGATCTATTTTATTATCAACATCGAATCCCTGAATACTTGAAGCATTTGGATACCCATGTTGAGGCTGATATATAGCCCGATTATCAGAGCTTCATACTCGGCCTCATTATTGGTGTAGGGCTTGTTTATAGAACAGGAAGTATGCACGACCTCCCCTTCTGGTGATTTCAGCACAATACCGACTCCAGCCCGTATTCTGGTCTTTCCATCGGAGTCTGTGTCTGTTCTAGATGCTCCATCAAAGAATAGTTGCCACATAACTGACTGAGCTTGGCAGGCCTCGAGTGTCTCATCATCGGGTAACTCAGTCCCTAGCATATCATTTTCCGGCATAGGATGCTCTGCGAAGAAATCAGCCACGGCCTGTCCTTTTATCACCCTCTGGGGTGTATAGGTAATATCAAATTCCATCAGGATCACTGCCCATTTGCCCAACCGGCCCTTCAGTACCGGCTGAGTCAATATGTATTTGAGCGGATCTGCTGCAGATATCAATCTGACTTCATGTGACAACATATAGTGTCGGAGCTTCTTGACAGCAAACACTAGTGCCAAGCAGGTCTTTTCTATGTAGCTGTAGCTTTCTTCAGTTCTAATCAGCCTCCTACTCAGGTAGTACAAGGCTTGTTCTTTCCCTTCTTCATTTATCTGTGCCAGCATTGCCCCCAAGGAACAGTATGTGACCGCGATATACAGTATCATAGAAAAGCTGAATCCAGAACTGAATCCCGTTTTCACTTTCTCTCTCCAAAATCCCGTTTCCCTCCCTTTCCGTTCTGCTCGCTAGGTTTCCCGCCCGCGACCCCGGCCATGGCCGGTCGCGGGAGGGGCAAGGTGGCCTTCTGTCGGCCGAGTCCTGGCCTCAGCATTGCCTCTCCCTCGATTTCGCATGCTAACGGCGTTCCTGCTCCCTCCTCGGTCCCCTCCGACAGAACGGAGCCTCTTCCAGATCGCCACGTTGGTACGGCTGTTGACGTGCCTCCCACGTCTGGTTCCGCGGCAGGCCTTGCGAGTCCTACAGCCTCCTGCCATGCGGTCCCTTCTCCGTCCAACCTCCCGGGAGGTGATGATGCCTCCAACCTCGCATCGTCTTCCGGTGGGCTGGATGCTGTGGTCGCGGCCGGCCGCCCCCCAGTCTCTGTTCTTCTTGGGCCTGGCCGCAAACCTCAGAGCATTGCTGGTTTGGACGCCCCCGTCCCCTCGACCTCCACCGCGGTTGGTGGCGCTGCGATCAACATGAGCCTCCTTGGCCCTGCTCCTCTCTCCCCCCTGGCGGAAGCTCCATGCTCGCATGCTACGGATCACTCACAGGTTGTGAGCACTGTTCATGATGGGACAGTGCCCTCCCACGGTACTCTATTTTTGGCCACTCCAAGCCTCTCTCCCATGGTCTCCTCTAAGCCCTCTTCGGATGCGGCCAGTTCCCTCCCCACCACCTCACCTGCTCGCGGTGAGACCACGGTTTCCCCCTCCTCGGATGCAGCCCCTGCCGTAGCCTCACCGGCTGCCCTTGCGGGTGTCCCTGCACCACCGCCTTTGTCGCTGGCCAAGATCATGGCAGGGAGGACTGCTGCGCCGGCCACCATACCTGGTCCTTCTCCGTCTCCTTGGGCTCGCGCCCCGGGTGCCACCATCGCCGGAGGTTCCACCTCCGCGTCGGTCCCATCGTTTGCACAAGTCGTCAGCCAATCGGTTGGCCTTCCCAAGCTTAAAATGGCAGTTCATGCACCGGCGTTCTCTGACTCTGGAGAACCGGCAGTGTTTTTCTCCAACGACGAGGTCCAGCAGTCTTGTGAAGCCCTACAGTTTGCCATCATCGCACGCACCACTCGGGGCCGGCCGCCCTTCGAAGCCATCAGATACCATCTCGCATAGAGGTTCAGGTTCAACAAGGACTTCGTCATTAGCTCGTTGGACCCAAGGCACCTTCTTCTGCGCTTCCAAACTCAGCAAGACTACCTGCAGGTGCTGCTTAAGGAAACCATGTACATTCAAGGCAAACCTTTCTATTTCTTCAAATGGACACTAGATTTCTCCAGAACGGTTGATTCACCACTGGTCCCTGTCTGGCTGGAGTTGCCAGATCTTCCCGTCAACTTTTACCATGAAGAAATGCTGCTCTCCATTGCGGGTAGCATCGGTCCCCCCTTGCAAATCGACCGAAACACTAAGTGTCTTACACGATCTCTAGCTGCTTGTGTTTGTGTGCAGTTGGACGTCTCCAAACCACTCCCTTCGCGAGTGCTCATCAACTATGGCTCCAACACTTACTGGCAACCCATTCATTACCGGAATCCCCCACACTACTGTTCTTCCTGCAAGCACCTAGGGCATCTTCCTGCCAAATGTAAAAACGCCTCTGATGTCCCTTCGGCGGCTGCTGCCCCTAGGCCGGTCAGTGGAGGTCGCACCACCACGACCCCTGGCGCTCGGCCTTCATCTCCCTCCGACGGCCTCACTCCTGCCGCCGTTGATGCCCAAGGCCACTCTTCTTGTGCCATCGCTGCTACTACACATCCTCCTCACTCTGATGTGAGCTGTGGGCAGCCGCTTGTCCACGCGCTTGTTCATGCTCAGACCTCTCTCCCCGTGGTGGGTGTTGATGCTTCCTCGGCTGATCATCTCTACCCATCCCCTGTTGCGGATGATCCCGTCCCTGCTCAAGTCGCCCCCGTGGGCCCTGCGCCGGACCCTTTGATGCTCCGGCCACGGTTATGCCAACCTGCTTTTCATGGCCCGGGCCATCCCCCAGATGTGCCTCCGGACGGGCCCCCAGCCCCTGGGTTTGTTGATGCACCAGTCTCCCCTTACCAGCCCACCTCGTCGGCCTCCACCGCTGACACTGCGGCTGAGAGAGTTGAGGGCTGCTCTTCCTTGATGTCTGATACTGGTACTCCAGCTTCCTGCGACGACGAGCCCACCCTCAACCCTTCGATTGCTGTAGACGGGCATCCAGCGGACGATGGGGACTCTTCTTCATCCAACGACAGTGGGTCCTCCTTCTCTTTCCCACGCCCAATCACTCAAGTGCTCACTGTTCCAGGGTTAGAACCGATCTCTACAGTTCAAGACATCCATGCTGCCCATCTGCACTTTGTGGGTAAGAACCTGCCCTGTCTGGTCCGAACGCCCAGTACTTCGTCCGGAGCGTCCAGGTTCTTACCCATAAAGTGCAGATGGGCAGCATGGATGTCTTGAACTGTAGAGATCGGTTCTAACCCTGGAACAGTGAGCACTTGAGTGATTGGGCGTGGGAAAGAGAAGGTCCCTTGCGAGAGCCCTGTCTGGTCCGAACGCCCAGTACTTCGTCCGGAGCGTCCAGGTTCTTACCCACAAAGTGCAGATGGGCAGCATGGATGTCTTGAACTGTAGAGATCGGTTCTAACCCTGGAACAGTGAGCACTTGAGTGATTGGGCGTGGGAAAGAGAAGGTCCCTTGCGAGAGCCTTGTCTGGTCCGAACGCCCAGTACTTCGTCCGGAGCGTCCAGGTTCTTACCCACAAAGTGCAGATGGGCAGCATGGATGTCTTGAACTGTAGAGACCGGTTCTAACCCTGGAACAGTGAGCACTTGAGTGATTGGGCGTGGGAAAGAGAAGGAGGACCCACTGTCGTTGGATGAAGAAGAGTCCCCATCATCCGCTGGATGCCCGTCTACAGCAATCGAAGGGTTGAGGGTGGGCTCGTCGTCGCAGGAAGCTGGAGTACCAGTATCAGACATCAAGGAAGAGCAGCCCTCAACTCTCTTAGCCGCAGTGTCAGCGGTGGAGGCCGACGAGGTGGGCTGGTAAGGGGAGACCGGTGCATCAACAAACCCAGGGGCTGGGGGCCCGTCCGGAGGCACATCAGGGGGATGGCCCGGGCCATGAAAAGCAGGTTGGCATAACCGTGGCCGGAGCATCAAAGGGTCCGGCGCAGGGCCCACGGGGGCGACTTGAGCAGGGACGGGATCATCCGCAACAGGGGATGGGCAGAGATGATCAGCCGAGGAAGCATCAACACCCACCACGGGGAGAGAGGTCTGAGCATGAACAAGCGCGTGGACAAGAGGCTGCCCACAGCTCACATCAGAGTGAGGAGGATGTGTAGTAGCAGCGATGGCACAAGAAGAGTGGCCTTGGGCATCAACGGCGGCAGGAGTGAGGCCGTCGGAGGGAGATGAAGGCCGAGCGCCAGGGGTCGTGGTGGTGCGACCTCCACTGACCGGCCTAGGGGCAGCAGCCGCCGAAGGGACATCAGAGGCCTTTTTGCATTTGGCAGGAAGATGCCCTAGGCGCTTGCAGGAAGAACAGTAGTGTGGGGGATTCCGGTAATGAATGGGTTGCCAGTAAGTGTTGGAGCCATAGTTGATGAGCACTCGTGAAGGGAGTGGTTTGGAGACGTCCAACTGCACACAAACACAAGCAGCTAGAGATCGTGTAAGACACTTAGTGTTTCGGTCGATTTGCAAGGGGGGACCGATGCTAGCCGCAATGGAGAGCAGCATTTTTTCATGGTAAAAGTTGACGGGAAGATCTGGCAACTCCAGCCAGACAGGGACCAGTGGTGAATCAGCCGTTATGGAGAAATCTAGTGTCCATTTGAAGAAATAGAAAGGTTTGCCTTGAATGTACAAGGTTTCCTTAAGCAGCACCTGCAGGTAGTCTTGCTGAGTTTGGAAGCGCAGAAGAAGGTGCCTTGGGTCCAACGAGCTAATGACGAAGTCCTTGTTGAACCTGAACCTCTGTGCGAGATGGTATCTGATGGCTTCGAAGGGCGGCCGGCCCCGAGTGGTGCGTGCGATGATGGCAAACTGTAGGGCTTCACAAGACTGTTGGACCTCGTCGTTGGAGAAAAACGCTGCCGGTTCTCCAGAGTCAGAGAACGCCGGCGCATGAACTGCCATTTTAAGCTTGGGAAGGCCAACCGATTGGCTGACGACTTGTGCAAACGATGGGACCGGCGCGGAGGTGGAACCTCCGGTGATGGTGGCACCCGGGGCGCGAGCCCAAGGAGACGGAGAAGGACCACGTATGGTGGCCGGTGCAGCAGTCCTCCCTGCCACGATCTTGGCCAGCGACGAAGGCGGTGGTGCAGGGACACCCGCAAGGGCAGCCGGTGAGGCTACGGCAGGGGCTGCATCCGAGGAGGGGGAAACCGTGGTCTCACCGCGAGCAGGTGAGGTGGTGGGGAAGGAACTGGTCGCATCCGAAGAGGGCTTAGAGGAGACCATGGGAGAGAGGCTTGGAGTGGCCAAAAATAGAGTACCGTGGGAGGGCACTGTCCCATCATGAACAGTGCTCACAACCTGTGAGTGATCCGTAGCATGCGAGCATGGAGCTTCCGCCAGGGGGAGAGAGGAGCAGGGCCAAGGAGGCTCATGTTGATCGCAGCGCCACCAACCGCGGCGGAGGTCGAGGGGACGGGGGCGTCCAAACCAGCAATGCTCTGAGGTTTGCGGCCAGGCCCAAGAAGAACAGAGACTGGGGGGCGGCCGGCCGCGACCACAGCATCCAGCCCACCGGAAGACGATGCGAGGTTGGAGGCATCATCACCTCCCGGGAGGTTGGATGGAGAAGGGACCGCATGGCAGGAGGCTACAGGACTCGCAAGGCCTGCCGCGAAACCAGACGTGGCAGGCACGTCAACAGCCGTACCAACGTGGCGATCTGGAAGAGGCTCCGTTCTGTCGGAGGGGACCGAGGAGGGAGTAGGAACGCCGTCAGCATGCGAAATCGAGGGAGAGGCAATGCCGAGGCCAGGACCCGGCCGGCGGGAGGCCACCTTGCCCTCCCGCGACCGGCCATGGCCGGGGTCGCGGGCGGGAAACCTAGCGAGCAGAACGGAAAGGGAGGGAAACGGGATTTAGGAGAGAGAAAGTGAAAATGGGAATCTCGCAGGAGTTCGAAGTGCGGAATACAGTATGTGACCGCGATATACAGTGCCTCATATTTGCACAGCCTCTGGAATACTATCCTTAGGTTTTGCAAATGGTCTTCTCTTCTACTAATTTTTACTACCAGATCATCAATGTAGCACTCTACTTTCTTGAAGAGCAAATCATCAAAGATTTTTGTCATAGCTCTTTGATAGGTAGCGCCGATATTCTTAAGACCAAATGGCATCCTTTTGTAGGGGAATATCCCCTTCGGAGTGCGGAATGCAGTGTGGACTCTGTCTTCTTCAGCAATCCAGATCTGGTTATATCCGGATGACCCGTCCATGAATGACAGGGCTTCATGACCAGTAGTCGCATCGATCATCACTTCAGTGATTGGCACTGGGAAATTGTCTTTCGGGCAAGCCTTATTAAGGTCTTGGAAATCAACACATATTCTGATCTGCCCATTCTTCTTCTTTACGGGCACTATATTGGCTAGCCATGTAGTATATTGGTTCTCTTCAACAAAGCCCACATCGATTAGCTTGTCAACCTCTTTGTTAATCTGATTTATTAATTCAGGGCGCATTCTCCTGGAAGGCTACTTTACAGGGCTAGCCTCTGGGTTTATTGCCAATCGGTGCTGTGCCACATCAGAACTCAGTCCTGGCATTTCATCATATGTCCATGCAAAGCAGTCTCGGAATTCTTTCAAGAACTGTATATACTGTTCCCTGGCAGTTGTTCCAGCAGTGCACTGAGGAATGTCGGCCTTGGCTCATCTGCGGTCCCCATATTTATTTCCACAAGCTCATCGACGGTGGCCTGACCTTCATCTTCGACCTCGGGGGGGCTTCTTGCAAGTCAATGAAGCCTCCCGGGATATAATCTTCTTCAGTTTCATGATTCTCTGTTTCATCATACTGGTCATCAGCGGGTGCTGGCTCATCATATACGGCGAATATTGTTGGATTCTGTTCAGTCTGCCCCGAGGACGGGACTGGTTCAGAAGGGAACTCAAAAATGGAGTCTTCCGCCCCCAGAGGTTCTTCTGATGCAGGATCCCTTGAGAGATCATCATTCTGTAGAGCCCGGACTTCTTCCAGGATGCGCTCAAACTCCAGGCATTCCCTCAGCTCTTTGGCTATTTGGTCTTCATCCGGGGTTCCCGTATCAAACTTTGCTTCAGCATGGAAGATATCCTCTTTGCAAGGTAGGTCTTCTCGGAACCAATCCTTTCTTTGTTTCATCAGATGTCCCCGTCTCCGGCTGACTGTCTGGGGCTTCATTGTTCATTACGGATTGATAAATGATTTCTTCATCTTCCGAGGGGTACTTGTCATATCCCACCTCGGGAGGGTCTTCATGCTGGTAGGAGACAGAGATGACGTCCACCTCAGCTTCATAGTATTCTTGAAGGGTATAACCCAATCCCGGGTGCTGAGTGATCTTCCTCAGTTCTTTATTATCCCGGGGCGGATCCCATAGCTCCTGGAATGCCTTCTTTTGGGCAACAGGTTGTAGTGATGGCATCTGCATCTTAGAGAACATCTGCGAAACCCGTTGGGTAGTATAATCCAGGCCTGTAATTGGCACCATCCGGTTTGCAGCTTCTTCAGGGACCATGCAGTCTTGATCATCTTCCTCGACTGACTCCCTGGTGTAGAATATGATAGGAGGCTCGCAGAAGCGAGGAATTTCCATAGTCTTCAGTGGTAGCACCGTCTGGTACTCTAGGCTGGCGATGGGCTTGACTAAACCCTGCGGAACCTCCACCTATGTGTACTTTTCTTTCATTTCTTCATCTGTATCATCCGGGTGAATGCTAGGAGGGGTGATCCGAGCAAAGTCACAAGCATAAGAAATGTGAGATACTTCATGTTTCTTAATATAGCCCCTTGGTGGCGGTGGAGACCAATTTCTTGCCTTCGTCACCGGCTTCCTCTGGTTGACCCTAGCCTCTTTCTCTTCACCCTTTTGCGACACCTCGGTGTAGTAGGATGCATCGAGCATATGACACTCGAATACTTTGAAGGGAAGTAGATCCGCAAACACCCTCTCTTCTTTTCCTTCATGGCAGTATTTAATGCACTGATGTAGCGTGGACGGCACTATTTGATATTCATGCAGCCACGGTCTCCCCAGTAGGGCCTTATACGTGGTGTTGGAGTCGATTACATAGAATCGTACCACGGTAGTGAGGTCCCCCAATGTGAGGTTGAAGTCAGCTACCCCAAGAGGTGTTTCACATTTCTGGTTGAATCCTGCAATTTTCATATCTCTGACTTTGGTAAGTTGAAGATCAAAGTAATATTTTTGGTAGATGCGGTATGGGAGAATGTTCACGGCAGCCCCGGGATCTATCAGTATCCTATTCAGTGGCTGACAGTTCAGGGAGCCCCTCATATACAGTGGTCTGTTATGGCTGGAATTCAGAATCAGCATGTCATCTTCTGTGAATGTGACCGAGGGCCCAGAATTCACTTCTGTCAAGAGTGCTTCATATTGTGCCGGCGACTGCAAGGCATCAACAATCGCTTGGTGAGCTTCTTCACTCAGAGAGAGAATCTCCCAGATGGAGAATCTGGTAGGGAGCTTCTTTAGCATTTTCATGATCCGGCTGCCCACCCTGACATTAGACAGTCTCATTTCTTCCGCCCATCAGGGTTTTGGAGGTTCATGTGGTGCCCGTGGCCTCTGCTGCCCAGTGTTGGTTTCATCCTCTGGACTGATTTCTTGGGAGGCTTCTTCTGTAACAATGGCCCCTGGCGTTGTTGGAGGGTTATCCTCCTCTTTCTCATTCTGCTTGCAGGCAACCAATGCCGACTGCTGAGGTCTCTTGCCTTTATCTAGCCCAACCTGTGTTGATTGCTCATTTTCCAGACTGGACAGAAATTCCAGAAATGTTGGAGTTTGACCTCCTTTCTTCTTTTCTTGGTACAAGCTGGCAGGGGGAGGAACCTGGACACCTCGTACCTCCGGTTCGGGAATCTGGTAGGGTTGTTCCCCTCTGAACATAATGTTATGATTAGCTGGTGGTGGGCGCCCCCATCTTTTCCCAGAACGTGTTGCATGGGCTGAGGTTGAGGCCTCGACATGGTTGGCTTCTAGCGGGGCATTTGATGTTTCATCCTCATCATTCTCCCCGGGCGAGGTAAAGAGTGCCGACAGGGTGTTACATTGTACTGTCACGACCCTCTTTCCCTTTTTGGACTTGGGCCGTCTCTTCTTTTTCTGGGAATTTGGCTTTATTGGCTCCTGCCCCCAGAAGGGTTCAGTCTCAGCTTTTTCTTGTTCTGTCCCCGGTTGCTCTTTAATTTTCAGTTCTTCGAGCTGTTCCCAGAGTATACAGTCTTTCACCAGCAGGTGCCCGGGATTTTTCTGTTCATATTCATCGAGCCCATTAATATACTGCTGTAAACGCCTGGCTGCAGGACTTACTTCCTTATGTGCAGGTAGGGGGACTTGTCTTCTCCGGTTATGAGTGGGGATCCGGATGACTGGCCCTGTCTCAGCTGTGCGCCATACTGGCTTTACTGGAGGCGGTTCAGGTCTTGGTGTGACACTGCGGATAACTGCTCCACTGGTATTGGCTGCGGGAGTCTTCTTTCTGTTCTTTATGGGTTTCATCTGCCATCCTTCCTGATCCTTCAGTGGGGTGAGGAAGCAAGCTTCATAAGTATGCCTGGTACATTCTTCAACAGCCTCTTTAGCAAGCTGCTGGTAGAGTGAAATCATATTGGCGGCCATTCTTAAAGCCGGAGGCTCATGTGGACGGGGTGGCTCCACTTGGTAATCTCCCAGCTGTAGCTCCCCCTTTTTGGCCATGCCTTCCATAATATCTTTGAAGACATAGCAATCTTCAATTGCATGCCCCAGCGCACGGTGATATGGACAGAACAGTGGATCACCTTTCTTTGCCGCGTCCTCAGGTCTCTTTGGCTCAGGCAATGTTACCTTGTTGAACTTGTATGCCCAATTGAATAGTGCGGCTATCTTATCTTTCGGAAAAGAGTATGGCTTTCTCATTTTGTTTCTCAGAGAGACCTTATCTTTTCTTTCTACTGTGTCTGCTGGCGGGGGAGCTTCATCTGCCCCCTTCTTCCCTTTCTGTTGCTCGAAGGTTCTGAAATCGACGGTGTTAGCCTCAGAGTGTGATGGTCATCGATCATTAGATTTCCCTTTTGGCACAGTTGGAGCATTGGCCGTCGGACGCTTGGACAGGAACGTCTCGACCTCCGCCACTATATTGTTTAGCCGGTCAAATGTTCTGACATCTGCACCAATCATTTTTTCCAGTACCTCTCTCCTGAGGCTCTGCTTACATATTTGCACTACATCTTCTTGATGAGGAGGTCTTTGCATCTCATAGCTAAGTTCCTCCACCTTTTGATGTAGTCCAGTGTTGTTTCATCTTGCTTTTGCCTGGTTGCATATAGTTCTGCTATTGTAATTTCTCTTTCCGTGACGTGAAATCTGTCGCGGAACTTTCTTTGCATATCAGGCCAATCGGCCATTGACCCAGCTGGCAGGCTTGAATACCATTCAAAAGCTATCCCGGTGAGGGATGAGCCGAAGAATTAGAGTAGATAAGCTTCATCAGCTGCCAAGTCACCCATAATGGTGGTATAGTAAGCTATGTGCTCCCTGGGAGAGCCCTGGCCATTAAATTTTTCAAGCTTCGGCGGCTTACTGACTCCTGGAGGTAGTCTCTTAGCAGCATACTGGGAAGGATATGGTACCTTGTACACATCGTAGGTACTAGCATCATCACCAGTCTTCTCGGACAGCTTCATCTCCACAATTCTTTCAATCATCAGCTTGTGGGCTATGGCTGGATCTATGTTTTCCGGGAAGAAGTGAGCTTGTTGCTGACTGTAAGGAGTTGTCATCACAGTTGCGCGCAAGGTAGGCGCGGCAGGCTGCGTCTGAGATACAGAGGGCTGAGCTACTGTCTGCTGCAGAACGGGTTGGCTCGGTGCTTTGCCTTTATCGGCCGGGAGAGGATTAGTTGGGATAGCCATTTCTGTTGAGCTGGCAGTCTGCCCCACAGGCTCGGCTTGCTTGGAGACCGGTGTAGCTTCATGCCTCTCATTTAGCTGTCTTCTGAGAGCATCGATCTCTTGTTGATATCTTCTAAACATCATCTGGATCATGGGATCCAGGGTTGACGGGATCTGTAGATCTTCTGAAGTCCCTTCAGCATCATCAACGAAGGGATTGTCTTCCTCTTCCGTTGTCACCACATTAACTGTCATAGTGGTGATCTTGCAGGCTTCATCATTAGTCTTCATCTTATCTTTTGCCGCCTGGCCTCTTCTTGTGACGGGGCCTGGTCTGGTTGCCAGTCTGAGCAATTCATCTGGCTGAGTCGGTAACGTATCCTGCCCTTTGACAAGCCCGGCCATATTGCAGGCAAAGATCTGCATCTTTTCCCTCTGCCTGTAGACTTTCCTTCTCACCTGATCGGGGTATTTGAGCTGGTCAAAGACTGATATTCTTTCTCTAGCTTCTTCCCTGTGCAGGTCTTCTTTCCCATACCTGGCTCTGTGGCCTTCTTCATAATCATTGGAATCGGAGGAGGAGACTCCGATCATTGCTTCTTGAAAGGCTTCTTCTTCTTCATCTATGGTGCCCAAGGCACGGGATAATCTTTGCTGCCCGAGGGCGGAGCTCCCCAAATAGTAAAAGTAGCCTTGAGCCACTTGTTTCATCTCCTCTTGATTGTGCCTTTGTGGCTCTGGTTGGAGCATCAGTCTTTCCTTGCCTTTCTGCTGATAAGCCAGTCTCTCCACCTGAGCATTCAAATGCTCGGCTTTGGAGTACCTGAATATATCGGCCTGTCTGGCACAGGCTCTTGGTCTTCTTAAAGTAGCAGCAGCGACTGGTTCGCTTATTCTCATTTCCTCTTCCTCCCTGAACCTTCTACTCCCATCCTGGCAGTGGTTGGCAGCAGCAGCATAGTTCTTCCTTTCCCATCTTTTGCCCCCAGCCATGGGGTGGGTGACCGTGAGGTCTTCCTTTTGCTCATATCTTCTGCCCCTCATCCTGGGGCGAATAGTAGTCAGATTTCTTCCTTCATCCTCTGTCTCATCTCTCCTACCCCGAGCCCTGGGGTGAACAGCAACAGCATTTCTTATGTCTTTTCCTTCTCCTCTTCTGCTTCCTACCCTGAAGCGGGCAACAGTGGTATCAGCAATGTTCTCTTCGTCTTGAGCTGGGACCCAGCTCTGGATTTTCTTCGGCCGCCAGATCTGCCTGAACTTAGGCGGCTTTGGTGCCAGTGGCTTTCTATCCTTTTCTTTCATGTCGGCCCTCCTGGTAGCTAGTACCCGGAACCTGTTGGTAGTAGGCACCATCGGGACGATCACGTCCGGCTTGACCGCCCTTGGGCAACCACTGAGGTTTACCCGGACATCTCCAATCAGCATTGTCTTTCCTGAGTTGGATATCTGACGACCCGCAGCAGTGGATCGGGCTCTCCTGTCGGATCTCCTCCTTCTTCCAGTAGCAGAGGATGTGCCCCTTTTCGCCTCGTGATGGACGAAGCAGGACACGACCTCAGGAGTATCCTGCATCAACTGGCTCATCTTGGGGCTGGTAGCTTGCGGCAATGTCTCAACAACAGTCTTTTGCTCCTGGTTGTCAATCTCGAGCAAGTCAGTGAAGATGAAGCCCAGGCAGTTGGGCATCCCGACAGCAGGCGGCATCGATCCGAACGAAAGAGGTACCGCCAGGTAGCTTCTCGAGCATGCACATCGACTGCTTGTTGATCAAAGCATACAGATATGATTCCAGCCGTCATCGTAGCTTCCTGAAAATAGAGAAAGCACACAAAATCAGAAATTTGAGGGGGGGCCCGCTGGGCCTCCTATTTTGGCGTAGAGATGAAGGGAGACTCTGTCCCACCGGGCGTGCCAGACTTGTGGGGGACGGATTTATTTCGTTTATTATTTTTAATTTATTTATTAATTTGGTTTATTAGGCGTGCCAGTCACCGGGGTGACAATCTTATTATGCGCTCGATCTGACTCAATCAGTCGATTGTGAAGTCCGAGTCGGGACCAAAAGTCTGCCATACCATAAAGGCTATGACGTTAATTACGCCCTTCCTAAGAAGGACAACCCTTGATTAAACGCCAAAATAGGAGGTCACTCGGGGCGGTAATAAAAAGAAAATAACAATGTGTGATATTGAAGCTCTTGTTATTCTGGGAAGATAAATTAGTGCACAGCAGATTACTACACCAACATGACCACCTCTTATGTGGGTCATGCCGGGTAGGAATAGGACACCGTCCATGCAGTGGCGGGACGGGGTCCGGACCATCATCGGGGAGATGTGCCCTTTCATATTTCTCATCCAGCCAAGGGCCTCGTAGTATTCGTATTCCCCGGAAGATTGAGCCGGATGGGGGGGTGTGTGATGTGCACCTCCCGGGACTTATCGGGGTTAAAACATTGATCGACATTTCGGCAGCACCTCCCCATAATCTGGATTTTGCCCAGGGGAGAATAAGCTATCACCCACGGAGTGTCGGGATGAAAGCCGAGAAAAGGAGGGAGCGAACCTCCCACATTGCACATGTATGCCCTGGGGCAATGTTTGACTCTTCCCTTATAGGAGCCGGTGACACTCATGCAGTGGCAGAGCTCACCTTAGCTAAAGGGGTTGCTCATAAATCCGACGCAGATCAGTGGAACATAAGGGAGTCTGACTCCCTTTGATTTATCCCCGGGCCGGGTTTGGTGAATCATGGGCATCCCTGGCTTGGGTTTGATAGAGGTATCGGAGGCTTGAAGGGTGGCGGAGTAGGCTCTCGGCGCACCTTGGACTGGCCTAGAGGTTCCCGGCGCCAAGGCAAGGAACAGGAGGGGTTCCCGGCGCGCCCAGGAGATAGGTTCTCGGCGCAAGGGTCAAATGGCCAAGGGAGGTTGCCGGCGCCAGGGCCAAATGGCCAAGGGTGTGGGCTTCTCAACGTGCAAGAGGCCAAGGAGGCCAGGTTCCCGGCGTCAAGGTGAGAGGGCCGGGGTTCCCGGCACGATGAAGAGAAGGCCAGGGAGTTCCCGGCGCTGGCTTCCCGGCGCGCGGAGGAATTGCTCAAAGGGGGTTCCCGGCGCGCAGGGGAGAAGGATGGGCTTCCCGGCGCGATGGAAAAGCAGCCAGGGGTTCCCGGCGCGGCCAATATGGAGAGGTTCCCGGCGCGAAGGTAAGAAGGTCAGGGGTGGGGTTCTCGGCGCCAGAAGCCTTGCGCCGAGAACTATTCACCCCTTTTACTGTGCATGGGGCCGAGATGGGTGAGGGCGTCGGGATGAGTTTCAGAGTTTTACGGCACCCTGTTTTTGGGTTTCTTGATGATTCAGGATAAGGTAGGTGGATTCTGTGGGATTAAAATGGATCAGGGCATCAAATTTGAACTGGATTAGGTTTGGGCTTTATAGAAACATCAGGATCGAGGAGGAATTAGGGAAGAC